>JAMJFZ010000116.1:3465000-4067500 GCA_026225945.1 Cricetomys ansorgei
GAGGTCCACCACCAATGTTCCATGAAATATTCAAGGTGATGGTATCTGTTGACAGTCATTAGCTCTGCCTCACGTTCTCTCACCAGAGAGGAGATTCATTAATATTTATTCATCTTGATTTGCTTTGTTTTTCTCACTTTTTTTTTTCAAAACCCATTTAAGGATTTATGGAATAATTTTGTGGAATGTGTAACTCGTGCTCTGTGGATTTGGGTAGCCTGAGTCGCCTGCAGCAAAATCCAGAGATGGAGAGGGTCAGAGCTATTATACGTCCAGCCAGCCTCTGTTTAATCGGGAGCCCATACTTTTTTAAAAAAAGAAGTCCCTGTGAACCACTGTGTGAGCTCACAGTAGCTGGGAAAACCACCCTGCAAATGTCCAATATTCTCAGAAGGTTCCTTCCTGGGTGCCAGAGTCCCTGCCTGTCACAGCAAGCCATCCTGTCAGCTTACATACAATTTGATGAGAGGCCTTCTTGGCTTTGTTTGCTGCCAAGACCAGCCAGCTGGGCAGGTGTAGGAGGAGACTGGCACCAGGCTCAGTGACAGACCTTTGCTTTCTCTTTTAGCTTATTCAGAATCTAGCAGTTCTGAACCACAACTTATGCCCTCTGTGAGGCCAGCCTCCTGGATTCCAGCTCGCCACTGGTCAGGAATCTGCCTGAAAACTGCCCACTCCTTTCCTGGCTGAGCCACTCCTTCCCAAGAGCCAGCTCTGCTACCTGTTAACAAGTGATGCCCTGCCTGGCTTCCAACACACTATGGGAGTTGGGGTGGGAAGAACAGAGACTGGGGAAGAGGACACATCTAGCAACAGGAAAGGTGTTATCACCCCACACTTACTCATCTCTGGGTACTGGATGTGCTTCAGGCAGCCCAAGCCAGGGTGATGTTCAGCTGAAGGCAAGTCAGGTCTGTCAGTGCACACATAAGGATCAAATGGGACTTCTCTAGCAGTTATAAATAACAAAAATAAAACCCAAAGATGTGTATCCGACACATGATAGTTTTATTCCCTATTCTCACATAGGCCAGGGAGATGGCTTATTCTGTTTTATTCATGTTTTTTGAGACATGTAAATTGGCAGGAAGTTTCTGACAAGGTGAGACCCCCCCCCAAGAAAAATACTTAAAGCTCAAGAATGGAAGAGTGCAAGTAGTCAGAAATCTCAGAAGCTATTCACACTGAGGAGCTGGCCGCCCAGTATACACCTTCCCCCCTCATTAGAAGTGAGGGTGGGAACAGAGTTGACTGTGGCTAGACTCATGTCCCCATGCAGGACCTGATTTCTAAAGCAGTAGAGTCACCGTAGTCTAAGGTTGACTTCTGATCTCCTTGGGCATGAGTACATGTGCAAGTCCATGCATGTGCACGTACACACACACACACACACACAAACACTATGCATGAGTGAGCACTCACATACATGAACAAAACCCAAAAAGGGTTCTGAGCCCGATGTGCCTGAGGACACTTCTTGGGGACAGGATCTTCTAACCACAGGTTCTGTGGGTCACACCTCCTCTGGGGGATGGACGGCCCTTTCACAGGGTCGCCTAAGAACATCTGCATATCAGATAGTTACGTTACCATTCATAACAGTAGCAAAATTACAGTTGTGAAATAGCAACGATAATAATTTTAGGGTTGGGGAATTGTATTAAAAGGGTCACAGCATTAGGAAGGTTGGGAGCCACTGCTTACGTAACCCAAGGCAATGAGAAGTTCAAAATGAGAACCAGGACTATTTTCCATCCACCTTGCATTCTTGGGCCTGGCAGATGGGCATGCAGAAGGGAAGCTCCAGTGTTTGCTTTCAGATCGTTCACAAGCAAGTTCTCAGCTAGTTCTAATAAAGAGCAGTCGGCCTCCATGTTTGTGGGTTCTGTACCATAAAGTACAGCTTGACAATGTCGAACAAAAGCAGCTGCGTTTTCCCTGCACATTTATAGGTGCTTTTTTTTTTTTTTTCTATTCTTCCCTGAACAATACAAAGTGACAACGACTTCATGCATTTATGTTGTATTGGGAATTAATAGTAAAGTAGAGATGATTTAAGTGTGGGGGAGGCTGTGTGGAAGCTGCAAACAATTGCACTATTTCATACCAGAGACTTGAGCACCTACAGGTTGTTTTTTACTATTGTCTCAGGTCTCAGAACCCACTTTCTCACTGACATCAAGGACCAACTGTGTTTCCTATTTGGTGTAAGAATCCTGGGAAGGATCAGAGGTGTGCCACAGGCTTCTCATCCTGAGAGAATTCCATGGCCCTCTGAGACCACAAGGCCACCGTCTGTGAAGCAATGAGCAGTAGTGGCCTTCTATCACGTTAATACCTGAGTAAGAGCTCAAGAGAGACGGGATTAGAGAGAAGCAGGCCAGAGAGAAGGCTGGAGTGTCCAGGAGAGGCTTTGTGGTTGGGTAAGGTTTCACTTGGGTCATGAATTGACCCAAGGAATTGACCTGAGGAATTCTGGATCAATAAAAATACCTGAGCTCAGATGTTCGGGATCCCATTATCCAGTGTGGCGCTTGCCATGATAGTGTTTCCCTGCTGAGGTCTGGCAGGGGTTGCACATATGAAAGTGCCTCTGTCTTCCTTGTTGAGACACCAAGCAGGTGTATAATACAATGCACCATATCAGTAGCCTAGAGCCTGAACATTAGCAAGCGGTAAACAGGAAGCATCTTCTCCCCTACCCTCACCCAAGTTCTTCAAGCTCTGGACTCTAGCTTCAATTTGAACTAATGGGAGATGGAGCCACTGACATATCTCAATACAGTGAAAGCTGCAGTTGACATGGATCTGGTAGGGGTGGCAAGCTGGGCCAGGTGGGGAATGGAGTGAGACTCAAAGCTCAGGGAGATGCTATCAGTAGAGAGGCTGGAGTATTCCTTAAGCCAAGGATGAGGCAGGAGAAAGGAAAAGACCAAACCAGATGTGCCTTTCTGCCTCTGCCACTAGACAGAACTTCTGTTCTGTAGTGGCTCTTCCTTCTGCTCTGACATGAGGAATCAGACACCCTCGGAACGGTTCTGTAGAGGTTGTGCTATCTCACAGATATCTGCAAGTCAAGTCAGGGACATTGTCATGTCACCAATCATGGGTTGGAAAGGACAGGCAAGGCTCTGTATCTTGTCATGCCCCACTACACTTCCTGGCTCCCCACCTTCCTATCTTACTACTCCTGTGCCCACTTGGAAGGCTGCAGCTCTGCTTTCCCAGCTCAGATTGTCGTCCTTGTACTTCAGCCACCAAAGAAGTGGAGGGATTGGCAGGCATTGTGTCTCTGTACTCTGGGTCTCCTCCCCTCCTCTCTCTTCCCTCTCCTCTCTTCTTTACTTTGCTTTTATCATACTAACTTTCAATTGTAAAAGCTACAGACATTTACTGGTATTTGCATCTTACTCATTGCTTTGCTTGGTGCTTGGTTTTTATTCATATACCAAACTCTTATGTCAGGCTCACACTATGCTAGAAATTTGTGCTATGTACTTTTCAAATATTAGCTCAAGACTCTCCAGTGAAATAGTTACCAGTATTCTTTCCATTTTACAGATCAATACTGAGACACAGAAAGGCAAAGAAACTTGCTGGCTCTCACTAGGGACTCTCAGGGCTCCAGCTTTGCTGCCAATGCTTGGACCTGCCTTTGGGCATTACATCAGTTATACAACAGGAGTATTTTTATGGTAGAAAAAAATCAGTGTTCAGAGAAATGGTCACTTGCCTAAGGTCATACAATAAGAAGGGAACACAGCAGAATCATGCATTGAAATCTATGTCTATTTCCTCTTCAAAGGGCCTGCTCTGACGTTCTAGATAGTCTTGCATAGAGGAGAGAGGTTGTGCTGAATAGCTAGTCTATGGGAGTTGAGGCCCAGACTATCCTAGAGTTAAACTCCACTCTTGGTGCCAGTGACATGGCTGCAGGGACAGAGACTTGAGACACAGAGAGGAGGAAGGCACCTGGAGGCCCTGCGGGTTAAGTTTGCTGATGGCTTCGAAGAATGCCTGTCTAGGTCTGGCTGCAGACAGTTGTCTACTCTCTGGTGAGAGAGAAAGGAAAATAGCTGCCTGGGGGAAAAGGGGGGGCAGTCCATATGCCTGCTCCATGCCCAGAGTTGAACATGCATGCAAATTTGGGGGCTCTGCTAAATGCAAGTTCTGATGCAGTGAGTCTGAGCTCAGTTCTAATGAGCTGGCAGATGATGCCCTGAGGCCAGCTCATGAGACTACACTTACCAGGTCTCCTGGGATTCTATCCTTTGGGCCTCGGGACTCCATAGATCAGTGGCTGTGGTCTGCAGAAGTCTCTTCTGCAGCCACATGGTTGCAGTGGAATTCCAGAGGGTAGGAGGCCAGGGAATTGTTGGAGACACAGGCCTTTACTCTGCTTATTTCCTTTGCCACCCCCACCCCTTTGCTTTAGGCAAGGCCCTGGCATTCTACAAGATCACCAAAGACACTCTCTTGCAGGCCCTTCTGGACAAGGTCAAGATTCTAAGCATCCATTTCCATAGCAACCCTTTGCAGCTTCTCTCACCACCTATTCCCTGTTTAAACTCACATTAGGTTTAGCAGTCTCATGAACGTATGCTTCCCTCTCCCATGGCACAAGAGGAGCCCCTTGCTCCTCCATCCTCATCCCTAAAGGGTACCTGGGTTTCAGGGTATGCTCCAAACTTACAAATGAAATCATGAATGACATGAGACCTCCTTCACATGTTTACTTCCTTGGAGACTCCTTTAGACAGATGTTTGGCAATGGCTTCAAGTGTTATGTAAACACTTTAAATTACTTCTTAGTTCAGCCGTCAACTCTAGTGGTCAAAATTTGGAGGAGAGAAGGTGGGAAGGGCTGGCTGGACAATGTTCCTGAGGTGCATGGAGAAGCTGGGGAGGCCTGTGAATTAACTTGAGCAAGAGTAGGAATCTGAAGTTTGTAGCCGGGAAGGACTCCTTGGCTATGGCTGGCTCTCCCTCAGCTGCTCACAGGCCATGTGTCAAGCTCTGCAGCGTCATTGGTCATGTGCTGCTCCTTCACCTCTTTTACTCTAAGCCTGTGATCTCAGATTCCCAATAGCATTTATCAACTCCATGGAAATGTCTCCCTTCTGTCCCCTGCAGGAGAGGCTTCACTGGGAGAACGGGGGAAACTAATAAGTTTTCTTGCTGGCTAATCAGTTGCCCTGAGGCAAACACCAGCAGTTCTGGGCTTGCTTGCATGGAACGGGCAATGAATGATGCTGGCACCTGGGTGCTCAGCAAGGCAGTACCTGGAATACAAGTGGCAAATTGCATGCTCTGTCCCTGGGCATTGTTTCTCCTGGACTCCTGGGAGCTTATATGCATCCATCTTTGAACCTTAAAGGGACCCAGACTTCCATTTCTTTAATCCTCAAACACAACCAGTTTGGAGAGTATGCTGCTCAGACCTCATGACTTCCCTCTGTCTGTCTCTAAAGAGTAGACAGGTGCAGGAGTGTGCCTACTGGTTAGACTTTCAGCTCCAGCTTTGGTAACATTCTCTACTGCAATGGACACTGGGAAAATTCAGTGTCTCATGTTGGTGATGGGGCTCTTCTTTTGGAACTGGCATTTCATAGTAAGCAAAGCTTGAGAGATTTAGACCACGTTATAAAGAAGAGACTTTTACAAGCTGGGCTACATCAGCAGCCCTTCCTCTACTTTCTAGATCTCTGCTGCTCTACTGGGATCCACAGACAGCTGTCTCCTCACGAGCAGCCTGCATCGATCCCTTTGCAGGTACTTCGAAGCTCCTACGAGGTTACTGAAGATCCCACTGTACTGCTCTCCTTCCAGATTTCCATTCTGATGAAGGCTCTGTCGGAGAGTTCTAGAGAACAGATGGGAAGCTGTCATTACACGTTACTGATGTGCAGAGCAGCTTTGGCTCCGTGCATGCCAGAGCTCACAGCCACACTCGTAATTCTTCCTCTGTTCCTCTGCCCCAGCCAGAAGCCCAGCCAGTTTTGGCAAGAAGGGAAAGTATGTGCTTTCTAGGGCATTTATATAAAATACACTAGGATTGATGAGGGACTGGGGAGCAAATCTTTTCTTCTTTTATTAACAGAGAAAATACTGTGCTTCTCCTACTCCCTCATGGGATCTAAAATTAGAAGGCAGTAATCCATTGGCCTAGCTTAAGCACCGATGCGGGCTAATCCAGGGACCTTTTGGAGATGCTTTCTTTGTTGGTCTTAGAGCTCCCCAAGAGCCAAGTGTTTGAAGAGTATTCTAGTAGCCAAGGTCATGACACTGTGGAATTCACACTAGTGAAGGAACTGCCATTAACTTCCTTTGTTTGACTGTGAACACAAACACTGGCCAGACAAGAGAAATGACCAGCCAAGGATTACTTAGCAGGAAACTAGGAGAACAGCTCAGGTCTAGTTCAGTATATTTTCAGAAAAGTAGAGTAAGCTTATACAGGGAGGAAGAGATTTTCTTTCCTATCAGAAGGAGGTGGAGGGAATCTTGATGTGAAGGCCTGGATGGCTTACTGACCTCACCTTGAGGAAGGGCATTGATTATGCTCATCATTTCTTTTCTGGAGGGACCCCCAAACACTCTTCTTTGAACTTGATTTCTGCATTAAATTTGGTCCAAAGGCCTGTAGACTTTTATAAAAACCAGAGCTGGACCACCTCAGAGGAATATTAGCAGAAAGCTGGGTTTTTCTTTTCTCACAGTGTGGTAGAGATGCAGACACACTTTTGATACAGAGACTTCCTCTGACCCAGGAAATTCACGATAAGCCATAGAATGTTCAGACCGCAGCACCAGGGTCTCCTGGAGATGACACAGGTTTGCTTGAAAGAGCTGAACTGTGCTCCAGGACCTAGAGCAGAGCTCCCTGTACAGTTAGCAGAACCTAAACGTTCAGGGGATGTTTCTTTTTCATATCTGAATTTAAACTAAACTGTGCCATGGCTTGCTTTCTGGGGATGTCTCTGTTCTAGTCTGCAGCACTGCTCACAGGAGACAGATGGCTGGGGACTCTGAGACAGTGGGGAGGAGCTTCAGGCTGGAGAAGAACCATGAGAAGGAAATGATTACAGTGGGAAGAGCTCAGTCTGAACAGTCCTGTGGTTTATCCACTGTGGTTTGAAGGGAAGTTGAACAAATTCGACTTCAGGAAACATTCATAATGAAGGGTAGCAGGAAGGTCAGATAAGGCTGCTACAGCTCAGGTCTGGATGAGTTGGATTGAATTTGAGTGATGACTACCCAGGTAGAAGAGCTTGGGTTTAGTAGCTGACAGCACCTAGGAGATTAACAACGGTGAATAATTGTTAGTCCCAGAGCTCCCACCTGCTCACAGTGGTTCTGTAGCAGCAAAAGCTCAAGAAGGAATTCTGAGAAGGGACTTGTCTGAGGCAGGTTCTGTTCTCAGATTTGGTGCAGCCATCCTCCCAACCACAGCATCCACTACCTATGGTTCACCTAGCCCATCATAAGCTCAGGAGGAAAGCATCTGGCTACTTACTACTAAAGGATCTTCATACATTTTTCTATGGGTTCATCTTTGGTTTTCTAGAAACAATCCACATATTTGTAAAGTAGACACAACTAGGCAGAGTGTGTAACGTGGTGTGTGTCGGGGTGTGGGCTAAGAGGGCAGGAAGCAGCCAAGGGCTGATGGTTGCTGTGCAAAGCACAGGAGAAAAAACTGGCTGCTCATGTAGAAGATCTTGATGAATTTACATAAATGAATTTCTTAAAGTTTGAAACCTTTCTCCCCATTATTCTTATTTTCCTCTCAAATCAATGAATGCATGGGAGTTTGATTTTCTATAATCAGTGTCTTGCCATAAGCATTTATATTCTACAATTTAAAGAATTGTAAGTAAACCCATTAGTTTACCCAGGGGGCAGGTGTCTAAAAATGTCTTTGGTATAAAGTTCATTGCTGATGCTTAGTGCATCTCTATGTAGGGTTCAACTTCCTGAAGACTCATCCCAATAAAGAGGGCTTCTCTTTAGTGTGTGAAGGGATGGATCCTCTGGGAAGCCTCCACTCAATTCTAGTACAGAATAGGCTGGCTTTGACTTCTTAGCTCTTTAACAACAATGGACTCTCTCTTCACTAGTGTCTGCCAACAGAAAATTCACAGGCCCTTGGCTTACTTCAGGAACCACTTAGTCCTCCCTTTGACCTTGCCTTTCAGAAACTCGTTCTTATTAGTCATCAAGGCGGGGTGTGGAGTAGCTGAGACAGTCTCACAGCAGGGTGACCCCCAAGTTGTGTCTGCTTCTAGGCAATAACCCCAGAGCTCCAGGGCCCTGAGGGTGGTGATTTAACAAATCATATGTTTAAACAATGTGATGGCACACTGCTGCTTGCGGGGCCTTTGAAGCACATTTCTAAATAATGGAGGAAATAATGAATACCTTCACAGCGAATTTAAGTGACACATGCATGGGGGAGGGCTCTTATAATCCTGCATAATGAACTTTCCCCCACTCCTTTCATCCTGTTTTTAACTTTATGCTTTTAAATGGTCACCACTAAGGGAGAAGACCCCTGGGATCTATGTAAACAGAAGGAGAAAGTAGAATGGGCTATCCCAATCTTTCTGAGGCAGCTCCTAGCACACTAGTAATTGGCAGTACATTCACTTGTTTATGTCACAGATGTTTGTGTACAGGAGATAGCGTGCCTGTCTATTCAGCACACAGTGGCTCTCTAGACCAGGGAAATACTCCATGGAAGGGAAATCTTTGCCTATAAGAATGAAATGGGGGCATAAGGAAATATCCTCATGGGATGAGCTCCATGTTTTCAATAATGCAGGTACAACTCCATCACAGTCTACCCACTCCCCCACCCACCACTCTACTGCTCTCAGACTTCGAGTTCTTTCATTGCTTTTTGAGTTGCTGGGTTTTGGACTTATGTGCTTGCTGGTCTGCGTAGGAAAGTCCACTCTGCTTCTCTGACCTGGCTCAGATATCTACTCTGGCGAGGAGCTGCTTCCTCTATCCAGGGCTACTCCCACTTCACTGGCCTCAGCCGTATAGCATTTATGGAGCCTTCTTCAAATAAACAAATAAATAAATACAGATTTTACAACTGTGTTGGTATAAAGACTATGGAATATAGACCCAAATCATTGCTGGGTATTTATCTGTATGATATTCATTTATTCTTCTAAGTGAAAATTAATTTCCCTGCTCTCCTAAAAGTACCTTGACCTTGGCCCAAGACTGAGCTCCTAGGGCATCAGACCTAGACAAAGTCTACCCTGCGTCTGAGAAGCTTTCCCTGTCTTGACAGCATCAGAGACCTTTCCTATTCCTTATGTTTCATAATCTCCTTTCTAATACTGCTCTCCTATTTATCTACCTGTTCCCCTACTAACCTGAGTGCTGCTTATAAGAAAGAACTTTGCTTTGCCCACTGTGGAATTACACATGAGGACCAAGGACCTAGCCCACAGGCAGCATGGAACAGATTCACACTGGGCTATGACAGAGGGGAGGGGAGGTAGTGGTAGCCAGTCTTTGAGGAACAGACACAGCAAGGAAAGCTGGAGTCAATACAGTGGTACCTATGGGGGGTGTGGTGGGAGTGGAAGTCTGTCTTTGCTGTGCCTCTTGTTAGCAGGGGCCTGACCTACCCACAGGCAGCAATAGACCTGCTTCTATGGTCAAAATGACCTATAGATCTGGCAAGACAAAAGGCTAAGTTACTATCTGGCCAGTGAGGCTTCAATACACCAAGGTAAATGCCTTTTGGAGCCCAGCAAAGCCCTGCATGAGAGGGTCCTGTGTGACCACAGTAAACAGAGAAACAAAAACAAGACAATCAATAAACCTGAGCTTTTCATAACTACAGTTTGGGGTCAGTTTGGCCAGAGGGGAGAATTTAATTGCAAGGCTCCTATGTCTCAACTGCCTGAGGCTAGCAATTGGAGTGGGAAGCTGGAGAGTCAATGTTGATTATGAGGAGAAGCTGAGGGCTGAAGGTGCAGGGAGGCCTGCCACCATCTCTGGTTAGAAAACTGCAGATGAAGGTGCTAGAAGGGGAGTGCTTCGGATTTGGCATCTCTGCTTTGACTGTCCTTGAACCCAAGCAGAGTGATGACCTGTTTTGCATTCTGGGATTTAGCTCCTACAAAAGTAAAAACCCAGTAGGATATTGTGCCCACACCCAACTAGAATACCATTTGGCACAAGCAGGAAAGAAGCATAAAATACAGTCCCTACCTTCCAACAGCTAGACAGACTGTGTATGTATCTCCTCTGTCTAGTGAGTGTGAAGTCAAAGCACTTATAGACCTCTGGACTGAGGAAAAAGCAAAGAACAAGAGAGAAAAAGAAGTGGGTAACCAGGAGTGGGCGGCAGGAGGTAGCTAACCCCATTTTAGGCTGTGTTGAGACTCTCCTCATCCTGTGGCAGTCCTGGGAAGACTGGAGCTTTTAAAAGGTGGAACCCTGTTATGGTTTGAACATGTGCTTTTTTCCCCGTGGTGTTTGCTGCTGAAGGCATGGTTCCTAGCTGGGAGCACTTTATACGTATATTACCTTTTGAGATCATAGTACAATTACATCATTTTCTGTTCCTTTCCCTCTCTCCAAACCCTTTCCCCGCATCCCTCCTTCTTGGTGATACCTATAGCCTTATTTTTTTAAAAAAATGTTCTGGAACTTTAAATGGAAAACTTAAAGTTACAAAGCTTTAACTTTAAGCCTAGAGAGACCCGTGTCCCTGGGTGTGTCCATGGGAGTTGCATCTTGTTCCAGGCCCCTCCTCTTCTCTCCCCCTCAAAGTGTAGCCTCTGCTGTGTGCTTCTGCCACCAGGATTCTCTGTGCCATCGTCAGTCCAGAATGAACGTGACCAACGACTGAAATCTCTGGAACCGTGAGCCAAAATAAACAATTAGTTCTTCAAGTTGTTTTCTTGGTATTTCTGACAGCAGCAAAAATTCTAACGGGAGCCACAAGGAAGAAGATAGTAAGGTAATATAGTACCTACCTATCGCCCCCTTCTCTCTCTTTCCCTGCATCCTACGTGCTATGAGATGATCTGATTTGGCCCTTCAGGCACTCTCTGCCATGATACTTAACCTCACCACTGTCCACCACAGGGCCAAAGTGCCCTGGACTAACACCGCAAGCTAAACTCTCTCTCTCTCCCTTATACATTGATTACCTCAGCTATTTTGTCACAGTGATGGAAAGCTGTTTCTGATTTGATCTCATCTGACCCACAGTTCAGTTAGCTTTTTGGGATGTGCTTTCACCTACATAGACCCTGTTACTTCCCCCGGCTCCTGCTGCTCTCCCTCTTCTTGTTATGGGCATGCCATTATTCAATCAGAATCAGTCTTGAGTCTCCTCCCTCTGCAAATTGCTTCAATTGCTTCTCTGGCCTTATAGGCTCTTTCCTTGTAGGCTCAAGCTGCGTTGAGTCACGATCCAGCTCCTTTTTCTACTTACAGTGCCCTGATGGGATGGCATGCACACAGTGCCTTGCACCTTACCCCACCAGTTCCATTCCATGCCATCGCCTTCCACACGCTTTCCTAATAATGCCCTCCTGGAATAGCGTCAATCTGTGTATGACCCCCAGAACCTTCTACGTATACTGCCCTGCCACAAGGTGCCTACTGGTTTTTCATCACGTCCTGAAAGGGTCTTCACCCAGGCATGCAAGGAAAAGTGGCTTAAAATGAAAGGCTTTGGTGTTACACAGACCTGATTTGAATCCTGATTCTAACATTCATTAACTACATGATGTTGACTGAGCTATACAGTCTAACTACTGTTGAGATTCGGACAGTCACTGAAGCTACCTCTAGCCAGGGCTGGGAAGACAACTAACCGGCAAGAATACAGCCCAGCCCCTGGCCAGGTGATACTGAGTTACGGGATAATATCAATCCAACTGTATCTATTCTGAGGAGCGATCTGACCGTAGTTAGTCCACAAACTTACATTCCCAGTGAGTAAAGCTCTTCACTTACCTCCTGCAGGGTGAGTTCTGAAGTCCATCTGTAGACATAGGGATGGCGTCTAGTACAGCTGAGGGAGGACTAGCCTGCTTCTGGCTTCTTCAGTTATTGATGATAGCAGTCCTTTCTTTAGCAGGAAGATGCTTTCCTGAATTGCAGTCAGATGGGATGGCATGCACACAGTGCCTTGCTCCTTCCTGTTAATCTGCTAGAGTTTCACTGGGAGTGTAGAAGAAGGGTCATCCACACCTAAGATGCTCTCACCTACTCAACTCTGAGTAGGAGGCAGCGTGGAGCAGTTAACATCATGATGAATGTAAACGTGAGTCTACAATCCTTTCTAAAACCAGCATGGCCTTGTATAGCCTACTCAAGTTCTTTCTCTTTCTCTTTCTCTTTCTCTTTCTCTTTCTCTCTTTCTCTTTCTCTTTCTCTTTCTCTTTCTCTTTTTCTCTTTCTCTTTCTCTTTCTCTTTTATGGATATGGATAATCACATCATCATATCCCATGTCTACTCCATGATGTGCCAAATAAATGTAGCATGAATCTATTGAAGAAAGTGATCAGTGACCTGGGCAGAGGGAGACCCAGCATGGGGAGGAAGCCAGAGGTTGTGTGGGTCTGGTGCACATTCTCAAAAGAATATTAGGAATACAAATTAAAACCATTCATCCATTAGCTTCTGCTACCCATTGGTCAAGGGAGACTCTCACCATCCTACCTTCACAGTTTGTTTGAATCGTAATGGGGCCATGGATAGAAGCCTCTGTCCTTGCTATGCCATGCCGATGTGCTTTCCTTTAGAGACAAAGCTAATTTGAAGCACTACAGCCCTTCATGCTGCTGGGCAAAAGTGACTATTAATTCAGTTTGTATTCAAAAATACTTAACAGTCTAAGCATAACCAAATGGCACTACTGGCATGCTGGAACTCTGTGGTCCTCACACAAAAACAAAGCACACTCACCCTGCTGTCTCATCTTCTCTGCCCTCATTCCTTCCTTCTGTTCGTGACTCCACTGCCTGACACTGGACAGCCATTTGTTTAAAGCAAATACTGATATAATACCGGATTTGGGAATGTCCTGGTTCTTAAAGATTTGATATGAACTCCTGACACCTAGGGCAAAATGCATGCCAAGATGAAGGTTCTCTCTTTAGCTCAGTAAGCACAGAGGACTGATTTCCTTACATCCTACTATGTACTGCCAGCTCCCAGTGACTATGAGCCAATGGTATGGTATCAAAAGCTCTGCTTATTTTTAACATTACCAGCACAGTACACCATAGAGTGCATTATAATTTCCCATATCCCCCCCCCCCCAATTTACTCTAAAAACTTATCCACTCTCTTAGGTTGGTGATGTGGAGGTGACAGGAAGTGGAGAGGGTGGAGGCAGAGGCAGAAAGGGAGGTTGTGATGATAGTATTTGGGGTTTTCCTGGCTAGCTTTAACTGTCAACTTGACACAGTCTTGAAATATCTAAGAAGAGACCCTCAGTTGAGGAACTGCTTAGATCAGACTGGCCTGCGGGTATGTCTGTGGAGGATTGCTTGATTGTTGGTTGACATAGGGAGGTCCAGACTATTGTGATCTGCACCATTCCTCAGGCATGTGGTGGTCCTGGGCTTTAAAAGAAAGCTGAGTGAGTATAAGCCAGCCAGCCCCCCAGCCAGATAGCAGCATCTCCATGGTTCCTGCCACACTTCTGTGAATTGAGTCCCTAAGTTAGAGGTGACACTGTATGGAATAGCAAACAGGACAGTCCTCAAACACCCAGGAATTGTAAACCAAATACACCTTTTTTTCCCCTAAAGTTGTTTACGGTCAGGGAATCTGTCACAGCCACAGAAATGGAATTAGGTCAGGGATACAGATGCTTGGGTTAGAGTTGCCAGTGGCGTTGGGGTAGAGCTGGTGGTGGAGGCATTGTTTTGGTATACGCAGACAGCATGATTTTGCCATTGCAGGAAGGACATCAAAATGGAAACGCCAGACGTTTTCTCCCACCTGGTAGGTGATAGGATGTTACCAGAAGACATTTTTATCAGCTACAGATTTCCTGAATGTTTTGTTTTTTGTAGGTTTTTTTGTTTGTTTGTTTGTTTGTTTCTAGTCAATGCTCTCTCTACCCTAACTCATCTACTGTTTATTCTAAGACGCTAATTTTGAAAACAATGTTTGAGACTATTTTGGTAAGTAATTTTAGTCTGTGTGTGTGGTGTCTGCTTGGTGTGCAGTGGGTGGGGTCAGGGGTTGCCCAGATGCATGCATGGGGAGGCCAGAGGAGGACTCCAGGTGTTGTTCTCTATTGTTACCTGCTTTCCAGCCTTGTGCAGGGTCTCTCACTGCATAATAGGTTTGCTGATTAGGCTAGGATGCCAGCAAGCTCCAGCTCGGCCTGTTTTTAACCCTGGAGTGCTGGGGTTGCATCACAGCATGTGCAGCTAGCTGTGCTCCGCTTTGTGCATGAGTGCTGGGGGTCAAAATCAAGCGTTCACACACTGTAAGCACTGTACCCACCAGCAGCTCCTTGCGCCTCATTTTAGTTTTTAATATGGGTCATGCTTACTGTTCATGCTCATGAACAGTACAAGATCATTTTTTTAAAAATCAGAAGATAGAAAATCTTTGAAGAGGGAATGAGTAAGTAAACACACAAACAAAATTACAGGGAGCTACTCAGAGACCACCATGCTTATGTTCCTGCAATCTTATGTTAGTCCCTGGAGCCCACACCTTCCTTGCTTCCTTCCTTCCTTCCTTCCTTTTCTCCTTCCTTCCTTCCTTCCTTCCTTCCTTCCTTCCTTCCTTCCTTCCTCCCTCCCTCCCTTCCTTCCTCTGTTTTTTGACCCTTTCTTCCCTCCTTCCCTCTTTCCCTGTTCCTTCCTTGCCCCTGCACGTCCTCCTTGACTTCCCACCTTCCTGCCTTTTCTTGTTTCCATTCTACATTCTACATTGAAATTATGAGTTCTATCTGTATCAAATCTGATATAAATCTAATTTAGTGAGATCTTTCTAGTGTCATTTGACAATCATTCTAACATGTTTATGGCCTGAATATCCTTATACCATAAGGATATTCCATAACATATTTATAAGCTGAGTACTGAGGTTATTTCCAATTTATTTTTCTGATAGAAAGGTCAGTTTTCCTGGGGCCATGCGTGCAGTGGGCTTGGGCAGCTCAAATGCTTTGTGTGCTAGCTCTATGTGTCATTATGCATATGTGATCAGAGGGGCTGCAAATAGGAACCAGAGTTACTGCCTCGGGCAATTTTCATTCAGTTTGAGAGAGATTGAAATGAAGTCACAACATTTATAAACTAACATATCACCAAGAGAGAATTATTGTGCTGTGAAGCTGTATCCCACAGTTGGTACCAGGTGAGGATCAAGATCAAATCCAGTGGCTAATTCTTGGGCACCATGAAAGGATTGAGGTTCATGGTTTATCCCACACATATCAAGGCTAGGCACAAGTAAATTCTGCTCCAGTAGAGGTGTACAGAAGGAAGCCACTTTAAGCTAACCTTTGAGGAGCAATTGAAAGCATGAGTGAGCAGAGGAAGAGAGAAACTTTCAGATCAGGAGAATGAGAAGCCAAAGCTTTGTGCAAGTGAAGGTAGCTTTGAGGAGAAGCAAGGAGAGGGGCTGTGGAGGCAAGAGACTGTAGAGCACCTAGGATAGGGATTTAGGGACAGAAATCTTGCCTTCTTACCGGGGTCTGATCCCGGCAGGTCAGGGCTTTGAGGAGTTGGGTGTGGAGTCAGTGAAACATCGCTCAGGCTCACACTTTTCTTGAATGGAGATCTCAGCTCTCTTTATTCATACTTATTCTAGATGACATCAGACTTTTCTCTTTAGTCAGGCTTTTTCTGGGTAGCACTGGACTTTTCTCTTTATTCCTACATTTTCCTTCTTCTTTCTCTCACTATACAATTCAAGCTTTTTCCTCTCTATACAATTTAATTTTACACACATACTTATACCTCTTGTGGGAAAAGGCAAACTTCAACAATCTTACTGTTTTCATTTCCCAGAATCACACATTCATTCACATATTCATACATCTTGTGGATGAAGCAAAGCTTCAGCATAACACACCTTATTCAGACCTGTATCTTGTAAGCTTTAACATACATAAACCTTACCGGCGTTTCTTGCAAACTTTCTTATGGATGAAGTCTTGTGGATGATGTCTTGTGGACCGTGCCTTGTGGATTCACTCTTGTACATTCATCCCACCTTGTGCATCTCTTCAGCCTTGTGCATTCCACAAAGCTTCAACACACATATACATCTTACATACCCTTTGAAAAAAAGCCCTTAACCAGATTACCATGAAAATACCCTCACATTACAAAACATCTTTCCTATGTTCTATAAACCAAATATTTTCTCTTAGCCAACTTTCTTGTTAGGCTGTAGTTTAGGGTAACCAAACAATAATCCTATTTTTTTTTAATTAAGGTTAATTACAGGGTCATAAGTAAGAGAAACTTAATTTTTTTTATCATATAAAGAAAATCTATCTGTTCTATTGTCTTTATGTTCTCAAGGAGCATCAGTAAATTTGTACTGATAATTGTAAAACAAGGAAAATCAAATTTGATCAAACTTAACAGTGGGCATTGGAACTTACCTGTCATCTACTAATCATCCTTTGTGTTAGCTTCCTGATCTAGCAAGTCCTCAGCAACCAAGAATGTTTTGCTTTCCGGAGGTAACTTTCTACATAGCAGCTGGCAAAACACGATCTTTTTAACTATACATGTTTCTTAAGTTATTCTTTTTGGAATTTCAATTGAACCGATTTAACTGAGTGGCATTACCTTTTCAGAAAATCACCACTGTTGTTCAGCAGAAGGGGTTATTCAGGAGACAGTCCCCCAGAAATGGTGGGCTGTACTCCTTAAGCCCCAATGCTGGCTGCAATTCCTGATATGGCTCCTGACACCTTTTGAAGATTGTCCTAGAAGTTCTGCTAGATGTGTCGGAGTAGGCAGACTCTGGAGACAGGGACATCTGTGTGGTCGATGCTGAATTAAATCAGGCATGGCTGACATGGGCTACATGGAGGATAGATAGTGGCAGTAGAACCAGAACAGAAAAGCAAGGCAAAAGAAACATCTTATCAGAAAAGAATATGATGCTAGGTAATATGAAGTAAAAGAAAGAAAACTTGAAACCAGCTCCATTGACTTGGGCTAAGTGGAGAGGGTCCCTGTTGTAGGAAGCCACAGGAAGATGCAGCCTGTTGTTGTATAGATCCTATTCATCTCAAAGTCCCAGGACCCAATGAGGGGGAAGGTGGGATGGCTGTGCACCCAGCGCTAGGTCTTGGTGAGGAAACCTTCAAAGAGAAGGTACACACACACACACACACACACACACACACACACACACACACACAGACACACATCTGCTCTGACCTGGCTGCACTTTCTTCTAGGACAAAGGTTGAAATTAATTTTTTTTTAAATTATTAGTGACTTCAACTCCTCATATTCCTGACCTTAAGTTATTCTGATCTGTTGGACCCTGGGTTCACTTCTGATTTCTCTCACAGTCATTGGATCTGATGTTTCTGACCCAGCACCATAACAGGAGTGGTGATGGTAGTGGTGGTGGTGGTGGTGGTGGTGGTGGTGGTGGTGGTGTGTGTGTGTGTGTGTGTGTGTGTGTGTGTGTGAGAGAGAGAGAGAGAGAGAGAGAGAGAGAGAGAGAGAGATCTGAGAACTTTTCATTCTGCCTGTGCTTCCTGAAGCTCATCCATGCTGCTAATGATAATGTAATAACCATGATGGCGACAAAAATTTTAGTCTTGCTCTTAAAACTTTTTTTGAGAACATATTCCATATATTAATTTCTGTTTACAATATAAATATAGCTTTCTACTTTGTTTAAGTAAATAGTGACTTAAAGGAAATGTGCTTTACCCAAGGTTTTATAACTGATGGCGGCTGGAGTGGGATTCAGTAGTCTAGTAAATTAATCCAATAAATATTTTAAAGTCACATCACAATTCAACTTTTAAAAGTGTCCTAGCCTATACAAGGAAGCATGCCAGAGCCCCTAGGATGTAAATTTAGTGAAGTTACTGTGACCAGTTCATCCCACAAGTACTGTTCACCACGTTCCTAACTACTGACATTGAAAGGTTTGTGAAAACAGTCTAAAAACTTTTTGGTATGCCTCTCCCCTTCCCCCTGTGTCAGAGACAGGAGTCAGACCTGGATCTTCACACTTGAGTGGCTTAGCATTTTTATGATGATTTTCATTTCTTAAATGGATTGGGCCAGCTAGTTGTTTTAGGAAATTGTGTCTAAATCATGCATTTTCACCATCTACAGTGTCTAATCAGCCTCCTCTCTGATAATACAAAATTATGATGACTTGGAAGGCTCAAAGTGCAGTGTCTGGAATCAGAACTGCTCGGTGTAATGGTAAAGCAGGAGGTAAGTCCTGGGAGAGGTCTACCCCCAGCTTTCCCGAAAGTCTCCATTATTAATGAAACGTGTTGTCATGGTGATGATTGGAGAGGGAGTGGAACTAGAGGAAGACTTGAGAAAATACTGCAGCACTGGGAGCTATAAAATCTTTGTGACAGTGTGTCTCGGTGAGGACTTTGGGACATCACATTGCTTTCTCCCATGATCTGTCTCAGACATTATGAGGTCAGCATAATGCCCTAGGATGATTTGAAGCAGATGTGTCCCTGTCTCCACTCAACTTGAATCCTCAGAGGTCACTGACAGGACAAAGAATCCTGATACCTGATATTGATAGCACTCAGTGAATTAGTCACAAAACCCCCCAAAAAATTCTAGGTGAGATACCAAGGTTGTCATAGATCTACCCTTGCTTCAGTATTTTATACAATATTATGTTGTAGTATTAATTGTCAAGCTGATAGAATCTAGAATCACCTAAGAGACAAATTTGTGGACATGTCTGTGAGTGAATTTTTTGACTGAAGTAACTGAGTTGGAAAGATCAACCTTACCTTGGTTGGCATAAGATTTACCCTTGCTTCAGTGTTTTATACAGGATTATGATATAGTATTAATTGTTAACCTAATAGAATCTAGAATCACCTAAGAGACAAATTTATGGTCGTGTCTATTAGTGAATTTCTAGACTGAATTAACTGAGTTGGGAAGATCAACCCTGAATATGGATGACACCATCCCATGGGCTCAGATCTCAGACTGTAAAGAGAAAGCTAGCTAACTATGAGTCATCACTTTTCTCTGCTTTCTGAATGTGGATACCATGTGACCAGCTGCCTCAAGTTCCTGCTGCCTTGACTTTCGGGCCATGTTTGACTGTGTCCTCTCACTGTGAGCCAAAATAAAGCCTTCCTTTCTTATTTGCTTGTGTTGGGTTATCTTGTCAGCATTTTGTCAGCATTTTTCACAGTAATGAGAAAAGTAACTGATGCAGCGGAGATGCTTCTGAGTGTGAAGTGGGGAAGAGGGCTTTCAATAGCAGGGCAGAGAATAGAAGACATGCGGAAAAGTGCGTGGTCGTCAAACATCTGGGAAAAGCAATGTCCAGTTTTCCTCTGAAAACACGGCAAATACTAGGAGTCGTCTAGAAATGTCTGTGATAGACAGAGTAGTGGTCCTGGTATAGAGGGAAAACGCAGTGACTGACTTCAGTACCCAGTGAAGAACCATTCAAGACATTCCAGAGGAGGACAATCAGCATCTTGGAGAGCTGATTCCCAGGACGATGACATAGACAGTCGCCAGGTGACTATTGACATTTCTCTCTGATGGAAGTGATAGAAGGATCACAAAATGACCTTAAATAGGAAATCAAGGAATACTCGAAGCCATTGATTCAATAATATAGAAATAAACCCAGGAAGAAAAGAGACAAACTGAGTATAAATAAAATAAAAAGCAAATTCATTAATGTATCCAATGATTTCTTTGAGAAAGATGAACTTTACAATCTGTCAGAATCTTAAAATAAGAGCTATGAAGTAAAGTACCCCAAGTCTGGAATGAGAGGGAGAATACCAATCAGCCAGTACACACAACATTTTAAAATTCAAACCATTCACACCTGTGGTGATGAGTTCTAGTTTCTTAGTTACCTTACTTAGTTGTATTTACTTAATATACTGTGTATACACAATTTGGCTCAACGAGAAAAAGGAATAAAACCCAATAACTAGCCGTAAGGATTATCCGCTCCTCCAAAATGCCTTACAAGTTTCTATACAGTTCTTTTCTACCAATTGTTCAAACAATTTCCACAGTGTGTAATCCAATAGTAGTGTTCCTAGAAAAGAAAGAAAGAAAAGCAAAAAAATAAATCTTGGGTTATTTTAAGAATGAGCATTGCCATGATACCTGGCCTTGACAGAGCATCACCCCCACTAACAAAACAGAACAGCAGAGCAGAACCTGAGGACATCTGACGTATAAGTATTGACAGGAAAATGTCAAGGACAAGCCCACAAATCCTATTCAGACCTATATTAAAAGAAGTGTGTATCACACAACAAAGCACAGTCCACTGAAGGCGGAACACAGTAAGTGTGACAAGCAAGGCGTAGGCCTTAGCGGAGCCCATCTGAATTCAGAAGTCCTGAAGTCCCAATAGGAAGTAAGCAACACATGAATGGACAATTCACATAAAAAAAAAAAAAAGCTAATAAGCATATGAAAAGTATTAACCCTGTTGGTTTTCAAAGAAATGCAAACGAAGCATCACTTTCTGTAAATCAAATTAGTAAAGCTTAAAAATAAATAATGCTAATACTGAATGCCAATAAACACATGAAAATATGCCCAACCTCATTAATTCAGAAAAATGCAAATGAAAACCACAGTGAAAAGCCGTTTAACACCCACTAGCTTGGCAACAATTGAAAACTCTAGCATAGTATTTGAGGGGATACCCAGCAGTTGGAGTTTGTGGTTCTGAGAGAGTTCACAGTTGAGACACAATTAAATATTATCTAGAAATAAAAATGAGGCATTTCTTTTAATACAAAGTCCTTCCTGGTCACATGTTCTCCAGAAATAGTGGTCGACAAATATTTTCACCTGTGTGCACAGCAATTCTGAAATTTTTTTTCACTATTCATACAATTTAGAATCGTCATCTGAAGTTTCCATTGGAGATTTTACTATCAGTAATGAATATCTGAATACCCTTACCTGTGGATTGACTTGAGTTTTTTTTTTTTTTTTTTTTTTTTAAAAGGCAAACTCACATTCAAGTTGTTTAATAACTTAAGGTTTTACTTACTCTTCAAACCTACAATTTTAAATTCCAAGACTTTATAGGTAGTTTCAAAAGTTTTATACTTCAAGTCTTTAATTGGTTGTTCTATCATACATCTTTAGAGAAAAATTATGTGCATAAATCGAATTCTTCAAAGACTTTCTGTATGACCTTTTAGTTCTAAGGATGAACAATTTCTTCCGTGGGGAATCTGCCACTCAGGGTACTTTAAATCCATGTTCCAGGGTCATCGTTGCTCATATTTAACTCCTAATAAACTATTTATAAATGTATGTGTAAGAATCCTTATTTATCCTAGTAAACAGAGGATGAAAGGAGCTCTCTTTAGCAAGAACACTTAATTCTTTAAATTCATTCCCAGGAATATACCAAATATCACCTAGTGATTTATGATTGATGGTTTCATCATCAGAAGTTATTTTTAATAATCTAACCACTGAGAGCTTGGCTGTATGAAGAACAAATAACTGGAGAGCATCTGACTTGAAAAAATGATCTATTCTCTGCCCATTAAGGCCACTTGCTTTCTCAACAGGACTGTAAGTTTGAAGCATCCCTTTGATTGCTGTCCTGGGGGTTTTACATTCTAGATTCATATTGCTAGTGGGGTAGGAATCCAAATGCTGGGAAGGCTAAAAGGATCCATTTTGGAAAGTACATGTAGAGAAATCAATGACTTGTAAACCTGTCCTTGGACCCTGACAATTCCCTGGAAGCCACTGGAAAGCCTTGTGTCTCCCCAAGACCCAACACATTAGGTTATCAACCTCTACTGGAAAAAAGAAAATATCATTCAAGAATTTCAGGAGACAAACAGAGCTTTTCCCATGAGTGCTGTCCAGGCTAGAAATAACCCACATACCCACCAGGTGGAGAATGGGTAAGCCAAAATGCATTCACACAATAACATATTACATAATAGTGAAATGAGTAAGTTGAAAAGCCCAAGTTGCCATAAAAACAGTTTGATAACATATTTATAAATCTCAAAGCAACCTTCTGAAACTGCAGATTAGTTCAACAATATATAAAACTATTCGATTGTGTAACAAATTTGTAAAAGGAATAACTCACCACAAATCAATATTGTGTTGACTTCTGTAAGAAGTAAGAAGGGAGACCTTGGCCTACCTGGTATATCTGGACAGAAGCTTTCAAGACACCTAGCACGGTAGATTCTCTTCTTTAACTTGCACAATGCATCTTGACAAGTTTTCTTTATGCTTTAAAAATTTAATAAACTAATGTAAAAGTTGTATAGACATTTGATACCTTGAAAGAATAATATATTCCTTTGTAAACATGAAATAGTTTAAGAGGAAAAAATTTAAAAAATATGCATGTAACATTGAATATTTGAAGTGGTTTTAGTGAGACCAACTTTTTTTTTTTTTAACTACTTCTGGGAATAAGAATGGGTGTAGTTTTTCTGGAGAGTAATCTAGAACTATTTATACAAAGTCTTAAAGTGTTCAAACTTTGTGAATCTATAATTCTATTTCTAGAAGAATGTCTAAAAATTAATAGAATGTTATTACAGATTAATAGTCAAGGATATTTATCACTGTAGTGTCTGTAATGAAGAAAAATTGGAAATTATAGATAGGCTAAATAATAGAGTGTTTAAGTTCAATGTGGCAAAACAATATAATAGATCATTCAAGCATTAAATTTGTTTAAAAATAATGTTTATCTATCAGAGTTGCTCCCCCTGAACCCCCAAAATACTACCTCATGGTTTATGGGGGGAAAAATTGAAAAAAAAAACAGGGCTAGAAGCTGTATGCATGTAGCAAGTCCGAGTACTGTTAAGTATGAATTCCCCTGAGAGTGTGTTGGGTAAGTTTATACTGTACAATGCTACAGCCCAAGAAATGTCACAGTCTCTGGCATCTTCTCTTA
This sequence comes from Cricetomys ansorgei, assembly GCA_026225945.1. NCBI lineage: Eukaryota > Metazoa > Chordata > Mammalia > Rodentia > Nesomyidae > Cricetomys > Cricetomys ansorgei. Next base: position 3,488,162 of record JAMJFZ010000116.1, read on the forward strand.
CCTAGCTGCAGCATGACTTTTCTCTGGTAGGTATGAACAAATATCTGTTGAACTTTGGTAGGGATCCATGACAGACCAAAGAAACTCTTCCATACAAATCAAGCTTGGTGATCCAATGGATTGATTGGGACCACTTACAGGAGTGCGGGTGAGGGATTAAATAGAGGAACATGGATAACTCAGTGGCATCTGCATCCCCAAAAGGTCCCACCGCAGCATGGGTGATGGCTCAAGAAAGCTGCATCCCTGGAGCTCCTTGTGCAATCTGTGGGAAAATCCACTGAACAATCTCCTCTCCCAGTATAGTTTACTGTATATAGAACCTTAAGGAGGGGCCTCATGAATGTCATAAGCTTCATGAACTTCCTGAGTCTTTCAAGCTTCCTGAGTCCCTCCCTGAAGGAGTGCTTCAATTTGGGAAAAATCTAGCCCCAGTTTCTCTCTTCTCTTTGGTGTTACCTCCCCAGCTACTGTCCCTGACTTACTCAGAACTGAAAGTATGAAGTCTTAGGGACATGGAGGCTGTGCATACAAGAGAGGGCCAAGACCTTTGGACATTTAATTATGACAATCATTCTTAATAAACAAACCTTCTCCCTGCTAGGAATGATCTTCCTTGCCTAATCTCATGAAAATTTGACCTAGCTTTCAGCCCCATATCTGCCTCTCCTCTGTGAATTGATGGACACTGTATTGTTACATGCCATGTTGTTGTGACAAAATACCCAACAGAAACCATTTAAGACAGGAAAGATTATTCTGGTTCACAGTTCCAGGGTATACACTTCCACCATAGCAGGGAAGGCATGACAGCAAGAGCAGGTGGCTGGCTATTCACAAAGTGGCCGTTCTTTCTCCTTTTCATTCAGCCCAGGACTTAGCCTATGGGATGGTGACACTCACACTGAAGGGGAGTCTTCTCACATCAGTTAACCTAAAATACATAATCTGGCACAGACACGCCTGAAGATTTGCTTCCATGGTAATTTTGAATTCAAGGAGTTGACCATGAAAATTAACCATTGCAAATGCATCCCCCACTTTTGGCTGCAGCCCTTCTGCCCCCCAAAACAAAATGTTATCTCTAGTTATACCACTGTTCACAAATCACTTTTACTGTATCTGTACCAGTACACTTTCCTTAGAAATTATTTTTAGTTTGATAGTTATCAAAGTCCTTGATGGAAGGTAGGAAGACTGTGATACCTGCTAAGTGCTATTGGTTAATTGATTAATAGACTGAATTGTGAAAGGTTAAATCCAGCCTTCGTGTGATTTTTGATATAGGTTCAAAATCTAAATTCTTGAGCTCACTTTTCTCTTCCCTCTCATCATCTTTTCAGTGAGCACCTGGGCAGAGAGAGTTCAGGGACTGAGAGGAGAGCTGCAGAGGCATGGCGTCAGACCCTTTGATGTGCTTGCTACACCCCGAGAGCTGCTGAAAAATGCAAATGTGCTCTTCAGCTACTAAAAGCATATCAATATTAAGGAGTGCATGGAAAAGAAGAGGGAAGAAAGAATATATAACACTTAACAAGAAGATAATGCAGCTTGCTGGCAGGCACTTGGGAGTCTGGCGCATAAAAATATTACTCATACAATTGCAAGCAGGTTCTGCTTAGCTTTTGTGTGTGAATCATAGTATTGATTTTCATGCAAAAAAAGAAAACACTACCACATTTTGTTGGGCTTTAGGATATAGAAGATGGGGTGGAGAGGGAGGGGTATTCAAGAGAAAAAAAAAAGAGAAAGAATGGATAAAGACTGCTGCCATTCTAGTCTTTGCTACAAAGACCAGCAGCTGAATGGTAAGAAGGTTGCTAATTAAAGATGTCTCCACTTCCTTCACCTTTTTCCTCAAGGGTAGCACCAGACACTTGCCAAATAATCTTTTATTCTTCTGTTTTGGTTGGGATCGAATTGTTGGAAGGGAGAAGAGAGGAAGATTTCAGGTATACCTAGGGGTGAAAACAAACTTGATTCTCACTGAGAAACAACCCGTATCTTTAGACCCAGCAGAATGTGCTCCAGATGTTTTGGCTGAGAAAAATTCACTGAATCCCCTTTGTTTGCCAGTTGGCCTGTCATGGTGCCTTTCTGTAAATGTTGAAATCTGTCCTGTAAATTTTTTTGAAAAACATATTTGGTTTACTTAATTCATATCTGAGCTAAAAGGAGCACCCAGGAGAACTTGGGTTGGGAAAATAATAGGGATTATAGCACAGTCATCGAAGATTGATGTTGTGCATTTATTTTGGAAATAGACTATTCTTCTCCTTTAATATTCGTGCCAATCCTATGAAGTAGGGAATTCACAGAGGAGGAAGTGTTAGTGTTTTTATCACAGGAGTTCCTGAGCTCATTTTTGTTTAAAGATACATCCTGGCTTTGGAAGAGCGGCCTGATGAGAAGGAGATATCAGGGAACAACCATAAAATAGAAATCGATGAGCACTGGAGTTGGTGAAGAGGGGCTTCAGCTCTACCTGGAGGAAGAACCCACAGTGAAACCACAGCTAGACCAAAAAGAGAAATGTCTCATCTGAAAGTGTGGTCTGTCCTTGCAGGAGATAGTCCGCCTTGGTCAAGGCTATGAAGCACTTGGCAGATGCTGGCAGGGAGAACAACATTGGTCATACCCACTGTGGCCACCACAGGATCCTTTTTGGCTGAGCTCAGAATGGAGCGTCTTTCTACCCAAGAACTGTTGCTGAATGCTGAATGCTGAATGCTGAATGCTCTTCTATTTTATTGGGAATAATCTGGCAAAATCAAGAATAAACCCTTCTCTCATTTTATATGCCTTTACCAAGACTTTCTCTCCCACTGGGCCCCCAGGAAAGTTATTTCCTTGTTATTCTTTAATCACCAGTGTTTCAATGTAGGTTAAGTACAGGAGCAGCTAGACCTGGTCTCCTTGCCCACACTGTTAGGCCAGGGAAGGGGGAAAAGCTTGATGAAGTTGCTGTGGAGTTCCTTCGGGCTTTGAACAAATTGCTCTAATATGAGAAGTCACCAGTCTGCTTCCCAGTGTCATTAAGGAGCCCCATGTGAAGGAAAGATATTAGTTTTCACTTAGAGAGCGAAGGCCACCAACAACTGAAGAGAGAAAGTCTGCAATGTGGTTAATGGGGCAATTTGGTGACCCAATTGGGAGCCCAGACATTTTGCTTCCTGCCAAGCTCTAGCAAATTTATATGATACAGAAACAGAGCAGGATGAATAGATCAATGCATTTGTTCATTCTATTAAGGAGGAGAGGAAAACGGCATAGTTTGGGTTTCTTTCTATCAAAACCAATTTCTTCACCTCATGGGCATGAGTATTGCATCACATCATCTTTTGTTCAGAGAGCTGGAAAAGTTCCCAGCAGGGAAAGGTCGAGTTTTATGTAAGGAAATTTGAACCTATAATCAGCCTTTCACCTCAGAGATGTCTGTTGTATTAAACACTTAATAAATATTAATTGCATGTTAAGGCTAGTCTCATTTCATTTTACAGATCTTTTCTTTTTAAGTCTGCAAAAAGAGGGCCGTTTTTTCTTTTCTAAGAACTACTATAGCACGACTTAACTTTCGATCTGTTTTGTGTTTTCTTTCCAGTTCTGAGGTTACAACAAAATTTGACTACATTTCATTTTGAACTGAATTGGCTTCTCTTTGCTGTGGAGAATGAATGAAAGCAGGTTAAGAGAGAAGCAGAGAATGGAATTCAGTCCAGAGTCAGTATCTTCTTTCATTGCTTGAGAGGCGTGACCTCACATCCTAATCAGTGTTCCACCTTTCACCCCATGTCACCCACCCTAGGACCTACTTGCTCTTTCTAGACTGTGACAGGTGGGGGTGACTTCCTGTTATAGGGAAGCTCTTTCTTTACATTCATTCTATTCTGTTACAACACAACCATGATTGACTTAGAAATCCCAATTCTTCGTGTTTAGTTGCTGGTTTGGAGGGTGGAGGTTCCAGCTGTGGAACACTGACCCTGGGCTGCCTGGCTGATCCCAGTATTAAGTACTTTGGCCTGATGGTCAACTCATCTGGAAATACTTCTGACAGCCAGCACACTCCCCCACTTCAGAGGCCATGAAAAACACACCCCAGGTCAGTTCAGAAAAAAAAAAAAAGTTCCAGGTAATCATCTCGAAGCAACTTGATTTTCCTTTTTGGGAGGCTTAGAGCAGGAAGGGCAGAAGCCTGGAGAGGCGCCACTCACAGAGATCAAAGTCAGTAAGTACTCAAAGAGCAGAGTGTAGGGTGGGAGGGTGTGTGGTTCTGGGCTCTGCTTGCCTTCCTGACAGGGAACCAATAATTACCCCTTTACACTCCACCCCACCTCTGGAACACTCACAGACTTCATTCACACAGTCTTCTTCCAACAAACATGGACTTTGTGAATCTCTTATCTTAAAAGTGTTATACTAACTAGACCAAGCAGCGATTTTTAAAAATGTTGGTGTGCTTGATTGTTTCATATTCACTGAAGGGAAATGAGAAAGAAGATGATGGATGTAAGAGCAAAAGTTATGCTTTAAATTTTAGCTACTGTGCCAAAGATATCTCTAAAAGAAAGACAGATAATCTCTTGGAATGTTGGGTGGGGATGTTCAGGTGAGACGGTCTTGAATCTCCCTTGCCCAAAGACATAACCTCTTGGAATGTTGAGTAGGGAGTGGCTAGATATCATTTAGTTGACCTTACTGCACCACATGTGCTCCAAATGCCCTGGATGTGCCTGGTCACTTGTAGCAGGGAGATAACCCAGACAGGAAGTACGTTAGGATAGATGGCTGCCACTGATTGGACCTGGTAGGAAATACGTAGCCTTACAAGTTCTGCCTTTTTAAGCACCTGTGCCTCATGAGGTGGTGCCATTTTGTGGGAGCTCTGGAGGTGACAGTTTCACTCCATGGGAACCTCAGAATGGTCCTGGTAAGAGTCCATCTTCCTGGCCAGTATTTACTTAATTTAATTAATTAAAGCTTATGTGCTTCAAATTTGGCTCAATCGTGGTGGTCTTATTCTTGACGGGATTTGGGATTTACATTGACTCTACACACAAAAAAGCAACCCAAAAACAAAAACAAAAAAAAAAAAAAACCCAATCAACAACAACAACAACAAAAAACCCACCTACCTACAAACACGAGTGAATGTCTCCGTAACTGTTGAAGAACAACAACCCAAAGAATGCTTCAGGATAAAGTGACCTGGGAAAGCTTCCTCTGGACCAAGAAGGACTAGGAGGCTCAGATCGATAGAGAAGAAGAATGACACCTCAGGAATGCTCAGGCATGATCAGAGGCAAAGGCATGGTATGGAGAAGCACATGGTGAAGGGAGAGAAAGGTAAAGCAGTGTCTGGATAGGCGATCTTTTACTAAACAGGACCCGGATGGCAACAATTGCTGGGGCTCTGAGGAAGAGTGAGCGGCTGAAAGATGGAGCACCTCTCATCAGGAATGTGGGAGACTGGCATAGAGAATGGGGAACATTTGTGTGTAGAGTGGAACAACGATGGTGTCACACAAACCTGAGGGTCTGATGAGTGAGGAACTGTGTGAGTCTTCGAAGCAAGCCTAGCAGCCCTCAGAGGCGGCACGTCATGGGGAGAAGGAGGGGGAAAAGAGCTATGTCCCAGTTTAATGAACTTGATATGTACGAAATAAAGGATCAAAAATCAATTTGGAAGGAAAAGATATTAGACTTGATTTTATAAGTGCTTTGGAGACACAATGTGTCAGTTACGTAATCATGAGTCAAGCTGGAGCTGCGGAAACAGAACACAGGTAAGGAGCCAAGGAGGCCCGGGGGTCATCGTCAAGATGCCTTTGGCCAAACCTTTCAGAAGTGAAGGTTCTCTAAGAAAATGATGCTTAATCAGAGGGGATCAGGACCAAGTTTTTAATCTCAGGGTCACAGGTAGGAAAGATGGGAAGAGGAGAGCAGGGTGATCCCAACTGAGTCTCAGAAAGGAACAAGGGTGCAGACTTTATCAAAGTTGCTCAAAAAGTTTCGCCAAAAGAGACCAAGGTGAAATGACACGTCTAGCACAGGTATGCACCCGAGAGAGAGGGTCCAAGGAACATGTGTGACATGGGATCAGTTTACTTCAAAAATGTTTTTCCTTAGGAAAAGAGCAATACATGTTCAGTAAAGGCTTATGTATGGGGATAAAAAAGAGACACAAATAATCAGTTTGTTCAGAACACTGCTCTCAAAATACATTTTTTTTCCAGTGTGCTTGTGTATGTGTATACAAAGAAATGATTTTATAGCTCATGAAAACGTATGACTGTGCAGATACACATGCGCTGGGAGGGTGTCTGGACAGGCACCGCAGTTCTGAGGGACAGGGATGCTGTAAAGCAAAGCAGGCAGGGCGCGTTACCCTGCAGAATGATGGCACATGCCACTGACTTGTTGCCTCTGACAGCACAATGTGTGCTGAGGAGCCAATCAGATTTTGGTTTCAAAATTTTCTTATCTAATCTCACCAGAGAGAGGCCTGAGGATCCTATGGTGCCCTCAGCCACACCCGGAGATGGCCACTGGGACAGCTAAGGAGAAGCTGTCTGTCTGTGTTTGCCTTCTGAGTCAGTACTGAGGGTTCCGAGGAGTGAGGGAGAAGCTTCCAGGCTGATTCTCTGTATGAGGTGAGCGCTAACTCACAGATCTGAGGAGGATAAAACACCTGGTTATGATCACATCCACTGCTGACTCACACATGGAGAGTGCTGGGGTTAATAGGGTTCAGACTGGGGAGATTTTAAAATTACTTTTATGTTTTTAAAACAATGCATGTCGGTCTCAGTTCAGCCTTCTAATAGGAGTTAAACCTCCTCTGCACATACTGTTTTGCCACCCTGAATGGTACTCTTTGGTCCTCTGCAATGCCCAAGTCAGCTGTGAGGTATGCCGTCTTACAACTTGGATAAGAACACGCTTAGGTTACCCCAGCCTCTTTAGTGTAGCTGTCCCAGAAGCTAGTCTAAGTCAAGGATACAGGCAAAGGGAAGTGGTCCTTTTGCTTGATTTAGGGAATTCCCTGGTTATCACCAGAGGCTATGTGATCTTGAGACACACAGATGTGCTAAGAGGACTTTTGGAATCCAGCCCAGTGCTTTAAAAGAATATGTTTTAATGCTTTATGTGGATCTGCCTGCCAAGTCCCAGGAAGATAAAAGTGAACATAGAAAATAAAGTCAGAGAAAGAAGAAAAGAGGGGTAAGTGAGAAAAGGGAGGAAAATGAAAGATCTGAAAGATCTGAGGGATAGGAAGAAGGAAAAGAGGGAAGAGAAAAAGGAACAGAGGGAGGGAGAGAGGGAGGCAGCAGAAGAGGGAAGTAAGGAAAGGAGGAAGAGGGGGGAGGAAAGAAACAAGGAAGAAGACAAGGAGGGGTAAGAGGAGAACGGAAGGTGAAGGAGGAACCGAGGTGAGGAACCAACGGGAAGGAAAAGAATTTGATGAGAGAGAAACAGATGGCTGACCTGGACGGTCAGTGCTGAAGGGGGAGGAGAGCTGTCTGCAGTCACTCATCTGAACAAAATCCAACTTCCTGCAGGCAGCCGCCCCGGGGCCCTATCCATCATCCACATTCAGGTTCCCACGATCAATGCTACAGTCAGTCATTGGCCATCCTTGAAACACCAGAATCATTATGAACAAACACCAGAGACCCATGTATTGAACTCTTCTAACTGCTCCAGAGGCCAGCAATGCCAAACACACAGGCTGCACAAAATTGTTTACGCGGTGTGTGCCCGAGTGGACCAGGTCACTTATTGTTGATCCAAATAAGTCTTAAGACAAATTAAATGGCATGCATCTAGTTGTTCTTCTGTTGAAATGGCCTCCCCTGCACACAATGTCAGATTTAAACACCAACTAGTTTGTCTAGAAAATAGGGATCTCTGGCCCCCATAATTCTGATGCTAAGATGGAATGGTTCATGTGTCCTGGGCCCTCTCAGACTTTGCTCATCTTCTTGGACCAACCCCTGGTTCTAGTCCTTCTTCCCTGTCCATCCTTTGAAAGGGGGTTGTGGTCTTCTCTTCCCAATGCTGCTTCCCAAAGATCTTGTGTGTTGGGAGTTCAGTCTCTTCTGTGTACTGACATATGCAGAAGTCTCAGATTCCACATTCTTGCATGGATCACCACACATTATATTTTCCCTGATGGTCCTCTCCTGTGTTGTTTCCAGTTGTTCATTTTGTCTTTCTAGGGTCAGTTTGATCTTCTGTACACAGTTTACCTGGTTTTTAGAGCAGCCACCTCTGGTTCATCTATCCTCCTGCAACCCGCTGTGTGTGTGTGTGTGTGTGTGTGTGTGTGTGTGTGTGTGTGTGTGTGTGCGCATGAGTGTGTATGTTGTGTGCCTGTCTGTGTGTTTGTGTGTGTGGAGGTGTACATACAAAGGCCAGAGGAGAACTTCTGGCATCGTTTTCTATTGTTCTCCACTTTATTCCCTTGAGACAGGGTTTCTCACTGTACCTGGAGCTTGCTGACTTTCAGCTAGCCTAGCAACCGGCAAGGGCCAGCAGTCCTTCTCTCTACACCCCTCATATGCACCAACTCTAGGGTTATAGGTGAGGATGAACATGCCTGGCTGTTTACATGGATGCTGCAAATCCAAGCTCAGCTGTTTGAACTTTCTTTAAAAGGGCTTGTGCCACATATCTGAGGGTTTAATCATAGTCCATCCTACCTTGTTACCTTCTCTTGTACACGGTCATGTAAGTCCTCATGATTATGATGTTAGAAGTAAATTGATCTGGATTTTGAGTCCTAGCTCTATCCCACTGACCCCAGGAAGCCAACATTTCAACTACTCTGTTGCACGTTTCACTTATTCTTTCCAACCTCAGGAGTAACCTCAGCACACGGATGAGAAGAATGAGAGAAAGACCCTGGGTAGCAGGTAGCTCAGAGATCCTGGGAAGCATGTCTGCACAAGCACAGCAGTTTCAGCTGTCAGAACTCCAAGCGAGCTCTTATCTACTAAGTGATGGTGAGTCACAGTAAAAGGAAGATTAAATATGGGAAGATCATTTCGTGACAATCTCCTAATGCTCTAAAGTTTATTCTACTGGTGACCAGATCCTTCTAGATATTCTTTTCTTATTCTCTTATAATCTGCCCAGAATGTCAAAACAAAAAGTGCTTTTGGACTTCAGAGGCTCCAGGGCTATTGGGTCTTAATGACATTCTTACACTCTCCTACCCAAATCTCACTGGCTGACTTCAAACCATTGTAACACCCCACCCCTCCGTAAATATTTTATCTTTCACAAACAGCTGGGAGGAGAGAGGTGCACTGGCAGCAGGCTGGGTCAATCCTGTTTAAATATTGATCACAAACATGGTTAAAATAAAAGTTTATCGACTCAGCTGGCGACTTTGCAGCTTCAACACTTTGCAGAACAGCTTTCCCTGTGCGGTGACTGCGCGCAACTCACTTGAGTTATGATGTTAATAAGTGAGGTGCCTCCTCTGGGGATATGATGGCGTCCTAGAGGCGGCTTCAGGAAGGCAGCAGCCTTCTGCCGCAGCCATGGCTAAGGCCGATGTATACTATCCTAGCAGGGCAGCCTTGGGATGCTTTCTCCTCCACTGTGGACACAACCAGCATACTTTCTGAGATTAGAGAGCTTATATCCTCTGTAACCTTGAGAACAAGGGGTAAAGTGAAGAATAGAGAGGCCTGTAAGGGGCATGACAGCAGTGGGTGATTCCCTTCTTCTGGGGCTTTTCTGCCAAATATTAGCATCTATCAGAATAATCCACAGAGGTTACATGACAGTTCAGACCACAGCCCATCCTGGGGTCACTGACATGGAGCTCTGGGGTGGGGTTGTTTATTTACCCCTGGAGAACATACCACCCTTAAACCTTCACGACATCATCAGTGAGCAAAAAAGTCGTACAGTGATCTCACGTACTGGAGCACATGAGCATGTTGGAGCAGCTAGGCTAGAGCTTCTGCGCTCCCAATAAATCCCCTGTCCAGTTAAATCCCACGTGAAAACTTGAGACAAGAGAGTGGTAGACAGTTCTGGATTGGTTGCTGGGAGACAGGAGGCATCTCCAGCTCCTCAGCAGTGCCCTAGGCCTCCAGAAATGGTGGTTTGAAGGTCATAATCCACGCCGAGGGCCTTTCCTCCACCAATATGGAAGTGAAGCCTCAGCTAAGATATGTTCATCTGTAGGGAGTCTAGGTGGGAGCCCATGTCCCTCCTCTAGGATAGCTATAACATCTAACATGACCGCTGTTGTGGGAAATTTTATAGTTATGGATAATATTCCAGTAAACTGTCCTTGTAGCACAGTAAAGGACTCGCTTCCGACCAGTAAACAAAGGAGTGGCTCTCCAGCTCTCCAATATGAATAGGACATTCCTTAGTCTTAAGGCAGATGAAGGTTAGGTTCCATTCGTTTGTATATTGGAGGGCTGGGTGGAGACAGAGAGGATTTGGAATAAAAAAGTAAAAAAGCACCTAGGGCAAGGGCAGGGAGAACAAGAAGAAAGAACAAGATAGGCGAGAAGAGAACCGAGAGGAGAGCATGGGGTGAGGAAGCCCATGGGGTGAGATCTCTGCCTAGCTGCCCGGGTATAGAATTCCCTGAGATTTGACATGGTTTGTGATTAATAAAGAGCATTGGAAAATTGAACAATGGACTCTCATTAAGCGATCGAAAGATAAATTAACAGACCACTCCTAAGGTGACGGGAGGGTGCCTTTAGGGAAAACTCACCTGGCTATGAGGCCTGGAGGCGAATCTGTATCTTTGATCCCCCAAGAGCTGGAGAAGGGGTATATAGAGCTTTCCCAGCATTCTTCCCACAGGGCTTAGTCCAGCCCATCCCAGCTCTGTCCTCCAGACCAAAAAGAAGCCTATGGAATGAGTGTGTAAGAAAGGACCAATAATGTAGAGATAGAAGCATTAGATGAAACAGCTAACACGCTGAACCCAGCCAGGATTGGCTGGAAATGTCCCTCCACTTGTGTTAAAACTTTTTATACTACCATGTTGCCCATGCAGATGAACAGATAATAATTAAAAGGCTAATGACAGACACGGTGGAGAGGATCTTGAGAAAGCATATAATCTGTACGGGAGGAGAAATTAACTCTGCAAGTTTCCAGAGTGCATTTGTGCCCCAGGGCCTTTGTGTTTCCCTTCAGTTTGTACCATTCTTCCCAGAAATCTAGATATTTCTCTGTTCTTCCAGTAAAATCTCTAGCTAAACTTCTTCTTCCCTAAGCTTCCCTGATAAAATGGCACACGCCCCCCCCTTTCAGAAGCTTTCTGTCTGCTATTCTTCCATTCTCCGCCTTGTAGCACTTGTCAGCAGCTAGCATTTTGTTCAGCCTTGTCTTGTAATGCCTCTTAGCCTATCTCTTGAAAGTATCTGCATTCCATATTAATGGATTGGCTTGCCATCTTCTGTGCCGCATCCTGAGGGTCTGATCTCTGTTATGCACACCACGGATGCTCTGTAAAGGCTTTTTCATGAGTGAATTCTAGAACTATCACTGTCAATTCTACTCTTAAAGCCCTCCAGAGAACATGCTTTGTAAAGTGCTACATTATGTGTGTGTGTGTGTGTGTGTGAGTGTGTGTGTGAGTGTGTGCATCCTATTAGTCTACATTGCCAAGACTGCCATATTAAAAAGTTTTCACTTGTAAACCTTCTACAACAAATTAGGTATATATATATATATATATATATATATATATATATATATATATATATATTTTTTTTTTTTTTTTTTCATTTCCTGGGGGAAACTGAGGGTACTTTGAAAATCTTCATATTCAGCAAATAAAGAAAATACCCAGTTCTTGTTTGTCTAAGAAAGTAGTAGCATGTGATACTAAACCCTTTCTCTAAGCACAGGGAGGGAGGGAGGGACCAGATTCCCCTCAACATGTGCAGAGCCACCAACTGTGGAGAAGGTCTATCCTCATTATACCATTAGAACCCACAGCTCCTATGTAGTAAGAAAATTTCCCAGGAGTGTTTCCTAGACTCCTCAAAGCCCAGAGACTGGCATCCTTATTTGCTGAAAAAAGGAAAAAGAAAAAGGAAAAAAATAAAAGAAAAGAAACAACAATGACAGAAACAAAAGAAGACAAAACGGATACTGTAGGTGTCAATGACTTGACGAAGGTTTCAGAATCTGGTCCCTAGAAACAGAAATTGCTAAGAAGAAACAGCCATCCAACTCAATAGGCCAAGCCCCAAGTTCAACTCAAAGCCTCTTCTGGAAAAAACAGTTTCTAGAGAAAGAAGGGTTGGCTTCTAGAGGCTAGGCTGCAGACTAGATCTAAGGGTATAAGCCTACTCTGTGAAACTGCCTTGCTTTTGGGCTATGGCCAATGAGGAGGCCAGATGCCCCAGGCTTTCTGATGAAAAGCATTTACCATAGGCAGCTGCTGCTCTCCTGGTGCACGACACTCCTCTTAGGAAACAGCTTATCTGGTGATACCCCAAATAGCCAGCGTGGTGCTTTTATTCTGCTCCTGGTATCCAATATTAATCACGCAGATGAAGCTGGGCGATGGCTCAAGCACTGCATGGGACTTGCAGGGTTACAATAAAGGAAAGCTAATTTACAGAGGAGGCTGTAGCTTGTGGAGGTAAAAGTAAATGAGGAGGGAGAGCAACTACCATGCTATCTGAATGAGAATCAGTGAGTGAGTTAAGTCCAGCTGAGACCCTGTCACAGGCCTGGGAAGGCTGGCTGCCCTAGCTGGGAACTGTAAACAAGGATTCATGTAGCTCTGCTTGTGGAAGATGAAGTTCTAGCTGGAAAAACTAAAACCTGAATTGTGTATGCAACCAAAGACACCTTTGCTGAACAGTGTGAGCAGTTTAAGTGCCAAGGGATATTTGATTCGGGGACATTGAACACATCAATTAAGCACTAGCAGGCTCATGGATCAGGGAAGCCCAGCTGTGTACCTGGAAAACTGGGTGATGTCTGACCCAAGCAGAGGGTGGAAAGAATGGAGTTTCTCAAGTTCTGTCTGATGTCTTCCTCTAACATTCCCTACTTATTTTTTGAGATAGGTTCTCTCACTGAACCTGTAGCATAGGGACTGGGCTAGACTGGCTGGCTATTAAGCTTCTAGGGAGCGGTTTCCTGTCTTTTCTAACCCCCCCCCACACACACACTGGGGTTACTTAAGGAAGTCTTCCTGACTGACTTGTGTCTGGATTCTAGGGATCTGAATTGGGTACTATGTTTCTGCTCTGCCCATTTAGATCCTAAAACTGACATCTGGAACCATGTGACTCTTTTTTGCGGGATGTACTATACACCACAGTATCCCTGGTGTGCTGGTTGTTGTTGTTGGTGGTGTTTTTTTTTTTTTTCTGTCAATTTGACACAAACCTACACATATTTAGGAAGATGTAATCTCAATTGAGAAAGTGTCTCCGTAGATTTGCCTTTAGGTAAATCGGTGGAAGGTTGTCTCAATTAATGATTAATGTGGGAGAGCCCAGCTCACTGTCAACCCTGGACAGGTGATCCTGGATTACCTAAGAAAGCATGGTGAGCAAGCCACAAGGGACAGACCAACAAGCAGCCTTCTGCTTCAGTTCCTGCCTCCAGCTTCCTGCCTTCAGTTCCTGCCCTGACTTCCCTCGGTGACAGAGCATGGCCTGAGAGTTGTAAGATGAAATACTCCTTTATAAGTTGTTTTTGGCTTGGTGTTTCATCACAGCTATAGAGACTCTAAGACACCTGGTTTCTACTTGCCAGATATCAAGAGCAAAAGTGTCTTCAGACATGGCCAGATGTGTTCTGGGCTACAAAATCACCTGTAGTTGAAAACCACCAATGAAATCATCACCGACAATGTCATGAGAAAAACCAAATCACTTACCTAACCCAGGGCAGACATCCTACAAGGTTTAACTGGATAAGACAGAGGCAGTTTATGCAAATGGCAAGATGCCAAGCAAGGGAGCTTTCTATCCCAGCTGCAGGGATAGAGACCAGGGCTGCCAGACCTCCAGTGAGGCTGACTTCTTTGAGTTACTGTGTTTCCTAGAACTATCCTTCATATCAGCCCTAGGCACCAACTAATCTAAACCTGCCAGTCCTTCCTGCCTTCTAAGGACCTATGGAAAGAAAGGGGATTGCCTACTATTGTATTGCCTACTATTGTATTGAAAGATGACTAGGAGAAATAAATAACCCTGGGAATTAAAGGAGTCCAGAGTCTGTTTTTTCAGAGGCAAGTTTTCTGTTTTCTTTGTGAGAAAATGAAACCATAAGCAAGACACAAAATGTTTTTTGTTTTTGTTTTTGTTTGTTTTGTTTTAATAAAAGAGTTCAGAAAGGCTGTCTTTCCGTTGGTGGAAGTTAGCCATTTATACTTATTTGAAACAGGGCTACCAGCATGGTTTGAATCTGAAGTGTCTGCCACAGGCTTCTGTCTAGAACAGCTAGTTCCCTAGCTAGTGCGAGTATTTCAGGTGACTGTGGAATCTTCTAGAAGCAGAGCCTCGCTGGTGGAAGTAGGTCCCAAGGGGTGGGCCTTTGAAGGTTATACCCAGCTCCTGGTTCTTGTGTGCTTTTTCTGCTTTCCTCGTCTGCCTTGGTGTAAGCAGCCTCTTTCGTACCACATACAGCCTGCCATCCTGAGTCTATCGGGCAGACAGCCCCTACTTGGGGCCGTTTCTATCAGGCATGTGGTCACAGCATTGTAGAAGTGACTAATGCAGGAGTCAAGAGATTCTGAAGTTGAGAGGCGGGACACGGCTGCTCGTTTCCAGTGCAGCTCTGTGTGCTGCGTGCCATCCCGGAGCCTCTGCGCTGCATCAGGGCTCCAGTTTCCTGTTACCTGAGGACTGAGTGATGATGAAGGCCTCTTTCAGGATGTGAGTTCTGGGTGTGTCTATGATATCCCTCCAATCGCCTCATAGTTTTAGGCACCAATCTGTCTGGCAAGCAGAGTGAACTCTTGCTGTTAATCACTGAGTGAAAGGGCAATCTGTCTGTCCCCTGTTGGAAATGCGAGGCAGAAGGTTAATCCAGAGTTTCATACCAGCTCCAGTCCACGTAGCAGCTGACAGGACGGCTGCTTACTTTCCTTCTGGCTCCCGCATGTCACAGAACCTGTTGGCACATGATTCAAACCCCCATTGCCATCAAAGTTAACCATCCCCTTGAAAATGAATGCACAGTTAACAAAGTGATAAGTTGATGCTTAAACTTTAAGCAGATTGCTTCCAGCTAATCTCAGTTAAGTGGCAGATGAGATCACAGGCTTTCAGCTCTTCATGAGCCCCAGCACCCAAGAAAACGAGCTTGCCTCCTAAGGAAAAACACGCATACAGTGCTTTCTTCTCCTAAGTTGGGCATGCACGAGCTAGAGGCAAGGAAGACAGGGAAGAGAAAGGATACCCTGAAACGCCGAGGGTGAGGTTAGCTGTGCAGTCCTAGGAACATCATGTGACAACGGTGAACCAGATTTGCTATGATGGAAATGCAGAAAAGTTATGTCTGCTGCAGGGAGGGTCTGGTTAGTCAGTGCGCATGTGAACAGAGGTGTTGGGCCCTGGCTTTGCATCTCAGAGGGTCTTGATAATCAAGAGTGTCAACCACTGGGGACACAAGAGTAGAAAGGACAAATGAAGAGCTTGTCCTCAAATAGCTTATCACCTAGAGAAAGCATGAAGCAAGGGCCACAGAGATGTGACTCCAGCTGGCTAGACTGAACCACAAGAGAAGGTTTTGGGGTGGGTGTAGCAACATCTCCACTGTGTTTGACATGTAATATCTTAGGTGAAGAGCACAGGGCAGGGGAAACTCTCTAGGTAGAGGGTTCAGCATGGGGAGGCCTGAGAAAGGGATGGTGGCACTGTTAGGAACCCAGAGGTGAGCTTAGGAGCAATATGAAAAATACTATGGTGACCTTAGGGTCTCATAGACTAAGATGCTGCAGAAACTTCTGGCCTAGAGGAAGACACAGGCTTATGGTGGTTTCAACTAACAAGGTACTTGTTGTGGTCTTGGATGTGTGTTGTGTAAGTTTATTTTTAGTTGTGTTTAAAATAACTGTTTTTGTGCACTATTGGAAAAAGGGATGCACAGGAATTGGCATTTTGTATTGTCTGAAGGTGTTGGATTTCTGTGGGGGGAGTTTGATTGCTTAGGATCTGTATGAGCTATCATAGAGCGCCTGAGGAGTTTTGAAAGAATAAAAACACCTGGGCTGAGATGCTCACGGTTTCACTGTCAATTGAGTATGGCACTGGCCAGGACAGTGGTTCCCTCTGTTGAGGTCTGGCAGGCTTCCACATATGAGATATGTCTCCTTGTCTTCTGTGCTGAGCCACCACAGCAGCGAACTAGTACAGATGTGGTTGAATTGGATCCTCCAAAGACTCAGGTGTGGAAACCTAGGTCCTCAGTGCTGCAGTATAAGAAGGTAGTTAGATTCTTAAGAGGTGGCCCTAATTGTCAGGGAGGTCATCATTCTTAAGAAGGGTGAGGGAGTTCCTGTGGGTGGCGGTTCTCCTTAGAGTGTTACACAAAGAATAGGTTGTCCCATCCCTGTCTCTGACATCCTGTCTCACATTATGTGATTACT
Organism: Cricetomys ansorgei; assembly: GCA_026225945.1. NCBI lineage: Eukaryota > Metazoa > Chordata > Mammalia > Rodentia > Nesomyidae > Cricetomys > Cricetomys ansorgei. Next base: position 3,504,774 of record JAMJFZ010000116.1, read on the forward strand.
CTCTGTCACAAATTTTAACCATGATGCCACTCTGCTATGTCTTACCCAGCAGCACCTCACCCTTGAACCTCATAACTATAGGCTAATAAACCTCGCTCCTTTACAAAACATACTGCCTCATGTATTTCATTGCAGTAATGGACAACAGTCTAATACAGAGCTGGTGCCAGAATCTCCGAAAACATTAATGGTGTCTTTTCTATTCAAAGTGGAACAGATTTGAACAGATTCAGCAAAGTGCTTCTTAGCTCCCTCATATCCAAGCTCATAACTCAGTGTTTTTATGATTTAGTTGTATGAACTGCTCATGACGATCAAACTAGGCAATAGAGCAGAAAAGTGCATCTTATTTATAACATCTAGTCTTCTGGGTGAGTAGCACTCCCTTTAAATACCTCAACAGCTCTGACTTCATCAGCCATAGCAGCTGTCTCCTCAGAATGCAGCATCAGAGCAAAATTGTGAACGGAAATATTTTGGAAGTCACTTCTTCTGCAGCGCATGCCCTGCCTGGCTCTCAACAGATTGTCATCTTCTGTGTTTCATTTCCATAGACTTTGTTTATAGCCCTTCCAATTAAAGCATTTCCCTACTGTATTGTGCTGCCCTGTGTATTTTCATTAATTTATTTTTAACTCTAGAAAGTAAACTCTTGAGAATAGAGACTTTAACTTACATCCTAGGCATGAAAAGTGTTAGTGTACTTACCTGGGGAAAAAAGCAAAAGTAAATTAATGACTTTAGACTTAGGAAACCTGATTTTATAATTTTATGCTAAATAAATAGTGCTGAATAGGATGGAAAAATTTCTTACCAGGTATACTTTGGAGTTAAGAAATTATATGCAACTTTAAATGTTTAACATAAGGAAATACTTAATAAAATCATTTTGCATCTGTTGGATGATCAAGGGACTGTTGAAACTAATGTTTACACATAGTTTATGGTAACAAGAATTGTTTTTTTAGTATTCAAATTTTAGAAGTATTACTAAATATTGTAAAGAAAACATGACAATTTAAAAAGAGGAACAAAAACGTGTATTTAGAAGGAAAAACCCCGGGGGGAAATAAGTTGAATTATAATTGTTGTCTCTAGATAATATTTACCTTCCTTTTCCTTTTTACATATTTACTATTGACTTGTCTATGTGAGATTCCTGTTTTAAGCTCCTTTCTCTCTGAAATGTTTTCCCCTTTTCTTTTTATTCAGTCAGCCAATTCTCTAAGGCCAGTTCCATCTTTGTTCTTGAATCTCATCTTTTCCATCTACTTCTTTGACTACCCTAGCTTTCCTTTAATAATGTTTTGAGCTAAAAGTGCACTATATTTCAGAATTCCCTTTAATATCTCAGTTGGGTTGCAGTGGAAATCACGTGAGTCTAGAGGCATCGGGTCCAAATTTGAATCCCGATCTTTATGCTGATTCCCAGAGTGACTTTGTGAAATGTCACTTATTCTCTCTGTGCCTTGGTTTCATTATTTATAAAATAACACTATCTTATACCTAGACATAGGAACACACCCTTGTAGCTGTGCTTAGGTCTACCCTGAATCTTTGCTACAAAAAGCCATAAAGCAAAGCTAAGCTAATTGCTTATGACTTACATAGATAATGTCATATCGTTGGTTGTAGAAATACTCAGACACTGTAAAATAGGTCAGTGTTCTCTGCTGGGTCTGGCATAGATCTTATATTTTATAAACTATTATTTTTATACACCAATTACTTATAATATACATTTCTTGTCTCATTTGTTCATTTCTAAAAAAAAATAAATTTTGAATATACCTGTGTCATGGCCATTGATCTAAGTCCTTGCAACAGACTTGGTACAAACTAGTTCTGGCTCTTGAGGAACTTTAATGTGTCAGCAGTGTGGTATGCATAAAGTAACATACACTTGTGACCCAGTAGGGCAAACGAGACTACGTAGCTATGAGGTGCCTGGGATCCGTACAGGCAAAACACCTATGAGTCTGAGGAGAGAGAGGAGGAACAAATTGATGCTGGAGCCAAGTCTGAAGAGCGATGAGGTGTTGTCCAGTGGCCTGCATGAAAATCCATTCAAGGAAGAGAAAACAGCAAGGTCAAAGGCCCATGGTCTGTTTTCCCTCTGACACTGTATTTGGGGGAGACGATGGTTTCTTTTGGTGGCATCTGAGAGGCTGAAAAACTTTGTTTGTGCCACTGACCCAGAAGAGAGAGAGAGAGGCTCAGAGATTTTATCTGTTTAAGATAGATTCCAATGAAAAATTGAAGGTAATTCAAAATATCGACACCATACATTGCAGTGTAAAGCAAAGTACACAGAGAGTCTGTAGAGGTGAGGCTGTGCGCCAGGCTGGGAGGCTTGAGTCTGTGGCAGTGAGTGTGTATGGCACACTGAGAGGTGAAGTTCTGCTGGTGAACTAATGAGCCACCCGAGGGCTCGCAGTGGAGGAGGTGAGCAAGCTTGTGTTTAATGTTACTGAAGTCTAAAGAGGTAGGTTGGTGCACCATAAGAGTCTGGAGCTGGAGGAATGACCAACCTAAGAGGACCCAAATCCATCCACACCACCAGAGCAGGCCCATAAATGGTTTTTACAGTGATGGCATAGTATCCTCAAGCACTTAGCAGTTGGACCCTAACTCCCAGCTGAAGACATTAAAATACTGAGACTTTGAGAGGCAATTAGAATGTTATAGATGTACCATTATAGAGAGCCTTAGCACCCTCATACAAGAACTTCAAGGAGCATACATATATTTATTTTTCTGCTCTTCAACTCTTTCAGCCAGCTGAAGATGCAGCATCAAGCCTCCATCTTGGAAACACAAAGATATGGAGTCTTTTCAGATACAGAATCTCCTGATACTTTGATCTCCTTAGATTTTGAAGCCTCTAGAACTATAAACCATAGGGCTTCTGATAACTCAGGTTGATGGTTCACACCTGTAATCCAAGCACCCAAGAAGCTGAGATAGGAGGGTTGACATGAGTTTGAGACCAGCCTAGATTCTAAGCTAGCCTGAGCTACAATGAGACACTGTCTCAAAAAAGCTTCTTGTGAATCATCCAGTCTTAAAACACTAAGATATTTCATCATAGCAGGAGGAACAAGCAACTGGGTCAAGTGTTTCTGAAGCTCCCCAAAAAATAGACTGAAGGAAGGGAAACATGAGGAGGCGTCACAGGAATCCATCAAGACCCAAGCCAAAATAGATATAGGATGGACAGTAGTAGGAAACCAGTTTGAAAAATAGTCCAGGGTCAACAGGGTGACAATGAGTTTAGTGTGTGTGTGCATGGTTAAAGAAAAGCTTCCAATGTTTTCCTAAATGTTATGCTTGGGAAGCTGGGACCAGGATGTAGGGTCTTCTACTCGCTATGAAGGAAAAGCAGGGCATGACTTTGAAGATTTCAAGGTTGCCTTGGACTTGAGGCCTAGTAGGTTTCCATGCAGAGATGTAGAAAACTGGAGAGGTGGACTCTGGAGCTTTGGAAACACTGCTAAAATGTGCTTCCCTGTGCTAGGAAACAGTGGGGCTGGAAACATAGAGGCACAGAGTCCAAGCCGCATGCATGCTCGCAAAAAAAGCCAGAGACAGTAAAGTGGTTAATAAATATTGAGATTGAATGTTTAATGTAGCTTAGAGCTTCCCAGAAGTCTGAGCAAAATGCAAACTGTTTTTTTTTTTTAAAGTCCATGTTATTTTTCCATTTGTTAGAGTTTATGGGGAAAAAAAACAGTGAGTCTGATCAACATAATACATTAGAATTTGGAAAGAAATAGCAGAGTGCCAATGCAGTCTCTGAAGTGGAGAGTCAGGCATTTCAGTGCAAGGATTCTGAAATCGTACTGCATGTCAAGGAAGGACAGATACTTGAACCTGTTAGAAGTCACAGAGAAAAGTACCAACATGTTGTTCGATGTCTATGAGGACTAGTTATCTTCGAATAAATCTATGTCTCAACAATGTCTTGTCAAATAACAGCTGGATGCATCCTTGTATGTCTTAGAATGGGTTAGTTAAAACTAGCTGAAGCTAAAACCGTGTGCAACCTGGTATGGTACAAGCACTACACTGTCCTGACCCTCCCAACAGCCCTTCTGCGCAAGGTGTTAGAGACCGTAGTCACAATTCGGGTCCAGACCCAGCAAAGTGTCCCTGCTCTTGACACACTTGGCCCATTTCTCAGCCCTGGATAGCTTGGAAAGATGCTTCTGTTGAAGAGAAATGCACAACTCAACTATTGCTGGAGCCATTTTATACTGGGTGGGGATGAATGTTTCCGTAGTGAAGGGGGACTCTCTTCAGTATTGCTTAGTTTTTCAAAGAGTTTGCTTATAGCTCAGAAGAAAAAAAAAAAGTTTCAGAAAATGGGAGTAGAGTCCAGCTCTGAGAGCTGCTTTCTTGATTCCAGCTGCACGACAAGCCATTGCAATCCTGAGGGTTTAGGCTCTTCAGAGGCAATGTGGTAGTGTGATCGTGTGTCAGCAGTGTAGTAGGCACAGACAAAGTAGCATATACTTGTGACCCAGCGGGGCAAGAGTGGTTGCACAAGTATGAGTTACACTAGATTTGCATAGGTAAAACAGCTGTAAGTCTGAGAAGAGGCAGGTAGAACAATGTTTCTGGTTGCCTCTCCAACAGTATCGCAGCTGTGGTTCCCGGTCCATGGAGTTCATTGTCTTAGCTCAGACTCTGAAAACTTCAGTCATTCAAGGTGGCTCTGCAGTGGACAGTACAGTCAGTTCATATATCCACAGATCTCACAATTAAGCCAGCAGCTACTGCTTCTTAATGTTACTGTTGTTTTTTGACTAGAGAATCTTACTAATATCCCATGGAATTAATGTTCTACAGTGAACATTATGGGAAATGCTGGCTTGATGTTTCACCATTTACAAAACATATTCATAGTTATTATCTCAGATTGGTCTCTGGCGAGGCACAGTGCTTAAATGCTTTTATTGGGGAAAATCTATGGTTTACAATGGGCTAACCACCAGCCAGGACTGACTGGATAAAAGCCACCGGGAGGAAAGCAGAATCTGCACTCTTGATTCTAAGCGTGTCAAAATGGGAGGGATGTTAGCAACCTCTCCTATCTTCGTTGCTAGAATTAATTCAGGTCAAATCTTCAGTCTTTTCTGATAAACAGTGATCCATTTCCAGGTGATGGAAGAAGAGCGCAACACAAAGTAGTGTCACGTTCTAACCCTGACGCCCTGCACGCTGGCTGTCTCCATACATTCCCTGCTCCTAGTTTACACTTTGTGAGTTTTCACCTCTTGTTTGCCTTGGGTCTTTGGGGAGAAATGCACTGCTCTATCTGTAACCTGACTTCAACCTCCCTTTACGTTGCTAGTACTCCAGGGTCATCTCTGCACTACATCTTTAAGAGACTCTTCTTTATTGGCTCCCAAGAAACTGGTGTCTTTCGGAACGCAACTTTCATCTCTTGGACACTGTCTGTTGCCATAGAAATCTGTCTTAAGGGGCTCTTCAGGCTGCTAGAACATGCTCCGAGGGCTCATGAAAGCTCTCAGACACTGCTGGGGCTGGCCAGTTCTTCCACCGTTATTCTCCAGTCTACAAAATGCTCCTTCACTCCACCCAATCCTGACACACTCAGGCCTCTGCACAAAGGCATTGAAGAGAATAAGTGTTTCCTGTGCAAGGAGGGAGGCTAACCTAACTAGAAAAATGCACGAAGTGCTATGCTTCCTCAGGTGCTTAGGGAGAGTGCTCCCATCATTGGGGTAGGCAAATATCTGTAGCAGAAAGGGTTATAAGGATAGATCCTGCGCTATAGAATGGAGGGGACTGCCAGATGAAGTCAGGACCAGCACTCTCAGTGAGGTAGACTCAAATATTGTGATAGGGAAAGACACTGTGAGTCTGCTTGGTGACAATCCCACACAACCCTAGAAATAGGCTTGGTAACAGTGCATCTCCGGGAAAGATGGGAACTGGTGGTCAGCCATGCAGCCATCCATCTATGCTGTCCAGTCTCTAAAAGTATTTCTGAGCTCAAGAGCCATAGTGATCTGTCCAGGGAAGCGTGCCTGCTGGACTGTAGTGGTGTAGACAGTGAATAATACAGGGGGGGGGGAATTCTGGAGGATCAGCTGTAGAAGACTTTAGGTACTGGGTGATGCTAGGGAAGTGGAGTCAGATGATAAAGGAAAAAGAAATACCCTGTGTAAGGAACACTCTGTCACAGAACAGCCTGACTTCTCACGGCCTTATTTGGCCTTTGGTTGAGGAAGCCATTCTCTGCATAAAGATATGAATTTGCTTACTTATCACATTTATTTATTTATTTATTTATTTGTTTGTTTGTTTGTTTGTTTGTTTATTTATTTAGAAAGGGTGCTACTATGTAGACTGATCTGGAGCTCATCATCCTCCTGCCTCTGCTTCTTGAGTGCTGGGCTGATAGGTGTGCCACCGTGCCCGGTCCATAAGATATACATTGGTATCTTTAGCCTCTTACTAACCAGGTGTCAGTAGGCTCCCTTCAGTTCAAAACCATGAAATTATTTCCACATATTGCAAAACATTACATGAGACGTGGAAAGCCTCCTTCCTTTGCTGAGAGCTACTGTCCTCAGTAAAACAGCTCTAGGAGTGGTTAGGCAGAACTGATAGAACTGGACCCTAAGCAAAAATTCCAGAGCAAAGGCTAAGCTCTAACCATGTTAAGAATACAGAATGTTGGGGAGAAACCTGGGCTTCTGTACCCTCAATGTGGGTAGATAATCAGTTCAGTCAGGGGATTGTGTGAGTGCTGGCCCCAGTGCTCTGTGCCTCTGGCACTATGGACATTGAACACTAAAATGTGAGGGGTACCACTGGCCCAAGGGCTCTATGCCTATGGGTACCAGGAATGATTAGCATCAGCGTTAAGATTGATGTCAGGCTTCACCTGCTGACAGGGCCAGGACTGAACATGGCTGACTCTTGTCAGATTGCTGGGGAGCTGGGGAGACTGGGTCTCCCTCACACACAGCAGAACTTATTTATGACAGTAATAAGAAGCCCCTGCTGCTACTGCTGCTTACACTGTGTGATCCACCATGCACAAAGCACGCGTAGAGTAACTTCATCTTTTTGCCATCTACACTTATATCTAGCTCATTTCCTGACTTCCCTCAGGTCTCTGTTCACCTCTTTATCTGACATGTTTTCTCTGGTCATATTATATAACAATAACATACCCCCTGCTACTCTCCCTCTATCTCTTTCCTCTACATAGTTGTTCTTCACAGCACCTACTCCCATCTGACGCACCCCATGTTTAACTTTAATCACCCATCTCCCACTCATGAAAATAAGCTGTTCTACACAGCACTTCATGCACTGAGTGATCGTCTGGGGGTTGAATGGTGTTGCCCACACGTCTGTATGCCCAAACATGACTGCAACTGGAGATGGAGGGTTTTTTCCTACTTTCATTTTGCTCAAATAGTTCCTTTTATTGTTACTTCTTCTATGCTTATAAGTTTCAAAGCCTGTTTCTTGGATAAACAGATTTTTCTTTCTTTTTCTTTTTTGATCTTCAACTTTTAATTTTTTTCAGTTTATAATTATGTCACTCCTTCTTCCATTTCCTCGCTCTAAGCCCTTTCTCCCTTTCAAATTCATTTCTTCTTTAATCGTTGTTGTGTGTGCACACACGTGTGTGTGTGTTCCTAAATATATAAATACATCTTGACCAGTCCATATAGTATTACACGTGTGTATGTTTCGTAGGGCTGTCCACTTAGTCTTGTTTAACCAACTGGTGTGCTCTTCCCTGGGGAAGACTACTTTTCCTGTTTTCAGCATTACTAAATTGCCTGTAGTTCATTGTCTAAGGTCAAGGCCACATAAGCTCTCCCCCTCCCAAGTCAGCATGTCTATTGGTGTCATCCTCATTCAGTGATGTTGACGCAGCCATGTTGGTGAGCCTTCATGGGTGTCGCTTCTCTGACATTTCTAGGAGCTAGAATGGTAGAGTTTTAATAATTTGTTTAATTTCAACTGAGGTCACTTGGGTGGACCCTCCCCCGTCTGGCTGCTGACCTTTAATAATAATAAGTTTATATCACAAAGAGACAGCAGAGATAAATATGCACAGAGGAATGGCCAAGCCAGTGAGGACATGGGAGGATGTTATCTATAAGCCAAAGAAAGAAGACTCAGGAAACACAAACCCCATTGGTGCCTTGATGCTGGGCTTCTATCCTCCAGAACTATGAGAAAGCAAAACTTTTGCAAGTCCCTCATGTGTGGTGTTTAGCTTGTCAGCCCAGATAAGCTAATACTGGAACCTGGCACAAAATAAAACTTTGGGGCCTCTTTAAAAGACAAGACAATTATTCTGTTTAAGGTGTTAAAACATAAAGCTCGTCTGCTTTCTTCTGTCATCTATCTTGATGATTTAATTTGCTGTTTAATGTTGGACTATATCAGGTAGTAGCATACTTGCTGGGCCAGTACAGACTTTCTCTGGAGCCCTGGTGCTCATCTGTGTCTTAAGGCATTCAAGGCTCATGGGCTGCCTAGATCTAGCTGATGGATAGCTATGCTGTAGTCTACTGGGATTGGGAAGATTTCCCCATGCACCTTCCCTCACATGGGCAGATGGATGTCTAATAAGTGAACTGGTACCATTTATACTAAAGTGAACTAGTTTCCACTAGTTATCCGGATCATGGTTGGCCAGTTTCCATCTGTTAAATTGTCTTCTAGACACACCAAAGCAAGACTCACCAAACCAGAGACCAAATATCCTGTGCCATGCACACCACAAGATGATGCAAGGACTGTGTGTCTGACCCTGACTTCTATAGGATAGATGATAGCACTGGTCCACGGGTAGAGGTGGAGAGGGAGGCCAGGTCGAAGCTCAAAGTCTCCACGGCTGTTCTAGTTCCCATCAGATTTCACCTCAAGTTCAAATACAAATTTATGGTTATTGAGAATTTCACAACATCCACCTCAGAGTGTCTAACCCTGTGTCTCCCTTCACAATGCAAGGTCCAATACCACCACTCAGGTGATATGCCTGGAAGCCATTTTCTGTGAAAGCAGCCATATTTGTATTTTCCAAATACTTAATACAGTGAGTGCTCAAGTACACAGAAATTACTTAACAAGCAATTCTTAGTAAACAAATAAATTCAACCCATTCAATCTTCACAACAAAAGAGGATCCCTCTATTTAACAGATGAAGATATTAAATCAACTGGAGGCAAAATAATTTATTCAGTAATGAGAAGATGATATTTGAGGTTATATTCTGTATTTGATAATCAGCTTTCTGTCATATGTAACAAAATACATGAAGTTACTGGCTTAAAAGGAGGAAGAATTTATTTTGGCTCAGGGTTTTGGAGGTCTCAGTCCATGGAAGTAGGAACTAGGAACTAAAGGTAGAAGGAATCTAGAGACTGAAGGAGCATAGTATCAACATGAAGGGAGACGTTTCTTTTGGCCCTGTGGTGAGGCAGCATGTCATGGTGGAGAAGTAGGTAATGAGGCAAAGCTGTTCACCTTATAACAGCCAGGAAGAGAGTTGGGGGACAGGGTGCCAGTATCTCCTTCAAGGACATGCCTCCAGTCACCTACCTCATCCCATTAGGCTTTGCCTTATTATAGGTTCCATCACCTTGTAACAGTACCACAAGCTTATGGTCATCCTTTAACATATAGGCCTGTCAGAGGACACTGAAGAGCCATACTATAGTGTATAGATGTGAAATCTAAGATTAGAACACAATTCCTCTGTTGGGTGGGGGGCAGGTACTCTGAGATAAATTGAAAGGAATGGGCTTTGAGGTCAGACCTGAGTTCAAGTTCTAACTCTAGCCCTTCATAACTGTGAGACAGTCGTCAGTTTTGTGTAGTGATGCAGCTTGACTTGACTATAGAATCTTGATCAAAATAGCTACCTTACCCAGCATGCATTATAAACCCGAGGACTCAGCAGAGTTCACTGTATCAGCCACTATCATGCAGACTACCAGATCATTTCTTAATTGATGTTGATGTGTTATTAGCCTTGAGAAAACCCACGGATGTTTCTTCCTCCTGCCTTGTGGTGCAGTACTCCTCCTGCATGAATTCCATGCTTCTGTCTTAAGTCATTAATAGTTTTCTCATTGTGCAATCCTGGGTTCCTCTGTTTTGCACTTCAGTCCCTTCCACCCTCCTGGTTTTCACAAAACAGAAATGGATTTTCTGATTTTTAAGACTGTGATTCAGGCTAGGAAGACAACTCATTCAGTGAAGGGCTTCCATCTAATCATGAGGACCAAATTTCAGTACTCCAGATCCATGTAAAAACAAACAAACAAAACAGGTGTAACATCACACATTTGTAATCTCAGTATTGGTGAGGCAGAGACAAGAGGATCCCTGGAGCTTGCTGGCAGCCAGTCTAGCCAAATCAGTGAGCTCCCAGTTCATTCAGAGACCCTGACTCAAAGAATGAAGTGGGAAGTGATTGAAGAAGATCATCCAGTGTCTACCTCTGACTTCCATTTTTCAAAGGAACAAAGCATACATATGTACCCATGGTCCCACTACAAGAATACACAAACAAGAGGCTATTTTGCATTGTTCCTGGACCTTGGTATGCTCTGGTCAATGGCAGGGGCCTTGTCTTTGCTGAAGGTAGATGATCTATCCTGTGGCCTATGGACCCAGATAGCTGCATACAAAGATCACCCTTTGTTTCTTTGTTGGATCAATTTTGGGAAAGCCACTTTTCCCCACCTCAATTTCCTGTAAAAGTATAAACAAAAATGAAGTCGGTCTTATAGGGCTGCATCAATGCTTGTAGAAGCCATTGTTTATGGGACACTTAGAGCCACGTCCAGCACACGCTATGCATCTTTTAGATAATTGTCAGTCTAAGACAACTCTACTCTCCAGCTCCTGGACCCACAGCATGGTGTGTGTTGTGCGTGTAAAAGGTCTGCATCCAATCCTTGATGCTTGTGTGCAACCACTATACCCTTCAGGGTAGTGGGATTATGCTGAACCTACAGCACGGTGCTCTGCTCTGCCACACTGCCTCTTACTTTAGTCATGTCCTCTCTAGAGCCCACCCTTCCAAGCCTATGTATGGGAGGCATTGAACTAGATTCTTTCCCCATTTCTCCCAGTCTCTGACTTGCTAAATGTCTAGTCTGTTTCTGGCCTCCCTACTTCCCTATGCCAGCTCTGAGAACATGTGTGACTTTGACTTCCTCAGCTTCAACTTTGTAGATGGAAAAGAGTGCTTTTGGTTCTGGGAGCACTGCAGTCCTGGACTGGCCCCACAGAAAGTAGAAATTGATAGGTTCCTCCTCCAGGGGAGTGCCCAGCATTTCCCCAGGAAGGACTGGCCCTCCCCTTGCTTGCCACCTTCCTTCTGAAAGTCATTTGATTTAGAAGATCTCTTTCCCATTTTCTTAGCATTCTCTGACCCATCTTTCATTGACTCTATCTCTCATTGTCAGTAATCCCTCGAAGTACTGTCCCCATGGGACCACAAACATCCCCTAAATTCCATGGATCTTATGCTGATTCCAGCAGAGGAGATGTGGAGGGCTGGACGCCCCGAGAAGGAGGCCAGGTTGAAGACTTTATCTGCTTCTTGCAGCTGCATCTTTTGTGAGCTGCATTCTCTGGCTCGTCAATACCATTTCCCATTAAATTAAATAGCTTATTGACTGGTATGGTGTGTGGAGATGGGGTTGATGGGATTCACAGAGACTCCTCACCCCTCTCCCCTCCCTGTAACAATCACAGGTCACTGCTCAGTAAATCAGCTGGTAATGGAGTTTGAACTCTCAGAATCAGCTCTGTGTACCCTTTTTATTTGTTTTTAATTTGTATCAATGGTAATTCTGTCTGTTTCAATTTATGTGGTGGTACAGGCTTCAAAGCAGAGGAAGTGCCTTTTTTTTTTTTTTTTTTTTTACCCCATTAGTCACAAAGGGGCAAACCTATTCTGGTGGGCAGTGACTGCTTGCTTCCCCTTCAGGGAAGAGCCCTCTTATCTGGACCTCACTAGTGAGCCTTCTCTTCACACCATATATAGTGGTGGTCTCAGAATGGCTTTTGAAAACCAGAATATAGCCACTGGTCATTCTTTTGCTCAGCCAAACTACAAGAATGTAGGTTGTGGGGGCAGAGTGCTGCAAGAGCCAGCCTTTGTCCTGTGTCCTCCAGGATTCTGAGGTTGCAAAGCCAGGGACCTAGCTGGTTCAAGAGTGCTTTGCTCTTACTGTAAGCTATATCGTTTCCTCCAGGCCTGCTCTTTCAGCTCTTCACTGGTGGGTAACACTTTCAGTGCATTAGTGTCAGGAATGACTACAAAGTAGATATAGTTTGTTGCAGTACCGCTTTAGCTCCCATTGGCTACCGTCTTTCCATTCTCTGGTTCTTGTAAGAAATATGGAGATACAGAAGGAAAATTAAAAAGCACATAAGAATAGTTGAAATGAGATGGAGAAACAAAACCACTGGGATTACACATGATTGGGGAAGGTTGCTAACGGTTTCAGGCTACAAAAGGCAAGCTGTCTTGATGGGGCTTCCCCCACAAGTAGGAAGGATTATGTCCCATGAGAAAGATAACTTATGAAGACTGTGGGTTTCTGAAGGAATTAAGACAAAGGGCAGGTCTGCTCAACAGTACAAGAGAGAGGTTACCCCTGACCATTTTCTTCCCACCCATGAAATCTCTATTACCTATATCACCCAAGTCTGAGAAGTTTGTTATCACCAAGTCTGCTATCCTAGCTGGAGCCAGGTCTTCTATGTTTCAGTTAAAACTCAAAATCCCCTGTGATTCAGTTTTTCAAACCACTGTGGCAACCCACTGTCTTCCGTTCAAGGGGACCTGGTCTACAACTCATTTGCTGGTTTGTGTAATTGAAACTTTACTACTTTAAAACTTTATCATTTAATAATATCTGGTTCTTTTCACACCCAACCTCAGATCCGCTTATGGTTTTGGATTCAGAAAGCTGTACTCCCCTCAAGCACCCATTCCGTAGACCATATAAGAGTAAGACTTCTGATCTCTGTGGGATTTAGGGATTAAGTTCCGTGCCACTGGAGACAGTTTTCCACAGATATTCCTTCCCACTGAAGGCTCTCAGTGCAATAGAGAATAACAAAGTGAAAGAGCTTATGTGGCACTCAGTCCTTAGCGTGCATCAGTTTGTCCTTTCCTGCCAATCCTGTGAGGTAGAACTGATCACAATCCCCTTCTCCTCATGGAAACATGGCAGCAGTAATAGTGCTGATTTTACTGAGAGCTTTCAAAGATTGGATGAAGGAATATATTCGCAGAAAGTTTGAAAACTTGGTGCACTTCACAAGTGAGAGCTGACACTCTCATTATCCTGCCTGTCAAACCCCACAGGCAGCCAGCAGATTCAAGGTCAAGAACAAATGCAGTCTCCAATACCAGTTTCTCTTTCTGTTTCAAAGACTGGTGTGGCGACACAGAGGTTTTCCCCCTCGGTCTGAGTTGAGAGAGTTTACCTTAGCCCCTGAATAAAATAGTTTCAGAAGTCTCCAGGCAAGCTAGCTATATGGCCCTCAGGTAGACTGTAGCCTTCTCCAGCAGAAGAGGTTGGATGCCTTGGAAGTGGCTCAGGTTAGTCCATTTTATGCCTTTGCTTCAGACTCCTGGAAGCCTCTAGCTGCTTAATGGATTCATTTAAGTGATAATATGAGCTGATCGTATGTCAGGTTGTTAAAGTGGTGATAACATACTGCACTCACAGAGCATTATCTACAGTAACTGCATTATAATGATCAGGGAATGTCGATGGAAGCATAGCCGATATTCCCATAAACACCAGATGAGCGCAGAGCGATGAGGCTTCTCAAGACACGTGTGGCTAAAGCCAGGGATAACACTTTTATCTCCGAGACCCTCACTTCCCACACGCGTAAAAGGAGTCATGTGTGGACAAGTGCTGACACATCAAAGTGTAATAAGCGCACATGCTTCCTGGAATTGGAACCTTGCCTGCAAACACGTTTAGTCCCGCTTCAGGGGAATGTGTGAGCTGTGAGGTTGAATTATGACATTTCCCAGGGAGCCTAATAAGCAAAAGGAAACACAGCAGAATTCTGGACTGCTGGGCTGCCCTGACCACAGAAACGTAGGCTTTCCATCCTCAGCATTTAGAAGATACAAATGCACAGGTAGCCAGGAAAAGAAAGCGTGACTCTTCTCTGTGCATGTGGAGAGATGAGTCCTTCAGCCTCAGCTACAGCATTATTTTATCTTTCACTATGTCCCCAGTATCTCCTCTGCTGTCCCACCTCAATGCATTATCCCTCCAAAGGTGTGCATGTTTTTAAAGAAAATGTTAAAGATACATGCAGAGAGGTTTTCTGTAGCTAAGACTGTTGACCTCAGACTTCATGCTGGCAGTCATAATAGTTACCTTCCAACTCAGCATCGGTGATGACCCAAGCAGTGTATCATTGTTGCCTAATAATCTTAAGACAAGGCTCACCATTATCATTTTAAAGATGAAGTAATAACCAGCCAGAAGAGACAGAACTAGCACCAAAAGTCCTGCAGAGCCCCATGTCAAGCTAGCTTTTCTTAACGATGACGAAACCTCTGAATCTACTTCCTTAGTTCGTGTGTTTGTGTGTGTGTGTGTGTGTGTGTGTGTGTGCATATGTGCATGTGTTAACATGTGTGTAGGTGCAAGCATGTATGTAGGCCAGAGAACCATCTCCACTGTCATTCTTCAAGTGCCATTTACCTTGTTTCCAGAGACAAAGTCTCTCACTGGCCTGGGGCTCATTGGACTTGGCTAGCCAGCAAACCCCAGGACTCTGCTTGTCTCCATTTCCCTAGGGCTGGAATCAAAAGGGCATGCCACCACACTCGTCCTTTAATTTATTTTAAACGTGAGTTCTGTGCATGGTTCTCGGGTCCTCATTCTCGCATGGCAAACATTTCACTAAGATATCTCCCCGGGCTCATTTCATTATTCTTTTTTGTGTTTTTCTTTTTTTGGATTGTTTGAGACAGTTTCTCTGTTGTAACTCTGGCTGTCCTGGAACTCATTCTGTAGACCAGGCTGCCCTCGAACTCACAGAGATCCACCTGCCTCTGCCTCCCAAGTGCTGGGATTAAAGGCGTGTACCACCACCACCTGGCTACAGCACAGGTCGTGGGTTTGGTGGTATATTTGTAACAAGCCAGAGGCTGGCCCACCATACCATGCACACAGTCCACATACACCCACTCATCATTCGTAAGTTCTAAAATATTGTCCCTTCCTTAATCATTTGCTACGCATGTTGCTTTCTCCATGCAACTCTACAGATGAGTGTTAGTGCACAGTGCAGAGCTGCAGCTGAATTCAGGCTTACCTTCATGTGATTTGTCAAAATTTGTCCATTTCCTTCCTGTAAAACAGAGTTTCTTAAGCACTGCGCTCTTCATTGCTGCTCACCATGTGGCCTCTGTGCACAGGGTCCAGTGGCCTCCATTCTGTAGCAGCTCTGCAGTAGGAAGGGAAAAAAGTTTGTATAAACAAATAGCAGTAATAAAAGACTGCATGTGCTATAATTGAGGGAAGTAAAAAGTGGCCTGGGAGCACTAATGAGGCAAAGAGCCACATTGCAAGAAAACAGATTAACAGTGCTTTGTGGGAACTAATAGGATGATGGGTATTGGAGAGGTAGCATGTATACGAGTGCTTGGTGAGCTGACACACTTAGAGACAAGGAGGGGGAGTTCATAATTTCCCCCAAAAGAAGGGGCTGCTCTCTGGAAGGGCGTTGAAGGCACCAGCTGGAGGATACTTTGTGAACTGTCTTAGTCTCTTGGTTTTGACAAGAGACCTTTGGAAGCTGCCTATTCCTATGGTTCTGCCTTGATCTCTGGTTCTCGGTTTTAACCTGGATGCTTCTCCCACATCTTGTCCTGTGGTGGGTAGAGAACGGTGACCCGAGATCCTTGTTGGCCCGAGGCTTTCCTGTCACCTGGAGCACTGAGCCCCACGTGAGCACCAGTGACAGGAACAGTCTTTGTTCTTCTAGAAAGCAATGCCCTAGAAATTCTGGGGCTCTGATCCTCTTGCCCTGGGAGAGCCTGAGGCCTGGAGAGATTTCTTACATCCCCTCCAGCACTGCCATCCTCCCAATGTGATTTGGGGTCAGGCTGCTCTTTTCTCTGCTTAACAGGGTAAGTCCTGAAAGGGGCTGTGTACATTACTCCTAAAATGAAACCCTGAGCCACAGTGGGCAGTGTGGGATGAGCTGGTGTGGATATGAAGTACCCAGAGCAGGCAAGTACACAGAGAGAGAAGATAAGTGGCTGCCTGGGGCTGGGCATGGGGCTGGGGTGAGAGAGAAAAGAGGATGGGGAATGATTAGCAACTTGAAGCAAGGATTCTTTCTGAGGTGATAGTTGATTGGCGTGATAGCTGTGGACCCCATGGTTATGCTGAAGTCATTACACTGAGCAGTTTAAATAGATGAGTTGTATTTTGTATGAATTACAACTCAAAACATTCACACATGCCAAGGTTTAGAAGGGGACATGGTGGTGCTATTATAGCAGCTGTGACCTCCAGCATCAGGGTCCCTATGGGTCCTGTCACTCCAGAGCATTTGTATTCCCATGTAAGGCCCCCATGGCACAGCTAGTCCTCACTAGAGACAGGCCATAAGCTCTTCTCTCTCTTCCTGCTGTGTAATGTCACCCAGATCAAGCCAGATCTTTCTCCATAAAGCCATTAAAGATGCAAAACCTATGTTTGAAAGATTATTACCGGGGAGAGAGAAAAGGGAGAACCAGTGAATTCAGACAGGATTCTATATTCTGCAAGACGAAAAGAGGCCTAGGGTGGACGACGGTGAGGATTATGAAGCAGTGTATATCACTCAAGACCTCTGAATCAAATGAGTAAGATAGGAAGTTTTATATGGATTTTTGCCGCATTTCTAAAAAATCACATAATTGAGGAGCTTCCAAAATGTCATTAGAAAAAGTAAGAGAATGATTAGACGGTATGAGGCAATAAGCAAGTGACCGCAGTTTGGTTCAAATGACAACAGCTTTTACTAAGCACTGAGGAGGAGGGGCAGGACAGGGAAATGTGCAGAGAGCCATGAGTAGATGGAGGAATGAGTCCCGGAGAGCTGTTGCAGTAGGGCAACATAATTAAAAACGATGTATTACATAGTTCCAAACAGCTGGGGGAGACTTCGCATGTCCTTGCCATAGGGAAATTATGCATGATTGAGGTGATGGACGGTCTCATTGTCTTGATTTAAACATTACATAGCATATACATATATGGTAACCTTTCAATTTACCTGTAAATGTGTGTCAATTAAGAGTCAAATAAACATGTTTCCAGCAGGAGCATGGTTCGTGGACATCAACATGGTTTTCAGTGGAAGCGTGGAAAACGGATATCAACATGGTCCCCAGAGGCAGGATGAATCTTGAACATTAAGCTGGTACATGGACCACAGACATTGGCATAGAGTACAGTAGTAGCATGATCATGGACACTGACGTGATTTCTAGTGGCACCCTGGGTCACAGATATCGACATGATTTCCAGGTGTGGTAGGGATCACAGACATCAACATGGCCTCTCCGGGCACACAGATCATGGACATCAGCATGGTTTCCAGCCCCAACATGGATCACTGAGAATCACTGACATCAACAGGTTTCCAGATGCAACATGGACCATGGACATCAACATGGTTTCCAGGAGTCTATGTTGACGTCCGTGATCCACGCTGACACCAGCAGCTATGGGCAGGAGAGTTTCTGTTACAGTGGTTTCGGCAACTACAGATTCATAGCTGAGAATAAAAGACATTGAGGGCTTCTGTGTCAACCTCCCCACTCCAAAACCGAAAACAAAAACAAAAACAAAAACAAAAAACAAAAGAAGAAGAAGAAGAAGAAGAAGAAGAAGAAGAAGAGGAGAGGAGGAGGAGGAGGAGGAGGAGGAGGAGGAGGAGGAGGAGGAAGAAGAAGAAGAAAAGGAGGAGGAGGAGGAGGAAGAAGAAGAAGAAGGAGAAGAAGGAGAAGAAGGAGAAGAAGGAGAAGAAGGAGAAGAAGGAGACGAAGGAGACGAAGGAGACGAAGGAGACGAAGGAGAAGAAGGAGAAGAAGAAGAAGAAGAAGAAGAAGAAGAAGAAGAAGAAGAAGAAGAAGAAGAAGAAGAAGAAGAAGAAGAAGAAGAAGAAGAAGAAGAAGAAGAGAAAAAGAAACAGTCTGGCCATGAAGCCACTGAAGAAAGTTCTTAAAAATTGTGATACAATGCTGAGGTACAGCTCTTCACAGTTGATGCCTTCCGATGGGGATGGGAGGAGACAGTTTTATTTTAGGGTTTGCCCACTGGGAGTCTGAACATGGTCCATTGAGTATATGGAAACACATTATGGACTTTTTTTGTTTGTTGGTTTATTTTTTGTTTTAGAAGGCACAGGGATGGGAGGGTAGATCTGGGAGGAATAGGATTGGGATATGATTGGGTATGATTGGGATACATTGTATGAAACTCCCAAATAATTAATAAAAATATTATGAAACCTGACAAAGAAAGAGTCAAATAAAATATTTAAAAACCAGGACAGGGAAGATAGTTGATAAAATAGCTGGCTGGGTAAGGATAAGGACTTGAATTTAGTCCTGGGGATATACAAACAACTGAATCCATGAGACTCTCTGGTCCCACTTAGTGTACTTGGCAAATCCTAGACCAATGAGAGGTCATATGTCACCAAGGGGTGACACCTGAGTTTGACCTCTGGCCTCTACATGCAAGCAGGTATACATACACTTGCAGGTGCACCTTTACTCATGCAAGTGAACAAACACATGGAAGAAAAAGAAGAGGATGAGGAGGAGGAGGAGGAAGAGGAGGAAGAGGAGGAGGAGGAGGGGAAGGAGGGGGAGGAGGGGGAGGAAGAGGAGGACCACAATGAAAACAACAACATTGCATACAACCTTGAAATCAGACTCCTGAGTTGGAAGAAATATTTATTCCTTTCAGCCTCAAGGGTCTTGGTGTGGACAGCCATGTCAGACTGTGTTCTTTACCCTTTACAGAACCACTTTTCATGCAAGATATCCTGGAAGGTGAACGAGACTTCAGAGCTAAGGTCAACCCAGACCATACCTTCCAACCTGGCAGGCTGTGCTCATTTCACTAAGATATTTTTCTTTCTTTCTTTCTTTCATAGAATTTCTCTTTGTAACATCCCTTACTGACCTGGAACACGATTTGCAGACCAGGCTGGCCTTGAAATCACAGAGATCTGTCTGACTCTGCCTCCTGAGGACTGGAATTAAAGTTATGCGCCATAGTGTCCTGCATTTTCCCATTTTCAAGTTAAAATTATCATCAGAGCCCACTCCAGGGTTTCCACATGCACCCACTCACCTACATAACGCAGAATCCTTGAGATCCTCTTGTATTTCTTCATTACCTTCCAACCAACCATCCAAAGCCTCTTCATTCTAAGCCAGGGTACCCTAGACACTCATGATCACCTACATCTGAGCTGCCTCTGCCCCAGTCTGGGCACTGTCATTGCTTGAGGCCACTCTGCCGTGGTCTCTGGTTTCTACCAGCTCATTCTTCGAGCACAGCCAGTATGAGCCCTTCAGTGATTACTCAGGTTAATCACTCCTAGACTAAAGTGTTTTGGGTAGCCATCTCAGCTAGAAGAAACTCCTCCCTGTGGTCTGCAATGCTGTGTGACCTACCTGCTCAGTCCCTCACATTGCGTTGTCACCTTCCTCCTTGCTTGCCACATGTTCTGACCATTTCTCATTTGTTAAAGGCTCAAGGCTTCTTTCATGACTTCATCCTCCAGTTCTCAGCTTATATCTTACTTCTGCTCAATGGCCATTAACTAATTGACTCATTATGAATTTATTCAGTGAATATATATCTAACACAATATTGCTAGGCGTGAAATTATGCTTTGGTCCTCTCTCTCCATCCAATCAAAGATCTCTGCTATATTCATGCTTGATACACTGTTCTATTGTTTTTATTTTTATGGCACTAAACACAATTTGTCATAGTTTTCCTCAATTTAAAAACATGTCTCTCCTCCTACACAATGCTAAGGTCTTCGATGGCAGGAACTGTTTAACTTACTACAGTATCATTTCCACAAATAATAGCTATTCAATAAGTATTTGCGGAATGGATAAACCTTTAAATGGGGACCTTTGGTACTGATGGCTGAGAAAGCCTGCTGCTTACTTTCTCTGCTCCACTACTTGCATCACAATATAAAGGCATGCTCTACTGAGGTCGGGGCTAGGCAGGAGACAGGCTCACAAGATCTCCTCGTGCTGATCGGCTTTGGTTAAGAGAGGACAACAATGATGACTAAGTTTAGACTGGTGTTTTACAATTTACAAACATTTTCCATGTGCATTATCTTCTTCAACTTAATAAAAACATTCGAGCCCTCGGCTATTTTTATAAAAATTAAATTAAAAAAGAGAACGGCTTAAGGACAATTGGGATTAGGCTGTTATATATTTAAAGTCTATTAGTAAAAGATTGGTGAGATGGCAAAAGAACCCCTCCAGTTTGTTTTTTTATTCCTAATTTCTCGGGAGTTTCCTAGGTTTGCAGAAACAAAGGCACATTGGATTAGGTCCTTTGTACTTGTGCCCTCTAGACCCCAAGCTCCTCATTGGGAATTATTAGACCTCACAGAGCAACATCCAGCCTCGTTTTCCATCAACATGAGAGTGCTCAAAGACAAAGACGAGGATGAACTTTCCATTGAATCAAACATTCCACTTCTAGAGAGGTTTCTTTCCTTCTCCACGCTTTCTTTTCTTCACACTGGACCTGGAGTGGATCTTCCCAAGTCAAAAAAGCTTGATACTTATTACAAGCAGAAGTAAGACCCTGACTAGACTATCCATTCAAATATTATGCACAGGCTAAAGCAGAAGCGACCCACACAGATGCCTTTTGCAGCTTAGCAACTGTTCCGTGCAGCTGAATCTCAAGGTCTTCAGTTGTGAGCATTGAGGTTCTGATATGTCCTGCCATCAGCACAAAATGTCCTGTTCTGGACGGCATGACTGTCTTCTCTCCTTAGTGATAACTCTCTGTCATGATGCACCAAGTCTAGCCTAAAGGGGGAGAAGGCTCTGAGGATGAGGAAGGTAAGGCAGCAGAGAAAGTAACCCATCTCCTTGAATGCACTCTAGCTCTGTCAATAAAAAGACTGTCCAGAGTCAGTCCTGCATTGTTATTAGATGGAGACCAGCTTATTCCAGGCACTGTAGACTGAGGTACCTGTTGGGGAAGTTAATTTCTAGTTGGATTTATAATAATTATTTGTACATTGATGGGGGCAGGCTGCCTAAGCCTTGGCAGTTTCTATTATCTGCAGGTGTTGTATTTATGTAAAGCAGGGATTCAGATGTTTGCTCATGATCTGCACCTGCTCACTGCCCTCTGGCAGAACCATTGTGGCAGAGCAAAAGTTGCTGCGGAGGAATTCTTGTCCCTCTCTCACAATCTCTGGCAACAAGAAGAGAGCACTTCCCTTAGGCCTTAAGTTCCCCAACTGTAAAGATGTCATAGCTTGGCTGCTAAAGTACTGTGGAATGAGGCAAGACTACGGATTTCCTTCATTATAGGTCTTTGGATGAGGGGGCAGAGTTTTTGTATCAGCAGAATACCTGAGGAGCTTCTGTATCAATAAAAACAGCTTAGATCAGACCATCCAGGTTCCACTGTCCAGTATGGTACATGCCATGACAGGTAGTTCCCTCTGCTGAGGCCTGGCAAGGATTGCATCTATGAAATGTCTCCTTGTCTTTCGTACTGAGCCATACAGTAGCTATCTGATACAGGTACCAAGAACTGTTAAGGAGCCATGACTTCTATCATGCTATTGATTGAAACTAGTATTTTGTGCATTCTAGACAAGCCCTCTATCAACTGAATTACAATTGGTGGGTGATGATGGATGCATAGAAAACATAGATGATGGGTGGAGAAAGAGATTGGTAAGGAAGATACGTAGAGATATAGAGAAATAAAGGAGTAGAGGGATTGATGTATGGGTAGATAGATGATTAATAGAGATACATGGATAATATATAGATGATAAACATAGAATAGGATACTAAATAGACGATAGGAAGATCATAGGTAGATAAATGATAGATGGGTAGATAGGTAGGTAGACAGATCAACAGGTAGCAAGATAAATATAAAGAGAAAGCAAGAAATTTGACAGGTGTTTTAATTCCTTAAGTTTCAACTTACCTAACCATAAGAAAGGATTTATAGATCTATGTGGCACTGCTGCGAGGGTTACGTGAGCTGAACCATGGAAGGCCCCAGCATGTATACAGCAAGATTACAGTGCTGAAAGGAAGCTTCCTCTTTGTTTGCCGAAGCACCATTCATGGTGAGTACCTCTAACTTCCATTTTGGGGACACATTTTTCTCTTTCTTTTAAAATTGTCTCAGAAAAGCACTAAGTCGATTCTTAACTATCTCAGCTCCCCGGTCTTGTCTCCTCTTGAAAATGCTCCCAGCATTTAATGCCTGCTTTATTTTCTCAGATCATCTCTTTGTGTGTTTACTGGAAAGTGAAATCCATACCTATTGCAAAAGCCCTTTTGTAACCTGGCCAGGTGCACCTGAGACTTGAACGCTGTTGCTTTCCCTTCTGGGATTTGTTGTTTGTTTGTGTGTTTGTTTGTTTGTTGTTTCTGTTCTACCTGATCTCTTCCCACCTGAGAAGCCAAACATCCTCTCTGCTCACTTTCCTGGCTGCCAACTCTGACTCAGGGGAAGGTGCTGGGGTGGCAAAGAAGGTCAGAATCTATATTTAGCACTGAGATCATTTTCTTTCCCCAGCATGTCCAGCATCTCTAGAGAGAATTTGACATTTTAAGGG
The DNA here is from genome assembly GCA_026225945.1 of Cricetomys ansorgei. Lineage (NCBI taxonomy): Eukaryota > Metazoa > Chordata > Mammalia > Rodentia > Nesomyidae > Cricetomys > Cricetomys ansorgei. Next base: position 3,527,719 of record JAMJFZ010000116.1, read on the forward strand.
ACTGAGTAGCAAGAGAAGTTCTTATTTATCTGGCTGTTGGAAAGCATGGGATTGGGAGCAACAAGTCAGCTGCAGGGTGAGTGAGTGGGGATTTAGGAGCAGAAGAAATTATAATTCACGTGACAAAAAGACACAGAAGAAAACCCTCCAGTGCTAATCACTCTCAAGGACTGCAACAGCCTCAGAGATGGACAGGTGGAACAGATAAGGACAGTGACCATGCTGCCAGTGGCAAAGCACTCAAGTCCTGGATCAAAATTCCCCACATTTTGATACACAGAAATCACTCTTTAAACTCATTTTATTTTTATTTTATATGCATGGATGTTTTGCCTACATGTATGCTTGTGCACCGTGTGTCTGTGTGTGCCGTGCCCACAGATGCCAGAAGACGGCCTCAATCATCTGGGGCTGGATTATAGACAGCTTTGAGCCACAGTGTGGGTGCTGGAATTGAACCTGGGTCCTCTGAAAGAACAGCCAATACTCTTAACATCTGAGCCGTCTCTTTAGTCCCCACAAATTGCTGTTGATGTTAATATAATGAAAGCACTAAGCTAGTAGATCTTGGTGGGACCCAGGGTTTTACATTTTCTGCTGATAGTCCACATTAATATAAGGCTCAAGTGTGTTGACTTCACTTTGACTGTGAAAGCTCCACCACTCTGCTTTGAGACTCCACAGGCAAAAAAATAGAAAATCGGTCTGACTCCCACTTTCTTCTAGCCATTTGGATGCAGCTCTTGCTGATTTTTGTTTCTGTTTGGTGTTTTCAGACAGGATCTTATTCTGTAGGTCATGCTGTCACCCCCTTCAGAGCCCTCAAGCTTACAGAGATCTTTTTGCCTCTGCCTTTGGAGATCTGAGACGGTGCTATAAGCCACCCACACCAAACCCCATCATATAGCTGTAAGAGGATATGCCTAGGATGCCTGCCATTTATCGTCCTGGGTAGAGCCAGCTGATCTGGCTCGGTAGGTGGTTGCTGCCTTCTCCCCTCATGATCCAAGTAGGTCCTCAAAGCTGTGTGATTGGTGGAAGAAGATGCCTTCTTCGATGAGGAGGATCAGTCTTCAGTTTTGTGGCTTCGCGAATAGCTCTCCTACTCTACTAGAATCTCCAAAAAGGCTCTCAAAACCTTATTTTATATTCACCTTTCTACGTGTCTTCACTCTCTAAACTCATTGTACTTGGAGAGCTTCGATAGAGTTCTGTGAGACTTTGCATAGAAGGCTTTGCCCAAAGGAGGCTCTTTATAAATATTATTGTCCTAAGTACATCCTTGTTTTCCAAGAGGTTTTGCCAGTCATTCTGCCCCTATGGACTTAGCATTTGTATCATTCATTTGGCAATTAATCTCACACAGTATAGTGATGACTTTGTATAGTTGGGTTTTGAATTGCTATTATTTTTGGCCTCTTTATATATTGACTTTGCTGCTAGATTGTAAATAAATTCTTTGAGGTGAAGGACTATATTTTTATTCATTCATCAATCATTTAGCTTGCACCTAACATCTATAAGGCAGTGTTCTAGGGTCTGGGTATACCAGATTGATGGGGGGATATCATCCAGGTAAACTGGGTATAGAGCAAAGGGCTCAGCTCTCAGAGGCAGAGAGAGGGGAGGAGCTTGGATCTCAGATACATTGCTTCCTACCTGTGCAATCTTAAAGACACAACTTAACATATCCAAAAATCTACCCTCTGAGATATAAATTGAGATAGAAATGCCAGTCTTGTAGAATTTTGGTGAGACTGACTGAAATGACACACAACTCTTACCATCGGAGTCTAATGGGCACCCAGAGAAAAGAGATCCCTGCCCTTCAAAGATTACTAACAAGTAACTTAGAAAAAACCCAGTAATAACACAAGTAGCCAAAGTACCACAGAGACTGTTCTGATGGGGCCATTTTTTGTAGCTTCCAAAAGGAATATTCAGGAAGGGCTCAGTGGTTAAGAGGTTAATTTCTTCCAAAGGACCCAGGTTCAGTTTCTAGCACACATACAGTAGCTCACACCAATCATACTGTAGTTCCAGGAATCCTATGCCCTCTTTGCCCTCTTCTTGCCTCTGGGGAAATCAGGCACGCACACAGCATGCACATACATACATGCAAGCAAGACACTCATACGTATCAAATAAGTAAATCTAAAAACATTTTAAATACCTGCTGTTTGGATGCCACCATGGCCCCTTTTCAATAAAGGCACTTTGGAGTTCATTGGATTCAGATCAAACTACTGTTCAATCCAACTTTCACAGACCTTTCCTGAGGACAGCCATAATGAGTAGTAAGGGTGTCAGTACCCCAAAGAAGCAGTTCTTAACTCTCATAACTCTGCCTACAATGTAATAAAAGCATCCTGGCCTAAGCAAGAGCTCCATGTATGAATCTAAAGCAAACACTGTCAGGAGGAGGGGGACATATGTCTTCTGACAGAGGCCATAGCAATGGAAAATCAGCAGTTGGACAGTAGGAACTGGGTAACTGTGCAGATGAAGGGCAGGTTGAGTCCTTTCTAGGAAGGCAAAGTCCATAAGCAGTACTCTATATCTATCCCCTACACTTTGAAGCAGGTGTCACATGACTCCAAAGGGCCCCAGGGTCCACAGGAGGTCAGCTCATCTGCTCTGGCATTCACTGTTCAGGATAATCTATCCTTTGGTCCACGTGAAGAAGAGTCTCAGTCAGAGGCAAGACGGTAGCTTCTCATGTGGAGAGAAGCATCCCTGACTGACATTCCATACTCAGATCCGTCCACACCCTCTCCTCTCTGAAGAACTCAGGAGGATGAGCAGGAGAACAGAAAAGAGTTAGGGTCATCTGCCTCCTTAGATAGAATACCTCCTCTTTTCACTTGGACCAAGTTGACGTGGTAAATATTTCAACACCATACTCTCATTGTCTTTTCCTAAGCCAGCACTAAAAATCTGGCTTGGCTAAATGTAGTCTCTAGCTTTAATCTGTCGCAGAATTTCCAGTAATGGGGCTATGGAAGTCACAAAGTTTGCTCATCTATCTGGCTTGCTTAGGCTGAGCTTCTGAGTGAGCCCTGGGGCTTCAGAACTGCCCTTATAATCCACTAAAGTAAACACAGGCAGGCCTATGGTCCACCCCCTGCCATTTCTGAGGATGGTCTAGGTTATATCAGCTCTACTCTTAATGGTACCACCTGCCTTGGAGAAGCTTGCAGAGTACTCTTCAGCCAAGAGAAGCCTCTAAAGAAGCCTAAACTATGTAACAGATACATATTTTTCAGAGCTGGGATGGCTTCTCCAAGACCACCAAGAAACTTTTGACTTTGGCTTCTATCTTTGTCACTCAGCAATAATCCTGGGTCACCAGGTCATACATGGGCAGCTAGCATGTTTTCTTCTGGTATTGCTCTGCCCTTGTATCTCAATCCCTGCCTCCCTATGTCATTGGGTCAGAGAACATACATTGACTCCCTGGACCTGGGTAAACTGAGTAAAGGAAGGAAGCTCACCTGAATCTTCACACCTAAACTCAGTCTTTTAGTGAAAAGGCAGAATTAAGAGAGGGAAAAACATGGAGTGTTTAGAATTAGTGCCAAAGAGAGGGCAAGGACAGACTGCAAGTCCCCCTCAACACTCTGCACAACAGTCTCTGCATGGGAGATCTGCTTTGTGATTGGAATGTTTTCAGCCCCTGTGGAGGCTGGTTGAGCAGTTAGAAACAAAAATTTGAGCTGGGAAAACCTTCTGATTAAAACAGGCAGCCAGGTGACCCGAGTGTGGCATCAGTTGAAAAATTCATACCAGGACCAAGCCTATTAGAGACCAAGGGTGGGAATTAACCTCATTTAGCACAATGATTAAGCATCTGTCAATAGAGCACTTTCCCACTAGTGCTAAAATCTTAACTGATTTTTCTTTTCTTTAATTGCATTAAAATGAAGGTAACCCAAGACCTCAGGAGACAAGAAAGCCAAGCAGAAATCATAGTCCCTAGGAGATCCCTGATCTGTCAACTCTGTAGTTCCAGGTGGAATGTGCTGAGAGCTCCTCTGGTGCCTAGTCCAAGCAAGCTGGGTATGGGGTTTTAATTACTTGGAGACAAACTACTAGGCCAGGTCCTGAGATAGGTAATCACTGGATATAACTAGCTACAAGAACAGTGGCATTTTCAACAGCTGACAGGTACTTTTTATCTGTTGCTTTCTGACCTGCTAGGAAAGTTTAGCTAGAGGTAAGGTTCCAGCTGTCTTCCAAAGTCATTTGACTTCTTATCAACTCTCTAGTGTGTCTTTCTGGTTTGCAATAAGATCTGTAGTTTGCTTTATTTATTGACCTATTGGTAACCAACAGGGATCATGAATGTCCTGAGTTGGAAGACCAGGGTCATTACAAACTTACAGAGTCTACATAGATCTGGTAAAGATGACCTTTGGGGTGAAGTGACTAGGTAAAGCATTTGCACAGAGAAACTAGAATGTAGATGGGGTGGGGTTCAGAGAGCCCTAATGTCTGGTTTGATAGTAGAGTTCTGGCTGGGCCTCAGTGTCCCCTGCTTACAAGAGCTGGCTGCACTGGGACAGCCATTACTGGCCCTGGGTACAAGTCAGGAAGCAAAGGAGCAGAGAGGTGGTCTGAAGCCAGGAATCAGGCTGTGGAGGGAGTAACTCTTCTGTCATTTTTTTTTAGCAGAGTCTGAAGGACATTGCTGAATCTTGCCTTAACTAAACAAATATCAGAAAAAACAAAACAAAACAAAAAAAGGAACACAGAACTCCTAGATTGATCCAACTTCGAAACTTCAGATCATAAAGTGGTTCTGAGGGAAAGAAATAGTCTCTATCTAAGATACAGGTCCGATCAGCCCAGCTCATCTTTCCCAGTGATCAGGTCCTCCAGCTTTCCCAACATCAACCAATGGAATGGTTGTCATTCAAACTCTCCTCACAGAAGAAATCATAGCTTGCTCTGTGGTGGTATTGCACACCTGAACACGGTGCCTTTCTGTGAAGCTATATTTTACCTTTTGGTTTCCAGATACAACAAACCTAAAGGGGTTAAAGAGGACTATATAGAAGGAAACATTGTATCAGTGAAAGAGTTGAATACTTAGTAAGAATCTGAGTACTAGGAAATAACCACCCTGCTAGGGAAATAGGATCTATTTGGAAGTTAACTTGAAAATAAAGACACATTCATGACTTTAGTTAAATGGGAGACACAGTGTTTTTCTCTCTGCTCTTCAACCCTTTCAAGTGTTGCTTGTAGAAACTGTTTACCTCTTCCTAAGTATCCTTCCTTCCTAAATACTGTTCCTTCTTTAATGCTCTAAAAATGCTTTGCATGTAAGTAGGTTTTGACTTTGTCTCAGGTTCACAAGGATGTTTCTAGCAGATGCTATTTTTTGTTGTTGTTATTGCTTTTTTGTTTTTTTTTTTCTGAGACAGGGTTTCTCTGTTGTAACCCTGGCTGTCCTGGAACTCACTCTGTAGACCAGGCTGGCCTCGAACTCACAGAAATCCACCTGCCTCTGCCTCCTGAATGCTGGGATTAAAGGCATGTGCCACCACCACCTGACTGCAGATATTATTCTTGCAAGCCTCTGTGGGTGGATTCCCTTCCACTTCCACTCATAGACATGGTCTCTTCTGTGGAAACCGTAGTACAGGATCCAGGTTCTGAAGAGTGGGGTCCTCCTAAACCTTCCTCAATGGCTGTGTGTGTATGTGTGTGAGGTGTTTCTGTGAATGCAAGTACACATGTGCACAGATGTGTATGCCAGTCTTTGCTTCATACACTGCCTACTATTTTTTTTTTTTTTTTTGGACAGGGTCTTTCTCTGGGACTTGTGGCTTGCCTAGTAGGCTATGCTTGCTAGCCAGTAAACTCCAGAGATTCACTAATTTCTACTTTCCCAGAGCTGAGACTACAAATATTCCTTACAAATGTGTGTGTATATATATATTCTGGGGGTCAAACTCAGGTCCTCACATGTGCATGGCAAACATTTTACAGAACGAGACATTTCCCTGACCCCTCAGTAGCTTTTAGAGTAGAGCTAGCCTATGCTGTTAACTTGGATGTGTTTTCCTGTTGTTCCTGTAAAACTGAGAACATGAAGCCTGGGCCCCTTGTTCATTCCCAAAGAGCATCATTCTGGCTAACTCAAGTGGCAATGAGTTCCACTAACTAAAATCAGTCTTCTTGCCCATTTTGGGCAGCTAGCAAGTAAAAACGTTTTGTTTTGCTTTTCATTTTAAAATGACTGAATAGAAACCAAAGAAAGAATATTTCACGACACACACCCAAAAGTTTCAAATTTCATGAGCAGAGTTGAGCAGTTCACATAGAGATTGCTTAGCTCATTGAGGCCAAACCATTTACACTGTGGCTCTTTACAAAACAGGCGCTGACGCCCACTACCTAACGGAGTCCTCGGTCACTGAAGAGGACCAGCCAGGTCTCCTTAGGCAAGGCAGTGAGCTACTGATAAAACTTCAGAGACCTGTGGAGAGGGTTGGGCTTGAGGTGAGCATGAAAGTTCCTCATGTAGGAAATATAGGGCTGATATTGTGCTTGTGATCTCATGTAGCTTTTTGCTCACATTCCTACTATGTGCGTGCGCGCGCGCGCGCGCGCACACACACACACACATACACAAATGCATCTCAGGCCTTGGAGTCTACTATTCATGCAGCAAGTTGTCATAAGGGACGACACAGTCTGGTAATGATCGCTGGCTCTGTCTGGCTGAGTCACTTGTACTCTTGATTGGTTTACTCCTGACAGCTGTGAAATAATTAAAGCACTGAAAGAACTCCAGAACAGCTTAGTGCGGTCCTCCGTGCCTCGCTCCAAGCACTTTCTCTCCTTGAAGGGATGTTGCCGGAATGAGTTTCGGTTAGCTTTGGTGTGGATCAATGTCTGGCTCCTTCAGATTCGCAACCCTTTTATTTGAGAGGCCCAATGTAGAAACCAGTGAATATGTACCTAGTCCTCATCCCAAGGACAGTGTGGTGAGTGGGCCTGGTATGGATGGAGCCCAGTCACTGTTTTTCAGAAGTTTCTTTGTGGTTGTGATACACTGAGGGATGGAGCATCTTCTCCTTCTTCCTCAGAGCATTGATGAACAATACTTCCTGGCAGAAAGCTTGAGGAAACACCTCCACACACACCGCCTCCTTTCTTCCTCTGACTACATATTGTATTTCAGTGCCAACTGGCTAGTTCTAGAAATCTATAGAGAGAATCTACCGTGTTCTAGGCTCCGTACTGGGTTGTGTGGGTACAAATTGGTAAGGAGAGGAGGACCTTCCTCTAGTCATCCTGTTGTTCAGAGTAACTGCCTTGATGGTGTTTCCAGAGGGCTGTGGCTCCCCCAAGAGACACACTCACTCTCTTTTACCGATATTCGCATGGATGGGCTTTCTCAGCGTTAGGTTCCATAGCTCTGCATTTCTGTGCGTGAACCTCTAACCTCACAGCTGGGCTTTCAGGAACCCTTGTAATTTCAGTGAAGAAAGAATCTGTGGGGAATCTTAAGCTCTCTCTTGTAACTTGAAGAGTCCTCTCTTCAACACACCTGAACACATCTCAACAACACATCCCAGAGGCTAGAGGAGGAGTGAATTCTGCATTCAGCTTCCATTTGTTGGTGATGCATGCCGCCTCTGGGAACCAGGAGCTAGGGTGGTGCAGTCTTCCACAGACAGCTCTATTGGCCCTGAGGCACGCAGCTGAGGTAATAAAAACTTTCTTCTTTTCTCTTCCCCTTTTGTTATCAGTAACCAAAGCAGATCCGCTGCCACGGTGACAGAGAGAGGGGTGGCACACACGCACACTGACAAGGTGACTGGGTCTATATTTTTCTGAACTATGATGCATTTTTTTTTTTTTTTTGTAGTCGAGTCAGTGCCCTGACCACAGCCTCACATTGACACTTTTATTATCTGTAGCTCAATTTCACGGAACAGATTTGGTTTTCTTTTCCAATTGTGAGATTCTTTTCAAAACAAATCAGCCTCGCTCTCTGGCGGTGCCTTTGTCTTATCCCTTTTCCTGGGAGGACGTTTCTTGCGGACTGAATCCATGTCGCTCTGTGAGACACAAAAGCACACATTTTCTCCAAGAGGCTCTTGTCTCACTCCAGCAGGCTCCAAAGAAGGAGCTGGACAACGAGAACAGTGATGATAACAGAAGATAGTGTTTATTGAATTCTGACTTTGTCAGAGGCACCTTCCATTTGGCTCCACTCCTTTATGACTTTTATTTATTGCAAAAGCTCTGTGGAACAAGCACTAAGGTCACCCCACATTACAGAGGAAGATGGGTGGGTGCAAAGAGGTTTGGGAAGTTACTTACTCAAGTCGACAGATTCCTAAGCAGCAGATGCAGGACTTGGCCTCCGGTCCATTCAAACTGAAGATCCTGTATTGTTGGCTGTTACCCCAAAGAGATGCACTGGACACAACCTGGGATTCCACATCTGCATACATTTCTAAGTTCTCTGCATATTGAAAGTGGATGATGCAGAAGAGGACAGAGTCGGAAAGTTGTCCTGGGACGAACTTAGCTCTTGCTCTCCTGAGAATTAGGGTGGACACACAATGATAGCACCTCATGCAATCTGGGGTGGACATACAGCTCCTCCCCAAGGGTGGAGGGCAGCTACTGCCTTGTTCTTTATTATCAATAAGCTTTTGAATGTTATGGCTCTGGCCCCACTGGTTCATCCAACTAGGATGATAATGTGAGTTTGATACACTTTTCAAGGCAAGTCTTTGGCCACATATTCTTGGGGATGGCTCATTAAAGGGGGAGAAACATTTGATCAACTCAAGGATATTCGACCTCATAGATTGTGTGGTCAGTCAATAGTGAGCTTTTACCTGGAATTTAAAGCTGAAGTATCAAAGCAAGAGGGAGGATAAAGACACGGCACACATTGTTTCCTCTAAGTAGCCAAAGATGTTTCTATAGTGTCCCTGAGGGAGTCTTCTCCCTTCCTCATCTCCCTTTGCTTGAGCAAGTTGCTCTTCTTCCTTATCAAGCTGAGCCTGGGAATTGCTTGCCTAACCTTGCTCCATGGGTTCACTGCAGGAGGAACTTGGCTGTCCCATGTGCTGTGGAGTTTGGTCAAAGGTTATGTCATAGAAGGCAGAGGAGGAAGAGGCACAAAACTACACAGGGACTGCCTGAGATACTCCTCAGTTCCACCGCAAGTGCCAGCCACACACAGCCCTCTCTCTCAGTCACTAAGTTCTCTTTGTTCATTCATTCATTCATTCATTTCTAATTTGCTTACTCAGCCTCTTTTCAGTCATGCCTAATTCACATCACTGTCCTGCTTATTCAGTCACTTCCCATTCATTCCCTGTCACTCAGGTCTCTTTTACTCTTAGTTTACCATCTTCATCCACTCAAGAACTCACTGAACTTTTGTTCAGGTGATAGACACAGGCTGAGCATGTAATACAGGCCATCATGCTAGAGACACAAAGTAGGTAACAAGCCGCCCCTGACTTTAACATTCACTAATGGGGAGACACACACAATAAAATAGCTCTGGAACCTTGTTGTAGATTAGAGCATACAGCCAACATTAGGGTTTCCAGGTCAGGCTAGCAGGAATTATCTCTACAAAAACCATACAAATATCTGAAAATTAAATATATGGGCACAGAACCCCTTATTTTTGCAGCTCAAATAGTGTTTAAGTTAATCCTTTCATACCATGTCCCACGTCTGGTGACAAATCGTACAGTTTTATACAGGGAAAGAAATGTTTTTTTTGGGAGTTCCCACAGATGATTTTCCACTTGGACAAATAATAATCTGAGAGGCCTAGCACATTTTATATTTAAAGTTTATTGTATGAGGAAATGATTATTGGAGCTTCTGAAGTTGTCCTTCAATAAATAGGAGAAGGCAGGTGAAGGAAACTGCAGAGAGGTAACACAGAACCTTGTCATTGTTCTCCTGCTGAGATCACCAACTCGGATCAATTCACAAAAATACAATGCATGTTTTCAGTATTAAGTAGCTTGAACTGATTACTGCTCCCAGTGTGAAAAATCCCCTGGACCGGTACCATGACATCAGTGTTCCTGCTTTCATGCATTGTAAAGACATAGATGTCTGAACATACTCTACATGTTCTAGCCCTCTATAGCCTATGAAATCTGCTTCAAGCATCACCTCCCTTAACCCAAGACATTGTGTTCCTCCCTGTCCCTCATACCAGACTCTACACCCATTATGCACATTCTCCCTGGTATTATGACTGTTTCTGTACTCCTCTGATTCCTCTTGCTGGACAGGAAGTTCTCGGTGTGGGCACCTGTGCCTTACACTCTTTGCCCTTTTACAGTTTCTGACCCCAGCCTGTACTCAATAAATAGATACTGTGGAAGGGGATCTGGAGCGAAATGACATTTAAACAAGTGAAAGGTTGGTTTCTAGAGATGTTAAAGGGAGGCCATATAGACAGAGGAAGTCTCTGGTGCTGGGTCATGAGGAGCTGCCATATGTGAAGCAGAGCTGCTTGCTTGGCATGTTCTGGTCAGGGTTGGTAGCACCATGCGGGCTGGGCATCTATAGCTGAGAATAAGAAACTTGGAAGCACAAAAGTTGCAAATCAGAGATAATCCAGGCATCTAAACTTATAGTTCACCCGATGTCTTCACATCTTAATAATGCAGAAAAGGAAGTCTGACTCAAAAACCATGTAGCCCAGTCTTCACGGGGGGGTGGAGACTCTTAGCTCATGGAATGATTGCTGGCTTGAGTTATTCACAGCTAGGATTTGGAGCTCCACATCACCACCTCACAACAGTAACTTGGACCCCAGAAATTCTGCCAGTTGAAGCTAAAGTAACTTAAAATCTAAGAGTGTGTGGGAGCTGCAAAGAAACTGGTAAAATGTATTTGCGACTGAGCAAATTTCAGAACTTCTTGTGACATTTCTAGACTGAAGGAGTGGGCCAGACGGGTCCCAAAGGTAGGTGTGGGAGATACTGCTTCTGCAATCAGAGCTAGAAGTGAAAAGATGAGGAAGTGAGAAGTTCAAGTTTTATTTTGGGTGGAGAAATGAAAAAGTGAAACTTCTTATTCTAGGCTAGAAACATATGAGACATCAGGGTGTTAGTACCGAGCTACTTTCTTCTAGTTGACTGGATCTCCTTTTTCTCCCTTCCCTGTGCAGATGAGACATAACCCACATACTTCCTCTTGATTTCTGTCTTTTCCTCCTTCTTTCCACCTTCATTTCCTTTTTCTCTTCATTTCTGAGAAGTTAAACTTTTACATCCATGAAATGAAGTGGATAGTGCCTTCAAGTTGATGACCCATGGCCCCACTGATTCATGTTTTAGAAGAAAGTGCATGTTCAGCTTGTGGGCAGAGGGACCTGAGTGGTGTCCTGGAAGTAGACCTGGGAGCATCTGATTCTAAGGTAAGAATTTAGACCTAGCCTGATGGAATTCTCGTAACAAGTTCTCTGCTTCCGTGATGCAACTGGCTGTTGGTAGCACGTTTCTTTGTCTCTGCTGAACTGATGGGCATCTGAATGAGAAGATGATGCAAAGATATCAGGAAGAAAGTAATGGCTTTGAGTCTTTCTAAAAATAACTGGGGTGACAGCACTTCTCACTGTGTACACTTCACAGGAGTGTGTATGCATGTGTATATATATCTATCCGTCCAGTGGGGTTGGTTCCGGTCTCAGTACACCCACGTTCTTATCCTCAGCATCTCTTCTTATAATTTTTTTTTTTCCATCCTAGAATGTCACTGGACTGAATGAAACCTGATGGCTCTCATGGACAGTCTGTTTCCTGACTGGATTTACAGGCTAGTGAGAAAGTATGACTGTGGGCACCACTGAAGCCCTGACAGCCATACGGGCTCGGTCCTCATAGATCCTGCCATCAATGTGTGGAGAACCCACAGTCCCCTGATATTCTGAACAAAGAAGTGCGCTGCTGACTCTATGCCTGGGCTGAGCTCAAGGACAGTCTGGACTTCTTATGAAGAGTTGAGTTTTGCCAATAGGCATGCATAAATGGTAGTGCTACATGAATTTAGCCTGTTGCTGATTGCCCTACCATACTGTAAGTACATCAGTTAGATGCAATACCTCAAAACAGTTCAGGATTCTGACACCGTGAGGTGATTTTGTTCCAGTGTGTGTGTGTGTGTGTGTGTGTGTGTGTGTGTGTGTATGTGTGTGTGTGTGTGTATGTGTGTGTGTATGTCCACGAGTACGTTTGCTCGTGTTTGTGGAGGCCAGAGATCAACTTTGCTGATGTTCCTTAGGTACTTTCCACCTTGATTTTTTCGACAGGATCTCTCCCTAGGTCTGGAATTTGCAGATTCACCTAGATTGTCAGGTCAACAAGCTCCGAGTATTTCTTGTGTCTTTCTGTTCACCAGCCCTGGGATGACAGGCCTGTATCATGGGGTACAGCTTTTGTTCATGAGTGCTGAGGATGTAACTCAGGTCTTCATGTGTACAGCAAGCACTTTACTCACTAAGCCATATCTTTAGCCCCTAAGCTGCAAGTTTTTAATGCCATGTTTAGAAAACTGACCCTTCCTTCTAGAAGTCTCATCCCGTGGTCTCCTTTTGCCTGTTATTGCTGTGTCTAGGAAATGCTGTCGTCCCACTCTGCTTCCTCTTCTTCATACTCCTGGCCCAGATCACCCCTCTTTTTTCCCCCTCAAATCACTGGCCTCCCTTAAAGATAGATCTTGATGGATTTCAAAGTAGTGGTGCTCATTCACTTCACATCAGCTCTCATTAGGCCTGCCTTCTGAGTTTGTGAGCCAGTACTGTTTTATGATCGTATTTCGTTTTGTTTTATATGGAACACACACACAAACATCAAGCAATTCATGTTATGTTTGTTTTAAGTACCGATGTAAACCCACAACTAAAATCGACAGTACCCTTAAGCGTGCGCCACGGCAGTGACTCTGCTCCGCTGAGTGTTTTAGAAGGTACTGGCTCGACTTCTGTCATTTGGGGAAGCCCCTCCTGTCCCTTCACGGTCCTGAATCAGAACCCCCAAACCAATCACTGTCACCTGAACATGATTCATACGAACCCAGAATTTATCAGATGCAGCTGCCTCCTGTTCAGGGTTAAAGAGCAAAAGACGTGAAATGGTACCTGGTATCACACGGCGCTCCCAACCTGCGACTCCCTTTCACACGGGGGGGCCTGTATCCCACACTGTGCAAATGGATGGACTACCTCCGTCTGTGGGGAGAAAACAGAGGGCCAGAAAGGTCGACTTACTTTCCAAGGTTTCCTGCTTCGTGAATGGTGAACTCAGATCTGAAGTCCATGTTTATTTTCTGCAGAGGTCAAGAAATTTCCACAGTAAGGAAATGATGGCCACGGTACAGAAACACCGAGCTTAGGACTGAGTAAATATTTTAACTGGATTCATTCGGCTGAGTACTGGAATCTCTTGGGGACTTGACTGTCTAGGAAGTCCACCCACTGAGACTGAGAACAGCAGGCTACAAAATCATAACCATTACTTCAATCGGTGTTCATTCAAAAATGTCTAAACTACACATTGAGTTGTCTTTGCATACACACAAACATACACGTTCACACACTCGTATGGACTGGTATGTGCTGTCATACACACGGCACTGTTTCTTCTCCATCCCTACCTTGCCTCTGCAATGGCTAAGACCTCCTAGAGCTCTGCCCTTTGTCAGACCTTTCCATCTCTGCTTAAAGAGGACTCTGCCGAAGGCTATTGAAAAAATAGGGCTTCTTCTACAATGCCTGAGCCATAGCAACTTAATGGAGACTCTAACAGTGTTGGTACCAGCACCTTCCTAAGGAAGCCTAGGTACCCCTCAGCCCTCTCCATAAAGCATCGTTCCTATATTTCACTGTCTACAAACAAGGGTGGTGTCTTCACTCATTCTTCAACATGCACGCTCATTCAAAGATGTTCTCGGAGCTACGGTGCTAGTCAAACCTGGGGCCAAGGCAGCTAACCAGCTAACCAGGAAGTGAGAAGGAGGCCTGGAGCAGGAATGCTGTTGGAGTAGACTGGGTCGGCTGGGGGTGGGGAGGAGGGAGCACCGTGCTGGCCAGTTTGGCTTCGCGCCACAAGAAAGGTAGAAGACAAGGCCATTGTGTTTGTTCAATGGCTTTCCTCTGGTTTTGTTCCTTTTCCCAGTGTCTGGCAGGGACACGTGGGCAGGGACTGGTTTCATTGTCTGGATTCTCTCTTCTCTCTGTTGTCAACGGTACTCATCTACAAAGAGACAGACAAGGAATAGATTGTTTGTTTAAAAAAAATAGTAAGAAGGAAAATGCTTTTGTTTCCTGCCTGGTTCTTTGCAACTAGGAAACAGTCTTCACAAAGAGGGATTCTTTTTTTCTTCTTTTTCTTTTTTTCTTTTTTGTTTAGAAATGCTACATAATTCGGATTGTTGTTTATCTCTGGCCTTCATTAGCTTTCTGATCTGAGTTTCTTTTCCTGGTGCAGCTTGCCCACTACCACTGAGAACTGCAGAAAACTGAGGTTCTATAAAAGACACAGACAGACCCCCTAATAAGCTGGGCCACTGCCCAGTATCACTATAATTTATTTATTGATTATAATGGGTGGAAACTGGGGTTATTTACAACTGACTTTTCTGACTATTTATTGGTGCTGCTAATTCTTGGCAGCCAGAAGGAAGAGCTGGCAGGTTCAGCAATCCAGGGAGAGGTGCTATGAAGTTCTATGCTTAGAATAGCTCCAGAGAAATAAATGATTTGTGAGACACAGAAGCAGTTGTGAATATTCAACTAGTTTGGAGTTTAAATTAAGGTTATTTCACAAACAAATCATCATAGCAGAGAAGTTCTGAGAGGATGCAGGCAGTAAGGGTCAGGTGTTGCTAAGCAATGTTTAGCTCATCTCAGAGACCAGATCAAGTCTGTGTGACCCTAAGAAAGCAGAAAGGGGTAGATTAGAAGGCAAGTATAGGTCAGTTAAAGTATGGCAAGTTTTGTATTTGGATATCCTGTCAGATTTCTCAGACATTTTTCACTTGGTGTCTTTTAGTATATGATTTTCACACTTAAAAATTAAGAAACAAATTATTAACATGCAGCAGGATATATTGGGAATGGTGTCTATACAAGATGATGTATTGATCATTGCTAACCCCATGTGTTGGGACTTAGCACCTACAGGCCTAGTTTGGTATTGCAGCTCATCCAGGGACTGCCTACTCTGTCTCATAGTGTGTCCATTAAACATCTATGAGTGCCCAGCTACCAGCTACATTTGTTACTTTTCTCATTGCTGCCACAAAAACCTGATGAGAAGTAGCTTAAAGGAAGGAGGGTTTGAGTCCTGGTTTGATGGGATGCATGTCATCATGGTTGCAGGTGGCTCCATGGTGGCCAGAAGATGCAGATGCGACTCCCTAGACCCTCACACAGTGGTGGAACAGAGTGAGGTTGGGCTATAAAACTCCCATGTCAGCCTCCGATGACTCTCTGTGATGTTCTACAGCCTTCCACAATAGTGCCACCAGCTGGAGACCAAATACGTGGGGGCATTTCACATTCAAACCACATCACCTGTTACTCCAGGCTTTAAGAATATAATCCTAAGTATACACTGATGCATTTCCTGTTCTCATGGCCAGGCAATATACAGCTAATTCAATAATCAAACAAGCATAAGAGGCTATGTAAGATTCTGGTACATACTTGCAAAAAGAGTTCTGTGAGGTCAGGTGTAGAAGTGCTTTGTCTGTGACAGCAAGAGGAGGTCTGACATTTGAGGTAATACCAGAAAGAAAAAGAGTGATCCATACAGAAGTCTAGAGAAAGGTCACTTTAAAATATCAGATACAAAGAACACAAGGCAGGCATTTGTCTTTAGTCCATGTTGCTACATGTAATAAACTCTATATATTTACGGTAGATATTATGAATTTTCACCCAAGTTTATTCTTCTGAAACTCACAACACAATCAAGATAATGAGTTTATCTTTATGCCCAAAATTTCTTTGTGCTCCTTTGTGTCATCTCCCTGCTTCTCTCTACCCTCCAATCAGTTTCCAGGCATCCAACAGGCTTCTGTGACACTATAGGATGGTTGGAAATTTCTAGAATTTCATGCGAATGGAAGTGCATAGTCTACACTGTTGTTCTGGCTTCATTCACTCAACAGATTCTGTCTTATTTGAGTGGCTGCAGCAGAATATCTGATACTGGGTAATTTACAAAGAACAGAAATGTATTGTAGTCTTGAGTTTGGGTGATACAGAAGTTTATTTTTAGTTATGTATAAAATGGTAGTTTTGTGCACTGTTGGGTGAAGGGCTGCCTAGGCCTTGGCATTTGTACTGTCTGCAGGTATTGGCTTTATGTAAAAGATGTCTGATTCCTCATGATCTGCATGTGCTATCAATAGAACACCTAAGGAGCTTAGTATCAATCAAAACCCCCAAGATGAGACACTCAGGATTCCACTGTCCAGTATGGAGCTCACCATGATAGTGGCTCCCTCTGCTGAGGTCTGGCAGGGTTTGCACCTATGAATATGCCTCCTTGTCTGCTTGCTGAGCCACCCTGTAGGTGTACTACACTTGGGATACCAAGGTCAAAATATTTATATCTGGCAAGGGCTTCTCTCTGCTTCCAAGATGGCACCATGAATGCTGTATCCTCTGAAGGGAAGAGGTACTGTATACTCATACAACAGAAGGTAGATTGAAAAAAAGAGCAATTGCCCTCTGCCAAACCTTTTCATAAAGGTATCAACCCACTAATGAAGTCAGAATAGTCATGACCTAAATTAAACATACCCCTCAAAGCAAGTTAAGTAAAGTTTCTAGTGTGTGACTTTAGGGGACACACATGTAGATATTTGTTTTCCTTTGTCTTGAACAAACACCTAGAAGGTTAGTGGCTGGCTTAGGTATACGACTAACTTTTTGAGCAATGCCTAAAACTGTTTCTTAAAGCAGACTCATCATTTTATACTTCTGTCAATGTTGTTAGGAGGCTTAGCTGTTCTAGCACTTTGTGTGGGCCAGCTCTTGGTCAGGTTTTTAAATTTTAGCCATTCTAGTTGATGTGTAGTGCTTTCTTTTTGGGCTGTTAGTCCTCTGTCTTGTAATGACTAATGATGTTAATTTAGCGTCTTTTGTGTGCTTCTTCTTCTTCTTTTTCTGAACTCTTAAAATAATTAATTGCTTTAAAGAATTCATTAGCTTTTCCATGCTATCATAAACACGTACTTAGATGACAGGTAATCAAGTAGGTAGATGGATGGATGGATGGATGGATGGATGGATGGATGGATGGCTAAATGGGATACATGGATGGGTGAGATGAACAAGTAGACAGAAGACATTTAAGTTCTATCATGGGGCAAGCATGCTTTTAGGCTCTATATAGTAGGGAGTAATTCAATACCCCTGGCCTCTTGGGACATTCCAACCAGAAGTGAGAGACCAATAGACAACAGACATTGTAATGAACTGTGTGGTGTATATAGTTACTATAGAGATAAAGCAAGTTGACAGTGAAGGGATTGGGTGGCAGTGGACAACGCTTTAAGATGACCTTTCATTGTCACATTTTTATTCCCCATTGCATTGTGAGATCCTCAAAGTCCTTCTCTTTTCCTTCTCCCTCTCTGTAGTATTTTACATCATGGCTTGTGATCATTACATATTAACGGATCAATTATTCTAATTCATCTGTCTTCTCCACACAAATGTATGGGTCTTAGACTATTTAGGCCACTATAACAAAATACCATAAACTGGGTGGCGTAAAAAAAACAGAAGTTTATTTCTCATAGTGTTAGCCATGTAAGGTGCCAGCTGATTCTTTCTAGTTAAGAGTCAGCATCTTCTAGCTTGTCTTCAGGTGGTAAGAAGTGAACTTGCTCTCTGATGTGTCTTCTATAAGGACATTAGCCCCTCTGTAGCCAGTATTCTCCCACTGCTCCTATCTCCCAGCACTATTAACAAGTGGTCTAGATTTCACCGTATGAATTATGGGAATACAGACATTCAGACTAGAGTAATGATGCTTCTCCGGTCCACCTTGGATCAGGTCCAGGGAAGATGTGTGTTTAATAACCATCAACTCAGAACATGGCTGGCTGACAAAATGAATGAGCAGCATCTAAGGCTTGCGATCTACAGGGATAACTTATGCCAGCAGAGGCAAACTCCAGACTGACAGTGCCTCGTCCTCTGGACAAGCAACTATGCCTTGCTTGCCCAGACTTCTGTGCCCATCTTTTGGTGGAGCTTATGGGATCCAAGTGCCCTCTCACATACTTTGCCTCCACATGGAGTTACATAGCTCTGAGTAAAATCACTGGCTCCTAACTCCTCCAGTACCTTATTATGACAATGATGACATTCTGCAGAGTCACTGGTGTGAGAATTGCACTCTGTAGCCCAGGCTGGCCTTGAACTCACAAATCTCCTACCTCAGCTTCTTGAATGTTGGGATTACAGGCACAGACCACCACACCTGGCAGGAAAGCTGCTTCTTGTGAGAGGAAGAAAGCCTGTTGTGTCCATGTGGTCCTGTCTTCCCCATCCTCCCTCCAGGGACTCAGCAGCTCAGTAAATATTTATTGTATAAAATTGAATCCCAAGTCCATCTAAATGATCCAAAATGCCAGTGAGATACCCTTCACCAATCTACAAGGGGAGGCAGCCCTTGTCCCTAAAAGCCTACGTGATTAAAGTTGGACTTGAGGGAACTTTTGTTTTGGGTCACGTAGGTTGTTAAAATAAATCCACACACAATTTCATACTTGGCAATTCTTGAAAACAGGAGCCATTTTCAGCCTGAAATGATTCTGAATTGATACAAAGAAGAGGCAGGAGGATAAATGAGATGCCCTTTAAAAGCTGATGGAATATGTTGCACAGTGTCATTTGGTCTTATCTTTGGGTGACAACTCAGTATTCTGAAGCTCCAGTCCCTGGAGCTGCGCATCTCACATCCTCCGAAGACCCTGAGAACCACAGATCCTGCCTTGTGCCAGGAGCCCCAACTACCTCAAAGTTCAACAATGGCAGACCTCACTTGGACAGGAAGGCAGCTAGAGAACAGGCTGGCTGGCACACCATTGCTCCCTTGAGGAGCCAAGAAAAGCTACCAGCCAAGGCATGCTGCTGCCATCTGACCTGTGCTGCATAGCCCATAGAAGGTTTACGGTGGCCCTGCCCCCAGGCCATAAAGTTTATTCCTGCAATTAGCCAGCCCATTATCCCTTGCCCCAGCATGTCTTTCATCTTTAGTGGACTTGTCAGGATGCACTTTAAATACAGACTGACTAGACCAGGACATAGCTGGCAGGTGGGACTGCATGCCCATCATCAACCTTAATCCGAGCAGCTAGTTGATAGCCGCTGCACTCGGTGTGTCTCACTCACTGTCTTCTGGACTGCAGGTGTAAACACCCTCAGCCCCCCAACATAAAGGAGAGATGAACTAGCCATAGATAGGACAACTGTGGGCCCATCCAGTGAGCGATGGAGGAGAGGAGGAATTGTCTCTGTCATATTCTTCTGGAAGAAGCTGCATTTCCTCCCAAGTCTTCATTCCTCAGTCCAAAGAACTCATTTGAGACCAGCACCTAGAAACTGATCTGGGAATGGTATGGTCTGTTATGTCTGACTTCCTGAGAAGTCACTGGGCATGGAAAGGAGAGGAAAATGAAAGGAGAAGTCAAAGTGAGGCAAGGAAGACCATAGTCCTTGCAGAGAGGTAGCATAAAGTGGGGGAACATGGCCATTGAGTGAGCTGAGGGTTACTGGGTACCCCTGAAGTACTAAGGTATCTAGTTTCATTCAGTTGCTATGATGACACATTCTGACCAAAAGCAACTCATGGAAGAAAAGGCTTATTTGACTTACACTTCTATGTCACAGTCTATTATCAAGGGACGTTGGGACAGTAACTCAAGGCAGGAACCGTAAAGGAATACTGTTCGTTGGTTTTCTCATAGGCTCATGTTTAGCAAGCTTTCTTATACAGCCCAGGACCACTTGCCTAAAGATGATGCCCACAGTGGTATGGACCCTCCTACATTAGTTAGCAATCAAGACAATACTCAATAGACATACCCATAGGGCAATCTATTCTGGGCAATTTCTCAACTGAGGTTTTCTCTTCTTAGGAGGCTAAAGGCAGTTGCAGGTTGACCATAAAAACAAATGGATATACAAAAATGACAGGAAGGACTTTCTGCCTGAAACTGTGTCCCGATTCATTTATAGTTAGTTTAAAATACCACCAACGGACACTGTTTAGAATTCTAGTTAGGATTATCCTACTGTCTAGTCCTAGCATGACTGCTTATGAAGCATGTGTCCTTGGGGATATGACAATCACACAGACCTTTAGACTCCTCAGGGATAGAAGGAGATATGAACCCTTTCACCAGAGGGCACTTAGGATGGTCATCTGAGATAACACATAGCAGCATGTTTAGCCTGAAATGGACTTAATGACGTTATTAGCAGACTCTCTTAAATACAGATCAGTTGCAGATGTGACTGCTTAAACAATTACGTTGGGTAGCACTTACACTTATTTGTTTCTGAGAGAAAAGACAAATGGTTTGCATTATCCAAATGGTGAAGGTAAGCGATTAATGCGAGATGTGTCCACCCTGCAAAAGAGGGTGCTCATCTTCGCCGTGTCCTGCAGAGGCTGGTCTCTTTATTCCCAGAAATCTTTGAATTCCTCTTATGAAATGAAAATAAAATCTCTACCAACTGATTATTTAATGTTATAGCTTCTCCGTGGCTTGCTTCTGCCGTGTACTGAACTCTGGGGAGATGCTGCACCCCACTTTAACACTGTGTCATCAGGGTCCTTCTCCCATCAATACCAGCCACTCACAAGGGAGAGGCTCGAGGCTTCAGAGATGTGTTAACCTCGCTGTGGGTCATGGGGTCCTTCTCTTATCAGCAACAGCCACCCACGGGAGAGACTGAGGTCTCCAGAGACGTGTTGACCTCAGCCTTTATTGGACTGAGATTTACCACAGAGCCTCTGCTTTGCAGATTGAAAAACTCTAAGCTTGTGGGTTAGAAATGAGTAGGTCAGAGCTCTAATGAGAAAATAACACAGAAAGACAGGGTGTTTGTGGCTGTTTTCAGACTGAGGTGGGTTTTGTTTTGTATTAAAGTTATGTGGAGTTGATATTTATTGTTCTAATATAGACAGCAATCCCAGCATAAAGGAATTTGAGTGCAAGTGTCAGCCACCAATACTCACAGAGCCTGGCTCATCCTGGGAATGATGTGATCACTGAAACTGCCTTATTGTGCTCCAGATAAACATCAGTTTTTATATCTTAAACTCCTAGAATTAAAATTTGTATGGTATTCCAGGCCTAATCAACCCACACTGAGTAAGCCTGGGAATGAATGGGACAGAAAGTAGATGATACTTCCCAAAGGGTAGTAGTGACCAATTCCAGCAGAGCCCTCAGGCTGCAGTCGGCTCCATTCCAGTGTCTCCCCTTGTCCAGTTGAAGAGCCCATGCTTGATGACCAGTTTCCGTGCTTGCTTGCTCTTGGTTCCTATGGCATACTGGTCTGACCCTGACTATCTTCCTCTACTCCCAGAACCCATGTGCCTCTGTGTGCTCTCTGCTTTACTTGCTGCTCCCATGCTTTGGACCTTTCTGGTTTTCTGGAACCATCTGTGATTAGTTTCTGGCCTTTGCAGAAAGTGTCTCTGTTGTGTGCCCATCTCCCCCGATGTTCCTGGCTGAGAAGCTCATATACTCTGTGCTTTTCAGACTCGGTCATTACCCACAAGAAGAAACCACAAGAAGAAAGTATAAGAGTTTTATCCCCACTTCATGAATAACTTAACTAAATTCCAAACAATGAAGTATCTAGGTTAATCAATTTGAAAATTGTGCACATTTGACACACCTTCCCTATGTACAGGCTTAAGATTTCAGAGGATCTAGAATAGAACGTGAGACACAAGCAGGAAAAAAATCACCCATAAGTTGGCAAGGGAGCATCTCTAGCCCTCTGGAAAGGATTTGGAAACAAAGTGTCCTTCTCTCTCTCCCTCTCCCCCTCACCCCCCCCTTATGAACAAGGAATTCCTGAGAGAAATGCTTTTTTTTTTCATTTCCTAGAATTTCCGTGACAGAGTACCATGAACTTGGCAGCTTGAAGAACAAATGTGTTGCCTCACAGTTCAGGAAGACAAAAGTCCCAAATCAAGGTGTCTACAGGGCCCCCTTTAGCAAGCTATGCGTACCGACTACTCTCACTCCCACCCCAGTCTCTACTACTGCTACTGTTTAACAAGCCCTTCTTCCCTACAAATCTCTTTCTCATTTTCATGTCTACTTGAATCACTGAATACCGCTGGAGCCTGGGGGTTTGGTGGTAGTGTCTTAGGATTTTTATTGCTGTGATAAAACACCATGACTGAAAGCAACTCAAGGAATGCAAAAGTTTGTTTCATCTTACAAGTCTCAGATCACACTCTATTACTGAAGGCTAGTCAGGGCAGGAACTCAAGGCAGAAATGCAGAGACAGGAACTGAAATAGAGACCACAGAGAGGTGCATGACTGACTCACTTGCTCCTCATGGTGTTGTCAGCCTGCTTTCCTATAGCACCTAGGACCATCAATCCAGGGATGGCACCACCCACAGTGAACTGGGCCCTCTTACATCAATCATCAATCAAAAATTGAACCATAGGCTTGCCTGCGAGTCAATATGGTGGGGCATTTTCTCAGCTGAATTTCCCTCTTCCAAAATGACTAACTTGTTTCAAGTTGACATAGCCAGCCAGCACAAATGGTTACACAACTGAGGACAATGGTACTCCCTTTCTCAAACTCTTATCAATAGCCAAAAGCTCAGCAGTTAGGGTAGGGACCTGTGAGTCCTTCTCCCTTCCATCATTAATTGCTAACAAAGCCAGTCTTGTGCAGACAAATGTAGGTACATGCAGTTAAATGAACTCCTGATTACAGTGGGTACATCCAGCCTAGAGAATCGTGTTTTATAGCCCATCACCCTACCTTCTGGCTCTTACAGACTTATAGCCCCATCTTTCCCAGTGCTCTTAGAGTCTTCGAGAGGATGGTCTAAATGGCTATAGATGAGCCCTCAACTTGACGTGCCCTCAACAAGCCCTGTCATTTATTCTTTGCATCGTGGGAAGTGATGAGTCTCTGCATTTACTGCAAAGAGCAGATTCTCTGATTAAGGCTGAGAGTTGCTTTTGTCTGTGGATATAAAAACAGATATTTAGAAGTTCCTTAATTGGTGCCAGAACCTCCAAGGTATGGGTTGTTAACTTGGCTTGGAGTTCCAAGCATAAGTTCCTGCTCATGAAGCAAATCCAACCAGAGGGCAGTGTTTTCTTTTTTTTTAACAAGGGCACATCATCTTGGAGTAAGGACATGTTTCAGTCCATTATGACCTCTACTTGACTAATTGCATCTTTAGTGACCTTATTTCTAAATAAGATCACATTTTCAATTATGGGGCTTAGAACTTCAACAAATCATTTTTACTGGGGGCAATACCATCCAACTCAAGTTACAATCACACAATTACCTAGCCAGATGCGGTAGTGCACACCTAAAATTCTAGTATTTGGGAGCTGGATGCAGGAGAATCAGTAAAGAATAGCTTCAGCTACATAATGATTTTGAGGCTAGCTCAGGTAATAAGAGACTCTGTATGGAAAATCAAATCAAAACAAAATAGCTTATCCTTTCTGTAGGAAATGTGGTGTTCAAAGGGCAGGAGAACCATGTAGATGGAAAGATGACCTCTCTATAAATAAGTCTTCACATCATGAAGCAGCATCCTATCTTCTGGGTGGTCACCTGCCCCAAGCAGGGTAAGTTCACAGGCACTGGTTTCCTCTGGAGTCCTTGGTGGCTCATCACAGTGAGGATTCCTCAGCATGAGGAAATGAAAAATACAGGTGTTTCATTTGTTTATTTGCTTTTGGGAAAAGCTTTGCATCCAAAACTGTTCTTGATGCTCAAATAAGTCTTATCCTTGCTACAACTTGGAAGCGAAGACTCAGACAAAGTGTTTAGGCCTTCTACGGCTGGGAATAAAGCTCAGCCTGTCAAAGGCTCCTGGAGTCTGAACTGAATTTGAGGTAATGTCATCATTTATCTTCTCAGTGTGTTAAAGATTTTTATTGCACTCCTTACACTGGTTTCGTAGCTACTCTTTGATCATCCCAACAATAGAAACTTCACTGCATCACACCAAACATCTCATTTCCTTAGTAACCAGTCAGCTTTAATTCTTAGAAAATTCTTCCATTAATTGACCTAGACTTTTACCCCTGACTTCAGGCCTACGTTGGTTTGACCTGGTTCCAGCTTTTTGTGCATATAGTAAACAAAGTTGAGCTCAGAGTTTCTAGGGATCCCATTGCACCTGTCTGTGACAGAGAGGAAGGAGCTTACTCTGTCTTCTGGACCATTCTGCTTCAATTTGAGAACCGTTCTTTCTTCTTATCGTTCCATTTCTTTTTACATCTGTGTTACATTATTATTTGCTAGGAGTCTCTATCAGAAAAGAAAATAATGTTACCCAAGAACCATTTGTCTCCTTAAGTAATGGTTCTTCAAGCATTTGAGAGCAGCCATTATTTTCATTCCCCAATCCTTCACACGCTCCTTCAGAATAAATTTCCATGACTCTTTTAGCTGAAACTATAGTTTGATTTCCAAATCCTTCAGCTTCTCCAGTCTGCATAAAGAATATACTCACCTGGATATCTGTTCTCAGTATAATAAATGTGATTACAGTTCAACTAGAAGGCAGTTTAGAAATCAGGTAATTAATTTTCTCATTTGTTTGTGGACTTAAGGAAAAGGGAATAACTATAGAAGTCAATTCTTGCCTGAAATGCCCTATGGTACTGAGCCCTAATCCTCTTAGAAGTGATTATGGAAAAAGATTTTCTGACTTTAAATACTTTCTTTCATTTGATATTTTATCTAATCCCAACTTTCAGTTTATATCAGCTACTTTTATGTCATTCTGACAAAATGTGTGATGGAAAAGGCTTTAAAAGTTTATCTTGGCTCACAGTTTTAGAGGGTTCAGTCCATTATGGTGGGGAAGTCAAGGCAGAGTCCATGACTGTAAGCAAGTGTGATGGAGGCTGTTCACATCATGGTTGACCAGAAAGCAGAAAAATACAAAAGAGCACGAAAAGAAAAGAAGCAGGGACCAAATATAACCTTCAATGACTCACCCCAATGACCTGTTTCCTCCAACTAGGCAATACTTCCTGTAAGTTCCACAGACTCCCCAACTATCTCTATTAGCTGAGGAGCAGGCATGTAAAACATGGGCCTGTGAAGAACATTTCATATCCAAGTAATATCAGAGCTGCTGGGAGTGAATGTTTCCACATTTATCTTTAGTGGTGGGTTCTGATCTATTTTCTTTCCATTCAAATTGGATTATTAGGAACTCAGGATAACATCTGATTTGCTTTGTAAGGGGATGGATAGCAGGGACCCTGGGAAGTGCTAAACACTTGAGGGTAACAGAAGAAATATTGTTGATTTACGATCAGAGAGTGAGTGGATAATTCATCACGAGGAAGTCCGAGAACTACACACATGGACAGGCATCTATCCTTCTACCCATGTTTTCAATTGGGAACACCTCCTAAAATATAGAAGGATGTATCATTCATTCACTCAATGAATATTACAGGACACTTAGGAAGAAGCAGGATTGTCTGGGGCTTGTGGCTACAAAGCCTTTATCATCAATGTCTGCAATATGAGATACGCCAGCAGCATGGATTGAGGGATAAGGATGTCTTACTGTCTTGGATGTAACAATGAATGTTCTGTGTTTCTGGAGAGAACTGAGAAGAATAAAAATGTATTTGAGATTTGAGATTCGTGTCCTGCTTCTTCCAACATGCCCCACAGTCGGTGCTCAGGTCAAGAAAATGTTCCACATAGATTTGATGTCACACACATCTTTTATGAGCTCTGGCAACTTGGGTTGCATCTTTAAATTGCAAAAGTGAAGGTTTATTTAATGATTTTTAATTAATTTTAATTACTTACATTTTGAATGGTGGCTTAGCTGCATCCCAGCCCCTTAGATTACTCTGGGATACCTGCCAATTTCCTCATGACACACTCACTCTCCTAACATACTCTCTGATAATGAAAGGCTTTAAAGCAAACTTCCAGAATATTCAGTTTATGATAGGGAGCCCTTGGGATGCAGGAGTGGATTACAGCGTAAGGTATGGATAATATACCTCATTACATCAGAACTTATGAACAGATTCTTTTTACCTAGGAAGTGTCTGCCTTTGGCAGCAGTGAGGAATTTCTCCTTACATTTAGATCCCAACCCTAAGGCAAACTTCATGGATGCCCAGAGTGATAAGATGGAATAACCATTGTCCCTAAGGGATTAAATGGCATTTCCCCTAAATTTGGAGTACCATTTCAATTTTAAGGCTTTATTGGAAATAAATCAGAGGAGAGAGAGAGAGATAGGGAAGGTACTTGTTCTGCAATAGACAGGGTGAAGAAGATCAGATGCATTTGCTTTGGGATGGCAAGACACCCACCAGGTTTCCAAGCAAGATTGAAATCTCCCTTGGAGCAAAGGCTATAATTTGGAAAGCGTGTGTACTTTAACATGCTACCAGTCAGCTTCCAGACAGAGACTTTTCAAATGTGAGATCAGGGCAAATCATTCAGCCCCAGAAATTGGACTCTTAAAACCTCCACCACCATACCTTTTCACTAGCCAGCACAAAAATTAAGTATATCATGTATCATATGGTAGATACTCACAATATTAATCTCTTTTCTTCTTTTTTAAAACTTTAAAAAGACATGCCCACACAAGAGCCCTTATGTTGTGAGCTTACATAGGGATAGTGATATTTAGAGACAGAAGATGATAAGATTACCCTTAGAATTATCTATAGTGATGCAAGACCATGAAGCTCTGATTATTGGACAGACATCATTTGTCTTTGTAGTCTGACATTGTACAGAGACTAGAGCAAAAGTAGAATAAAGAGTTCTGTGGTGAACACTGCCCTATCAGTGGTACCTTACAGCCCTGCTTTCCTAAGGATCCTGAAATTATTAAATAAATACATAAATAATAAATAAATAAGATGGTTCAAAGCCAGGCAATGGGATACATACCTGTAGTAGTTGGAAGGCTGATGGAGGATGCTCATGAGTTTGCAGTCAGTCTGGGTTATATAGTGAGACTTGTCTCAAAAACAAACAAATATACAAAACTAATCTTGTTTAGGATGTTCGTGAGTGACATGGCTTGAACCAGGTATACAATCTTGGCTATCACTGGTTTGTGTAAGACGAGGGATGCAGATGGTAGCCCATTCCTATCTACTGCTGGACTCCTCAGTAATTTCAGAGCTAATATGGAAATGAAGCCAGACTCCAGTATTTCTGTTGAAGATACTTCTCACAAAGTAGCATATACCGGAGGTGTAGCACCTAGGTTTATTCAAAGGATTGCAAATACTTTATTTGGTGACAGCTGCATTTTGTGCCAACTCCAGATATTTATCAAAGACACTCACTGGCCATCACATTAGAAATTTCCATTCCTGTCTCTTTATCTTCCCACTGCTTTTCTAAACTGGTCGGTTTTCCATTTTCCATATTTTTCCCTTGGTTAACAACTAGAATTTGCAATGCGGAGTCTCTGCCAGGAGTTCTGAAATGGAAATTAGTTTAGGTAATTTGAAATTGGTATCAAGGGAAAGGAATTTTAAGAATTTTATGAGTTTACCGAAGTCAAAAATGTTTGATCTTAACAGACCTCTTTTCCTGGACCTTCTCCCCCAAAGAACTGAAGCATCTGTGATGGGGGGCCCACCAGGATGAGGGAAGCGAAGGTGAACGTGGCAGAGATGAGCCCAGTGGGAAGTGACCTCCTTTCTGTCCACAGGCCCTGCATAATTCATAACACAGAGATTATATGCAATCTCTTATTCATGAGTCTTTACAGGGACTGGTTATTCCTCTTGGTCAATTGAAAGGAGATGGTTCCCTCTACATTGTCTTCTTCCTCCTCCAAACTCAAGGGCACGGTGAGAAGCTAAGAATCTCAGAGCCTTTGAAATGAAAGTCCTTCTTTCTCTTCTAAGTTCCTTCAAAGTCCTTAATTCTGAACTCCCGTGAGGCTGTTGAGATCCACTCAGCGAAGGACCTCTCATACTTGAAGTTTCTACTATTGACAAAGCTGATTCATGCCTCACTCCTAGAATTTGGAGGACCAAGAAGGAGCCTTGAAGAGACAATAGGAAGTACACTGGCTAGAGGAAGAGGGAAAAATTGAAGGAGTGAAGTCTCTTTATTTTCTCCCTCTTGGCAGTAGAAATTAAATAAAAACTGAGCCAGCAGCCCTACTTTAAATGGGTTTCAATTCTCTTTTTTGCTCTTAGTCCTATTTCTCCTGTGTCCTCATCCACGTTAGAAGGCAGCCCAAGTGTCTGGAATCTTGAGACAAATCATAATTGGTAGTTGAAGTAAGGGCTTGGAGTGCTTTTTCCACTCCTGTGTCTCCCACACAGCCAGTGGGAAGTGGAGCTGAAAGGCAGAGTCTGAAAGTAGGATGCAGTGTGTAGCAAGCCTATAAAATGGGGGTTCCTACTACGGTGGAGTTCACTGGTTCCCGGGCTCCCACAGAGGTCAGTGCTGGTCACCGCGACTTAACTGCTTTCTTTTCCCAATAGTGAATCAGACAGCAAAATTTTGGCCCAGGCTGGATGCAACACCTTCCCACTTTACCTACCCAAGGACCCCACTGGAAGTGCTTTTGTGCTAGAGCTATGGAGCAAAAGCTGCAAAGGGGTCCTTCCTGCCCTTGTAATTTACTGGATTCTTGTGGGGGTTTCATCTCTGACAGCCATTTCAAGCTTCTCTTACTAACACACTGGAATGAAAGCCAGCCAGAAGAGATTTGCACTTCTCTGAAATTTAGAGAAAGTTTTTTACAGCTTTGGCTCCTGCATGTTCCTCAGTGCCTGTGTGTGACATGTGTTGGGCAGGTTCTGCACCTTGTCAGTATCTGGGAGTCTTTGATGGGTTGACAGAGTCTCTTTCCAGCCCCAGGGAGTTGCTTTTGCTTCTTCATCGACTGAATTTGTTTCTTTCTTCTCTTTTTCTTTCACTCAATTAAAAAAAAATACATAGCAAAAGGTATTGTAAATGAATGAGACACAGAGTTGTGGCTTCCTTACCTTGGTGGGCATAGATGGAATTGAAATGTTTTCGAATGTTTCATCTATGGACCACCCAGGAGCCACAGCAAGGAAGAAAGCAGTGAAAACCAGGAGGGCTTAGCGTGGAAATGTGTTCATAGAATCCCTGACACCCCTTCTTCTTTTCCTATGCAACATCCCAGAGGCTGGAGGACTGGGATAAAAGAGCCTTTCACAGAATGAAAAGCTGAGAAAGCTACACAAAAGCAAGTGTCCAGGGGAAAACAAGGATGGAGTCTGATACTGTTAATTAAGTGGTGAAGGCTGTGGAGCTACCCCTGACTTGGGTTGCTCTGCGGTCTTTAGAAGAGGCAGGTGAGAGTTCAAGCCCTTCAACCCTGCTCCAATAACTGCTGTCACTCAAGTTTATCAAGCTCTGCTTTAAGACACAATGGGAAGCCACCTGCTAGCCACCTGTCCCTAAGCTGACAGAGCTGTTTGTCAAGGCTCTTCCCTCCAGTGTGACAGAATAGCATAGTATAGGATGGACAGTTCCCCCATTAGTTCTACCAGTCATCTTTCTAACTACAATATGGGTTCTCCTCTATAAAGTGGGTTAACAGTAATTCTTGTGTCACAGGGCTCCTGGAGGGACCCTGTGACATCCACTATGTGTGTATACTGCAAGAAGAACTATCATTGTATTGTGACTATTCCTAACTGCAGAGAAGGGTGTGGTAGAGACGATGAGAACGAGGCAGCTACCCTGGCAAGAGGAGTGATTTGAGAATGTCTTGAAATGTCTTCTTATTTGTGACATCAAGTGGAACACACTGTCTTATGAACAAACCCTTGTTATTTATTTCTTAATCCACCCTGTTCCATTTTCTTTTTTCTTTTTAGCATTAGCTACATTCCTAGAGGAACATTAAACCACAAGAGAAGAATTATTTGACAGCAAAGTATCACAGTAGCAGGTGTGCAGAGTACATACAGGTTAAACAGATAGTACACATCTTTTAAAGACTACACAAAGGCTTCCTGGGTGAAGCTGCAGGTATACCACTTCATGGATTATCTATCCACCCTAATCTGAGAGGTGGGCTTCCTGGAAGGAACTCTTGAGTCCTCTTATGACCTCTGGCTTTGCTGGCATTCCATTGGAGTTTCTGGATTTGTTTGAACAAAGCAAGGTGCTTTTCAGAGTTCTGTGGTTATGTCTGCTTCTCCCTACGAAATCATCTCAATTGATCTCACCACTCACACCTCTATATTAATAATTTAATAATTCCCTCCTTCTTGACCGTGCCCTTTCTTATCAGAATTTTTCTGTGAGTTTTGCATTCCTGTCCTTGGCAGAATCTGAAAGCCTTCATTTATCTCTCCAAGTTTTCTCTCCTCTCAGAGGTCCTCAAAACTTACAAATGTGTTCTACACTTACAAAATGATTTAAGAAAATCCAACTGGGCTTGGTGAAAAGCCTAGATCAGTATTTCTGAGGGCACCCAATGTGTCCTCATATGCAAAAGGTTGAATTTCACTAAAACAATCAGTTCAGTCTGGTATCTCTAAAAAAGCTGTAAGGGGAAATGCTTTTTCTATGTAGGAATGTAAGCTTGGGGTGAAGAACATGTGTACTAATTTACATAGGACCTAAGAGTGACTTTGAAACATGATTCAGCCAAAACACATGGATTGGCCATTAAATTCCTCCCTAGACACATGGGACTGGAGCTATCATTCTTCAGCTTTTATCACTGGATCTAGAAACACAACTTTCTTATACATTATGGTTGTAGACTGAATTTTTCAATCCTATCCTAAAGATCAGAGCATAATGCTTGCCTTTATTCTGTAAGGGGTTTCTATGTTGTTTCACAGAGCCTTGATCTGTTTTGGTAATTTTATTGGGTTAAATAGTATACCATGTCTACCCAGAACTTCAGAATTTACTTGGAAATAGAGGAGGTAATAGTACATCTTATATATCAACTGTGTTATAGGATGTCCAGATAGCTGGCAAACATTGTTTCTGGTTGTATCTATAAGAGTTTCTGGTAGTGGTTACACTGAATGTAATGCATCCTCACTAGTGTAGGTGGGAACCCTTGAATATGTCCAGTTCCAGACAGATCTCAAGCCAAGGAAAAGTACATTCTCTTTAGGTCTGGAGTCTCTGTCATCTTCTGGACTGGAACACTGGTACACAGATTCACTGATTCAAACTTATACACGAACTGGTACTATCAACCCCTGACACTTAGACATCTGATCAAAGCCAACTCAAATTATGTCGGTTACTTTGCTGCTTCTCCAGCCAGATTTCTCAGGCTCAGTCACATGAACTGATTCTTATAGTGTGAGTGTTTGTGTGTTGTATGTGTTTGTACTCATATATACAAGGCAGGTTGCTCTCCTCTAATGTGAGAGGCTAGTATCAGCCAGCTAAAGATCTGAAGAACACAGGTCTCTTCTGAGTAAAGACGCAGCTTCTGCTAGTCTGCTTTGAGCTAGCACACTGGCCATTTCCAGTTTTGAGACTTGAACTGAAGCAATGTTCCACCCACTGTGATTCTAGCTTCTGATTCAGGCTGGACTGTAAATGGGACCTCTGCTATCTCTAGCTTCACAAATGCAGGTCTTATCACCTCTCAGTCACCGCAATTTAATAAGCAGCTTTCTATAGACATATTTATGGCTATATATAGATGATATATAGAGATATATAGATATAAATTAGATAGAGATAGATATATAGATAACATAGAGATATATAGATTGTGTAAATGATATAGTTATAAGATTATAGATATAAATAGATACAGATACCATTGGTTTTCTTTTCTGGTAAACCCTGACTAATACAGGGACGTAGTAGATGCAATTCATTAAACTGAGATGAGGTCCTACTAAACTAGGCTTGCCCTTACTCCAGTGTCTCATATATAAAGAAGAAGAGATGATGATGAAGGAGGAGGAGAGAAGAAGAGGAAAATGATGAGAGGAGGAGGAGGAGTTGGGGAGGAGGAGAGGCAGAGACTCATCAAGAGATGGCTGTATGACAATGTATGCCTATCGGTATGATGCTGCTACAAATCTAGGGATTCTAAGAACTGCCACAATCTCCAGAAGCTAGGGGACATACTTGAAGCAGACTTCCCTTCAGTCTCCTTGGAGAGAATCAACCTGACTGATACATTGATAGAGTTGTTTTTTTTTTTTTTTTTTTTTTTTTTTAAGCTGCTGGGTTCATGACATTTCTTAAGACATTCTTAGAAATTAACTTAGCAGTATAATTAAAATTGCATCTTTCCTCTGGTCAGTTCCACTCCAGTCTATGCTGTCACCCAGGACAGCAGTGCCAATTCTCAAGCTCGCTGGGTGGTGATGAGGACCCAACTTTTGACTCCAGCAATGAGACTAGGTCCTCCAGTCTTCACTGCCACATCGCTGTCCTGCTCACAAGTGCCTCATTGCCTAACCTCATAGTAGACCGGGCCCAAGGCAGACCACTGTGGCACTCTAGAACTGATAATCAGAATCTTCTCGCTTCCTTCATTGGTACTATCTCATTGTTTGAGCTTCTACCTGCTGTTTGCCATGATCCCTGTGACCACAAGGAGTCATCCCTACCCAGCATGGCAGGATCAGCCTACCAGCACTGTGTTTGGATGCTCTACCCAGGTCTGATTCCACCACAGTTAGATAACCTTTCGGGCCTTAACTTTGTTACTAAGTGAAGCAAAACAACAGCATTCGGATTTTCTGGCATCTTCCCATTCATGAAGAAGGCATCGTTTGACTCCTGCTTCTTTCTCCATCCCTTCTATTCATTATCCAGTCCCTCTCTCTGCCTGGAAGCTGGCGCAATGTGGGTTCTTAAATGTGCTGGCAAAGATCCCGTCCTGCTATGGGAGCATCTTTTGTTCTTTTATCCTGTTGACTTTCTTCCCTTTTCTTTCTTCTGAAAATGAAAACAAAGGAATTTTAAATGAGCCAAACCATTGTTTAAGAAATGGTCTTAGCCATATCTTGGTAATTAGCAGCATCAGAATCCTACTTGAATACAACTGATCTTGCCTTCTGTCCCACCCCATACAGTCAAAGAACTATAGTCTCCAAAATCAGAGGAAGAAGAAACATTGTCTTTTTCTTAATGAACAAATTATATCATGTATATGTATTCATGTACATATATATGAGTATAGAGAGAGAGCGGGGGGTGGGGAGGGAGAACAGGAGGAGGGAAAGAGAGGAAGAACAAAAAGAGGAGAAAGGGGAGCAAGAATAGATAAGGAAGGCAAGAGAGGGAGGTAAGAAAAAGAGAAAAAAGAGGGAAGAGAGAGGGGAGGGAAGGAAAGAGAGAGGAGAGAAGGAAGTGAGGGAGGGAAAAAGAAAGGGAGACTGTCCCATGGATATAGGCAACAACTGGGTGAGTACCAAATACATTTTAATAAAAAAAAGGTGAAAGATACAGAAAACCACTATCTCTAGTATCTTTTCATGGAAGAAGGAAGGACAGACTCTGCTTAGTCGTTAATGAATATGCATAATGTAGCTCAGCATTTACAATCTGATTTATTCACATGCTTATGAATCAATTCACACATCTAGATTTTGTTATGGAAGTTTACTTTTGGTGATGTATAAAATAATTGTTTTGTGCATGGTTGGGCGAGGGTCTGCCTAGGTCTTGGCATTTTGTATTGTCTGCAGGTATTGGATTTATGTGGGGAATGTTTGATTGCTCAGGATCTGCACATACTATCAGTAGAACACCTGAGGAGTTCTGAATCAATAAAGACACCTGAGCTCAGATGCTCAGGATTCCATTCTCAAGTATGGCATTGGCCATGGAGGTGGATCTCTCTGCTGAGGTCTGGCAGGGTTCCCAATCTATGAAAGCACCTCCTTGTCATCCTTGGTGAGCTGCCCCATAAGCATACTACTACAAGATTCCATGCTAGTTCATCTCATATTCAGTGGTATATCAAACCACTAAACAATACAGATGTAGAGAACCTGTCTTCTTATAGATGAGGAAATGGACTCTAGAGATGTTATCCAACCCACGATCCATAGCAACAAAGTGTGGTCACTCGTGCATAGAAATGTACTTTCTAGGCTAAATCTCAGTCCAGGCACCTGGGGACCAAAGGGAATGTTTGTGAAGTCACATTTCCATCAACATCATAGTAGGGCTTCAAGATTGCTGATCCTTTAGGGCATGCACTAACTAGATCCCAGTTTCGTAATGATGCATTGCATCTAGATCTTTCCAGAGATCATCTGCACCTTCTAAGCCCCAGTGTCCAGTGTTTCATGGGATGGATACCTCCTCCTGACTTGTTTCTGTCTTCTTAGACGTACGATGCCATATCTCCTGCATGTAAGAAAGGGATACTTTAGCAACAATTTGTGACTGCTAGCATAACCCTTTGATGATGCAGCAGGTACTGTCTGAGTACCCACCATAGCTTCCCCTCCCTCTGCTGATGACCACTGTGCACATGGCTTCATGGGAGAGGGGGGAGTGTCAGTGATCCTCATCTTCCTCACTTCTTCCCTTACCATGCATGCTTGACTTGTAGAATCCCTCCCAGTTCTGCCTATGAACCTATGAGTCATGGCCAGTAAATCACTTTCATATTAATCATTAGGGCAGGGCTTGCTTCTACAGGCTGACATAAAACGCATGGACTGTCTTGTTCAGGGCTCTTGCAATCCCTAGAGAAAGATTTACAGACAAATAACAAAGGCCTAGGAGAAGAAGCTGTATTCTCCTCTGGCTTTGCTGATAACTGGATCTGGCTTGGGTTCAGTATCTGGACAATTAAGCTGACTCAATGGTATTTGGGGCCCAAAGCCCCTGTAAACTTCTCCGACAACCCCTACCTCCATTAGAGAACTCAGCCTTTTCCTAGGGCTTCAAAGCTGCTTTCCTAATCCTGCATCCTGGAATTCTACCAGCCTTTAACCCTACAAACACTGAGGAAGGGTCTAGAGATTAAATGTCAATTGATAAATACATTTAACTCAAATTCTTTAAGCCACAAATCCACATGAGGCAGGTATTTGGACCCTAGAGTTAGGTGGCTCACGCTCTTGGTACATAGTGTGTGATCCATGGACTGCCAACATAGCCATCACCCCAGAACTGGCCAGACACAGGATCTTAGTGCCTACCTGAATCAGAATCTGTGCTTTAACAAAATCCCTTAGGAGACCTTCCAGACTTGGACTTTAAGCCCAAGGGCGTAACACTTGATTTCTCCACACTCCTGTGAATTAATTTTAGGACATCTGGATACCAAGCTATTCTAGCTGTTCTAGAACCTCCATAATAGCTGCTTGCAGATTTCCATTCAGCCATGGCTGTTTCATTTGTGTCCATTCACCTGATTCTTTAATCACTGAGCACCAAGAAATTCTGCCTTTTTCTCACATCAACCTCCCTTTGAATTGATTTAAAGTGATTTTCCTGAACTAGAAATGGGCTCTTGTTCTGTGTGGGGACACAGTGGCTATTTGCCCAGGAAACAAATAAGCTCCCATACTCTTACTACAAAGGTTGCAGATTTAAAAAAAAAAAAAAAAAAAAAGTACAGCAGAATCCTCACGAGTTCTTCTGAACTACAGCTTAAATGAAAGAATCCCTGTGCCTTGACTAGGGGCATACGTTCTGATCAAGAGCATCTCTGGCAAATCATCTGTGCAAACGAGATCCTTGCAGCTTGGCTTACTGAGGGCAGAGGGTGCTACACCCAGCTCTTCTTCATGAACATTCCCAAGGAGGAACCTCCTTAGAAAAGCAGACCTGCTCGGCGGGAAAGGGTGAGAAGTTTCCAGGAAAACAAAGAAGCAATGAGAAGACTGCTCCATGGGTTTTTTTTTAAAGTCTAGTAGACAGTTTTATTAAAAAGCCTTCTGGCCATAATAGGCTATAAGTGATGTCTGTTGAGAGAAGAAATAATTTTGTAAATTGAGTTCAATGTTCAAAGCCCAACTATGCAGCTGCAAGGAGACCTGAAGGTATAGAGATTACATCATGTCTTCCTATAGAGAAGTTCCAGTGGACGTGACTTCTCTCCATAGTCAGCAGCTCCTTCCACACCAGTGGAAGTCCAGCTTACTCACATTTCCAGTTATTCTGTGTCTTGTGGTTCATAGGATGTTCTCAAGATCCTATTGATCCTAAGCTCACAAAAAGGAGAAATTTCCACTGTGTACAGAAAAAAAAAATCATTTAAAAATCTCTAGACAAATAGAAAAGAGGTAGGTTGACCAGTTGGCACAATATATTGTCTATCTTTTGAAGCTATTGACTAGAACAGAGTTCCATACAATGGCTTCCATAAAGAGTTAGAAAGTAAATAACTAGTTTTGTGGGCCATATGGTCTCTGTCACAAGTCTTTATTGTTCCCATTCCAAAGAAAGCAGCCAGACATCATGTAGAACTGGCGGGTACTAGTTCAGTAAAACTTTACTAAGGAAAACAGAGGGCAACTTTGACCAAGTCCCAGTCTAGAAAGACTGAAAGGTCCTATTGATCTTTTCTCCATCCTGGATCAAGCTACTTTTTTTTGCCTTTAGGAACATAATTGGTTTTTTCTGGTTAGTCTCCTGCTTCCATCCATGCCATACTTTGACCCATTCTTCCCGTAGCAAGGTGAACTTTAAAACAAAATAGATCACCCCATCAAACCCTCTAATTGGTTTCCATCTCACAAACCTCTGTGTATTCTGTCCTCATAGACATCCCTGTCCTGTCCTCTCCCTTCAGCACAGCCCCCATCCCTGGCCTTTCCATTCCTTAAGGTCTTCCTCTTCTTCCCTACATCGGGACCTCCCATATTCAGGGTTCTTCCTGCAAAGCTGTTCTCTTTTCTTTGTCCTCCTTTTAGAGTACAGGTTTGATACCATGTCACCAGATTGATAAACCTAATTTTTCACAAGTACTTCGTACTATTTGTCATTATAAGTACATTTTAGCTCATTTTTAAAAAGGCCTGTCTCTACCAACAAGATTAAGTCTGTGACTACAGAAACTCTCAGTTTATGATCACATCCTCAGTGTTGGCACATTGTCATACAGAGTAGGCAGTGCTTAGAATTCAGATAAATGAAATGGTTAGGTAAATATGTAGACTAAATGATTTTTTTTTTCTTATAGCAAAGAGACTCTTTGGATAGAAACATGGGGTGAAAGGTCAACAATGGACCAGTTGAAGATGTTTGGGGAAAAGAAATAAGTCAGCAATGAGATTCAAATCAAGACTGAGATAGGACCCAGGTGAGAGCAGAGGAGTCAGTGAAAATCGATACATCTGAGTGCTAGGAGAGATGCTTACATCAGCTGTGTTGAAATCTTAACTCTAAAGATATACGAATAAGGAGACCGAGAGTACCAGGAGATGATTAGGAAACAAGGGAAATCTTAGTGACATCAGTGGCCTATAAAAACAGACAGTAAAGGGATTCTACAGCCTTCTCTCCCTACCCTTTGAAGATGTGACCACCTGTAAGCCAAGAGGAAAAATGTCAGCAAGAACTCAGCCCAGCTGGTGCTCTGGCTTCAGGCTTACAGAACTAAACAATGTTTAAGCTGCCTAACCCTCGGGGATCTTATTGTATCTGAAAAGACGAGATGTAGACAAGTGAACCAGTCTGACCAAAGGCACCAGTTTATTTGCTTCTTTTTGTGGCCACATATGAGAGAGCCACTTGATAAATCCCAAAGGAAACCCAGCAAGTGAGATGTTGTTGATTCAAGGGGAGAAGGTTAGGAAGAGTGTTGAGGCTTCCAGTAAAATTGTAACATTAAACTATTCACAAATTAGAAATGAGGGAAAACTCTATTTGTTTCAGGACTAGAATCAGAGGGGAAACAGTAACTGACTTCTCTTTCCTAAGGATGGCAGAAAGAGGGCTTTCCCTGGTATAATGGCATGGAATTTTTCTCCTAATATTCCTTCTCAATTTTTCCTTTTAGTAATAGAATCTGTGATAGTTAACTGTGATTGTCAACCTCATTGGATTCCAAGGCATTTAGAAGATTGGTAAAGAAAACCAATTCTAGTTTCATTTCTGTTGCTGTAATAAATACCTTTCCAAAAGCAACTTAGGGAATAAAGCCAAAATATTGCAATATTACAATCCCAGGTTACAATTCACTGTTGCGTGGAAGTCAAGGCAGGAACTTCAAACAGCTAGTCACCTCGCATCCACAGTCAAGAGCTGATAGGAGTGAATGTAGGCATGGCTTGTGCTCAGCTGGATTTTCCGAGTTATACAGTTCAGGGTCCGAGATCAGGGAATGTGCTGGCCACAGTGGGATGGATCAAA
Organism: Cricetomys ansorgei; assembly: GCA_026225945.1. Classification (NCBI taxonomy): domain Eukaryota; kingdom Metazoa; phylum Chordata; class Mammalia; order Rodentia; family Nesomyidae; genus Cricetomys; species Cricetomys ansorgei. The sequence continues at coordinate 3,566,319 of JAMJFZ010000116.1, forward strand.
CATCAATAAACTAGAACAGTCCCCCAGAGATGTAGCCACAGGCCAATCTAATGCAGACAGTCCCTCCTTGAGACTCTCTTCCCAGGTGATTTTCTAGGTTATGTAAAACAGAGTTAGAGATAGCCTTAAGAAGACCTCTGGATGTGCTTGTGAGGGCTTTCCACAGAGGACAAGTTAAGGCTGGGAGGCAACACACCCTCCCCCACTCCTGGCTGCCATGTGGTAAGCTGCCTTCCCCACCACAATGAATAGATGAATAGAAACTTCTGACACTGTGAGCCAAATACATGTTTTTCCTTTTTAATTTGTTTTCACAGGTGCTTGTAACAGTGACAGAGTCCCTCTACCATAGAGTCCTATTTTACTTGGGAGGCTGAGCTCCCTTGCCCTGTCTGTGTTCTCCAGTTTCCTTTGAAGATGGATGTCCCATGGATCTACTTCTAATACCAATTTGAACCAGGAGTTTTTAATGTGACTTTTCCTCTGTGCTCTTTCCTTCTGATCCGGTCCTGAAACATGGTAGCATCAGGTTACCTTAGAGGCTAGCTTGCAAGACCTGTGTTGATGGTGAAAACACTCAACAGTCTGGATCCCTCATAACTCTTTGGAGCAGAGCTGCCTGCCCATTCAATACTACCCATTTAATTAATGCTTTAATAAATTAACCTATTTAAGACTGGTGCAGATAAGCAGATTTTCTAACCAAAGCCATATAGTAGAACCAGAAAGCCAACAGCATTTTCAGGAACCAGGCAATGCCTTGGTTTGGGGAAGACTGAGCCTTGTGGGTTCAGTCCTATGCAACTGTGTCCAACTGATGATGTAATTGTATGAGTGGGTACAATTTACAGCTTAGTAAGTGAACAGGCCTCTGCCCAGTTGGTCTTTTACTCTAAAAAGCTAATCAAAATGGATTAACCTCATGGTTGATTCATTATCTAGTGGGAGCAGAATCAGGAGTAGGCTGATTGTGAAATGATGCACAGGATAAATTCTTCAGTGACTGAGGTCATCGGCAACCTGCTACATCTGGATTATTCTGCAGTTGTCTTTATATGCCCGCTTAGATTCTGAAATTTTGGGGTGTATTTGGATCATGTTTATATTTCTGTCTTTCGTAGTATAGAGCCCCATGTTCTGCACATGGTAAATGCCCAGCCCAAAATATTTTTGTTGAATATAATTAATCCAAGTTCTTCAATTCTGTCAAGGATACTTTATTAGTTCTGTGCTAACTCCATTCCTCTCTTCAACAAACTGTTTTTACATAATAACCCCTAAAGTAATGAAGATTAAATTCAGGAGACCCTCAGGAATTTTCTACATGCTAAGAGCTAAAGTAGACTAGGGGATCTTGAACTCCGAGACCATAAAAATTGGAATGGCTTGAATTTGCCTCAGTATATTCCCTGGGCTTCTTTCTTAGGAAAGGAAGGAAAGAACCCAAGAGTACAGGAAGATAAGCTGAGTCACAGAGACCAAAAGATAGGGAGAAAGTGACCACAAGGCAGGCACAGCAGTGTGCTTCAGGCCCCACCCCCCTACCCCTAGCTGTCAATCCACACCTCCCTTCCTACATCACAGTCTCTTCCAATTTTCCCTCTTAAATTACAATCCAAAATATACTGCAGATGTGATATCATTTTCCTGATAACTGAACCTTCCGAGTTAATGACTTTCCTTCCTTCCGGCAGGGAAACAATTTCGTTTGCTTAATATAATAATCTATTGTAGTCCTTGCTGTTTGCCCCCTGACCCCAGGCCCAGCCTCAGAAAAACAGACCTTCCCATCCACTTATTATGTAGTGTTCTGTGCTCCACTGTGAATTGTACAGCAATAACTTCTGAATCCCTAACCCTGCCAGTGACCTTCCCATTGGTGATCCTAGAGGGGGCAGAAGACAAGACTGGCCACCTCCAGGAGAAGTATAGCACATAAACTTTTTTTTTTTTTTCTGTTTAAATGGTGTACACCTGGTCTGGGATAGCATCTGGGAAACTGGAAATGTTTGTTTCTGTCATTTGCCATTCTCTGTCCTGCGAGTGGGCTCAAGGGGCTCCTTTTTCTACATGTACCTGTGCTTCTAGGCAGAGCAGCCTTCATAAAGATGTGCACTACAGCAGCCTTGAAGTGATTTGACTGGAGTCATGTGAGTTGAAAGGTCTGTTCTGTGAGGATGTGGGGGGCTCCTGTGAGGTGGCCTCCGGTGTTCACCCAGTGCTGAGTCAGGCACAGGCTGAGGCCTTCACCACATGGTTGACTAATGAGAGCAAGGCTAATTTGGTATCATTTGTTTCCCATTTCCAAGCCCTCATTAAAATAATCTGCTCTGATTGTCTAGGGAAGTTATTTTTTGCGCTTCCTTTCCCTTTGCTGTATCAGTACAATTTCACAGGCAGCAGATTTCCATGTGGAGGGTCCTGGCAGCCCCGTAGAGAGATGGGGGAGGGAAGGACTTATACATACATTTGCTGGGAGCACAGCCAGACCTCTTGGCAGCCAGCAGGGTGGGAATCCCAGACCCTCCACTGGCCCCTGGACTGAGTTCCTGAAAAGCAATGGATTTCTAGTATTGAAAGAATCTGCCTCCCTGGGAAAGGCTTTGAGCAGAGAGTAAATGCAACAGGATCTCTTGGTTTACGGTAGCATAAATGGAAAGGTTCTCCAGTGAAGAAAAGTAAAAGTCAGGATTGTGATTTTCTTAGGCACCTGTCCATGTAAGATCTGGCTCACACTGAGACCATGGAGATAATGACTGTTTGCTGTAATTTATTAGTATAGCGATTATTACTTTTTAAATTTTGTTTTGTTTTAAGACAATGTCTCCCTATGTGGCCCAGTTTGTCCTCTGCAGATTAATCTGGCCTCAAACTCACAATCCTGCTTCAGCCTGCTAGGAAACACTGGAATGACAGATGTGTGCAATCACACCTAGCTAGACTATTTTTTCACTGTAAATTACTACCAACTGTGTGCTACGCAAGCAGTATTCTGGGCCATGAAAATAGAACACTGAAGACAGGATACTTCTTTCAAAGAATCTATCAAAAACCAAGCCAAAAATCCAAAACCAAGACAGAAAACACTTTGAACAGCTCTTCTAGTCACTGGCTGCACTGGAAGAGTGCTTCTCTGCCGGTAGGATGAACAGAAACACACTTTCCCCAGATCTTTTTATTCTGGGTCTTAACCTTACAGATTCACCCCTACTTCGTTTCCCCTTCCATCCACGGCCAGCTGTCTCTTCTCCCAAAGCAGAGTACCTTTTTAACTCGGGCATATCTGACTGGCTATCAGGCTTCTTGAGTTTCTATAGCCAACAGACTCAAGTCTTGGAAAGGATTTTAATTGGTTGAGATGCTGATTGTTATAGCTGGCTAATGGGCCGCCTGGGAACATGTGTAATATTTATTTATGAATTAGATGGTCATGCACTGTGAAGTCTTGTTTCCTCGAAAGGACAGCATGCAGCTACCTTTGGAGAGTGTGAATTCTCTGCAGGCAGTCGCTCAGTGGGACTTTGCAGAGGCCAGAAGGGAGTCAACATTCCATTCCAGGACAGGTGTGCAGTGGTGTCTGGAAAAGAGCAGTCCCTGGCACTGGGCAGGGGAACTCAGGAAGCAGGGGAAAGAACAGGGTCCAAGGCACAACCCTCCTTATACTCTCCACCCAAAGTCAAAACTTCTAGCAGAAATGTAAAGGTCAAAGGAATTTGTTCTTCCAGAATTTAACTGAATTTCCCAGTTTTCAGTGTGGTTGAAAGATCAAATTTTATAAACTAAAAACATGGGGAAATAGTCTTTGGCATTTAGGTAGCAGCTGATTTTGATTTTGCTACGATTCTCAAGACAATGGCTTACATCAGAGGGTCTCTTACAGGCAGTCCTTTCTGTACACACACACAGACACACAGACACACACACACACACACACACACACACACACACACACACACACACATACACAGTGACAAGTCCAGCGTCCAGTGCCCATACTCACTGGCCTAGACCCCAAATTGAGGTTTTTGAAGACTCCACACATAGATCTCATCAGTTCATTCCTGTGTTTTAACAGTTCCCAGGTGGTTGGATCACAAGGCTAGTGTGCCCACACACAGATACACACCCATATAGACACCCACATGCCCTTATCTTCCAGGGAACTATCACAGGGTAAAGTTACCAAGTGCAAACATCAATACCCTGGCTTGGTCCTGGTGAGCACCCAATGAACTAACACTGAACACTGATGGTATCCAATGAATGACATGTTTTTTGTTTTTAGTTTTTTTAAGCAATGAAAGTAAATCAAGTCCAAAATGCCAACTTTTGTTGTTGTTGTTGTTAATGGAATTGGAAAATATAAAGTAGGTTTCCTAAGGCTGAACAGCTGAATTAAATACAGGGTCAGGGAAGCAGCTTAGACAGAGCATTTGCCTATCATATGCAAAATCCTGGTGGTCTGGTAGAAGCCAAAGAGAAGGCACAGAGAAGGAAGCAGAGTGCCTTAATTAATGACACTGCCCCTAGAGGAAGGGCCATCAGAGGTGATAAACATTCTCTTATTACATTCTGCTGCCGTGGTCCAATTTTACTTCTTTTTCCAAGAATCAGAGGGAATAAATTTTTTTTTCTCCTTACAAAGAGTAGGAACTTCTCCCATAATAGTGCGTAGAATCTAGACACTGGGAACCCAAAGCCATGGGGAAGTGTGGGAGTGGAGTAGACCTCAGCTATACCTCTGACTGGAACTGTGACCTCAGACAATGAATTTATTAGCCTAAAGGATTTTTGGTTATTAAATTTGTTCTTTGACATTTTCCTACATGTACACAATGCATTCTGATTATTCTCACTGCCTCCACTTTCCCTTCTCCTTTCCCTTCTCTTTTTCCCTATAAGTTTCTGTATGTATGTATGCATGTATTTATTTATTTATTTATTTATTTATTTATTGCATTTCTTGTTTTGTTTTGAAACCCAGTTGGCTTAACCTAAAACCATCTGTGTGACCATGGGCTTGAGTCGGTTCAACAGATGAAACCAATGGCAATGACTCCTCCAATAGTGGCCATCAGCTCAGTCAGAGCCTGGCCCCCTTGAGACAGACCCTCATTTGTGGTTAGTTGTTGACTGGCCCGTTCTGTGCAGACTTTGGATAGGCAAGCACAGTTGTATTGCTTTCGTAATTAGAATGGTTGATCGTGTCCAGAAGATGTCTCTACATTCCTTCCTATCTTTTGTCTCTTACTAACACTGTCACTTCTCTCAGGCCTTTCCAGATCTTCTGTGTTGGGGTAGAAATGGGAGGATATGGGGAACACACATTAAAACAAAACATTTGGATAGTGGGAAGATGTAAATAGAGGCAATGTCTGGAAGCCCTGAAACCTCAAGCTGGCTCAAGACGGAGGGAGAATGCCAGGGCTGGAAGCTGGGAGCCAACTGAAGAAGTTCTTGGTAATGAACATTAAGAAAGTGATCAAGTTAAAAACAAACACATAGTCACAACAGAAATCACTGTACTGAGGAGAAAGCCGCCAGCTAGATCAGCCACCAGGGTCTCTCTGTGCTGAGGTGGCTTTTGGCTAAATGTTGTTTTAGGAGCGCTTTGTTCATTGGCTCCTAGGTCTGCTTGCTCTTCGTAACACTTGTGAAGCATATCTACAAAAAGAGAAAAATTATCTGCTGGTAGCCTTAACATTATCCCCTAGGTTTTTGCCAAACTGCCCTGTGACCTCCTCCCTCCCTTCTTCTCTCCCTCCCTTCCTCCCTCCCTCTCCTTCCTTTCTTCTTCTTCCTTTCTCTCTCCCCTCTTTTCTTTTTTCTTTCCTCCCTCCACTCCCTTTCTCTCCTCTCCTTTTCCGCTCTCCCTCTGGTCTTCTCTTTCCTTCCATCTCATTTCTATTTCCCCTTGGCCTCCCACTCCTGTCTTTCTTCCCTATCTTCTGCCTTCTTTGTCCCCAGCCAGCTGTCCCTCTGTCTTTGGGGAGGGGTCAGCCTTAAGTAATTTTTTACTTTGCTTGTCACCAAAAATCCCTGCAGATTCACACACCTCACATAACTATGTTATCGCTGCAGTGTCTTTATTAACAAGTAAGTTCCTGAAAGAGAACCCTGGGCATCTGTAGGTAGCAATCAGCAGAGACACTGTTTCATGGATTGAGTGGAAGGAGGCTTCCCTTTGAAAGGGGTTAGATATGTTTTTTAATTTGTGCTGGGGGAAGGGTAATGAAGGGGGTAAATGGAAAAGAATGGTGAAAACCCAACCCCATTTCATTAAATCTTCATGAATATGCAAATAAGGACTAATTGCCCTCTTCAAAAACTAATCATTCTGAATTTTACAAGTTGAATTATAAAAACCTGACACACTTATTTTCCTCTTTTATTATATTTGTAAGCATTACTCCTTCTGCAAAGAAAATCAAATCCTATTTTTGTCAGCTGCAGTGGTGCCCCCTCTTTCTGCCGCGACCTGCTTCTCTCCTCCCTCTGTCTAGTGCTGCTGCAGCCTGGCCATGTGTATTAATTGCTCTGTGAGACACGCTTGAAGTCATTAGAATTCCCCGTTCAGAACTATTATCTTGTGCCATTGTGCCTTTGCATTATATTTATTTAAATGTGCCTCTTCTGAATTAGCTCATTTTTAACAGCTAGCCATGCCTGAAATATCGTTCCCATCCAAGCCGCTCTCATATCATTTTTCTTTCCTTGGTGGAAGAAATGTCTGCACCCAGCCATCCATCCCAACAGGGCAGCTTTGTTAGGAGGCAGAAGCTGCTTTTGTGTGGCTGCTTCCTGGGAAGAACTCCTTGCTCAGACTCTGTGAGGAGGCAGCCTCAGGAATGGGTTAGAGTGTCCTTCCAGGAGCGGGCTGCCTGTTTCCTACTGTGTGGTTTTGACCGAGGAAATGAAGAAGTCAACACAAGTTTCTAGTCTTTTCTTGGCCCTTTGCATTAAAGACTCCCACGGCGATGCCAAATTCTCACTGGCAGCTACTCAGAAGCCATCAGCTGTCTCCAGAGTCACCCTGACTTGGGACAGTGTGATGAATTCAATGGTTGCACAAGTTTTCTCCTAGACCTGGGCTTCCCAGGGCTGCTAAGAAAGTTTTCATTGGCATGGAAATTTTTGTTTCTCTCCTGAATCTAAACTGATAACCCTCTGTATAAAACTGTTTCTTTTTCTTCTGTTTTCCCTTTTCTACCTCATGTGCCCATCTTTCTATCCAGAACAGGCAGCACGGTTTGCTCAACTGCTGAGCCCTGACTGTATTATTCTTACAATTTCAGACTCTCTCTGGAGATCTTTCCCTGCGCTGTTGCCACACAGCTCAGAGGATCTCTGTGCCACATTTACATAAAGGCGTACCACCAAAGACATAGCACCCTCCATAGGGGCTCGTGAACTTCTTACCATTGCCTCCAAGACACCTTTTACCTTGTGAGGAAACTGAAATAAAGGGCCTTAAGCAAGGTTAACAATCTAATGAGTGGTAAAGAATGGATTTGAGCATGGGTTCATACTGGATTTGTTTTCTTCCTGTAACACTAAACTGGCAGCTTTGGGGAAAAATGTTGATGTGTTGGCATGAATACTTGGCAGAGAAAATCAGGAAAGGCATTTTGGACAGGGTGGGCCAGACTTTTGACTTAAGCTGGAGAGACGTGCTTTGTGATATGAAGAGAGATAAACATGTTTCTGTCTGTGTAAAAATAGAAAATTCAGACCCCGTCACTCTTGGGGTTCTGGCAAGTCTTGGACAAGATGCATCGAGGAGACAGCCTTTGGTAACTATCATGAATGTCCCTTAAGTACAGAAATATTTACCCAGAATGTCTGTTTCATAGCAAATTTTTTTTTAATAATGTTTGTGAGTAAATGCAAGATCTTATTGTCCATGCTTCTGGAGGCATTCTTGTTGCTAAGCCAAGCCAAGATTTGCACACTTGAGTGTGGGAGTTCCTGGGTCTGACGTCCAACACCAACACACCACTGTTGTCCTGGACTGGCTGTAAACACACTTCCTCAAAGTTCAGTGTGAAGATTGGCAGGGGAAGAAGCTCCTTGCTTCCTCTGAGTGTTGAAGACCATGAGGAGGGAGATGAGCATGATCAGATGAAAATCTGGCTTTTCATTCCCTCAAGATCTTGCTTTTCAGTCTGTTCCCCCACAGTGGGGATTTATCAGGCTTCCTACATTCTGAGAAGAAAAGGAAGTATCTCTGTGAATTGGCTTTGACTGGAAATCATTCAAGAGAAAAGAGCTCAGCACATTGCCTGAGTTTTTAGATAGGGGTCTAGGTTAGAATGAATGTGGAAGCGGTCTGTGCTGTCCTGGAGTGATGAGCAGGCTGAGGCACCGGAACCAGATGCAGGAGATGATGCCTGTGTGACCAGTTCAGCTCACCCTTTGCAATGCACACACTGGGAGCAGTCTGATCCCATCTTTCTTGTAGACGTCCCGGCTCTTGGCTGGGATAGCTGCAGAAATGAAGGCATCACAGAAGTATCAAAGAAGGGCCTGATTTCCTCTTTAGGACTCATCTGGCACCGCAGGCAACCTCCTGCTTGAAGGAAGGAATATATCTTTCCAACCTCCATATATAAGAGCCCTGAATATGATTTCAGAGAACTCAGGAGAGAGGCTGTGCCTGTGTGGAGAGACTCCTATCCCTGTCTGACTTCATTCCAAGAAAACTTCCTTTTCAGCCCCCAAACATGGATATAGCCTTTTCCTTTACGGATATGAATTTTTTATTTAGCAAGCAACAATCTGAAAAAGCAAGCATCCCCCCCAGCATGCTGTTTCAGCCTACAAGTCAAGGCCTCCATTAACAACGCCTCCCTTTCTAACACCACGGCACACAGGATTATATTTCTGCCTAAGATTATCCTGGCATGCCACAGGTTGCTAAGGGCTCTGTCCTCTGGTGTCCACCTGAGAGGAAGGAAGAAAGTAGATGATAGGTGGGTTGGGTCAGGGCAAGAATAGATAAGAGGGCTGGAGTGGCTTAGTCAGTAAAGTTAACTAAACATGAAGAGCTGGGCATCACTCTGCAGGTCTGTGATACTAGTGATGGGTAGGCAAAGACAGAAGGATCCCTGGTACTTGCTAGCCAGCCAGTCTAGCCAAATGGATGAGCTCCAGATTCTGCGAAAGACCTTGTCCTGAAAGGTTGTCAGCCACTGTGAAAGACATGACATGTTCTTGGCCTCTACACATATGCAAACACACTTGGACATTCCCCCTCCTTCAGGCATCTGCACACACACAAACACACTTAAGCGTATGCACACGGGAGTGGTCAGAGGATGCAGACATACGCGCAACTTTCAACCACTGTGAGAAGCTAGAGCCTCTAATGGAGTGCTGAATAAGTGAATGGTAGATTTTTTTTTTTTTCCTACTTTCGAACACTCTTCATTCTGCTGTCAGATGACCCTATTGGCTAATTCATTTTCTCCCTGAAGACTGCTGAATATTTAAAGCAGGGACTTTAGATGTGCCCAGTGATTTCACATCGGGGTTATATCCGGCTTAATTTCCTCTTACAAGACCTTTTCTGATACAAGCAGTGATCCCTCCTGTATTCCCAGGTGCCCCGCTAACCCAGCTGCTGGGCTCAGCCCTTCCTCCCCATAGCTTGGCCATGCCTACTCTTCCTCACCTTCGCCAGGATCCTTTGATTTGTTTGTTGACAGTGAATTTGGAGACAAATGTGTAAGTAGAATAAATTTGTTCATAACTCAAAACTATTTTTGTAAAATAGGCTCCTAAACACTGGCCCAACTTTCCAACAAAAACCGGGTCTCTTTTCTAAATGCCCATATATTTTCCTGAGGTCAGCAAACGGCTGACTTGAAGAGAAGATATTGTGATTTTTGTCCAAGAAACTTAAATGATGATCACTCATGAGCGATCATTGCCACATCTTTAAAATGGAAATAATGATTACCTCAAAATTCATGGGGCTGGTATGAGAATTAAAATGTGGTACTATTTGTAACTGTTTTATACAACACTATAAGCATAAGACATATTGTTCGTGCTGGTTGGAGGCAGTTGACAGGAAATCTCTGGAGGTCGCTCTCATTGTAAACATCCCATGATTCTCTGCCTCAGACCGGGAGAAGAGCTGCTGCAGCTGCTGCCCTTAGCAACCGGCGGGCAGAGGAGCAGGCTGCAGTTCACGACAGAGACCACTAGATGGCACGTCCCATAGCACATCTGGATCCAGTGCCTCAAAGGACACCGAGTCATTGTGGAAGAAACCTGGAGTACTGTCTCCTCCACGGCGACAAAAGTCCTATGAAGGATCCACAGTGCTCTGGAGTTGAAGACATACACATAAACGAGGCTCACCTCTGTTTCTTGCTTGTATCAATACTTGACTGCATTTTTCTTCACTCCGTTGCAGGGCCCAGAAATGCTGCAGAACCCCATGAGGCAGAACGAGGGTGTCTCTAGCAGGGTGATTCCCACATCAGTAGTGGCATCTTGGGCAGTCATGACCTCTATGTTAATAGGATCTGCATCACAGAGGTACATGGGTCCGTATGAGCTTTATCTGCTGTCTCCTTGTGAGGGCCTTTGACAAGGGCACTCCAGCCAGTCTAAAGAGCATGCATTCTTTGTTTATTCAATTCTATTGATCTTACGGAGCAGGTAAAGCTTTCAGTTCCACCTCCTGAACCCTCAGAAGAATCCTTCGGTGGCATTTTTGGGACAGAGAACAACTGTGATAGAATCCATCTGTTACCGCAGAGAAGTACTGGGAACAGCAAGGTTGGGGTACTGTGCCTAACATACGCATGTTTCTTACGTCTAAGGGTCCTTTCTTCCTAGACAGCCTTTGCACCTGATCTGTTAGAATTTCAAGGTGGAAGCCGAGTTTTCTGTCTGTTCAACCTCCTACCTCCTTTCCCCCTCTCTAACTTAAGGTTCTATGTGCTGATTACTCAGTAAATATGACTGGCACTGTTCTAACCTCAATTAATGGATATCTCCATAGTTCTCTCTGCTCTGTCAGTCAACATAGAGTTTTATCCTGGTGACAGGAACTCCCCGAGACTATAATAATCTGCTTTCCCCACCTAGTGTCCACTCGAAGGCCAACTCCTTCAGGGAGGACAGAGTCATTAGATCCTCCTGGAGCTGGAGTTACAGGCAGTTGTGAGCTGCCAAATGCGGTACTGGGAATTGAACTCAGATCCTCTGCAAGAGCAGTAAGAACTTTTAGCTGCCGAGTCATCTCTCCAGTCCTAACAAGCATACCATTAGTAACAACAATAATGGGTAATACTTAAGTACCAAGAGGGAAGTGGAACAAAAACAGATTTTCCATCTGCTTTGTTAACTTTTGCAAGAGCCGAAACCATGTGTGGGATGTCAATATGGATAGAGATTCGCTCATTAGAAGTGGTTCTGACAATGTGCTTTGTATTGAAGATCTCCTTGAAAGACGAGTATCATTTTCATCCAAGTCAGAGATAAGACACTTGAAACTAAGAAAATGGACATAACTTATTATGTTCTTTGAACTTCAATGGGCAGTACCTGATTCTTTTACTTCTCTAAAACTAGACTTTCTGAAAGCCTCATGCAATTCCTTTTGAGAAGTCACAAGTGGGAATATACATTTTTTGTGATTTTTAAAAAAAAATAAATTATCACTTTTCTTAACAAAAGAAGGCAGGAAAAAGAGTCCTCCCAGTGCCTGGCTCAAACCCACAGAGTTGAGAAAGCCAAACCTTCTTGGGTATCTCTGGAGAAGTCTCCTCTTAGGATTTGGCCTTCAAGTCTGAACAGTAGGTGGGGAAAGCAGATTATGACAGCCTCAGGGCGCTATGCTGACTTACAGAGGAGAGAGAAATGTGGAGACACACATAAGGGAAAGAGCATTGATTGACAAGAGGAAGGTTAAAAGTGGCTAGAGTGGGGCTTCTATTTGTTCTATAGGATTTGATTGAACACATGATGAGGTCATCCACTCTTCTCAGTGCTGGGTACCCTGCTGGTGATAAGGAGCTAGGTGCTACTGGTCATCATTGCTTGCAAGTACCTCTCCCTTAGTCCTCACTCACCAAGATGGAGAAAAGCCCTGTAGGGGCTTAAGAGGATTTCCCAGATCTCAAAATGCAGTCTGAATTGACTCTTTTAACTACTTCAAATACACCAAAATAACTCCCATAATTTACATACATTCTATTTTTAGTCTTTTTCTTTTTTTCCCCTTTCCATTCTAGCACTTTGTAGCAGTGAGCCTATGAAACACAAGAATGCACAAATGGAAATCAAAATGCTAAGATCCTCTGATTAGAGCTATGTTGTACACAGGAGAGTAACTGTTATTCATGGCTGGAGTTCTTCAGAAGGCTGGAAGCTTGGTTTGGAAAGAGACCTTATAAGTGATGGATTTGAAAGTTTCCATTTTATAAACGAGGGTGCAAGGTTTCTGTTCCAACGTGAGTAATAGCCCTAGCTGTGGGGTCTAATGTTGCCCCTTCCAGAGCATAAAAACCATAAATGTGTCTGTGGAGATGAGGAAGAAAAGAGAAGAAAGAGACTTCAGAGGAAGACAGCAGAAGCAACACCACAGACTCTGGATATTCAGCCTGTAGGTGGCCACAGCTCCGCCTGGATTTTACTACAGCAGGTGTCTGGGATTCACCTGCTTCCCTTCCAGGGGATTTTTCTCTTTTATCTAGGACCACAAGATCCCATGTGAGTCTGTAGACATATATTGCCCTCATAGCAACCTGGTGGAAACATTTTCACCACCTCCAGGAGGGTATTATCACTTCCCCAATTCTTCACATTTGACATTAATCTTAAAAGCCCACTCATTATAGTTGCCTTCCGTCTCACCTACACTGATACCACATCTTTCCTCAGATCAAATCCAGCCTTCAGAGCCGGATGGCAAAGGACTAAGAAATTGCCAGCGGACTTTGTTGAATGACTTCCCGCCATGTTCTCTGTCACTATGTTTTACACTAACATGCTCTTTTTAATTCACCCCAAAACCTGGGGGCTCTGTGAGAATTAAGAATGATGTTTGCTAACTGTGGATCATCTCCTCCTCCTCAACACAAAGCTCATGCTGCCTGCACAGCTTGAGTAAAGCATCCCCTGTTTGAGAGGAAAGGCAAGCACACGACTGGGAGAACACCCACTCTTTGATCCAGGATGGACAAGAAGCATGAAAGGAAACGAAGTCTATCTTAGCTAGGCCAGTATGCACCTCTGTAATCCCAGTTGAGACAGGAGGACCACACGTTTGAGATCAATGTGAGCCATATAGTGAAATTTTTTTTTTTTTTTTTTTTTTACAACCAAACTCTCCCAAAACAAAAAACAAAAACCCAATCTAACCAACTACAAAAGATAAACCTTCCCTTTAAGCCTGAGATTTGGGGGTCATTTGTTCCTGCAGTCAAATCTAGCCTAGTCCAACTAATGTCGCTGCCTTCTTAACCCATTTCATAAAGCAAGATCTCAGAAAGAAAGTTGCTTAAGTCTTAAGTCCTGGAGTGTCAGATTTGAAACTTGTGATCTTTCTACCACAGAGAGGCCTATACCTGTGCACTCATTTACCCGTAGGCTCTGGGTACCTATCCATGTTCCCTGAGCCTTAGAGTTGCTCTCTCTGCCCTCAATTCCTAATGTTTCTCAATCTGGGTATTCAAATTGTGTACTGGATTTCTCAAGGACAATGTGGTGGTTTGACTAAGAACGATCCCCACAGGTTCTTATGTTTCAATGCTTTGGTTTCCAGTTTGTGGAACTGTTTGGGAAAGATTAGGAGGTATGGTCTCATTTGAGGAGGTGTGTTATTGAGGTTCAGCTTTGATGTTTCAAAAGCTCATGCCAGCACCCCCCCACCTCTTCTCTCTCTCTCTCTCTCTCTCTCTCTCTCTCTCTCTGCCTGCAATTTTCAGATCAGATGGGAGCTCTCAGCTACTTCTCCAGTACCATTCCTTCCTGCCTACTTTCATGTTCCCTGCCACGATCATGAACTAACCTTTGAAACTATAAGCAAGCCCCCAATTAAATGCTTTCCTTTATAAGTTCCTTGGTCATGGTGTCTCCTCATTGCAATAGGACAGTAAGACAATAACTTGATAATTTACCATGTGTCCTGGTTAGGATCAGATTCCACCACTCTACCACACAGCCAGGTTAGTTTTGGATCCTACCACCCTACAATGTACCCCGAATGTGTTCTGATTCCTCCACCCAACCACATTCCCAGGTGATATTCTGATTTCCCAGGGCACCTGTGTGCTCCCTCTAACAATTTCTCAGCATTGATATTTACAGAAAAATAATAAACATAATCCACATTGGCGCCTGTATCGACCTCCAGATTCTACTGACATTTAGGAATAAGTGATGGATTGCCTTTTTTTCGAGGCTGGCTGAGCTGACCCGCATGGCCTGTACATAATTTACTTTTGATTAAAGGAGTGCTTCAACATCTAGATTCTGTTTGGGAGCAGGAGGCAGGATCGATATGTGTATGACACAAACTTTCAAACAATGGACTGTGAGTGAGAAGTCTCTGTAGTTCATTCACCTCAGAGGATGTGGGAGGGCACAGGGAGGGAGGCCTGGAGCTTCTAAGTTGGACCTGGGATCTGCTGTAGCCTGGGAAGCTTTGCTTCCTGCAGATTTGCTGGTCTGTGCTGTTGGGGAGGACAGAAATGTTTAGGGCCAGGATTGTTCCCCAACACAAGTAGAGTGAGAATCAGCAGAGGGCCAGCAGCTGCCCAGGAAGAGCCAGCCTTCAAGGATGGAATTCTCTTCTACTTTTTTTCCTCTTGTTCCCACCCTGCAGAAGAACAACATCTTTCACACCATTTGTTCATTGCTTGGTTTCAAACTGAGCACTTTCAGATAAAAGATAATACCATGCTCTGTTTGGCCACATTCACCACTCCCCGTGAACATTAACAACTCACAGTGGTTTGTATTGGTTCCTTTGGCTTCTGCCTTTGCACAGGGGACTGGGCACTGTGTTTCCTGCTGTGGTGATGAATTTCCTGGATATATTCGTTGGAAAGAACTTCTGCTTTTTTTTTTCTTGGTTATATATCTCTGGCTGGCTACAGAATAAAAAATATTTTAAAACTATGAAACACAAACTCCACCTGATTTAATGATCACATAGACCAGTGTGAGTCACTGTGTAGGTGCTTCAAACTGAACCTGCATTGTATGCAAGAGCAGCTAGTGCTCTTGACCACTGATCCATCTCTCCAGCTTCCAAATCTTCCTTTTTTTTTTTTATTTACTTACTTACTTCTACAAATACTAATCCCATCTCCACTAAGTGCCAGATACTGTAGTAGCGCTCAGCAGAGACAATCATAAAAATGAAAAACGATACATCTAGTTTCTGTCTTTGTGGGACTTGCAATTTATCAGGGAATGGGAAATGGACTTTATTTTACTATCGTACTTTCAGATGATAGTGACTGGCAGTTAGCATTTATTGGGAGATTCTGGCCGTCTAGATTGGGGGTGCACATTGAACATGTTATCTCCTTAGCTTTTCTGTAACACTGAACTACCCGCTGTCATCTCTAAGAACTCTACCTAAAATAAGAAGCTAAGAGTGTGAAGCTTTTCCTCTGGTCAAATGCCCCACTCAAAATAATCTCATACCTTACGCATTTCTCTATATGTTCCTGAATTTAAATGCTAGTGTTTTTCCTTAATAACCCCAAGAAACCTCAGTTTCAAAACCCCTCATTTCCAGAAGTCTGCACAGGTGCTGTGGGGGTGCAGCTCCCCAGACACCTAGGGCTCTTTGCTCTTTCTGGGCTTCATCCACACTCACTGCTCCCTACAGTGGCAAATTTGCCTATCTCTCCCTCCGTCCACTGAAATATTGTATCCCTGTTTGGTCCTGTCTGTAATGTCATACTGGTGATATGGTTTCTCTGCCAGAGAATATTCTTCCTGCCCATTCCAGAGTGCTTTATCTGACTGCTGACTTTCCTGTGCTTTTATGTAGGCAGGTCACTAAGCTTGTCTGAATTTTCTCATTTGTGTTATTCCTGCCTCTAAGTCTTACACAGATTAAGATAATATACCACACACCCAAAATGGCAGTTAAATTTCCCCTCCTTCTTTTTCTTGCTACTTTGCTGTACTTTTTCACCTTGTCATTTGCTTGCTTAACTCTTGGACCTCTTGTTATTTTCCTTTCAAAACTGAGCTCTCTTGAATAGCTAGGATTATTTCCCAGAATGCATTACATAGCGGCTGGGATTTGTACTAAAATAAAATCTAGATCTATCTCAGCACCATGGAGGTAGACTTTCTTTGCTCATTTGCTGGTTGGCTGAGTGTCCCCACTGTGGTGATAGGAACAGAACAGGGAGGACCCTGTTATGGATTCAATGTTCATAGTTTCAGGTTTTTCCACAGAGGTGCCTAATGTGAATTGGCATCTTTGTTAAGCTCACCTACTCCATTAACAGACTCTGTATGAGACTCACTATGGGTAATAGAAAGGGAACGGATACCCCACATACATTCCCAAGTAGGCATGCAAATGCACTTGAGGAGTTACTCTTGGACCTTGCAGCATGACCTCAGTCCATCTCAGAGCATCGCCATAGTCAGCTTGGCCTCTGAGAAGGCAGGAAAAGCAGGTAACTTGCATACCCAACAGAACATGAAAATTCGGGAAATCTTGCTATCCAAGGCCCCTGTGAAAAATGTGTTATTACATAAACAAAACAAACTGGTCCACACCGCAGAGTTCTCACCTAGCTCTTACTCATCCTAGGACTCTGCCTTGAATTCCCTTTTCTTGGAGATTTGCTTTCATAAAGCTCTGCACCTAAATGGCAGCATGTACTGTAACTAAATGTGACCATAAAGAGGGAAAAAGTTATAATGTTGTTTCAGAAAATTGTTGTTCTCATTACCTACCTTGGTGCCATATGTTCCAATCTAAAGCTGTACGATATGGGGAATTACAGTGACACAAAGATGAAGTGATGTCTGGCTAACGACACCCCCAAATATTTATCCTTGCTCTCTCCCCAGCAGTACTCACATGCATAATTGATGCCAGCTCCCTCAATTAGAAGTCCAGGGCATAAAGAAAATAAGGACAAGGCTGTCCGCATTTCTGACAAGGAAAGATTAAAATATTTTATGAGTTCTCCCTATCATCTGTGGAACATGGAGCTCTCGTATTTCATTTTCTCAGGAAAAAATAGTGTTTGCATTATTTGGAGAATATCATTAGGAATGCAGCTCACCAGCAGATGTGGTGGGCTGCCGCATTGCCAGCCCTGAGTTATGCCGTGTGCTTGGCTTCCTCTACATAATCTCTCACTGAGATGCATCAGGAAAGGAGTAAAGCCCAGTAGCTCAAGAATAGTCAGTGTTCCAGACACAGTGGAATGGAAAGCCATGTCTTCCAAACCAGAGATAAGTGGTATATATGAACTGGGGCTGCCTGGAAGGGGTAGCCCACTGGCCAAACCTATTACCCTTCGATCGGAGACCTCCCTCTCCAGGAATTGGAGCAAATTCACAGGGACAAGGGGACAATTCAAGAGGGGAGGAGTGTCCTAATGGCTTGATCATGTCATCTTAGGGGAAAATTGTCTTGGGTTGTAACATATGCTCCATAAGAAAAATGAGACTCCATTTTGGAGGATAAGGTGTCATGTGATACTGTGTAAAGAATGTGGAAAGCCTCAGAGCCTCACAGGACTGGCTCCCAACCCCAGTTCCTCCATTAGGGACCATGTAAGCTGTGTGATCACTCTGAACCTCAGTGCTTATAAAATCAGACGCTGACTACAGTCTGTGTTGGTGGATGATGTCTATGTGGCTTACTAGGACAATAGCACTCAACCCTATTGATAACATCATGACATTATCATAAAGAAAAATACTCAGTTGATTTTTCTAATTGTTTTTTCTTATTATTTTTCATGGGTGTGATGATTTGATCCTGTACAAAGATAATTACTTTCATTAACATATTAATCAACTCACCATCTTTTGTTTTTAGTGAGAACATCACAAAATGTACCTGAGCAATTCTGAGCATGGAACCTGTGACTGAGAACAACCGTTACCATGTTACAGGTCACTAGAGCCGTTCCCCGGTCTGTCTTCTGTAGCTGAGCTCGCCCCCTACTCTTCCTTTCCCTGACAATTCAGGCAATCATTTTTTTACCTTTTGTTTCTGTGAGTCTGATTTTTTTTTTCAGATTCTACATACAAATAAGACCATGTGGGTCTTGTATGTGTATGCTTGGCTTATTTAACTTAGTTCAGTGCCTTCCAATTCTATCAGTTTTGTCACAATGACAGAATTTCTTTCTTCTTAAAGGCTGAATTTGATTATTGTATTCTGTATGTGTGCATGTGAATATATACCCCGTATTTTCTATTCATTCACCCACCAATGGCTGGAATATGTGGATGGCGTTGAGTGAATATGAGAATATAGATACCTCTTTGATCTGTGTGTGTGTGTGTGTGTGTGTGTGTGTGTGTGTGTGTTCAGTTCTTTTGCAGATACACCCAGATGAAGGATAAAGTTGTTGGAATGCATGGCAGTTCCATCGTTAGTCTTTGAGGAATGTTCATGTGGTTATCCAAAATATATATACTGACTTTTCATCCATGATCATACTGACTGATTTTCAACAAAGATACCAAGAGTATGCAGAGAGGAAAGGATGAAGGGTTATTACTTCAATAAATAAACACTCCTGGGAAAACTGGGTATCTGTGACAAAATGATGAAGCTAGAAATTATCTCACACTTCATACAAAAAAAAAGTGACCCCACATGGGTGAAACCCTTAGGCATAAAAATTAAAACCGTAGGATAAAAATGCACAAAAATGACTGCAAGACTTGATCTTAACGAAGGTTTTTTTGTTTTTGTTTTTTTTTAGATAAAAGTCTAAGGCATAACGGGTAGAAAGAAGACAGAAAAAGTTCCAGGGATGGAGATAACTCCACACAGAAAAGAGACAAAAGGAATCCCAGGGAGGCCAGAAGTCTCTGCACAAAAACTGACTGTCCATAGAGTGCTACAGATCAACATAAACTATCTGAAAGCCACTTATCCAATAAAGAACTAATATCCAGCAGAGATAAGGAACACAAACAGCTCAGTAGCTAAAAACAAATAACGTAAGCAAAACAATGGGCAGAGCATATGAACAGGAATTTCTTGACAGAAGAAGGAATATGATTGAAAGATGTTTAGAAATGCCCAACATAAATTAGTTACCAGAGAAACAGAAACTGAAACAATGGTACAATACTAATGGCAACTGTCACAAAGAGGAAAGAAAACAAGGGTTTTCATGGATGTGAAGGAAAAGGATGCTGTGTATTTTTTTTCAAAAAATAAAGGAAAACCACTCTGATATCCCATGGTGCCTTGTGATAACTTTGACTTTGGTACTGATCTCTTTGTACTGTAACTGAGAATACCTGTGGCCCCTCCACTTAATTGTCACTCAGAAGCAGAGCCTGTGCTTTTATACTAACTAGACAGCCATGTCTGGAACATAGCAATCACTCTGGGCATGACTGATAGATGGATGGACGAATGAATGAATGGACTTAGCCAGTGAACATTCCTAGGTAGAATTGGAACCAATGATTGAGGCTGGGTGGGCCTAACAGCAAAGTCCATGCTTTCCTTACTATAGAAACCTATACCTGTCCCATTATGCCCAGGGCTTTCTTAAGGATCAAAGAGGTGACACTGGAGACCCCAGAAGGGCCATGTCACATGCCTGAATGACTCTGAATCTTTTCTCCTGCTTCACGTGCTTTGGGTTTATCATTGCTTGCCAGTGCTTGCGAAAGACCATCAAGCATGGAACAGAGGTATGGCAGTTGTGACATTGTTCCTGCTGTACTGATTCCTGATTGTCTAGGGTGGTCTTCAGTTTCCCGCTTTTAAGCCTACATCCTCTGACTGCAAAAGGACTTCATGGACATTGCGATACCCTCAAGATCACGTTATTGTAGGGCTATGATTCAAAGTATTTCCAGATCTGTACTTTTTAAGGATACCATATAGCACGGAGTGAGAATGTTACGCAGGACTACTCTGCATGGGTTGGCAACCAATGAGACTTCTGGGCCAAGAGGTTCTTGCTTTGGGGAAAGAACTTAGAGCTTGTCAGATTGAAGTCTTTGATGTTTCAAACAAGAGAGAAAGAAAGGTGGGGCATAGGAGAAGAAATTTACTAATGGTCACACAGCCATGAGTGATTTCTAGAATAGAATACCTTCTACTGCATTAACTCATTTCCTGTTCCAGTGTCCAGAATGTTCTCTCACATCAGAGGGCCTTTCCACCTGCTTTCGACCAAGGTAGGCAGTTCCCAACACTCTTCTACAGGAGACAGAAAGGCAGCTTCTCCTCTCCTACTGTTTGGACCATGCCGCAGTCTTTGCGTATAGATTCGTCAGATCAGTTCTGCACCAGCTGACAAGTAAACAGTTCTCACCTCCTCATCACATTTGCACATGAAAACAAAGGGAAATTGACATCATTTCTCCTTGGCCCTTGAAGACAGACTTGTACATTTCTCAGATTTTGCTCCCAATTTTCTGCCTGAGCTCCTACTCTTCCTTCCTGCCGAGAGCTGAACCCCAGGGCTCAGTTCTAGCTTTGGCTTCTGGCACAATGATTATCCCGTTGATGGTGCTGACAGTGACTAATAGATGGATGGACAGCATTGGGTTCCACCTGTCCATCATTTGAAGGCTCAGATGGGGGGGTCATCCCTGATCTTTTTCAGGTCATTAAGAGTATGAAATCATTGCAGATTCCTACCGGGGCCTAAGTTCAAGTCACTATAAAGGCATTCCAGTCACTTTTCTCGTGCCACCTTTGTGATAAAAGTCAAGCCATTTTATGGCAAATAAAGTCAGTATCTGAAACTGCTCAAGTAGAAGTGCCTGGGAGGAAGAAATTCTGTTCCTTTGTGGGCCTGTGATGAATGTTTTAAATATGCTAAGCATTCTTTCCCATAGTTCTGACTCAATGACAGAGCAACTCAGTCTCTGCATTATCGCCCGGCTGGACTCAGTCGCCCTGGATGTAATTTATACACACATGCCAAGCATTGGCGTAGCTAGTTTATGTGCTCCATTCTCAAGAACCTCAATACACTTTTAATTAAAAAACAATTGATAAGGTTGAAACTATAAATCTCCTTTGACTGAAGGAAACTTTACCAAGACTTTCAGTTTGTAGACAGGTAAGGGATAGTCTTGGCGACTGAACTGTTATTATTTTATATTTTTTTGTTGTTCCATCATCTCTGTGTGACAGGAGCTTGATTTATTTGGTTGGAAATCTAAAGAATAGCTCTAAAGGTCAATCAACAGACTGTTGTCTCTTACAGCCTTTCTTGGAATTCTGTATACCCCACTTTGCCTACCTGATTTAGAGGTTTCTCCTGAAGAATGTGCCGTGCATGTTTTACTACTTGTTTGGACATGTGTGTGGCTTTGTTTGACAACGTGACTGTTTCAGTTCTTAGCAGAGGTCTCTGGAAACCCTTTCTGAATGCCTGTATTCCGCTTTAGAAAGAACATACTCCTGGTAGTTGTTGATTCATGAGAATAAGAAACAGGCAAAGCAGACTTGTAGTAAATCACAGCAGACACCGGCCTCCTAGTAATGACTTTACAGCTTGCAAATAAAAAGTAAATTCTTGAGATTTTAAATGTTGAGACTCAAGGTGGTTTGTTACATAGCCATAGCTGCGTTATAGGCACTTCATCTCATAGCCCAGCAAATGTCTCTACAGAGGCCTCCCCTTTCTCCTGTATAAAATAGGAGACGTGAGTCAGATGATTCCAAAACCTTCCCGAGAAGTTTCTCAAACTCTAGAATGCAGTGTATACAAGCAATGGCATAAATTCTTAGGAGAGTTTTCATGGCGGATGCTGCCAGGACAGATAAAAAAGGCACAGACTGAAAGTCTGACCCACCCGGTTCCTTGTCTGAACCTGGGTTTTAAGCGGTATAGGCCACTTGCCTGGAATCTCCAGGAACAGTCAGGGCAGGACAGGTACCAGTGGGCTGGCTATATATTCTTTGAGGCAGTATCCAGGCTAGCTTCTGAGCCACTGACCTCAGAGACTTGACCTCCAAAGTTTCTGAATATGTTTCCAATGTAAAGAATAAAAACTCAGTGTCACAAACTAATGTGTGAAATGGAAACTTCCATCACTGAATTTTTAATTTAATATAGCCAGACTCATTTATTTTCACTTGACTATAAGATCCCAATATATACATATTTTAAGAATGCTTAGGATATTAAAACGACACGTTTTGCATATAAGCTCATCCATGCTGACTATATCCCCTGCCCACTTTCATCCTGGCGTTCTCTAACATTTGAAAGGGGTGTGGGATTTTAAAGATGAGGAAAGACACATCCTCCACTTGCTGCTCTCTGCCTCTCTACTGGCATGTGACAAGCCTAGTCCCTGGTGCTTATCCCAGAAACAGTTACCTCTGTGTCCTGAGGTTTCTAGGTGGCTTTCAATCTCTCCGTTATTTTCCGTCCTCTTGTGGGGGCTCAGGAATGCCACAGGCTTCCTTTTGCTTCTCCTATGGGGATATGGATGTCAATTTCGGATCTAACTAGACATCCCACCTCCCAATGTGGAGTGTGACTCCACATTGCACTGGGATATCTCTCCCACTTGCATAGGTAAGGCTGATTCTTCTCTAGTCTGAACCTGCTGGCTTGTTCAGGATGTGCACCGATGGTGTTCTGGCAGAACTCTGATTCAACCATGCTCTAAGATCAGGTCAAGTGGAAGTAAACAAGACTTGATAGACAAATTAAAAGTACAATGAAAGAAATGTCCATTTTCCACACATTAGTTTGTGACATCCCCTTATCATCCTGGAATTCCCATCCTCCTCTGCCACCATGATCTCCATCTTACCTCTTCTCTAGGCCTGGATAGAACAGTTCTTCTCTTGTTCCTCAATCACTTACTTGTGAATTTTGTATTATGTAAGTTCCCAAAGGACCTAACCTCCGATCCAAAAATGACCCGGACCTTATAAATAAAGGCCATAATCTAAATGGATTTAAAAACTCAAAAATTACAACCTATTGGTATTTTTCTCTCTTTACATTAGTAGTGTAATAATCTTATGCTCCCTTGGGGCAAAGGGAACCCTTGGCTTAATGAGAGGAGGGGGGAAAGATGAGGAGGTGCGGGGGATGTTGGGTGTCATCTTCAGACACTACTGTGTCAATAAAGGAATGCAGATGACAGTGGAATGCAAAGAGGCTCCATTTCTAAGACTTCTCACTCACTCACTCACTCATTCAATAAATATTAGTTAAATACTTAGGGCATGCTGTCTGTGGAACTGCATAAACAGCAATAAACAAGGCAACAGACTGCAGTTTTCATCAAGCTCTTACATCCTATCTGGGGGAGACTGAACATAAAAACAAATGTATCAGGTAATTACACAGAGCAATGACAAAGAAAAGAACTCAGCAACACACAGCACAGGAAAGAGGAGAGCTAGAGACAAGATCTGCTGGGTGGTGAGGGTTTCTAAGAATGCTAATACCTGGATTAAAATCTGGATGGTGACAAGGAGCCAATAGAGTTATAACCTGGGGCAGAACATTCCAGGAGACACAGCCAGTGACAAAGCCTGCTCCTGGCAAGACAGGGGGGCAAGGGGGAATGAAATATGTGGAGCATTGTATGTGAGAAGAGGGGATTAAGGAGTTGGGAGAGGAGGTAGGGGCTCACCATCACCTTCTCAGTTTGGATCTCAGCCCAAGAGCAAGAGGAAGCCATTGTTGGGTAATATAAAGGAAGAGTACAGGACTTTTAGCTTCTTAGCTTCATGACCTTGGACAAATCAGGAAGGCAGGCTGAACTTCTGCTCCTGATCTATGAAATCTAAACAAAGACACTCATTTAGAGTGATCTGTGAGTTGGAATGAAGCATTCAGTTAAAGTGTGGAGGCTGGCCCAGAATTAGATCCTGTTCAAAGAAGTGACATCACCGCTCTCTGTGCCGGTGGCTCACCAGTGTCCATACAACAAGAGGAGTGACACGACCTCCTGAGGCACAGTGACTATGATGGTGATTCATATGGGGAGCACCAATTTCCAGCATCTATTTCTGTTCCTCCTTTTCCTCCCTCTGAAGCCCTTTGGGGGATGCCCAGTCTAAGTGGTCCTCTGGAGACACAGGCAAAGATCGCCAGAAGTCCAGTTATTTTCTCTGAAATGAAGCTTCCCAGATGTGGAGGGGGCTGTCTTTCTGCTCCATTGTTTTCTGACAGCGTTTATCCTACTGCAAGGCACATCCCTGGGAACCAAAGAACCTTTGTTGATTCAGAGACTGATTGATTCTGGGGGACTTGAGTACATTTGTAAATATCCTTTGAGGATGCTGCATCCCACTGGAATAAAGCACCTCATGTTTTATTCAGTTCTTCCCCAATATGCAAATGTGCAGGTGCCCCGACGGCATATAGATAACATCATTACACGCACTCACATCTGAACACCAAAGAAAGGGCTGCGCACACAGAACACACAATTAGACGGAGATTGCCTTTGAGAAATCTATCGGGTTAATGTGAGGATGATTGGCCTCTGTGGGCAGACGCTGACGTCTGCATCTGCAGAACAGCCTTCACTGAATCCCCAGGAAGGAGCAGACAGAGTAGCTAGACAGCCTGGGGCTGTAGTGACAAGGAGGCAGGCCATTTTCCATCTTAGTGCCTCACTTCTTAGCTGTGTGACCCTAAGCAAGTCGGGAGCTTCAGCTCTTAATCGGAACCAAAACAAAAGCAAAACCACAGGGGTAACCATTGATTTAGACTGAAGTATTCAACGAAATCATGAAATCATGTAAATGGTAGAAAGGCAAAACACCGGAGGGTCTGAGCCACAGGCTGGCTTAATGGGGCCCCTGGCAAATGCCAATAGCACAACCCTGCAGGGATAGAAAAAAAATATGCCAGTGTTGGTAAAGTGATGGAATCAGATCACTTGGTCCATTTCAAATCGCTGTAAAAAGCATATAATTAACTTTCGGTATTTTACATCCCCTCACTATTCAGCAAACAGCTGTTGCCAAAGTTCTGAGGGAGTCTCGATTTCCTCATCTTATGCGCCCCCCTCATAATTGTATGTCCCTGTCTCTGTCATCTAGGAATACACTGCCACTTTAAAATACTGTTTATGTGCGGAGTGACTTTCATTCCTCCCTCCCTCTTTCCCATTTTATTGTATATTCTCTGATCTTCTATTTATTCACATGTTTTAAAAATATCAAGATCATGTGTAGGAGTCCCAGACTCATGAGTCAGAAAATTATCTCTTTAGAAGAGTTATATTTTTATGAAAATTAAAATTGTTTCGTGAAATTAAAAGTAGAGTTAATTATTAAATACCACCATCACATTTTAAAACCAAGAAATATTGAAATAAAATGGGTATTGAGTACGTTTAGCCACGATGAATTCCCTTTTGATTTTTAACTTTGTTTTAGTTATCATTTTGAAATATATAAGTAGTATATTTTCAACACAGTTTCACATTTGTAGGCTAAGAAAATATCATTTGAAGTCTTCCCATTCTGGTTACAGCTTCAGTCTTCCAGTGGGACTGACTACTTCAAAAGAGTCTATGCACATGTGGCCGTAAGTCCATGCATGCATATGTCTGTGTGTGAGCACAGATGTGTCAGCTATGATTGCGTGCACGGAGAAATGCAGTGCAAGGACCACTCTCCTGTTTCTCGTTGTTGTTGCTGCTTACTTTAGACTTTAGGGACTCCTTGCTACGAGCCCTGTTTTGTGTGTGGACACGTGATACTCTGAGGATGCTTCACAACCCATAGAGGGAAATTCTTGCTGACAAAGAAGGGCCTTCCTTTGCTGTCACAGACAGCCCTGTGAACACATCTCTGTGTAAAGTCTATCTTCAAAGTAAGTGAATTTGCAGCAGCGACAAGCAGGTGTGTAAAGTACACTAACCACCACCCGTGTGTGAGGTGCGGGACTCTCTAGTCTCCACCATGTGTCTTACTGTCTCAACAGGACAGTAGTCATCGCTTCATGGATGACACGATGCTAGGTGAAATTCTGTCTCTTTATTGTGCTTTCTTCACACCTGTCTGTACCTCGAGGAAAGATGAGCACCTTGCATGACTGTCACAGCCAACTGTGTTTCCTTTCCTGAAACTACCCTACTTTCTTCCAGCATCTTTATCGTTACTATTACCATTATTGTTGCTGTTATTTCGATATTGGTTTACGTGAATTCTTTCTATATTTTCAGAATTGTTCTCTGTCCATTAAGATTTTAAACTATTACCTCGGAAGTTATCTTAAAAGCTTTGGTTGCCATAAATGCCTTTTGTAAATTGCTGGCCTTGGTGAGGCTGGTATTTCCTTTTGTCTCTGAAACTGTGCGTGAGTAATGAGGCCTTAGTTCTCTGAGACCCTCATCTTGGTTTCTCTAGTATTTATATGATTTCATCTTTATCCTAACATCCTTTATCTGCTCATAATTTATTCTAATCTAAAAGCTGAAGTATGGATCCAACTTAAATGTTTCCAGATGGTGACCCAATTTCCAAACAAAATTATTGAATAATCAGCCTCTCTAACTGACAGTAAATGAAGAACGTATCATGAGTCACATGAGTATCACGGCCTATTTGTAAGCTTCCTTCTGTCTCATTGACTGCCAGTTTATCCCAACGCAGTAGCCAACATTTTATTATCAAAACCTGGTAATATATTTTAATATTTGGCAATGGCAGTGCTTCTTTATCTATGTTACATATTTTAATTATTCCTTCTTTTTGTTTTCCCATATGAATGTCAGAATCAGTTTGGCTGCTTGACAAAAACAAAAACAAAAAAAAAACCAAAAAACAAAAAAACCCAAAAAACAAAAACCTCACTGAAAGTTTTACTGGGAGCGTGTTAATATGGACATTCAGGTCAGGAATAATATTCCTCACCTGTGGACATTCATGTAGTATAAGCAAAAGTTTGCACAAGTTGTTGCATGCCCTCAGTAGAACATCTGCACACACACACACACACACACACACACACACACACCATACATACTACGTTCCTATGAAGTTTATTACTAGGTATTTTTCAGTCTTGGAACCAGTTGAAAATGGTACCTTTGCTTCTGTTAGCACTTGATTAGCTTTTTTCTTTTTTATGAGACAGTTCCATCCTTTCCATTTTACTGAGTTTTCTTGTCTATAGTGGTTCTAGTTAAGTTTAATTCTGTTCTGTAAATTCTTAGCAGAATTTTTATGTTTAGTGGGGAAGAGAAGATATTATTAATTTTCCTACTTCATTTACAGTAACAGACCTGTTTGATGTTTTAAGTAATTGTCTGGTGTATTTCCTACTTCATTCGCATATGTGTTGTTTGCGGTGAGGTTAACAGAAGGTCCTACCATTCATTCTCGGTGGGCCTGCATTCACTTGATAGCCAAGGATGGCCTAGGGCATGCTATGATTTTCCTACCTCTGACTCTGAATTCTGGGATAGTAGACCTGAGCTTCCACGTTGAGATGTTCTCCGGTTTATTTGTATAAAACTGACACTAGCAACTTCTCCAGATTTCCTCTGTGTCTTTGGTGTGGACATTATTTTGCCTCCTTGTTTTTTTTTCTTTCTTTCTTTTCCTTCCTTCCTTCCTTCCTTCCTTCCTTCCTTCCTTCCTTCCTTCCTTCCTTCATTCCTTCCTCCTTTCCTCCTTCCCTCTTTCCCTCCCTCTCCCCCTCCCTCCCTCCTTCCTTCTTTCCTTCCTGTCTTGTTTTCTTTCATTTATTCTGTCTCTGGCAGTGTAAGTACTTGGCTTCATGTGTTCTACTAAGATCATATGCTAGAGTCTCCTGTGTCTTTGAGTTCCTGTATTATTCTGTTGTGTTTTTGTTTAACAAGAGCAACGGCTTTATCCTTCATCCAAGTTTCCTTTTCTATGCTTCTAGAGAACAAACCCAGAACTTTGTATATATTAGGCAAGCACTCCATCCCTGGGCCACATCTATCCCAGATCTTCTGTTTCATTCCCATAGGGCATTTGATTTTAATCTTCAGGTCTTCTGTAGGGTTCTTTTGAATTATTTATCTTTAAAGATGTTTTCATCTAATCTAGCTTCTACTGGGAGATGTCATGGCTGTATATAGTTAGCTATAACTAATCTTAGGACCTAGAGTTTAGATTTGAGTTCTTTTTCTGATCATCTCTGAGCAGACGATAGACAAAGCTGTAAAGTGCCCACAGTTCATCCTTTTTTGGCCAGTGCTTCCAAAGTCTAGCTGCTTCTGTGTCCTCTCACCCTTTGCTGCCTCTCCCTAGGACCAGGCTTTGGTATGATGCCTGCCCTAGTGCTGGTCTTACTATCGCCATCAAGATTTTGACTTTTGTTCCTGTTCTAATATTTTAGGGCTAAATTATGTGAATAAAAGGAAGTTCTGACTGGCATTTCCATCTCCAAACTGGCGGCACCTTTTCAGAACCTCCTCACTACTCTGAATACATTAGACTTCTAAAAAGTTGTCATAGTGCTTTGAATGAAAGCTGCAGAGTAGGTGTGCACAGAGTTAATCATCTGGTCCCTTACCTCTTATTGCTCTCCATTTGGTGTCTAGCTCATCATTTGACACATGACCCCTCACTGTCTGTTAGGTGTTGAGTTAGTGAATGTGTGCTCTGAAGGAGACCCAACAGTTGCAAACCCAGAGATGGGATTTGGCTGCAGCGTTGGGGCCATGAATGCAGTGGGAAAGTGTAGCTGCAGTGCTTGCTGTGGCATGATATGTTTCAGCCGGGCTGCTGTTATCACATTCTGTCTGATTGGCTCCCAAAGCTATTTGAAAGTGTGGGGTCTTCAAATATTCAATTATCTATGTATGATTGCATTATCTGAACAGTTTTATTAAAAAAAAAAACACGTTAGCACTAACGTGAGGTCTAGAGATTAGCTAAATTGGGAGAGTTTGAGAGGTTATTTAACCCATCTGTACCCTCAGGGGAGACTGTGGTTCATTAATTAAACAGAGGCTTCTGCAGAGAATCCAGGCAGGGATAAATAGTGCAAAGTTGTACTAAACAATGGCGTGTCTAAAGGTAGTTTCACATCTTTCTGGATTCCAGAGAGCCAAGGACACAAGTGAAGAATAAGGAGTAACCCACGACTTCTCAGACAGTTTGCCCAATGGCCTGGACTGTATCGAGAGTGTGAAGTTTCTTGGAAGAAACTTCTAGAAGAAACTTTCCTAGAAGGTGGTAAGGTATCTTCAGGCCAGTGAACACACACTGATGACTAGAGGTCAACCTGTCAGTTGAGTGGATGAAAAGAACAGGGAAGAAGAAGAGAGGACTGTCTGACCTCCCAGGTTCCATTAGCATTTACTGTGGACTTGTCCTGTACCGTATATGTATATCTGATTAGAAGTGGTGATAGGCAGGAATGCAAAGCAGGTTCCTGCTTTTAATAAACTTTAGGGTTAGTAGTTAAAAAAAGATAAATTTCATATGATATTTAAGTTTTTAGGAGACAAAAAAACCTAGAGCCTTAGTATATACTCTTAATTTTTATCAAAAAAAGACAAGCATTCAAACAGCTTCACACTTATTATGCTGTCTACCAAATATAGCACCATGAAATTCGTAGAATCTGTGTGCTGACAGCTCTTTTCAGTAGCATGAATAGCTCTGAATCTTTAGTCTCATGTGAATCCAGCCCCCACCGTATATCTGCAAGCAGAGCTGTTGACTAAGGCAACACAATGAGGGCATTCTGATTCCAGGGATAAAATTGTGGGCTTTCAGTGGGGTCTGATTAAATCGGTTTTTTTCTTTACTAAAATATACAGGACAAGAATTTTCCGCACTATATATAGAAAAGAAAGGAGTGAAATTTCACGTCAAGACCCTTTAAGTATGGATCTGTTGGATATGAATTGTTCTTGTCTTCAGTGAGCAGTTGCAGACTTTCTTTTTGGAGATGATTCAAAACAGCCAATAGGCAAACTGCTCAGCCATTTGCTTCCCTCCTCCCAAAGAAATTTTTATCAAATACAGAAAAAAAAAATGTAACCCTTCTTCCTCTTAAAGATTTCAGGAGGTTCTTGAAATGGATAGGAATGAGGGTGTGGAACAGTGAGAATGTAGACAGAGCCCTGAGTTTCCCATCATGATGAGCAGGGAATGAAAAGGAGAGGAGAGAGTCATGCCCACCAGAGGAGAAAGGAGAAGCAGCAACACTGAGCAGGGGATGCTACGTGCAAGGTTCTATGTCAACACACACATTTTAATAACTGGAAAACTGAGACGTTAAAAAGAACTAAAGTCACATCCAAGATCTACGGATAGTAGGCGGTGTGAGGGGACAGAGATGCTCATACTTCAGGCCTGTTATGCTCTTTTGAGCCCTTGCTGCTGAGTGCTCGTTCCTACCGTGCCTACCATTGGGAAGAAGCACACGGGCTCTCCTGCTCATTGTAAAACTCTGCTTTTCTTGTGTTGGAAACACCCTTGCTAAGAAAACCAGCTCGGTTTGGGGAAAGTTTGATTACAGCAGGAAAAAGTGCTGAATGTTCAATATGCAAATGAAATTAAAGGCCACCTAGGGATAGAGGAGCCCTACAGGAACGCTCTATCGACTGCTGCAAATTTACCCAAATAACAACTATTAAAAAAGAAAAAGTAAATTGAGTTACAATTTCCTTTGTTCTTCTATTTAAGAGTCATGTGTCGTTGCCTCTAATTTCATATCATCGTCAGAGAGGAGCATTGGGCATTATTTATGGGTGGAATATCAAATGAAGGTGGCCATGCTAAGAAACTAGAATTCAATTAATCATGGAATGTGTGATATTGGGCATTTTCTCTTTAAGTGTTTCTTTGAGTGAATGCAAACAGGAGGTAGAATTTAATTTTTTCATTAGTACTAGCACAGAATATATAAAATATTCCACGTGTTTTCTATAGTAACGTCCAGAGCATTGTGCATCTATAGTCCCCTGCCCCATGGAAATTTGCCTCAGTGAGGTATGGTGAGAGGTATAGGTTTTAGGGAGATGGTGTCTTTAAGTCAGGTGCCTCCCAGCAGTTCTAGTTGAGCATCCTAAGCCTCTCTTCCCAGGTGCTGAGGTCAGAATATGAAATGTCCCCTGCAGCTCGTGGGTTGGAGCACTTGGGTGCAAGCCAGTGTCACATTGTTGGGGAGCTCTTAGGGGCCTTGATGAAGGAAATGGGTTGCTAGGAGGTATTCATATAGATTTACAGCCTCATTCTGCTCCCAGCCTTCTATCTGCTTTTTGTTCCACCCAGATGTGGGCTGTTCCATGGCTGTGACTTCCCTGAAATGTGTCTCTTTAAACCATGAAAAATGAGTTCTTCCTCTTTGAAGCTACTTTTTGCCATGTACTTGTTCATCTAGATGAGAAAAGCAGCTAACACTACAGGGTCAGGGCCAGTTTATTTCAATGTTTGTTGTTGTTGTGGTTTACAGCATAGTACAACAGCACAGGTAAGTCAGAAGGAAGGAAGGAGCGGGTTTTGCTCATGGTTGTGGGGTGGATTCAGGGGCCATATCTGGTGATATCCTTCTTGCTGACAGACACCAAGGCAATTCAGGGCACCCCATGTAAGAGAGAAGGAACTGTGAAAGACCTAACCAATGGGGCTTTTAGAACAGGTTCATTCTCAGCCTAACTCAGGAATCTGTTAACAATGTAAATGGTTTTTTTGTTTTTTTTTTTTTTTCATGTAGGAACAGCCCTACTTGCCTTTCCAAGGTCCCACCTGGTCACATGCTTAATATCCCACAATGGGAATTAAATTTCAGCAGAAATTTCAGAGGAAATAAGTCATATTCAAATCACAGCCAATCAGAGACGTTGAGCAGGTACTGGGACTATGAAGCCTGCAGGCATAGGGATAAAGGTGAAATGTTAATCTCATTGGAATCCTGATAACTTCAGAAGTGGTTGGGATCTTGGCTCCTTAGGTTCCCTAGCCTCATCTCTCCTAGAAAACCTCCAATCAAGAGAGTGGAAAGTTGGGCATAGGTCATCTAACCTTCCTATAATAACCATGGGCACATGACAATTGTTCTTTCTCTCCCTCTGGTTCCCAGACAAGGCTTGATCCTCCTTGTTTGGGATCAAGGAAGCTCACACCTAGTTACTGGCTTAATCCTCATAAGCACCAGCACTGGGACAAGATGCTCAAGGTGTGCCCACTTCCCAGGCTTCTGGAGGAGATTAAATGAGGCTTTCAGAACAGCGGCTCCCATCATGTAGCGAATTATAAATTCCTCTTAGGAGATATTAGAAAACTGACAAAGATATTCTACTCCACCCTTCAGGGCCCATCATCAAACTGTTCGTGGATATAAATCAGCAGAGGAGCTGGAGAGATGGTTCAGTGGTTAAGAACACGGGTTACTCTTCCAGAGGACCCAGATGCGAATCCCAGCACCCACATGGCAGCTAACAACCATCTGTAACTCCAGTTCCAGGAGTTCAGTGCCCTTTTATGGACTCTGCAGGCAGTAGGCAAATACGTGGAGAGACATACATGCAGGAAAAACACCAATACAGAAAAAGAGCAAGATAAACCCACAGTCACTGTCTGGATCTGAAAAGCTCTTCTTTAAACAATAGATGCTCACAACTGCGGGAAAAAATGTGCCGAATCTCAATGCTATTCTCACTACCTTGAAAATAATGTGACATTAGCAGGGTGAGAAACACAAATGTGAAGACTGAATAGACTCACTCAAATCTCAACCTCAGCCAAAATAATCACCTTTAAATAATATTTAAACCTCTATGCACTCCTGAGTCTTTGGAGTAGGTGAGCATTTAAGCGGATGGTCTTCAGGTTGACTCAAGCCACTTCTTGGAATGGCATCATCCATGGCCCACATAACAAGAGTCATCTGCCTATCTCAAGATTCCTCCTCTCTTGTTCATGTCAGCCCTTTTGCTGTCAGTGTGCCACTTTGGGTCTTTGTACTCACCACCCCCTTCCTTTGAAAGTCTGCCTACCTGCTCTCAGCTCCCTGAGCCTCCCCAGCTTCAAATTTAATCACTCCCCACACTTCTCACAGTGGCATCCACTCCTCTTTTATAGTAGGTAACTCATAATTAAATACTGTTTGTGAATACTTAATAGTTCCCTCCCCTATCAGACTTAGTACCATGAAGCAAGGATCATGCTTGTGTCATGTGGTATTCAACAGTTGTATTAACTGAATGAACATATGTTCAAACGTTGTGAAATTCTCACCCTTTTCCTTGAGAAGGCCAGGCCTTTTTGGTCTATACTGAAAACGGAGAAAACAAGTTCGGTGACCATGCAAGCATTGAGGAGTTTCACAATAAGTCAGGGCATATTTTCCCAGCTTAGCAATTTCTGGAGATACTTAAAAGTCCCATGGGCTCATGTTTGAGAACTTGTCCTATAATTCAAAACCCTGCCCTTGCTGATGTCTTTGGAAACCCTCCAATCAGTTGTCAAAGGCCACTAAGTCAAAGGCACTGCTCATGGTGGGAGCCCCTCTGATGCCATTATCACCTTCTGCAGAGTGCTGGCCCGGAGCATGGGCTCTGCCATTCCCTTGTACTCATTGGACCTTCACGGAGCCAGGCTCCTTTGCAGATTTGTAGGAAGACATTTGTGGTTCGAAGCACCTTCCCTGGAATCATTAAGCAACAAATTTGCTTGGAAATTTCTTTCATTGTGTCTCAGTGGAGATGAAATATGGTCACTTGCTAGACAGAAAACAACAATAAAAGGAGAGCAAAATCTCCCTAAGTGCTCCCTAAAACAAGGAAATTTGATATGCAGACTGTGAGCTGATACGATTATGAGGCTTCAGCTCTAAGCTGTAACAGATGGGAGTCTTCGCTGTGTTTGTGGCGGTAAGGTGAATGGTTTCCCCAAGGGACATGAGGGGAGAATTGCTGAGTTGACAGTATCCTGCCAAACAGCTGGCTGCTGACAGGGTTCCAGGCAGAGAGTGGCTTGTGGGGGTTTCAGAAATATGAGCCTCTTCCCTTGTCATTCCAGGACACTGGGATGGAGGCAGCTCGTTCTGAACATTGACTGGAGTATCCAAGCGTCCAGGCAGTGCCAAGAAGAGGGCTGAGGATGCAGCCCAGAGGTAGAGTGCTTGTCTAGCATGCACAAGCCCTAGGTTAGATCTTCAGCATAGAGAGGGTTGGGAGAAGGCATATCAAGAAGGAGAATTCACTGATTCTTCTGCTCATTGATTCCATCATTTGGAGTGACCCTAGAGTGTTGGAGTATGGAAGTCACTGTTCGGCTGTTAACACATGAGCCCTCGTAAGAAATGCTTTCTGCCCACACAAGGTTCCCAGCTTTGTGATGGAGGTGAGTGCTGAAAATATAAGCTCCATGAAGTGCTATTGTGAGCAAGAAAGACTTCAGAGTACCGGGGGGCCGAAGTAAATATTTGAAAAACCAGCAGGTGTTAAAAGGCTGGAGAGTAAGAAGGATGAGTACGGCAGAGAACATAATGCTAAGATGTCCCCATTCCCCCACCTCACACACATGCCCTCTGCTAGGTACCTGCTGAAGCCAAACCCCCTGCATGCAGTTCCCATGTTTTACACTTTGCTTAGGCTCTACTGGACTCCCCTGCTTCTTTTCTAGTGCTCCCGAAAATGTTTGAGGACTCATGTTGGACGAGCTGAACCTCAACTAAAGGCTGTGCAGAGGCACCGAGGATAGAAAAGCAGAACATGTACATGGTTAGATTTGTTTATAAGAAGTTTAGTTTGTAGTTTGGCAGAATGAACTAGAAAATGTAAGCCTGCTTCACAAGACAGATGGAATTGTCCATCCAGAGGCGTTGGGGGCCTGCACCAGAGAAACAACAACGTTCAGGGAGAGCAGAGTCTGGCTCTGACATGAAGGAGGACGAGCATAGCTGGATTAAGGAGATGAGGGCAAGAACAGAACCTGGATGTATGTGAAGACATTTCTGTTGTCTGATTGGTTTGAAATTGGTAGTAACAAACATAGCCGTGAAGAGAGTAGATTTACACAGGCTGGTGATGCTGACTTAGGATTTAATGTTGGACCTGCACATTTGACACCAAATGGAAATGCTTGGGGGAAGTCATGGAAATGTCAGGCCATTATGTAAAGTAAAGATTTGGAATTCAAGAGACAGAGGTTAGGACCTTTACCAGTCAAAATGAGGTATGTTATGGTGTGGGGGGAAAAAAAACTCCATGACTTAAATGTGCAGGTCTGCACAGGCCTTAGTCTATGACTGTTACTTGGAATTCCAAGCTGAGACAGAAGGCCCCTGGCTCAAAAGCTGTTGGCTATTGTGCTAGAGGGGTAAAAGAAGTCAATAGAGTCTTGCTTGGCAACTGTTTTCCCAGGAGGAGACATAGGGCACTAATGAAGATTAGTCAGTAACTGTACTGAGGTATGTAATGCAGGGAGCCCATTCTTCCTGTAGAGAGGAAGAACTAGAAGTGATTGGCTAAAAGCAACTGTGGGTCCAAAATTGAAAGTAAAATGATTCACACATTGAGGGAAGTCGGATGTGGCAGTGGATAATGGTGGGAAGTGACCTGCCACTTACAGGAAGGATGAGAATGCCTGGGAGAGGGCCTGCATTGAGTATGCTTTGTACAGAGGGGTAAAGTTGCACTGATAAGGTGAGAAGAAAAGCCCCCAAACCATTGATAAAACAAAAGGGACATTTCAGATGGCACCTAGAGTCCAAGAGTGAAAAATCCAGAAAACAGATGAATCTAATTGCAAGTTACTATTGGAATAACAAATGTCCCTGTAGGGTTCTGTGAGTGGGCACTTGATCCCCAGCTGGTGACTCTGTTTTGAGATATGTGGAGAGTTGCTGGATTCTGGGGCCAACCTTGATGTTACCAGGCTCACTTCCAGCCCAAACTGTCTTCTTTCTGTCTGCCATGACATGTGGAGTCTCAGCTACACTCCCCTCCTCCACGCCTTCTTCACT
This sequence comes from Cricetomys ansorgei, assembly GCA_026225945.1. Lineage (NCBI taxonomy): Eukaryota > Metazoa > Chordata > Mammalia > Rodentia > Nesomyidae > Cricetomys > Cricetomys ansorgei. Next base: position 3,602,432 of record JAMJFZ010000116.1, read on the forward strand.
GTGAGAGACCAAGCCCTTTCAAATCACAAGTCAAAACAAAATAAACCATTTCCTTCCCAAATTGTTTCTGCCAGGTATCAAATAACCAGTGCAGTGAATTTTTCTTTTAGGAAAGCCACAGGCAGTCCTGGCAGAATGCCTTCACTTCACCTGTTGTCCTTGTGTTGATAGCAAGAGAAGAGAGTGTACCCCAAGAATCTCAGCAACCAGAAGCCCAGAGATACCATGAGAAGAACTACTGACGCTTGAAAGCATGGTTTCCTTTTCGGTGTCGGTGTGTGTTACCAACAGGAAAACCAGGTATATGTCCATGAAGAGCTGGCGACAGCCAGTGTCTCCTCCTCTCAGTGCAGATAGTCAGGTATCCAGAGGACCCGACAAGGAGAAAACAGTGACTGTGTCATCCTAAAGGAACACAGAACGCCAAGTGAGAGAAGAAGGCACAAAGGCAGTGTGGGCGTGAGGTGAGACCTTAGATCCACTCATTACACAGTAAGCCCCTCCCCATTGGTTGAGTAAGCTTAGCTTACACACTTGACCTTGGCATCCTCAGCATAAAATAAATATGTTTGGCACAGTTCAGAGATGGGGATGCCGTGCTGATCAAATGAAGCAATGTTTGTGGAATATCCTGACAAATAGAAATCTCCTTTTTGCATTCATTGTGGATTCTGGGATTTATATAATTTCAAAATGATGCTTTATTTAATTTGGGTTATTAGCTATTGTGCATCTGTTTTATAAGAATTGAAACATTCTTTCCTGGAAGGAGAAAGGTTCAAAAGGCTAGCAAGCTTAGGAAAGTTAGAGGCTTGGGAGGCTCACAAGCCCCTCCCCAAGGTTATAGAAGCAGCAAGACCTGATGAGAGGACCTTCTGTGGAACTGGCTGCAAGTTGGGCAATGAGTTCTAGGGATGCATCTTTTCTCAGGTATCATACAGGCTGGGATGGGCTGTTTTGTGACGTAACTGCCTTTGAGGACCCTTGCCTGGGTTCTTGAGAATTAAGTAAAGGCAAAGCAAGGAATGGCAAAGCACCCTTAGCCAGTTCCACAAACACCATGTGAGAAGCATTGTCATTCTGCCCTCATGGAGCATGTGCATGAACCTCCTTGTCAGAAAAGTGACAATGAGCATCCTGTCATTTCAGAGACCTCAACAACAATGGGAAGCAGAATGTGACCTGCACAGGCTGATGCTTGCAGCAGCCGATGTCCTGTGCTCATTTCACCATGAGTGTGAGGATTCACAGCCTCTAGGACCTATGACCCTTTATCATTTATCCCAAGGAGCCCAATATGATGCTGATTCCAGGTGATTCTTTATGGAAGAGAGACTGGTAACTAGGACAGGAAGGTGGTGAAAGTGTCTGCATTTTCTTTCCCAATAGGTACCACTGGAAGAAACAGGTGTGGAAATGAGGCACAATCCCTGAGTTAAAGCACCATGTCGTGTTGCAGTCTGAGAGGGAGTTGGGATGGGGAAAAGGCACTTTCTAGGACACCAAATAATGGCACCGTGAGCAGACACTGAGCATATAATAGCAACCCAGGAATCAGGATGAATGGGTACGTGAATGACAGATAATGCAGGTAAGAGAAATAACGAAGGTACCGGAGGGTAGTTCACGGTGAGCAATGATGTCTGGGCTTTGGCAGGATGTGTTCAGGAGGGGAAGATCCAAGGGAAGGGTGGCTCAGAGAAGACTAATTTTGTGTAGGCCCAGGATCCAGGAGGTAGCTCTGGCCCCAGGGCAGTTTTCTCTTGGCCTCTGAAGTGGGTATAGGAGGAAAGGGAAGTAGATGGAAGGGAAGTAGAGGACTAGCAGAGACACTAGGGGAGAGGAACAACGATGAGCATAGAGGAGGAGGAAGAAAGCCAAAAGCTAAAAATACAGAAGGAAAGACCTTTCCAGGTCTTATGGGTTTGAGTGATGGTGGTTGAGTGACCCCTTTAGAAGGGCAGACTCACTGAATCTTCCCCTTTTCCTTGTTTATATTTGTATTTATAAACCATAAAGACAAGCTCAGATCTCTGTTAGAAATGCATTTTTAGAAAGAAGTGAGATCTTATCTTTCATTTTCTATAGATCAGTCTTGCAGCCTTTTGAAGTATTTACAGTTTTAATACATAACCATTAATGCCCCTAAACGAGGAATATCATACCTTTCGATTACCGTTATTACTTTATTGCTCATCACAGCCGTAAATTAGCAGCGTCCTCGGGCATTGCCAAGAGAGCCCTGAATTAGGTTACAGCATGAACACACAAGAACCCATTAAAGCTTTGCTACTTCTTAAAAGTCTTTACAGTTTCTCAGCGTGCCCCATAAGTGTTTCAATTAGGGAACTACCTGCCTGCTCAGTAATAGCTCTCCTGTTTGAGATAAGCTAGCATATCAAGAAAGAAAGGCAAGATTAAAAGAAAGAAAATTGGAATAGGAAACATTAAAAATGAAATTGCTATGAAAAGGAAAGAGGGGATTTAAGTGATGCATATTAAAACCATTTAAATTGCAGACTCTATTGGATACAGGCTGATGCTAACACACATGTAGCTCTCCCAGGCTGTAGCTCAGCTGCTTGGGATTGCATTATATGTTGCACTCCAAAAATAGTCTAGTACCATCTTTCATGCTATTAATAAAGTTCTTGGTCACATGACCAATTACTAATTTCAATTTTGCATATTTATAATGTTCAGCTCAATTCTTTGAAATAGATATAAATGTATGACAACCGATATTCTAATTGTGTACTTAGTGTTTCCACTTCTTTGAACCTAACTCTTTTTTCTTTTAACATTTATCTTTTAATTGGCAGGAAAAGTGTACCATGGCACATGTACAGATATCAATGGTCAATTTATGTGGGTCAGTTCTCTTCTTCAATCATGTGTATCTTAGAGATAGAACACAGGTAATCAGTTTTGGGGAAAACACCTTTACCTTTGCCAAGAAGGTATTGTGCTGCCTTCCTTATGGTTACATGCCACGTGGACTTCTGGGAACAGCTTGGGAGTGCTTTTAAGAGAGAGTTGTCAGTTGGACAGTGTTGATTAATCCCGAGGATGTAGATGGGAAGTCAGGCAGGAAGTAGGCTTAGATAAAAGACAGTTAGTAGCAGAGGAACTTGCTGGGAAAGAAGGCAGACAGTTGCTGGGGAGGCTCAGACAAAGGAGAGTTACATTTTAAGAAAACAGTTACAATTTGCCATTAAACAAAGAAGGCTTCGAAGCAACTACAGCATCAGAAATCAATTATATTTTAAGATTTCATTTATATTCTGGAGTCCACACAAGGGGCAGGGAAATAAGAATAAAAGGATGGGAAGTTTTATTTCAAATGTAGTAGATGGAAAAGTAGAGGAAGAAGGAATGGATATTTGTGTTCAAGAGGCCAGCATAATGTTTATAGCAGCTGCTACCACTGGGATAAATACTACTTTGCTTTCAGAGATGATTTGTTTTTTCTTTTTCCTCTTTTTCTTTTACTTTGTTTCAAAAAATATTAGAGAAGTGACTAGACAACTAGAAGAGTTGCAGGGGAACTGGGAAGATGTAAGACAGAAAAAAAGCTGAGACAGAGCAAAAGGACAAACAAAAGGACTCATTTTTTTTCTTTCTCTTCAGGAAAGGAAATAATAAAAAAATAAATTGGCAGTATTTCTAAAGGAAATAAGGGTGGAATTCAAAAAGAAGGAATTGGTGATGTTAAGAGAAATATTGGGGGAATTTGAAAGAGTGGAAAAGGGAAAGGCTGGGGAACTGGGAACACAAACTTGGGTGGAATTAGAAAGAGTGGTAAAAAGAAAAACTGAGGAACTGGGAACATAATTGGGCCCTTCCCAGTGACAGAGAGAAAGATTTTCTCCAAGGTAGATATAAAGGAGGAGATTGTACAGGGTGATGGTCCTGTTAGGGAAATAAGGGGAGAGTGTACAGGAAAATGTTCAGAAAAGACAGCCTAGGGTCACCAAATCACCTTCAGCATTTTCAGTGATGATCCAGCATATTCCAGCTGATAAGGATAATCCCCAAGGTTTTAATGAAACAAAACGGCAGCCAATAGAAATGAGAGATTTAAAAAGATTGAAGGAAGCTGTGGTGTTGTATGGCATGCACTTGCCTATATAAAGCAGGTCCTGAATAACTGGGCACTGCAATACCAGATAGTCCCACTTGATTGGAAAGGGTTAATATCGGCTATAATAGAGGCAAGTCTTCAGCTTCAGTGGTCAACTTGGTAGAAGAAGCAGCAGCAAATGTGGAACAGCAGAATAGGTCTAAAGGAATAAATATAAACTGAAATCAGCTCCTTGGCGAGGGTCGGTTGCTGAATTACATGAACTGATTATGTTTGATGACTTTACCATAGAACAATGTCATTTTAGCAGCTTTACGAGCTTGAGAAAAGGTAGAGGAACCAGAAAAAAGGTCTACCTCATTCACAAAAATCATACAAGGTTTAAGTGAAGCCTTCACTGACTTTTTGCAAATATTGTCTACAACAATGAATAGAGCCATCTCAGACCCTGAAGCAAGACAAGTGCTGATTGAGACCACGGCATTTGAAAATGCAAACACAGAGTGTAAGAAAGTTTTAAGGTTAAGTTTAAGAATTAAAAGCAAATTCTGCACCATTGGATCAATGGATCTGAGCTACTGCTCAGATTAGTTCCAATACCTACAGGGCTGCTATAATAGGATAAGCTATAGTAAGAGGGAAGAAATTCCAAAATGTCTGATGCTTTAACTGTGAAAGACTTGGGCTCTTGCAAAGAGATCATGACCAGGCTGCTTCTATGGCAATGGATTTTTTAAATATCAATCAGAAAAAAGGAACAGATTTCTAGTATGTACAGACAGTGTAGAAATGTTTAGGCGAATAAGTGTAGATCCAAGAGAGATTTACAGGGGAATTCCTTGCAGTAGGAAAATGCCACAGGAAGCCAAGCTCAGGCCTCAGGAGAAAAAACAAGCTGCCTGTGTCCTGTCAACCCTGGGGTAGCATGCAAACTGAAAAACCTGGAGATCTGATGCATGCTACTGAAGGCAGTGCTGCACTAGATCTACTTATAGACAGACAGCTTACCCTATTCCCAAACATTCAATGTAATCAAGTCCCATTGCCTGCTGGAAGTAATCCTAAGGGTACTAAAAGAGAAATGAAATATGTCAGATGAATGTTTTCCATGTTGCAGAATTTGGGAAACTAAAGTTTTTACACCATGCTATTGATACGTTTCAGTATTTCAATAGGTTTCTGCTTTGAGTTCTGAAAAAGCTGATTTTGTAATTATACATTTACTGGAATTAATGGCTATTATGGGAACACCTTTATGAATTAAGATTGATAATGCCCCTGCATATGTCTCCAGCAAAATGGAAAAAAATTCTTTGCATACTATGGCATAAAGCATATTACTGGTATATCACACAGTCCTTCAGGATGAGCAGTTATAGAAAGATCTAATCAGACATTAAAGGAAATGGTTGCAAGTCAAGAAGGAGTAACAAAGACCCCCCTCAGAGAAAGACTACATACTGCACTACTAACTTTAAATTTTCTGAATGTTAATGAGACAGAAACAACAGTGGCTGAGAGACATTGGACAACAGAAGGAATTGCAGAGTTGAATCAACCCATATATTATAAAGATGTAGTAACATCTGAATGGAAATCAGGACAAGTCTTGCAATGGGGGAGGTGCTATGCTTTTATTTCCTGTGGAAATGAGAAGTTGTGGGTACCATCAGAACTGATAAAGATTAGATTTGAGTCAGAAAGATCTCCTGAGTGCTCTGATTGCTGATCTGAAAAGTGTGACTATGGAAAGAAAAGTTCTTTTAAAAAGATAGAGCCTTGTGATAATCTTAGTAAAGTATAAAAAACTAAAAGCAACCAAAAAACATCCCTGGGTCATGGAGTCAAGTTTCTGAATTCTAAATTTCCACCTGACTCCAGTACCAGTGACAGTAAAGAGTACAAGGAAGATGAAAAAGATGAACATTTGATGGAAAACTGTCCCTGTGTGAATCTCACTTTGGCTGATTTGTAACAAATGGCTGACAGTCATCAGATGGTTCCAAGAAAAGATAATGAGAATAATGGCCCATCACTGCAAATGTGACACAACCTCCAAGAATCCCAAGACTTCCTATGATCTGTACAATGGCTGACAGTGCAGAGTCACAAGACAGAATCTGACAGAGACGTTTGCCATCTGCCTGAAAGGAAAAGCTTCAGAGAAAGGGGATTGATCCAAGCAATCTCACAACCTTCTGTTAGAAATGAACCATGTATAAATGCAAAAGATAAACTCCTGAAGACCAGAAAGGAGAAGAGATGACCTAGCAGAAGGCCTTGGGGAAAAAGTAATCAGTATTTACCTTTGGAACCACCTCATCACCACACCTCCTTTTCTTTTTAAAAGTCCATTTCATTAATGCATGATTGTGCATGTGTATGAAACATCAGGTGCTATTTTAAAACAAGCATACAATATGCAATAACTGAGTTAGGATAATTGATATTTCTCTCCCATCATCATTCTTTGGTGTCTGAAGACCTGAAGCTCTGTTCTTTTAGTTTCAAAAACATACAATGAGTCATATGCTGTATAACATTATATTTATTACTTCTATCTGGTCATGTCTGGTTATCCTGCTGTCTGACCCCCTTCTGTTTCTATAACCCTTCCCCATCTCTGTAGTTATCTCCGTAAGTTCCGTATACTTTTTAAGCATCCAGTAACAAGAGAAACCATGCAGTAGTTTCCTTTCCATATCCAATTTACTTCATTCTACATAATGTCCCCTGTAAATAACAGGATATGGTACCCTTGTGGATGAATAATAATACCTGGCATCTGTGATGCTGATGTCTTTTTCCCCACATAGATACCCAACAGTATGATAGTTGATTGTGTTGTAGATCTATTCCACCCAAGTCTCCACACTCATTACTCTAAGGAAATTCTCATGGACAGGACTTCCATCTGTAGACATTTGCATCTTCTTACTGACAAAGGTTCTGAGGTGGCTGATATCTCCTGATTTGGAATTCTCAGATTGGTAATGATACTCAACACTGTTTCATGAACACTTGCCCTTTTGAATTTCTTCTTGTGAGCAGTGTGTGTGTGTGTGTGTGTGTGTGTGTGTGTGTGTGTGTGTGTATTTCTAATGGTATTTTTTGTATTTATGACTTTCTTTTTTGAAGCAGAAATCCCCATGCCCTCTTGCCTTAGCTTTTGGAGTTCTGGAATTTAGAATTGTGCTTTCAAGCTCTTTTTGTGTTCTGGATAATAATTTCTGTCATATTATTAGTTTGCAGCATCTCTCCTTTCTGTAGGCTGTCTCTTCACTCCACCCATTGTTTCCTGTGATATGCAGAAGCTTCTTGGTTCACTATAATGCCATTTCTCTATTTTCCTTGTGTTGTCTCCCACACCAGCCCTTTTTTTCCTTGAAAGATTTATTTTATTTTTATTTATGTATAGTGTTTGTGTCTATGTGGGTGCATGCCACATCTTTACAGATGCCTGAAAGGCCAGAATATGATGCCAGGTCCCCTAGAACTGGAGTTACAAGTGAGTGTGAATCTCCCAATGTGAGTGCTGGCAGCCAAACTCTGATCCTCTGTAAAAATAAGTGTTCTTTACTGCTGAGCCATCCCTATCCGTGATCCCATCCCTTGAAGTTTCTACTCCCAGAATTACTGCCTATGTCCATGTCTTGAAGTACTTTTCATATGTGTTTCTTTAACTATATGGTTTCTGAGTTTTGAGTTTCACATCTAGATATTTGGTCCAGTTTGACTAGAACACATGCTGTTATTTCTGACTCTGTGCTGTGATCCTTTGATCTATATGTTTTTATGCCATGCTATTTTGATTTGCCAAATAATTAAAAAAAAAAAAAAACGAGAAAGCGAAGGTAATGATGATGATGGTGAGCTAGCACCTTGGATACAAGCAGCACGTGGACTATATCTTTAAGATTGGAAATCAGGCGTGTGTCAGTAGAAGGAAGGTATCTGGAGTTGGCAGAGGTATGTTTCCATGTAGCCCTACTAGTAAGATCTGAGAATAACTGTCCATTTCAGTTTTAGGATTTTTCCAGCAACACTGATTGAATAAATTGTTACTGTCTCTTCACCGATCACAAGGACTAGCATGTTGAAGAATTCAGCTTCCCCCATGTACATTCCTAAGGTCAATGCAATCTTAGTCAAAATTGGTAGCATGCATTTTTCCTCTAGAGATTAAAGCAATAGAGTGTCTAAGTCATACGGAAATATAATAAATCCAAATTAGCAGAGTAACTTTTAAAAGGAGCAAAATGGCATTTAAAATTATTTAGAAAAACCTTATTTTGATGTTAATGAAAGCTAGATTAATTAGTTTTGGTTTGGCACATTCATTGATGGAATAAGCAATCAAGTAAATAGACATATGCACATGTGGTCAGCTGGTTTTCAAAAAAGCTTCCAAAGCAATGGAAAAAAAATTCCTTAAAACATGGTTCTGAAATGACTGGACAGCCAGACACAAATGAGCTTCAATCATGTCTACTCTGCTATACAATAAGAAATCTAAAATAGCTGACTATTGAGAGTGAAAACTCAAAATATCAATCTTCTGGAAGAAAAATGAAGAGAAAGCCTTCGTGATAATTATTATCCTATGTTCAGCATATGTTTAGCATATTTATACATAAAATGTGAGTTTTTAAAGAAAGTGTCAATAAATCTGAATCCATCAAAATTTTGAATACTGTTGAAATTAGTTTTACTAAAACTGAAAGACAAATGTGAGTCTTAGAAAAATATTTCTAATATATGTTTATGGAACAAGAGTAACATCTAGAACATATTAAGAACTCTTAATAATTCAAGGACTAGGAGACAGCAGGCAACTGAAGATCACTTAGAAGGACTGAAAAGATTCTCCTGATGCAGGTTGAGAGTAGCAGAGACACCCAGCATCATTGGGCCTCAGGGAGCATGAGCTTGCTATGTATATACACTATGTCTATACACATACTATACACAAATGTCTATATACTATGCTTATAACGCACATATTAAAAAGTGAATTATACCAGTTTTCCTGTGTATTGTAAGTAGAACACTCATTACCTGTAACAGCATGTTGAATGATGCCATTCCCTTAAAAACAGTTCTACAGTTTCACCAATGGTTAAACATTTCATATGAGACTATAAATATAACTGCTTAGGGAAATAATTTATTCATTTACCAAGAAGTTACAAATACCACAAAACTCATCAGTTCTGCTCTTTGATATGAACCTAAGAAGCAAACAAAATCATGCCAGTGACTAGAGCCAGAAGAGTCCAAACTGGGAACAACCTAACATGCTTCATCTGCAGCACATCCATACAATGGAACATGACCAAGCAAGGAAGAATAGGTGAAAAATAGCAATAAATTCTATGTCATTTGAAAGATTGGCAGAAACTATGCATGTTACATGATTCCTTTCATATAAAGCTCTAGGAATACAAATAGAGAAAGTCAAGACATTCAAAAGCACATCTGCATGATAGATTAAAAATTAATAAGTTCTTGTAAGGTTTATGGGGGAAAACTCACAAATTGCCAGTATCAGGAACTGTCTTACAAAGTCTATAAAAATAAAGAAAATAATGAAATATTTGGCAAATTTTATGTCAATAATTTAGTGACAAATAAAATATACAACACTTATATAACAGTGGAAAGAAGAAATGAATTATTTAAGGAATTTAAAATAGTTAAGTTTTTAATAAAAAATATTCATAAGGAGTAAGTAAATACATTTAAAGAAGGAACCCACAGAAACTCTTAACCTAGAAGAGGGCCAGAAACAGATTGCACATAAACCTAATTTGACAAAGATACTCTAAAGAAAGGAACTTAGAAGTCCATGTGGCTTGTGTGCATAAAAACAAAAATTCTTGATAAAATATTAGCAAGCATTATCAAAAAATAAATAAAACTTTAACCCCTGGCCAAGCAGGGCTAATCAGTTAATGTAACAGAAAACACAATCAATGCAATTCTCCATATTAGCAGAAGGCACAAGAAAATGTGTGTCTGAGTAGACACGGAATGAAAACATTTGGTCCAGTTCAATATCCATTTGTGATAACAACTTAAAACAAACTAGAAATGGAAAAGAATTTTCTCAATCTATTTAAATACATCTGGGAGATACACGTTTCTAATGTCATTCTTAATGGTAAGGCATTAAACCTCTTCCTACAATCACAGAACACAGAATATATCATTTGCAACAGCCCAAGAAAATCACGGACTAAGGAACAAATCAAACACTCTTCACAGAAATATATAAATAAATATTCACAGCAGACTTGAAGCAGTGCTGAGAAATTTAAAGACAAATAAATTGAGAGATACACCACATTTGAGAGACTCAATTTTGTGGTCCTTTCTTCCCATGTTTATCTGCAGATTTAACACAATCTGAATAAAAAACAGCAGGCTATTTTGAAGAAATTGACAAACTGTTTCTATAATTTATATGAAAAGTTAAAGTTACCTAGAAAGTTCAAAACAATCAAAAACAATAAGACAAAAACAGTGGGACTCAACTACCTGAGTTACAGTAAACATGGTGGGTAGGAGTTGGGGATAGGGGCAGAAAGGCAGACATCCATGAATAGGGCAATTTCAGATGGCCCACAATAAAACCACACAGTCAGTCAGTTTGGTAACACCGCATAAATTCAGTGGAGGAAGCAAGGACATCCTAGGAAGTCAGAGTTAAGTTTATGTATTTGTTTGTTTGTTTCCTGTCATTTATGGACCACAGTTATGCTTATCATTTTTTTCAGAGTAACAACATGTTTGTTACATACTTAACATCTTCCCTTCTGTAGGTTGTACCCTTGAAGCAACACGCTTAAAACCTATGGAAGCTTCTTGAACAGGTATGCAGGCACAGTGTAGATGAAGAACAAAGAGGAATGATTTTCCTTTCTTTGTAAAGGAGAGAAGGCTGTTGCTTTTCCCACACACAACTTCCTGAAAGAATTTCCTCTCTTCTCTATCCCTTTGGCATAGATAGAAAATAAAAGAAGGCCCATGTGCTTCTTGTATAGTTTTTAAGGAGTTGGGAATGTCTCTAAGTTCAGCTTTACTCCTCCTTGATATGTAAACACCTAGAAAAATGCTATTCCAGTATCCCTACTCATTAAAGACCTAATCCAGACCTAACTGCTGGGCTTTACCAGTGGTAGACAGATAGATAAACAGAAAGATGAATGGGTGGGTACATGGATAGACGGATGGATGGACACATGGATGGATGAATGGATGAATGGATGGGCACACAGATGAGTAATTATACAGACAGATCAGTAGATGTAAATAGATGATAGAGATAAGTAGATGGTAGATAGATACATAGATAAATATACAGATAGATAAATGAAAGACAGATAGGTAGGTAGACAGACTAAACAAATGACTTGCATCCTCAACATCACAAGAAAAATAGAAATGCTAAAGACAACTGCCAAAAGAATATATAAAAACCCCTAATCTGTTACAAGTGAACAAGAAAACAGACAACCCACTGAAAATAGGCAGAGTAGTTGAACACTGCTAGTGTTGATCATAATATTGATCACATGGAAATGATCTCAAACATCATCAGCTATCAGGGAAATGCAAGCTGAAGCCAAAAATAAAACATGCTTCCAGCATATTTAGAATTAAAAAATTGTTGCTAGGCAGTAGTGGTGTACACCTTTAATTCCAGCACTTGGGAGGCAGAGGCAGAGTCAGAGGCAGAGGCAGAGGCAGAGTCAGAGGCAGAGTCAGAGGCAGAGGCAGAGGCAGAGGCAGAGGCAGAGGCAGAGGCAGAGGCAGAGGCAGAGGCAGAGGCAGAGGCAGAGGCAGAGGCAGAGGCAGGCAGATCTCTGTGAGCTCAAGTCTAGCTTGACCTACAGAGAGAGTGCCAGGACAGTCAGAGTTACAATAGAGAAACCCTGAACTATCTCTTGAAAAAAAACAAAAACAAACAAACAAACAAAAAAACCAAACAAACCTTTCAAGGATCCCACACTTTGGGAAGCACATGGAAGAGCCACTTCACAGACTGTTACTTACACATTGCTCACAGTGAGTTAGCTGTGTATACCACATTGGTTTTTTTCTTTGCTCCTAATAAAGCTCAAAAGACATCGATGCTCTGACACAGTGACCTTCTTCTAGTTACAACTAAAAAGAAGTGGAGACATGTGTCCAGGAAGGTAGGTATATCAGAGACCTGATCCATAATAGCCAGTACTAAAGCAGGTCACTTTTTCATTAACAAGAGAAAATAAAGTTTTTGTATGTTCATACAATGAATACATTTATTCATCAGTTAAAAAGTAATAAAGATTAGTATGCATAGCAACCTGACTCAAGCTCCTATCTTAAGTGAAAGAAGGAAGATATTGATACATACACACATTATTAAAGCATCATGAGAAACCAACAAACAGCCAAAACCAACTAGTAAGAGATGTGAAGAGAGAGGGATAGAGGGATGGAGGGTTGGCTGGAAGGGGCAGGGGTAACAGTGTCTTTTACTTATTGAATGGTCAGATGAAATGGAGGGTAAAAGCCTGACTTATGACTAGTTTTCATGCTGTGTGTCATCTCAGGGTCAGTGTTCTTTCTAACAAGCTATGATCCAATGAGGAGTTAGGAATGGATGAGTACATGATTCTTGAGGGAATGGGTGTGCATGTCATTCTCAGGAGCCACGAGAATCAGCTAACCTATGGCAGAGTGAGAACGTGAGAGGGAAGCTTCTGGCAATAGAAATGTACCCATATTTCTTCTACTCTGTGGTTAGAAGTGTACACAAAATTACCAAAGCTCATCAGAGAATGGTGGCTCCCAACACTAGGGAGGCTGAGGCAAAAGAATCACTGTGAGTTCAAGGCCAGCTTGTAGTACAGAACAAAACTTATCTCAGAAAAACAAGAAGACTGGAAATGTGTGACGTGTGTATAATTACAAATGTAAGTCACTTGTAATTCAGTTCTTTGACATTTTGTGTAACATCTGCTGGACTAAGTGAAGCCAGGAACACTAAGTGTTCTCATTGTGACAGCCCTAACTTCCCAGCAGACCAGTTTGACCAATGACCCAACACAGAAGCAATGGCATAATTTATTTTGCTCAAAGGAAAGTATTTATTGTTGTTATCAACTAAAGTATCATTTCCTTGAGCCAGAGCTTGGTAGAAATAGCTCATGTCTGCATCAGTGAGTATCAGCTGAGGTGGCCCAAAGGTGGGCATAGGATCCTCTCTAACATACCGGAGCATCCGGGCAGAGGATGCTGGTGCTGTGTACAGCAGTGCCTATACATGGTCACTCTGTGGAGCTTGGGTTTGCTCAGGACATGCCTGTGTTCCTATAGTGACCATGAAGGGGAAATCAGGTAGAAGATGTGTGTCACCTTTTCCAGTCCAGGCCAAGGAAGTCACATTTCTCTGTCTCCTTGAGTCTGTGGCAGTTTGTTGGCCTTCCCTTGTCATCTATCACCTAGGCATGCAATTTTATTTTAAAGCAAAGTTTTGTTGTGATACAACAAATTGGCCCCCTTAAATATATGATTAAATGTTGTTAACATGCTCAAAGTGTTGGGCAATGTTCCCACAATCCATTTTAATGCAAACTGAAACCCCAAATCCTTTGCACTCACTATCCATTTTCTTCCCTGAAAACTCCCAGTCTTCAGGTACTGGCCATATCCTTTTTGTCTCTGGTCTCATCTTATGGGTGTTTTATATAAATTAAATTATATAACATGTCACCTATAGGTATATATGCTTGAGGTTTCTTTCATTTGATTTATATTTTCATAGTCTGTCCAGATTATAACATATATCAAAACATCATTTTTTTATTGCCAAATACTATTCCTTTGGGTTGTGTTATGGGTTGAATACTAAGTGTCTCCTATAGGTTCATGTGTTGAGAACTTGGCTCCCAGAGGGAAGTTCTAGTTGGAGGGTGCTGTGGAACCTTTAGGAGGAAGGTCTACCTGAAGGAAGGAAGTGACTGGGGCATGCCTTTAAAGAGTGTACTTGTCCCCGAGTCCATCTCCCCCCACACCGCTTCTGTTCACCATGAAAGGAGCTAATCTGCCTGTAATATGTAATATGATCATATTCTCTGCTCTGACTATCAGTCTCCCTTCAGGTGCATGGCTATGATGCCAGCTCACCAATGCCTGAAACCCTGAGCCAAAAAAAACCCTTCCTTAAGTTGTCTCCTTCCCCCATTTATTAAAGATGAGACGTCAGACAAGGCATCAAATCTGTGGACAACATTTTACTTCCTACTCACCAGTCAATGGATAAGTGGATGATTTTCACTCTTTGGTCATTATGAATAATGTCATTATAACTATTTGTGTTGAAATTTTAAGTGGAAATGTGTTTTTATTTATATATTGCATCAATAACTTTTGTTTCTATGGTAAAATTCCATGGCCAAGGTAACTAACAAAAGGAAGAATTAATTAGAGTTTGTGGTTCCAGAGGGAGAGTCCACAGAGGCAGGGCAGGCATAGCAGCAGGCAGCCTGAGCAGGAAGCATGCATGCATGTGTGTCACATGTGCACATCGACACTAGAGGTCCACATCAGGTGTCTTGTTTAATCACACCTCATCTTATTTTTGGAGACAGTACCCCTCACTGAAGCTGGAGCTCAGTGACTCTTCTAGGCTGGCCAATGAGCTCTGTTGATCTTCTTGATTCCTGAGCTCCTAACCCAACCCTTGACTTTTAGGTGGATGCTAGGGGGTCTTACTCCAATCCTCATGCTTGTATAGAAAGCACTGTAGCCATGGAGCCATCTCCCCAGCCCTAGAGACCACTTCTTGCTTCTGCTACCTTAGAGAGTTATCACTTTCCTCTTGCATTTTACTATAAACAGAATTAGAGAACACTGGCCTTTAACACTTTGCCTGGGAATTTCCTCAGAACCACCATCCAGTTTATTATGTAAATTTCCTATTTTTTAGTCAGACTGTGGTGGTGCATACCTTTAATCCCAACACTTTGGATGCAGAGGCAGGAAGATCTCTGTGAGTTCAAGGCCAGCCTGGTCTACAGAGTGAGTTCCAGGACAGCCAGAGTTACAACAGAAAAACCCTGTCTCAAACAAACAAATAACCAAACAAATCCTATTTCCTGTGTCAATGCAAATGGAAATTTTGCTGGACTTTCTGTCACTTCACCTCAAGTTCCCCTTTTCCAAAACCCCAACATCCTTTCCCTAACTGTTTAAAGCCCTCACAGACAGTCTCTTTGGGGCCATCAAGGCTCAGCTTATGGCTTTTTTAGGTTTACCCATTTGTTATCTATCCTATTCTGATCCCATAGGCACTTTCACCCATGTAGATTTTTTTCAATGGAAGCTTTCCATTTTGTATACCCACATCCCTTCAGGTTACTATGACTACATAACAAGCCACTCTGAATCTTTGTAGGTTAAAAAAGTGACTGTCCTTGTACCACTCATGTATCTGCTAATTATATGAGGCTCACCAGAGACAACTTATCTTCACACCATAGCAGCCACAGATGCTCGGAGAGTTAGAGCTAGAGTCACTGAGGGCTCATTCGCTCATGTGTTTGAGCTGATGCTGACTCTCAGGTGAAGGCTTCACAAGCGTCTCGACCAGAACATACCCGAGCACCTTTCCACATGGACTAGTCATCCCACAATGTGGAAACTGGGCTCCAAGGGCAAGAGCATGAGAAACGAAGAACTAGACTTGGAAGGATTACATGGACTGTTCTAGAATATTTTAAGAGGTCATCAGTGTCAGCCCTCCTACATTATCTATGTTGATGGGGTCACAAGCCTGCCCACTGTAAGAGGAAGGGAATGTTGTTGGCTCCCTGGTGGTGGCTAGAATTCTTCGGAGTACCAGAGTGAATGGATGTGTTGGATGTTGGATGTTCATTGTAACTTGCCACAAGAATTAGGATGTTTTCCTTATAGAAATGATGGGAGAATACCCTTTAAAATTATGGAGAGCTGCCTTTCATAAGCAACATAAATGCATGTTCATTACAAACATTTCACATAATATATAGACAATATGCCACATTTTAATGTTCCAGTTAGGTTAGGCTGAAATCACATCTCCTGGATCTGCATCTGATTTTTGCTCTATAGCCTTTCTGCGGACCTATTTTACAGAAGCAAGAAAGTGGACAGAGGCAAATCTTTAAAACTGTCAGAGATACTTGAGGCTTGAGTTAAATGAGATTGGTCAGGGCAATGTAATTTTTTTTAACCATAGAAATGGGCCTTTTAACACACGTTCTAGATTGCGTAAAGGGTCATTTTAGTCAGACCTTTTGTTGCTGTGACAAAATACTTGTTAGAAACAACTTAAAAAGAAGAAAGGTTTAATTTTAAACTCACAGTTTCAGAGGCATCGGCACACTTGTGCAGCACATTATTGTGACAAGATCAGGTAGTAAAGCAGGTACTTCATCACAAGGCAGGCAGGAAGTGGACAGGGACAGAGACTGGACTAGAGCAGGATATGCTTCCAGTGATGACCTTCTTCCATCTAGGCCTGACTTCCTAAAGGTTCAGCTACCTCCCAAAAAATACCACCAAATGGAGACCAAGTATCCAGCATATGAGGCTGCAAAAGATATTTTATGTTCAAACCATAACAGCTTTAAAATTGTCTATGGCTCTATGGACAATGACCAGAGACTCTGTACCTGCATGCTTCCACTTTATTTAGTCTACACTGTCAGGACCAGTGACAGGGACTATATACTCTGTTTCTGAACCAAGTCACAGTAAGAAGGAAATCAGCATATAGTTACAGGTCAGATTCAATCAAGGTGCACTGGCCATGCTTCAGGAGAACGTGTGTTTGAAGGCTAAATGGAGAGCAGAGAATTAAATCAATCTGGCTAATGTTATTCTGGACTCTGACAAGGAGTGAGGAGCTAGACTTATCCAGTGCAATGCAAACTAAGAGATCAGGATGACAGACAGAAGGAGAGAAAGAACTGATTATTTTCCTTCTGTGATGCTCCTTAAAAGAGCCAACTTCCCACCCTGTGGATCAGATCAACAAGGTTTGATGTTTCCTTGATAGTAGCATTATTGCTGATGTTGTTATCACTGTTAGAAAGTGGCAGCCACTTCTTAGCATGGGTGCTGTGACACTATGAATGTCCATCACAGAGGCTAAACCTCAGATAAAAGAGAGCAGCATACATGGAAACCACATTCAGTGATGGCTAAGCTGACCTCCAAATGCCAGTTTTAAAGGTAATATTTAAAGGCTGCATTTCCCCAGAGAGTATCTTCCTCTTGGATCAGCACAATGGCATGGATGATTGAGTAGTATATTAGTTAGTTATGCATTGATGTAACTTCATTACTAACAGATTATCAGGACCAGTAACATGAACCTGACATTTGAGAAAGAAAATACTCATTTTGACTCATAGTTTCAGAATACTTTGCCCACCATGGTGGGCAAAGCTTGAGGGTGGGAGTGTGTGGCAGAGACCAGTCATAGTATGATAGACTAAGAAGCAGAACACAAGGCAGGAAGTGGACTAAAATAACATATCCCCAAGAATCTATACCAGAGACTTACTTCTAGGTCACCACTTCTTATGAGTCCTCCCACCATCTCCCCAAATAGCACCACCCACTGAAGAACAGCTATTCAGAATGTCAGCCCGTGGGAACATTTCAGTGTCAAGTTGTACAAATGTGTAGAAGAGGACATCAAGTTGGAGGTCAGGGTGAAGTGTTTCATTTGGACTCCATGGCTAACTCAGGCATTTGTAGCTGTTAAATGAAGAGGTTGGTTTTCATGCTCTTTGAGCCACCCCCTAGCTCCAGTGTTTCCTCCAGGCTTCTTCCACAGTGAATGCCTCTCATTTTACCAAGATACTGTCCAAGGTGCTGAACATCCAGGTTCATGCTGTATCCTGTGAGTTATACAACTTGTAATCTTAAAGATTATGATGGGACCACTAGAAATAGACTTCTTATCAATCACCCACATGAACAGACAGATGTCAAAACCATCTGAAAGTAATTTACAAACATTCCTCAACAGAGGCGAGGGGGTTGGGGGGGGGGGGGGGGACTCTGTTTCATACCAGTGAATTTCTGATAGACCACTAGGTAAAGAAGTCAGAGGCCTGAAAGGTTTGGGGGCCTGATACATGCTTGCCCTCTGGAAGTCTCCCTCCCCATTAGGGCTTCTTTATTCTCTTATTAATCTCCTCTCCATCTTCACTGAATAGACCTTGTGAGACTACAGTGGTAAGTGGTACGTTAATAAGTTCTGTTTACATGTGTGTGCGTACACACACACACACACACACACACACACACACACACACACACTACATATATCCTCATAGTGTGTTTTTAAGTTCTCAAAACCCAGAACTAATAGATTACATGTAGATGTGTGCTTTGTATATAAATAAGTGCATTTATATAAAGAGATTTACCATAAGATACTGGCTAATGTGATTCTGGAGAATAAGAAGCCCCCAAATCTGCCATCTGCAACCTGGAAGCCTAGGAGAGCTCATGGTACAGCTCCAAGGTCTGAGAGCCAAGTGGCTCATAACATAGATTTACACATGTGCCTGGAGAATGAGGAATACTGAAGGCAGGAGATATCGTCATAGTGCATGTAATCAGACATGGTGTTCTTCATCTGCATCTTCATTCCATTCAGGCCTCAGTGGACTGTGAGGCCCACATTGGGAAGTGCTGTCAGCTTTACCCATTTTGGCCAGTTCCAACACGGATACCTCCTGGACATACCTAGCCATCTGGGGACCTAAAGCCTAGTCAGATTGTTGCATAGACTCAACAATTATGCTGTTTAGATGCTAATTTTATGTTTAAATGAAATCTTACATGCAAAACTCCTTGGAAGCAGGATATTGGATAGCATTTCTAGACTCTGTTATTGTAAAGTTGCTGGGCTTCTCTGAGAACACCTGGGGTCAGATGAGCTCTGGGTGCTTTACAAGCACAAATGAGAGACTCAGATAGAGACTGTGACTTCCAGAATAGTATGGGCACTTAGGGATGAATGATTTGAAGCTGGTACCACATAGGAAGCTGCAGAGCAGGGACAGCCCGCAGAGCTGGCCCTTTCAGAGGAAATAATGAGCTGCATGGCTGTCATTCTGTGGGATTTAACTTTTTTTTTTTTCTTTTTGGAAAATGTTAGTTCACCACCACTACTGGAAAATTCTCGCCACTTAACCTGTCTGCTGTAAATTAAGCTGCCATTGAATTCGGTGATGCCGCCAATGCTGAAGTCAAGAGAGTTTTAAAAATCATGAGCTTCCTGAGCTCCTAATCACATTTCATAGTGGGAGCAGAGTTTCTAACCCAGCCCCAGAGATGTTCTTTGTGCTCTCAATTGTCCTTCATTTGAGGAGTTGGCTGCCCACTCTCAGCTACTGGGCCTTTGTCTATGGCTGGTTTTGAAGCTGCCTCTCTTTGCTTTTGGCAATTCTACTAGGGGAAGGTAGAGAGCTCAGCTGGATTGGATTTCGAGAGTTTGGAAAGAGTCACCACTAAGCACTGGGTATAGAAACAACCCAAATATCAGATCTAGGAATCAAGGTCATGGGGCACACAGTGAGTACTTGCTGAGCATCCTGCACAGTGCTAGGCTGTTAGTGAGGCACTAAGGTTCTCAAAACCACTATTCTAGAAAGTCCACATTGAAAACCTACTCTAATTCATGATGTTTCAATTGGCAACTACTTCACTTGTGACAAGTTTACAATTAAATCAGGGTCTGGATATGACTAAATAAACTTTTGAGCATTGATGAAACTTTCTGAGTTGAATGAGCCTTTAAGTAGGAACTTATCAAATATTCATTTAGTGAGGGTATACCGTGAAAGGCAATTAAAAGACTGTTGAATTACTCCCATTAGCTTCCTACTGCAATATCCAAGAACGGACAAAAATTCAGAGCATTAGAAGCTAATAAAGTCATTCAATGATGCCATATCAACTAGAGTCAGCTTCTTGGAAGAAACTTCTTAGAATCCAAAGATCATCTGATGCTAGAGGATGAGTGAGATTGCTTTGCAGTCAGGCAAACAGCCTTCACTATACTTGAATGACCTGGTGATCCCTCTGGTCAGCTCACCAAACCTCTGTCTCCTTCTCCCATTGGTCACCATTTCATTTGTAAAACTATCCAGAATCTCCAGCTTCCAATAATAAAGAATGGCTCTAGATGACAGAGGAGTTCATGAGTTCTGGTAGCAGAAATATATTTATGCATATGTAAGAATTTTTAAAATACTCTAGCCATGTATCCTCAGAAAATATCCTGTGACTTGATTCAGCTGAAAAATACATGGATCAAGTGGGGGGAACTCAAGAGAGGAGGAAGAGGGCAAATGCTGTCAGCAAGAGACACTAGTTCAGATGCACAGAACTATAGTGAAATATTAATTTGATTGTTGTAAAAATGTGAATACTAAAGTTAAAGCAATCAAGAAAATGACATATAAGAAAATTATAGTTTACATTATGTTATGAAGATTATGTAACAGTAAGCTGAAGGAGTTATGACTACTAATCCTTATGAATCATAGTGCCATGGAATCCCCATTGCATATCAATAGGAATTAGCTGACATAAAAATTAGAAATATAAAGACAAAGAAATAGAATTACTTTTGACAATTTAGAAATATAAAAAAGACACATTTTAAACAATGTAATTAGTGAAAATTATCAGACTTTATAAACTAGACTTTAATCTGTAAAATTAATCGCTTTTAGTTCATTGCTATGAAATTAATATACTCTCCCAAGCGACCATGCTACATTCATAAATGTTGACCATATGATACTTTTTAAAAATTTCAGTAAGTTCCAAAGACTATTATCCAATATTCTCACAGCATTTATTCTTTCTTGACAGCCTGTCACCAATTTACTCAAGTAAAACCTACCTTCTGATATCTTCTAAAACTCTGTGGACCTGTGTTGCCTCATCTCTACAACCACCGGGAGTCTCAACACTATGGTTTGAAAGGCTTTGGGAATAGGCTTAGCATTGTTAGAAGAAAACATCAGAGTAATCATCTAAGATTTAGAAAAGTGGAAAAGACGTGGGTCTCAAACTCACAAGAAATGGATGGGTAATCTACAAAAACCATTACTTTTCTGAACTCATCAGAGAGTGATATTAAATATCTGTCAGTTTTTCAGACATCTAAGGAGAAATAAACATAAAAGAAGCTCTGGTAAAGCTTGGAGCAGAAACTTGAAGGAACATGGTGGCACTCTGGCAGCCTGTAGGAGTAGTTTGGGTGAAAAACATAGCTAGATCCCTTTCAAGATTCTTCTTTTCAGTGGAAAATAAAGGTATAAATGCTGGGTCAAGAATATGAAACCAGAAAAGCTCCTGACAGATGGAAGAAGAAACACTGAGCCTCCCTACTCCCACAGTGGGGAGGAAAGGACCATGGAGAACATCTACCTTAAAGCCAGAAACACAGAGCTCTCCTAGACTGAAGTCAAATAAAAAATTTTAATGAAAAATTACGTTTATTTATTTACTTGTGTGTGTATGTGTATGAGTGTACTCACATGAGCACACATGTGCCATGGTATACACATGGAGGTTCGAGAACAACTTGCCAGAATCAACTAGAGTTGTCTCCTTCCTTCTACCATATGGATTCCCAGGGATCAAACTCAGGTTGCCAGGCTTAGTGGCAAGTACCTCTGTCTTCTGAGCCATTCCTACCCTGCCTCTACATACAATTTACTGCATGACTGAATATCACTTTAGAGAGAGCCTTTCTGAGGTGTTGAGTAATAGAGAAGTCTAATACTCAAACTGACAATACCCAGTAACATCTCCAACTTCACTCCAAGCACAGGGCCATGGAGGTGCAACCAGTGATTTACTGAAGGAGACCTCCAGGATTAAAGCAGACCTTGAGCAGTTCAGTGTCTGACCACAGGGTCTGACCAACTTCCCACAGCAAACATTTGATAGTGGCAGTGGTTCCACTTCTGGATATAGATACTGTTTTCCTCATTGTCAAGTATTTTGTATGAAATGTTTGGCCTTTAACCCGCATGGACCATGTAAAGAAGAACTAAACAGAAACATGATTGCAGGAGACCCAGCACTCAACATAATGGAACCTAGATACAAGACTCACATGGGAGAATTGGGGGAGAGGGGGAAGACAGAGGAGAGAGTAATAAAAGATGAGAAAGAAAGTAGAAAGAGAGAAAAGAGGTGGGAGAAGAGAGGATGAGGAGAGAGATAAGACAGAGACACAGATACACAGAGGAAAGATGACAGAGACAGAAGAGAGAGAGGAGAGAGACAGAAGAGAAACAGAAGAGAGACAGTTGCAACTAAAAAGCTGTGGAATGGTATCACATGATCTAAACATGCAGTTGGACCCAGAAAAAGAAACTGGAAGAAAAATTCATAATATAACATATGGAGAACTTTTAAAATGACATTAATTAAACGAAAGATTTAGGGATTTTTCTCAGAGCACTAACATTATCAAAACTAAATAAACAAAAACTCTGAGATGCATTGTGATCAAATTTCTGAAAATCAGAGAAAATGCTATTGCAGACCGAACAAAAGTAAGACAGATAACAGACAGTCCAAGGAAGAGCCCGAGACAGTTTTTTTGCTGTTGTTGTTGTTGTTTTAAAATAAGAATCACATAAGTCAAATAATACATATGAAGGCTGAAAAGCAAACATTTAAAAAAATTATACAGGACTCTGTACCAGGTAGAAATATCTTTAGCGAGTAGAATAAAAATAAGTTTTCTGGACAAACAAAAAACCAAGAAAACAAATTACCAGTGGCATCATACAAGATTAAATGAATTTCTTCAGGCAGAAGAAATGCCAGACAGGAAAGTAAATCTATACAAAGAAATGAAGTATGATGGGAATTATGAAAGTGACAAATTAGACATTCAAAGATGTGAAATTTATTATGTGTAGATCATACCTCCATTTTTTTTCAAAGATATTGCTTGTGACTAATGATATTAACTTTTGTTATTGGGAATAATAGGCAAAATTGTACATTTCCCCAAAGCACATTGATGTCCTAACACCCAGTGTGCTAGAATGTGACTGCCATTAATGATAGCTTCTTCTAAAGCATTTTTATTTAATTCTTATTCATTTATTATTAGTGTGAGGGGAAGGGTAGGGGGAAAGAACATGTCTGTCATGGTACATGTGCAGAGGGGAGAGGAGAGCCATCTCTTTCCTTCTACCATGGGTTTCTAGAACCAAAGTTAGATCATCGGGTTTCATAACAAGATCTTTACTTGCTGATCCATCTCTCAGACCCAGAGATGACATTTTTAAAGTTAAATAAGCTCAAAAGGGATTGTTAAATTGGTCCTGATCCAACATGAGTGGTGTCCTTAAGACTTCCAGAAATCAGGACATGGGCCAAGGATGGGGAAACCCCAAGCTAAAAAACAAAAACAAAGACAAAAAAAAACAAACAAACAAAAAACAGGCATTGGGAAGGCAAGCATGGTGTCCCTAGCAGATACAACACTGAGATGACTTTGGTTCTAGACCTCCTGCTTCTGGAATCAAGAGATAGAACGTTGGCTTTGAACCATCCAGTCCCCAGCACTGTTTTCTAGTGCGCTAGTGCCCCTGTTTACTAGTGAGCTAGTGCCCTTGCCTACAATGACAGTTGCCAGGTTTCTCTGTTCACACTTACTATCTGTGATCCAAAGAATCACATGGAAAGGACTCTTGAAATCATGTAAATTTTCTTTATCCCATCAGTCTGACTGCCCTGTTTAGTTACTTTCCCTATTGCTGTGATAAAATACCTTGATAAAAGCAAACTAAAAGGAGTAGAATTTATTTGGTCTCTCAGTTCTCAATCCATTGTGGGAAAGTCCTGGTGGCAGGAAACTAGAGCAAATGGTCACAATGCACCAGCAGCGATGAAGCAGAGAGTGAAGAATACCTGTGCTCAGTTCAATTTCTCCTGTTTATACAGGCCAAGATCCCAGCCCAGGGAATGGTGCACCATTCATACTAGTTCCTGGGACAGTTGGTAAATCTCTAGTTTTCCTTAACCTTAATCTCTTGGCACATTATGTTTCAGGCTTGCATGCTCCCTGATCTGACTATAATATAAGTTATTATGCCAACTACTCTTGCTTTGTTTATTGGAGGATAACATTTATAAGTCAAGATCTGATGCCATTTGTAGTCATGAGGTGATCGCAGGTAGACATATTTTAATACAGCTCTGTAAGTTCACCCAAGCTCCCAGACCATATCCCTATCACCACCCCAACTTATATGCTATGCTATTCTCTATAAGCCCTGAAATGGCCAGTCTCCCAGCCCTCCCTGTCATCCTCATATCTTCCACATTCCATCTAACATACATGGAGCTGATCACCTGTCCCTTCTAATCCTCACCTTCTCCTTGATCTTCATCTTGTCAACTAGATAGTAGCCTTTTTCAAAGGTCACCTTCTCCCTCTCCCTCTTCCGTATCTTTGGGTCTGAAAAAGTGATGGCTATGATTTTTGCTTTCTAGTACCCAAACTGGACATGGAATTAGATGGTACCTTATTATCCTCTTGCCTCCTGTGAATATCTCGTATTCTCACCCATCGTCGCCCTCCCTGGAGGATCATTCTCTGTACCCTGAGTTTGTTTCATTATGTATTCTTCTTGTCCTGTTTTGCGTTACCATTTCTAGAGATGGCTTTATCTATTTCTAACTCTTCAGGGTTCCATCATTTTCATTCTCTCCTTCTAGTTAACACATAACCATTCACTTCCATTTTCATTCCTGAAGCCAGATCCCAGCACACAGTGAATATAGAATATAAAACTTCTATGAAGAAGCAAAACTCTAACCTCCCTTGTCAATATTTCCACCACGAATTCACTACCAAACTTTTAAAAATGAGGTTACTTGCCTCTTATGTTTCTCCACAGTGATGAAAAATTTAATAACTCAGCATTTATCTTATGCTGCTACTTGCTATGGTTTTAGTTTATCCTTTATCAGGAAACGTTTGTTAAATGTGGTCACTTGCTCTAGAGAGGAAAAAGCTAAGATGGTTTACAAGACAAGTGTTAATTATTTTTCTTCTCTTTCTTATTTCTTCTCACTGAGGAAAGAATGAGGAAGGCTTTGACTTTTGTTATTTAAAAATGTATTAGAGCCATAGAAAGAATGCAATGTTAGTACAGTAGAACTCCCTGATAAGTTCATAGAGGAAGGTACTACACTAGTGTGCTCGAAAGCAAAGTGGATCCCAAGGTAGACTTCTGAACACTGATGCTGATTCCACCTTAACTGATTGTATGATCTTTGGTAAATCATTTTACACCTCGAAGCCTATTCTTTTACCTATAGAAGAAGAAAAATGATGGCTCTGTTTAATTTTCTACAAACTGTGGGTGGGAAGAGAGGGATCTACTTCATAGGCTGTATTGTTACAGAGATCAATTCATATTCCAGGGATGTTTGAGAAGCAGTTATAGAATATTCAAACTGGAGTTAGCTAAGTTTGCTGTTGCTATTGGGTTATTTAAGTAGAAGGTTGAGACCTGGTTAATGTGTAATCCTGCTAAGCTTAGGGCATAGATTCAGCTCCTCTTTCTTTCTTGTGATCTGAAGACTCTGGAGGAGGTAAGAGATGCAGGTTCTAATAGACCTTATCTACTTTGTTTTCCTGTCCTCTCCAGTTCACATCATCTGCAGGCATGTGCCCTAAGGAACAGTGGGAAAGTGCAGTCAGAGACCTGTAGAAGTTTATTTTTAGTTGGGTTTAAAATATTGATTTTTGCACTGTTGGGTGAGGGTCTGCCTAGGTCTTGGCATTTTGAATTGTCTGCAGGTGTTGAATTTATGTGGGAGAAACTGATTGCTAATGATCTGCATATGCTATCAGTAGAACACCTGAGGAGTTGTGAAAGAATAAATTAAAAACACCTGAGCTAAGATTCTCAGGGTTCCACTGTCGAGTGTGTCAGAGGCCAGGACAGTGGTTCCCTCTGCTGATGTCTAGCAGGGCTTGCACCTATGAAAATGCTTCATCTCTTCTTTGCTGAGCCCACACAGTGGCTACTACAGGGACCCATTCTAGCTTTCTAGGCATAACGCATTCTAGAGCTGGCTAATTTCTTCTTTGATTATTGTGGTGATTTGAATGAAAAAAATGTCCCATATAGTCTCATGTATTTGAACACTTGGTCTCCAGTTGGTGGCACTGTTGAGTGTTTAGAATTGGGGTGGGGTGGGCTTTAAGAGCTTAAGTCTTCATCCTACTGTCAGGTCACTCTCTGTGCTTTGTGTTCACAGTTAAGATGTGATCTCTCATCTTTCTGCTCTAGAAGTCATGCCTTCCTACCATGATAGACTTACCTTATGGAACCATAAGCCTAAATAAACTCTTCCTTCTATGAATTGCCTTGGTGTTTTATCACAGTAATAAAAATAATTAATGCAGAAGTTGGTGCCAGAGGGCGGGCTGTTGTTATGAACAGTTTGACCATGGTTTTCTTGTTTTTGCTTGTTTGTTTGTTGGAATATGGAAGGCCTTGGAATTTTGGACTAGAGAAGTGGTTGGATGCTGTACGCAGAACTTAAAAAGCTGTCCTAATAGGAACTTGGATGGCACAGGTTCTGAGATCAATGTGGACTGTGAAGGCCCAGATCAAGAGGTTTAGAGGGAAACAATATTAACAACTGGGCTAGTGGCCATTCCTATGATATTTTGGCAATGAATATGACTGCTTTCTGCTCTTGGCCTAAGAACTTGCTTGAGGCTAAATGAAAAAGTAATCGGCTAATTTTGTTGGTTAAGGAAATTTCAAGGCAGCATAATGTCGAATTCACTGCAGGGTTATTGTTAATGACTATTATATAGGTCTACAGTGAAAGAGAGGAAATAGGGTAGAAAGAAATACAAAGTGTATACTTTAAAGAGAAAAAAGAACAGTAGGAAACTTAATGTTGCAACCAAAGTCTGTACTAAAAGAGATAAGGATATCCGTAACATCAAGGAGAGGTCTCCTCTGCCCTGGAATAAAGGGAAGGGTGCCCTGAGGGCATGACCCAACCCAGCTAAGCTTGCAACTTGTAGAAGAAAGCATAATGCATTTTCTACTCCTAGATGACACTGTGTAGGGAGGTTTAAGAAGTGTAGTCTTGCTGGATAGTGTATTACTTTGAGCTTTGAGAGCTTAAGTTTTTGCCCTCCTTACAATTTGACTTATCTGCTTCATGTGCATAGTTGACATGTGAACTCTTATTTTCCTGGTTTCATTGCTATGCTGCTTGCTGCCATGTCTGCCCATCATGATGGACTCTTACTCTTCTGGAACCATAAGCCTAAATAAACCTTCTTTCTATAAGTTGTCTTGGTCATGGTTTTTCATCATAGCAACAGAAAAGCAACTAATACAACTATTAAACTTGATGTCACAAACAATTCACACATGGGATTAACATATAAGTTCAGATCTTTAAGCTAATGTGGTGGGGGCATAAGATTTACTGTAATTTAAGTGCTTAGTTCAGAGATTTCCCTTTCAGCCAGCACTGTCTTGCCATGGGTACTACTCAATAAGAACAGAAGGCAAGGTTTTTCTGATGCCGAACTCCCTTTCAGCCAGGCAGGAAGACATATTTTTCAGCTGGGAAGCCCCTGAGTTGCCACAGCTACTTTGGCTGCTTTGGGAGATGTTATTCTAACAGTTCTACCTTGGAGTTGCTAGTTACACTGTGTTAAAAATGTTATAAGAACATATTTAAGAAGTCTATAAATCAGTTTTCACTGTGGCACTAAAGATGCTAATTTTTAAGGAGGAAATAATGGATGGTGTTTTGCTAGAATTCTCTGTGAACATTTTACTGTGTCAGATTGGTGGGAGTCACAAAGAGTTGTTGCTCTCATTGACTCTAAGTCTTATTTATGCAGGAAGACACACTCACACATCTTTTTCTAAAGGAGATGCAATTGTTATCTATGTTGAGAAAGAGGGTTATTAGCAATTTCACCACAGAAATTCAAGCAGAAGTAAAGGCATTTGGGTTATTACAAGATATTAATTTTGAATGTTAGCCAGCTTCAGAGAGATGTTTCTTTTGGTACAAGGTGTAAAATTATCTGCGGATTTGGTCTATGTTTCAAAACACAGCACTCCTAGTCTGAGCTGATATTTCTCATGTGCATAAACTTCCCTCGTGTATTCTGTACTCTTTTTCCCCCTTGTGGTTTTGAAGATCCTTAGATGGGACAGTGAAATGACCAGATGGTCTGTAGTGTGGGAGATGAACTGAAAGGTGACAGAATTGTGTGTGCTCAGAAGGCTACTGCAGTCACCTACCTTCAAGTGGTAAATCATGTGACATAAAAGTCAGTGTCTTTTATCTTCTGGATATATCAGGAAGAGAATTCCTGAGAATAAAATGAAAACAGAGGTGATAAAGGTGTGAGAGTCATAGAGAACAAGTGACAGACTGGGTTCCCAGTGTTGACTGGGAAACAAGACTGGATGGCCTTGAGGACCTGATGGTGGCATAACACAGATTTTCAGGGATGGTGACAACATTGTAAGAATTTCCCCAAAATCTAAGTGCAGTGTGTTGTGAGTGAGCAGCTGTCTGACCCATCAAAAAGGAGAACATGTGGTGAACAGTGAAATAGAAACACTGAGGAGCAGTGGCAGAGAAGGAAGAACAAGGTCCAGGATGCAGAGTCCAAGATCAGATGTCCTGTGCTGCTGATAAAAGTACCAGAGGCAGCAGGTGGAAGACACTGATCTCTCACAGTGGTTATGAAATAATCAGTGACTGAATTAAATAATAATTAATAATTATTATTTTAAATCATCAGTTATATTATAATTAATAGTTATGCTATAAATATATAATTATATAGTTATATGTAGTTAACATATTAATATTTTAGTTAATATTTTATTATAATTATATAAAATTATAATGTATAATTAATAAATACATATAATTAAATTAATGTTATAAAAATAAATAATAATTAAAACTGGAAAAATAATCTAGATGGAAAATAATTTAGATTCCAGATACCTTTTAAGGAGCTCTTATATTTTGCCCCTTGTCAGAAATGCCCCTTGTAGAAATGCTCAGAAGCATTTTGCCACCTAAAAATTTATATGGCAGAAATTTGATTTCTAAAGTAATGTTATTATAAGGTAGTGGGAACCTTAAGAAGTGCAGCCTCTTGGCAAGTGAATACATTATTGTTTGATGCTGCCATTACAGATGATTAAGGTGAGTACTTGGGTTAGTTCCTGTGCTGATTAGTTCTGACTGTGAACTTGGCACAATCTAGAATCATTTGGGAAGAGAGTTTAATGAGGTAGATATTACATAGATCAGATTGGCCTGTAGATATATCTGTGGGAGATTGTCTTGATTGTTAGTTGATAGTGAAAGACCCAGCCCATTGTGGGTGGCAACATTCTCTAGGTCAAAGGTTTTGAACTGTATAAGACAAGAGAAAGCTAAGTAAAAGCAATCAAGGATCCATGAGATTAGCTTATTCTCTCTGTTCTTTACTGCTTTAAGTTCTTGTCTTGACTTCCCTGCAGTAAAGGACTGTAACCTGGAATTGTAAGCAGAATAAACTCTTCCTCTCTTAAGATACTTGCCAGGATATTTCAGCACAACAGAAATGAAGCCAGAACAGAACGTTAATACCAGGAAGTGTGGTTGCTGCTGTGATGATCCTGATCATATTTTGAGGAGGAATGTATTCTACATTGGAACTTTGGACTGAGAAGCCATTGAATGGTGTTGGGAGAACATAGTGGGCCATTCTAGTGAAAGCTTGGAAGACAATGATGCTAAAAGAAATGTGCACTGTGCAGGCCTATTTCTTGTGGTTTCAGAGGGAAGCAAAATCTTAATTAAATTTTTGACAGTGGGCCATTTATGGTCTGGCTAAGTATCTTGTGTGCTGGTAAAGCTGGATTAAGCTAGTTAGTTTTAATGACCAACTTGAAACATTCTAGAATCACCCGAGAAGAGAGCTCAACTGAGAAATTATCTAGATCAGGTTGGCCTATGAGCATGTCTATGGAAGATCATCTTGATTATTAATTGACTAAGTCTATTGTGGGTGGCACCACTCCCTGGTGTATTGGATTGAATAGGAATGGCCTTCATAGGGTCATAGATTTGAATGTTTAGTCACCAGGGAGTAGCATTATTAGGAAGTGTGGCCTTGTTGGAGTAGGTGTGGCCTTGTTATAAGTATGTCACTAGGAGTGGGCTTTGAGGTTTCAAATGCTCAAGCCAGGCACAGTGTCTTTCTTTCCTTGTTGTGTGCTGATCCAAATGTGTAACTCTCAGCTCCTCCATCTCCATGTCTTCCTGCACACCACCATACTCCCCGCCATGATGATAGTAAACAATCCCTGAACCTGTAAGCCAGCCCCAGTTGAATGTTTTCCTTTATAAGAGTTGCCATGGTCATGGTGTCTCTTCACAGCAATAAATGGTTGACTAAGACATGTAGGCTGGTTCTTGAACTGTACAGAAGTAAATAAAGCTAGTTGGATACACAAGCAAGAAGCATAATTTCTTCCTGCTCTTGACCCCAAATCTTTCTCGAAGCCCTTCCTCACAATGTGATACGCCATCTGACATTTACTTTGGCCCACAATGCCACACACCATGAGGTTCTCACCAGAGGATAAAACCATCTCATCTTGAACTTTCAGCCTCCAAAACCATGAGCTCACACACGCTGAGGACATGAGGGAGGGGCGGAATTTTATTTGTATAGCACAGGCATGAGAGTGGAGATGAAGAAGGAGTAAAAGAATACAAGCCATGTGATGACAAGGATTCTGACATAGAAGCATATGGTCCTTTACGATTGGCTTTAGGGATTGATTGATCGATTGATCAATCAATTGATTGTGGTTCTAGAGATCAAGCCCAAAACCTTACGCATAGCTTTCAGCTCCCTTGCCTAGCAGGTAAGGACTATTCCTACCAGATGCTTACCTTTTGGAAATGCAAGACAATGGGAAGAAATGTAAGACAGTGTCATAAGAGGAAACAACATTAAAAAACAGTGAGGGACTCAAAACTAAAAGTGCATTTGTAGACTTGTCCTAAAAGATTTCTCTCCCTCTCTCTCTCTTTCTTTTACTCTTCTCCCTCCCTCTCTTCCTCTCCCCCATCTCTTTCTCACCCCCACCATCAAACTCTCTACATAGCAGATGTTAGCCTCAAACTCCTGGTCATCTTTCTTCAATCTTGGGATTACAAATATATAGATATATGCCACCATATACACTGTAAGAATCAAATATGAGGTCTGGAAAGAGTGCCTAGTTAAAAGCACTCACAAGCTGATCTTCTAGAGGACCAAGGGGATTTCTGAGGACTTGATGTCCTCTTCTGGTCTCCACAGGCACAGGCATGTATGCTATTAACATATGTAAATTCAGGCAAACCACTCAAATACAAAATAAAAATAAATCAATCTTTTAAAACAAAAAAAATGCGTGCCAAATATATTGTTAAGGAAAGTTAGATGGTGTCGTAAGGGCATTGTGCTACAAAGGTCAGTGTGGTAGTGTGGGGAGCTGAGAGACATCTAAACAGGAAGACCTAAACAGTGAGGTTGAGGAAGATCTAAACAGCTTAGAGACCTTCACATCTGATTAGAAAGGCATCCAAGGTCAGCTGGGATTTAAAAGATGTCATTGTCTTCATGTGTGTAGGGAATAAAATAAAATTAGATTCCTTTCATAAGCAAAGTACAAAACAAACTGCAAATATCTTAAAGATCTAAATGTGAGCAAATTCTTTAAAAGCTAGTTATGTCTAATACAAAAAGAAACAGTAAAATGTTGCAATAGGAAGACATTTTCTAACTATATCAACAAAAACAGAAATCTTCAAATTGCATGAGAAATATCCATGCAACCAGAGACATCATAAACAAAGTTAAGATACACCACAAAATGAAGCATTATCGTGCATGTAACAAGCAAAATACTGACATTCAACTGTAAGGAAACTCTTACAAATCAATTTATAGGGACAGAAATAGAAAAATGAATGGAAGGTGCAAAATAGCAATTCCAAGATGAAATTAGAGGTAAAATGAATGTGAAATCATTGCTCTACCTGCCTGTAATCAAATAATTCAAACAATGCCTACTATGACAGTCTTTAACCCCACAACTAGCAGAGATCTTTAAGTCAGAGAACACCATATTGCATGCAGTAAGAAAGAAGAAAAGTAAGAACTCTACAATACTGCTGGTGAAAATACAAATTGTCACAATTATTTTGAAGATGATTTTGGCAATATCTAGTAGAACTCATGTGTGTACACCTGACAAGATGACACTTCCATGTGTTCGTACAGAATTGAGAGGTCTCTCTCATGTGTACACAGATATTATCAAGTGTCTGTGATTAGGGTTTGGAAAGAGTTACTTAAAAAGGAAAGACAGAGAAAGGTAAGAGGGACAGCAGCCACTAGGAGAGTTGCAGAAGAGAGGAGGGAGAAGTGGACTGAAGAGCAGGATCAGATAGCACAACGTGGTGAGAATACAAGCTCAAGTGTCTCTAACATCTTACCGTGGTTCCTTCCCAATTATTTCAAGTGAAGTTGGTTATCTGGAGACCAGCTGGTTCCCCAGAATGTGGCCTGGGACCCAAACTGTCATCCATACCAAGCAGTGCAAAGATTTACCCATGAAAACTGTTGACTGTGGCACAAATAGCATTCTCCTTATACTTCTCAAAGGGGAAAATAGAATTTTTCCAGCCACTAGAGGATTATTCGCAGTCTAGAAAAGAGAACGGTGACCAAGTGGACTGGAAGGGCTAGTTTATCTACAATGTGTCAAAGGCATCCCAACTGCCTGCATGACATCTGCTCACACAATGGATCCTGGAGACAAACAAAAAGTATTAGCAAATGGGTAAAGGGCCAAACGCTTTCCATTGAGAGGCACAGGAAGAAATTCCTCTAAGTCCTCCAGTAAGAAAATCTGCTCTTACCCACAGCTGGGTGGAAAGGACCATCAACATTCATTTGGATTCTGAGTGCCCTGGCAGGAGAGACAGAAGGCCATCCTGTTAAATTATTTAATCAGCCAAGGTGGGCAGCTGCCTCACAGATAATGCTGGTGGGGGACAATGAAAGACAGATGATTTAGCAATTAAATGCATCAGGCTTCCCAAACGCTGGGCGCAAGGACTGGAGTGCCATGTGTTTCTGCCAGACGTAGATCTGTCTTCATAAGCAAATTAGGCTTCACGTTTGTAACTCATATGTCCACCCCCTCCTTTGCCTCCCACCCCCTATGCACACACAAAGACGATCACATGTTAATGAACAAAGCTCAGACTTTTTCCATTTCTCCACTTGTCAAAAATCTCTTTCACCTTCACGACCAACAGTAAATCACACGTTCTGCTTGAGCAGGTGCTCAGAAAAAAAGCCGCCAAATGGCTATCCTAGGAAAGAGGCCTTTTCAGAGGATAGGCATTCACTGTGCTGTAAAACAGGAATGATAGCCTGTGTGGAATCAGGGAAGCTCATTCTGGCCTTTCTTCTATAAATGCAACCTCTGGTGCAGACTAGAATTCAAAAGCAAACCCAAGTGCCCAGGCTGACAGGAAGACAGGGTGGGGGTGAGATGGGGGTGTAGTAACACCCAACATTTAGAGAGGAGCTTGCAATGGGGTTTTATGCAGTCACAAGCATTTATTATTCTTAACATATTTGTATTGTTATTATAACATTTTATATTTTTAATATTACTTTCATTTGACAGATGGAAAATCAGAGAAGTTAAATATTTTTCCTAAGTTCAGACAATGAAGACTTGTTATTAAAAATTGGATGATTTTCCACTTTAACATATTATTCCTCCAAAATTTCTAATTCTGAAATTCTGTGAATATAGATAGAAGCATTAGGAAACCATGGAGATGCCCCATAAGATGACTCAGTTTCTGTTATTAAAAAGAAAGATAAGGATTGGGTGGGGGAGATTAAGGATCAAAAATGAAAAAAAATCAAATAAGTGAAAAATAGAACCAGAAAAAAATAAAGAGGAAGTGCATAAAAAGAAAAATATATTCAGAGATTTCGAGTAGGGCTATTTGTTCACTTCAGTTTAGCTCAAAAGGTAAGTGACGCTCCACTTTGTCTGATTGACTGTCTGAATGGTTGATTGTAAAAAAGAAGACATCCAGTCATAAAATGAAGTTCTGGACATTGAAATACCAGCTGATGAATGAGTTAACAAAGAAGCTCCCTGTCTAGCAAATGTCCCAAACATAGATAGTGCATGTGGAACTCTCTGCCAAATGAGTCTTAGAAGCAATTGATCTCAAAGGCACAGTTTTACCAATGAGTAAGTGAGGAGAGACTACTCTTCAGAAAAGCCGGTGGAACCAGCCTTCTGTCCATGTCAGTACCACAGGCATCTTTTGCAGTGACAGGAATAACACAGAGGAACAGAGAGGCAGCTGAGTTCTAGCGCTGTGCTGGGTGCCCATCAGGAAGCTTCTGTGGTGGTCTTGTCAAGATCTGCCTCAGACAGCTGGAAGGCTCTGTCCTGCAGGGAAAGCTCCCTGAACACATGTAGCCTTCATTATCCCACCATGTCCATCTTCTGGAGATGCTGGCAGCGTCTTGGTAAATACATGGCCATTAAAATTGATGGGAATATTTTTTTATAAAACTCCTTGTCATTGTTGTCAATTTTCTAAAGGAATTTTGGATCAATTTTGTGTTAGGAAGGACAGGGGAAAACTTTATTAATGTTGTTTAGGTTCTAACTTGAAGATAAGAATTAAGGGTGTATCTAAAGAGGTACAGTAGTCTTTAGATATCATTGCAGTAACTGACAAACCATCAGGATATTTATGCTGGAACACATATGAGATTACTTTTTAAGGAAATGTTTTGAAAATAGCACAGAAGGAGGTTCTCATGTAGATCAGAGCCAGTGATCCTGGGAGAAGATCACAGGCTGTGAAAAGAAGCAGAGGTCTCACGAACTTCGTGTGAACATGTGTAAGAAACTCACTTGAAAAACAAGCACTAAGGAAGCCTGATTGATGGTGAGTTTATTGGCATTTACATTCTGAAATAGGGGTTCAGGAGCCCTGCATCAGCCCTATGAAATGGCTTCTCTAGTTGCTGATATTTTTGTCAAAGGCCAGAGTTTATCTGATGTGCTCAGAACAGAGGCTGGGGACACAGTGTTCTCCTGCTGTATACAGAATGGTGGTGAGCTGCCACTGGGGTACTGTGCCACCTTAATGCACAGGACATGTATGTGAGGAAGACTCATAGATAGTTGGCAAAAAAACCTGAAGAGCATCCAGGAAGAAAAAGAATGAATGTGGACTCAATGGTATGTCTGCAACATGAAAGGGGCAGAGTTCTAGCACACGGCATGCCACAGGAAAGAAGATAAGCACCCAAACACACAGAGGGACTCTCTAGTAAAGTCTGAACTTGAAGGGAAGAATTTTAAGAGCACAAAGGTATTGTTTCTGGCTCTGCCACTAAGTAGTTGTTTGACTATACATAGTTCCTGTAATCTATACTGAATCTCTCAAATAAAGGAATTGGGGTACATTAACCCCACCTCTGAGCAGCAAGTTTTTATTAAGCCACTACTAGAAATGCCATGAAAGTGAGTAAGCTGGGTAACATTCTGAACCATAAAATATTATAGACCAGTCCCAGGGCAGAATATGATGTCATTGCTTTTTAAAAATACCGATCAGGATGAGACAAACACAGAATTTGAACTGAGAATTTGAATTGAGAGAGAAAGAAATTTGACAAATGAAGTGACTATTGAACTCATCAGCCACAGAGGAGAAGGGCGAGTGTGTGTGATTTTATTTACAATACCAACATCATTGATGTCTTCTTAAAAAGAACTCAGGAATAACTTTTGACTATAAAAGACAGCATGTGACACTAAGCAATTGAACAGTAAATAAGATTGCTTACTCTCATGGATCTAGGAAAATTGTTAGTTTGAAGGTTTTCCAAAGGCACATTTTTTTAAGTGTAATATTTACAATAGAAGGAAGAATGTGTCAAGTGGACTTAAGGAAAGAGATTTCATGAGAGCGTTGGTGCCAGTGGTAACAGAGGATTGGTACCCATGCTAGAGGGGCTTGACCTTAAATCAGGATCCATTTCATATTTCTAGTCAGAAAGCTTGCTGGATTGTTGTGTATCTTTAAGTTTTTTTTTTAAAGGATTGTTCTGAAGATAGATTAGAAAAAGCTATAATAAAGAGGCTGTTTCGATGACGATGCTAATAAGATGCTAGAGTGACCATGAAAAATAGCAGGAAGAAGCAAGTTGGGAGAAGGAAAGTTCAGCATTCCCGAAGTGAAGAAGACAGTGGTCCACAGATCTAGCCAAACTTTCCAGGCAGCAAGCTTGAGTGGGAGAGGCCTCAACGATAGCCTTCCTTCAGAGATGAGGACTTTGCAGACCTTGCAAAGATTTGCCTAGTTAGGAGCCGGTTAGGGGTTCTGATATAGAAGGCTCAAGTAGGCCTCTACATTCCTCTTGTTTTTCCTGTGGGTAGCACCCAGGCCACATTTGAAAGAAACACTGGGTAAATACAAGTTCCATTCCAAAGATGAAAACATGAAATTATCTAATTCAGGGACCATTCCAATGACCAAATCAAATCAATATCTGGTTGATCTGATCAAATGATGGAAACTGGCCATTATGATGGCAGAGGGAAGAGAGACATTCAATAAAAAATGATTGATTCATTGTTTCACATAAAGGGAATATAGACATGTATTTTATTTTAAATGATCTGGGTGAGAAAAGAAAAACCATGTAAGCTCTGAGGAAATACATGTTTTTCTTTCTTGAAATAACTCAATTTCCATACCTGATTTCATTAGATGGGCACAGCACACAGGATGGGTATTTCATCTCAGTACTCCCATGACAGCTTGATCTCCCGCTCTCCTGGCTCAAGAGAGCTGGTGGTAAATGGAGGAATTCCCGGTTCTCATTGTTGCAACACTCCCCTGCGCTTCCTGGTTGCTACTGAGACCTGAAATGAGAAAAAGGGACAAATACTGGGGCATTTTCAACCCATTATGATCAAAAAATATTTGAATTCTTGCTCATGAAAATATTTCCCTTCCTCATTTAACTAAAAAAAAAAAGTCTTTAAGCATATAGAGACTTTTTTTTCCGTGTTTGGTCTTTAAAACTGAGCCCGTAGGTGGAATTGCTGAAGTGTTCATGTTACCCCAGAACCGTCCTCCATATGGACACCAGTGTAAATGTGGAAACATTCTAAGTCCTTCTCTGTCTTGCACAGAATCTGTAATCAAGGGAAACATTTAATACTTCTAGGATCGTAGGAGATTCTGAACTGGAGGATGCTGGGAATAATAGGGATACCATTTTGCCCAATTATTCTATTGTACAGTTGATAGACAAAATAATTCTTCCCAAAGCCACATGGTCGATGGTTAACCTGCTGGGATGAGACCCTGGCATTTGACACCCGAGTCCAAGCCCTTCTTTATGGACCTTGCAACTTTGGGGGAAGTCCCGGGAAAGTATGGCAACTTCTATTCCAGAAACAATGAAGCAAAGCCAGTCTTCAGAGAAACCAGCCACCTCACTGGCATTCTCCAAATAACACCGGTGCCCAGCACACACTGACAGCTGCTGTGGAGCACTCCAGCATGAATAGAGCATACCATAAGGTACACTCACCGATCCTCCTCATCAGAACCCTCTCCTTTCCATTAAATTTGTGGAAAGGATTCTACAATCTTCTGTGGGTACGCTTAGTCATTTCAGAATTCCAAAGTGCTGTCGCTAGAACTCGAACCAGTGTTGAGTGCCATCTAGATGATACCTGAGTGTGACCAATGAATGAGAGAAGAAGGGCGACTGGATTAAAGTTAAAATCTCCTGTTCTGTGAAGACCAGTCAGAAAAATGACTAGGATAAGTGCTACACACGAAATTAAAAAAATAAATAAATTTAGAAAAGAGAGATCCAAGAAGGAACCATTAAGAACTCTGGAAACTTAATGAGGAACCAGACAAGTTGGTTCATACTTGACCAGAAACCTTCCTAGACATCTTATCAACAATCTATGGGAGACACAAGGACACATTGAGATGCTCTGCTGTGTGTCTCAGGGAAATTTTGTGGGCTCAAAGAAACAATGACTAGAACAATGAACTCCTACTACAGATCTGTGGGGATGGTCAAGATCCACAACATTAACAGCATCGAATGCAGAAGAGAGGAGGCAGAGCAGTAAGCATGTAACACATGGGATGTGGGGATACGGAATGATACAGCTCTTCAGGAGACTGCACTAAGGATAATTAAAATCTGCTCATAGCAATACCATATTTATCTATCATATCTATGATGCTACACAGACAGGGCCAGTCTCTTGACATTCTTCCTTCTAACAGAAATTTTGTACCCTTTGACTAACACCTTGCAACCGCCCACTCCCCAGTAACTGGTTAGCACTCTCTACCTCCTAGTCTGGCTTTTTCAGATTCACCACATAAGTGTAATCAGGACATGTTTCTGTGTGCCAGGCTTCCGTTCTTCAGCATAACACCCTTTAGGCTCATCCATGTAAGATTTTACTCTTTCTTAAGGCTAAATCATATCTACTGTGGTTACTGGTGTATTGTCTTTATCCATTTGTCTGCTGAAAGACACTTGGATGATTCCAAATTTCAGTTACTGTTAGCACTACTGATATGAAAGTATGCATTTAGACCTCCTTCAGCATTCTATCACCAAGTAGGGGACTGCTATATTTTATGTGTGCTCTGTTTAATTTTTTTTAAAGACTCCATGACTTGGTTTCCCTAAAGGTTACACCAAGTTACATCCACCACTTGTCATCTTTCCTCATGAAAACAGTTTCAATATCTGTGAAGTAGAGACAGGCCTGGGGAGGAAGAGTCTACCCCTTCCTAAGGTCCTGGGCATTTGGGGGGGCATTTTTCAGCTCTGCTAAATACTGTTAAGTGACTATTAATGTCCATGGCAAGTTCTTATTATAGTTTTCATGATACCTGTTTTACTGTTAAATAAAGATACGAGGGAATGGGATAATCTGATTCTTTAATTGGTAGCTGTTAGATTCTTCCCTAGTGCCCTGGCTGCTTGATTGTCAGTCAAGCTGCCAGTAGAGTGCCCTCAAACCAGCACTAACTGCACTGAAAACTCTACTGCACTGAGAGCTACGCAATAACCTCAGCTGCTTGGTGCTGAAGCACAGTTCTAGTTCACTACCATCAGAAGGCTAGGCTAGGAAGCTGCCCAAAACTCCTGTGGAAGAGTTTCGTTTGGCTGAACCCAGATTCCTTTCCGAGTAAAGAATGAGGACCTCTCACAGCTCACTGGCCACTGACGAACACTTCTGTGTTCTTTGGATTTGTATTTCCATTGTGGTTAATGAAGATGAGGATCGATGTTGCACCTGTTGTACATCTGTGGGTCTCCTGCCTTCTGTGTATTCATTTGGTTTTTTGCTGTTGACATTTTTGTATTTCTTCTCCATTTTATTTGCATACGTTTTCTCTATTCTTTGGTC
Source organism: Cricetomys ansorgei (assembly GCA_026225945.1). Taxonomy (NCBI): domain Eukaryota; kingdom Metazoa; phylum Chordata; class Mammalia; order Rodentia; family Nesomyidae; genus Cricetomys; species Cricetomys ansorgei. Next base: position 3,642,206 of record JAMJFZ010000116.1, read on the forward strand.
GTTTCTTGATTTACTCATTTTCCGTGCAGTGCAGAAGTCTTATATTTTGAACAGTACATTAGTTTCTTTTGGGCTTTGTTGCCTGTGCTTTTTGGTCATATTAAAAAGCATCAAATCCAACAGTATGTCATGGAGAATGCTCCCATGTTTGCTTGCAGTAGTTTATAGTCTTGGGCTTGTGTTTAAGTCTTTAACACGTTTAAGTCTTTAACACTTTTTGAATTGAATAAATCTATGTGCATGTGAAGTAAATAGAGGTCTAATTTTGTTTTTCTGCATGGAAACTACATCCAGTTTTCCAAGCTCCATTTATTGAAGAGACTGTCCTTTTCTCTATTCTTGGAATTTTTATTTAAAAATCAACTGATTATAAATTGTAAATTTATCTTATGTTTTTATTCTGTGCATGATTTTTATCATGCTGTTTTGGTGACTAGAACTTCATAGTATCTTCTGAACTCAGGTTGTGTGATTCCTCCTGCTTTGTCTTTTTCCCCAAGGTTGTTTTAACTATTTGGGTTTTTGTGGTTCTACATAAAATTGTGGGTTGATTTCTTCTAATCTCTCAGAAAATGTTCCTAAAGTTTTTATAACTATTACATTGAACCCACAGATCTCTTTGAGGAAAATGTAGATATTTTAACAACATTAATTCTTCCAACCTGTGAGCACAGTCTCTTTTCTTCATTTAGTAGTTTCTTCTTCATTTTATTCCTTTAAAATATTATAGTTTTTTAGGTGGATGTCTTTTACCTACTTGATGAAGTTTACCGTAAAGCATTTATTTGATGCTTTCATAGCTATGGTAAGAGAGATTTTCTTAATTTCCTTTTCATTGTTAGTATGTGGAAAGGCTTCGATTCTTGTGAATTGCTTGTGCCTCCTGAAAGTGAATTCCTTTGTTAGTTCCGACAGGTTTTTGTTGTTCTCGTTTGTTTTTTGGTGGAGTTTCAGATTTTTTCCAATATGATATCATGTTATCTGCAAACAAAGACAAATTGATTCCTTTTCAGTTTGCATGGCTTTTTTTTTTTTTCTCCCTAAGACTAATTGCTAGGACTTTCAGTGCTGCAATGAACAGAAGCAGTCAAGGCAGCTTTCCTTGTCTTACTCTGGGTCTCAGAGAAAATGTTTTCATTTTTACCGCACAATCTATATAGCATTAGTGCTGAGTTTCTCATACATCTGGCCTTCCTGGATTGAGGTGTCTCCTTTTATAACTATTGTTTGAGAGATTTATGATGGAAGGGTGGTAAAAATGGTCAAAGCCTTTTTCTGTACCTATTACCTGGTACACGATTTCTGAATTAAGTGCCCCTATCCTTTGAAGACGTGGGTTCATGATAGTATAAATTAACTTAGTAGAGAGAAGTTTCCCAGCATGTGGAACGTGAAGCCAGCATGGATTCTCGCTCCCACTCCGTCGTCCTCATGCTGCAGTATGCTCTCCCCTCCGTATCCATTTTCTCTTGCGTCGGGTAAAAACTTGGACATGCACAGTAATTCTTAAATTTTCTTTAAAAAACAGAAAGCTGTGAAACTGCATCCTCCCATTAAACTGATGAAGGTTCGGGCACAGTGTCTGAAGTAAATTTTAAATTTTTAAAAATTTTAAAATTTAAATTTTAAACTCCAGTTTTAAATTTTAAATTCCTTGTCCCACAGTAAGCTGAGGAGATTTTTGTCGTTCTTCTTGTTATTTTTGTTTGTCTGTTTTGTTTTTTTTTTAGTCTTGAAGATCCTAGAAACAATTATTTTTCAAAACGAGGTACAATAGCTGATTTTCCCTTCTAGACCAAATAATTCATGAGCTCAGGGGATAGAGCCTGACACAAAAGGACCAACAGATCTAGAACACAGGGAGAAATATTTGGTGCAGCCTGACCCTGAGTTGTAGTTACATCTACATACTATTCAGATGCATGGAAATGGGGTGTTTTGAGAATCTGAAAAGAAAACGAAAATTCAATCTGTCTTATGTCAAGGGGAGCAAGAAGAAACAGCAGGTGGAAACCACATAAAGAAAGATAGGGACAGGCGAGGGACTAGACCAAACCTGGTTTTCTTGGGCACGTGTAACCTAAGAGACGAGTCCCTGAGAAGCCTGCCAGAGATGGAGGGGGCTGTGGTTCCTGCCAAACTTACAAGCATCTTTCAATGCATGAAGATAAAGCAGTGAGACCCTGGACCTCCCCTACTGATAATCTAAGCTCTAGTTTCATCCTGGTTGCTAGGAAGTCTGGGGTTCTCGGTCAGTGCCTCACCAAAACATGAGGAAGATCACCACTGACACACTCCGATAAGTAATTCCTTCTTCAGAGAGCCTGTTTCGGTTTTAAATTCTGTTCTCAACTTCACTGTCCAGTTCTTGGCACAGTCCACCACCATGTCAATGGAAAATGTCTCCTCCCTCTTCCCCTACCCCTGTCCTTTCCTCTCTTCTCCCTGCCCTTTCCCTTATCCCTCTTCCCATCCCCCTTCTCCTATCATATAATATACAAGAGAGGGGGACATATAGGGATCAGAATTTTCAAAAGAGCACTTTGCTGAGCTTTGAAGGAAGCAAGAAGAATGGATAACATGCATAGAATAATTAAAGCTGCTAAGATCCTTTACATTTCAAAGGCCTTTTAAATTTGTGTCATCTTTGGTCAACAGCTTTAGAATTCTAACAAGCAACTTTCATAAAGTGCTATTAAGGGTCATAAGCTTTATTCTCTTCTCTAATTCTTCTTTTTTAAAAAAAGTTGGTCCCTCTGTGGTAAGGAGGGACAGAGACTATGTATCTTTAAATAATAAAAAGAAAAGCATTGTAATAGTCTCATAAACATTATCCTGGGCCAGCCATTGCAAACTTTAACAGCCCAGCAGCTAGAGAAGCAAGCAGGGCAAACAATACAAGAGTCATTATTGTAACTAAATTAGACCGTTTGTTTTCTTTCTCTCAAATCAAATTGTGTAGGAGCTGCTTTATTGCAAAACAGACATTAAAATTCCAGCAAGACCTCAGAGAGAAAGTAATTTCTATTTTATCAGTGCTGTAAAGCTGTCTTTATGTTCTGAAGCAGGAAATACTGCGAGGATATTTATAGCTTCAGCTCCAAAGCCAGTTTGAATAGAAATGTTAGCAGTCGCCAGGCTGTCATGCTGTTCGGCAGAGCAGGGCATTTCAGAGAATTTGTGAATTACTGTTGTGGCCTTGACAAGTCTCTCAGTGGGGCTGGTGTGTGTGTCTGGAGCTGTGTGGTGCTCATGGAGACAATGATTAAAAATACTTGGATTGGCTTAAACGGGAGATTTACATGATATTCTAGAGCGAACTGATTTCACTCATCAAGTTGTCCTGGAGTAAAGATGAGCTTTCTAACTTTGCCACTGCCTGTGCTTGCAGTTCAGGACCCCCTTTTCCCCTCCTCCTCCTGCTCCCTCCTCCACCTCCCAGCCTTGACCTGTCCACCCAGCCCAGGGCTTCTCAGCTGTCAGCAAGGTTCACTGAGTTTGGACTGTTGCTCATTGTCTTGCTTTTTCCCTGGGGTCTGTTGAGTTGATTCATCCTCGTAACTTCTGTTCACCCCAGACCTTCCTGTGGAAGGCTCTGGGATCCCGTCAACATTATCTTCACCTACGAAGTGGAGGAATGCCCTTGTTTACCAAAGGAAGAACTGACATCTCTGGAGACAGACTTGGGAGAGGGGGTGGGATGCCAGGTACCTTCATGTTCATTCCAGGTGCTTTCCTCCTTACATCTGTCTCATACCAGGAAGGAGAGAAGCTTCATGGCAGAGGTCTAACTAGCCTTTTGAGTTAATTCTTTGAAAAGTCTGGCAACAAATAGACTTTCTATGGCTCCAGGGTGGCCCTGTGCTAGTAGGAAGCCAACCCATGCTGAACCTGAGCATTTTACTGCTCTGCAAGCCATGTTCAATGTGAGTGAGGACCGTTCCTCAGGATGTCCACCAGACTTCAGAATGAAGGGGGCTGTGGAAATGTGCAGTCTTCTCTTTAGTAAAGCTGTTCAAAATTTATCCAAAGGACTTTGCTTTCTTCTCATGGGTTAAGGGTTTGGTTTATACCATGCTGCTCATTACCTGACTACTCAGGTCAAAGACAGGATCTAATTCCCCATGGAGCAATCACACACTGTGACTTTCCCTAGAAACATACCAGGAGACGCCTTGTGGAATGAAGACCCTGCCTCTGCCCATAAGCACCGTTTGGTGAGACATGAAGATACTCTTAAAATCTAAGTTGAGATAGAAATAGCTGAACCTGCCTTGGGGCTAGATGGCTTCCTCAGTTTCTCTTTATTTTTGAAACAGAGTCTCTCACAGTTTAGGGTTCAGCACTCCAGCTAAATTAGCTAGGCATTGAGTCTCAGGATTCAGCCTGTCTCCACTTATTCAGTGATGTAATTACATCACCGCGCACAGATATTTTTCCATAGGTCCTGGGGATTGAAATCAGGTCCTCATGATTGCAAGGCAAGAGCTTTGGCAACTGTACCACTCATTCCCTATCCTAGTACATCCTGTTTACATTTTTGTCCTTAACTCGTATTGCTCCCAACAACATAAGAATAGCCTATCTTAGTGGGCAGTAGGAAGAAGTCATGCCCTTATTCACAGCGATAACATTGTCTCTTTTCTGCCTAATTCAGACACTGCATGTATCCACCAACCTACCCTTTGGAAAACTTCTAGTGATCAGACTTTAAGAGCCACTAAATTACTGTTAAAATATCTATTGATTCAGTAAAGAATAGGCCTTCACTGTATAATCTACCTAAACGTTAGTTCAAAGTTTTTGCTAATATGTCTTTGGAATATGGTGACTATTCCATGCATGTGATCTTGGACTAGACACATCTGATTGCAGAAAAGCCAGAGGGGCTGCTGGCTGTGTTTGGACTGATACCCAAGACAGCAGAGCCTGAGGGGAAGGACCCAAGTTTGCAATGGCTGATGGCACCAGAGATCTCTAGGGCTCAACCATTGATTTCTAGGATTCAATAGTGAGTGCAGGACATGAATATATTTTTCGTAGCTAGTGTGACAACATGAACCTAAATCCATCTGACTCAAGGCTTGATGTTCTTCATGAGACTGTGATATTTGCCAAAATTGTGAAATGTACACTAACGGCAAGGTCATGTGGATGAAAGTCGGACACAGGAGCAGGCAGGTGTGGGTCTCTGTGAAACAATACTCAGAGTTATTCTTTTAATTTTCATTTTTATTTTACAATCATTTCCCTGTAGTAGTATGCTACTGTGTGGGATCACCAAGAGAGACAAGGAGGCATTTTCATCAGTACATACTCTGCCAGACCTCAGCAGAGGGAACTACCATAATGGCAAGTACCATCCTCAACAGTGGAACCCGAGTGTCTGAGCTCAGGTGTTTCATTGATCCAGAACTCCTCAGGTGTTCTACTGACAGCACATGCAGATCATTAGCAATCAAACATACCCCACATTAATCTAACACCTGCAGACAATTCAAAATGCCAAGACCTAGGCAGCCCCTTACCCAACAAAACAATATATTAAACAAACTAAAAATAAACTTCTACAACATGTCCCCTCACATATACACATACACACATGAATTCAAAATTTATGTTCTGTGTTTGTAGCACCTACTGTGGTGGCTCAGCAAAGAAGACATGGAGGCATTTTCTTAGGTGTAACCTCTGCCAGACCATCAGACCTCAGCAGATGGAACTACCACCATGGCAAGCACCATACTGGACAGTGGAACCCTGAGCATCTCATCTCAGGGAGTTTTATTGATACCTAAACTCCTCAGGTGTTCTATTGATAGCACATGCAGATCATGAGCAATCAACCATGTTTTTACATAAAGCCAGCACCATCAGACAATACAAATGCCAAGGCCTAGGCAGCCCTTTTCCCAACAATGCACAAAACAACCATTTTAAACATAACTAAACATAACTTCTACAACATGTGTTTACAGATAATTATGAGTCCTTTCATGGTTCACGATCTATTAAGTTTGTGAGTATTAACACATTTTCTCCTGCAGCATGGGAACATCTCATTGGGGAACCAAGAAGAATATGCTGTTGAGTGAGTATGTTGAGCTAAGGATTGTACATCCTCTTAGAACATCATGACATTATGCAGGCTGCAAAGCATATTGTGCTCCATGCCCACCTACTCCTATGTGTATTAATTCTTATGCTTCATTATGAACTTCCAGTTCATTATTTAATTTCCTTCATGTGCCAGGTGTTTCTCCTATTTGCCATCCCCTTTGCTGGGGAAACAAGATCAAACAAATTAGCAAAACTTTTGTCTTCTCAGAGCTGCATTCCAAGAGGTAGACCAGAGACAATCAGAAGGTGGATTAGTTAGTTGACTATGCAGGACAGTGGTAAAGGACTAGAAAACAGAGTAAAGAAACAGAGAGGCATAGTGGTTAGCTTTAACTGCCAGCTTGATATGACCTGGAATCACCTGGGAAGGGAATCTCTATGAGGTATTACCTACATCAGGTTGGCCTGGGAGCATGTCTGTGGGGGGTTGTCTTAATTAAATTAATTGATGTGGAAAAACCCAGCCCATTGTAGGTGGCACCATTCCATCCTAAACTGCATAAGAATGGAGAAACTGAGCTGAGCAAAACAAATGATCATGCATGTGTCCATTTTCCTCCGCTCCTGACTGCAGATGTGATGTGACCAGCTCTCTCAAGCTCCTGCCACTATGACTTTCCCATAGTGATAGAGTAATCTGAATTTATATTGTAAAATAAATTCCTTTTGCCTCTAAATTGTTTTATGTCAATGTATTTTATCATAGCAACTAGAACGAAAATTAGAACAAGGAGTAGGAGTAGATGTGAGAAGAGAAGACTGTTTACTGGCAAATCCAGGAATGACCCCCAAAAGGTGAAGTATCTGATATAATAGTATCTGAACATGCTCCATGCAGAGGACAGGGAAAGAACTAAGGCCTTGAGATGGGCATTTGCTCCGTCTTGCATAGACCCTTGCACAATCTTACTGTACTCTTGAGTGTGCAGCAGAGCTGTGAAGCGCTAAAGAGAGCGTATAGGCTAGTAAAAAAAAAAGTGTGAGTATAAGTGATTTAGCACACAGAAGTCCATGGCTGAAAAGAAACTAGTAGGGAAGTGGAGAGAGCGGCACTAATGTTTCAAAAGGAATCTGGAGGAGTGTGCTATCCCGGAAGCCAAATGATGCCAGAGGTCATTGAAGGTCAAGTAAGATTTCTATTACAAATAGAATATGCTCACTATGTTAAGAATCCTTTGGGTTGGGGAGATGGTTCAATCTGCAAAGTGCTTGCTTTGCAAACACAAGAACCTCAATTTGATTCCTAGAACCCATGTTTAAAAAAAAAAATCTAGATATTACAGCATACAGATTTAATCTCCGCGTTGGGAAGATGGAGACGAGCAGATCTCTTAGGCACCTAAGATTATCCTCTGACCTTTGCATATACACAGAGAGACAGAGAGACGGAGACAGAAAGAAAGAGGAATACATACAGAGAAAAAGAGAAAGAGAGAGAGACAGACAGACAGACACACACATGAATCAAGAGGCCTGGGTTCAAATACTGGCTTTACCAAATTTTTGTCTATAACCTCAGGAAACCCAATTTTAAAGAAGTTCAACTTCCAACTTCCTCAACTGTGGAAGATGAGTGTTGTGTGGTGAACAGAAATCCAGTGAGAACTGTCTGTTAGAACACAAGAACACAAACACAGCAACAGAATCTGCTCAATAAACCACAGCTGGGTCTTACATTCTTGAGTTCAGTTACTCTTTTAGTCTACCACTTGACTGGTGCCCTGACCCTTCTACCTTAGTGTTTGCGTCTGACAGCCCTTCTCTGACTAGCTCTGCACTAGCTCTGGGTGAGTGCCCATGTTTTGCCTTAAACTCACACTGTCCTCTATTATATCTGAGCTGGTTGGTCACTTGGCTTCTGAGTCGTTCATCCAATTCTGTTTTGGGGCATGTATTACATGAAACTCTGTGCTCAACAATGGCCACAACCCTCAACTATCTGACCTTGCCAATTCACCCACAAATCCTCTCAAGGAAGTTCAGAGCCCCCAGTCTTGGCTCCCAGAGGTTTAAACAGATCACTGCTTACCTTGGTAGTCATTAAATATTGAACAAGTTACTTAATTTATTTGACTTCACTTTCTTGTCTATAAGACATGAACTGAAATTGCTCTGTTGACAGGTAGAGATTATTATTCACGTGATAGAAATAAATTATCCCAAAGACACCAGACGTCCAGGACTTTGTCAGGTCTCTAGTAGACAATGGATGGATATTATTAACTCCTTCTCTCTCTAATTCACCCCATGTTTCTGCTTCTCAAAGATGTCACACTAAGTTTTGGTAATTACCCAGGTGAATATTGGAGGTTAAAAATATAATGTTCTCTGTTGAGTTGTATTCTACCATGGTAAAGAAACTGTATCCTCTAAAAAGAACATCCTGGGCTAGTCTCTTCATCATGAGCGTAGACTGCCCATACACACATGCATAAAAAACACGCATGCATGCATGTGAGTATATATACATCCATGCAGACACAGTCCTGGGAGTCAAAGTAACAGAGATTTTAGGGGAAAAAAATCAGGCAATGATTTAAACATAGCTCCATTGAGTGTTGAGTCAAAATTCCTGAGGAGAAAACAACTGAGGGGCTGGTGCTCTGACCCTGGGTGAGCCTTGTTTTCTTACCTCTGCTTCTATTTCTTTGACTCATGACCTTGGCTAAAGGAAGCTAGAGACTGAAGAGCCCTTCTTTTCCCAGTTCTCATTCCCTGTGTGAGCACTTCCTGAGCCTGCCCCAAGACAGGTCCCAAACTGTTTCTGGAAAGAAAGGGGTGTGCAGAGGGGAGGATGCATTTCTGCTTAAGTTTCCTTCACAGTGATTAAAAAAATTATGCATTTAGAAAAACCCAATTTCTATTTCAGTATTTACTTAAGAACTATCTGAGAGACTAAGAATATATAGAATTTTTTAAAAATAGTGAGACGTTTTCTTTTAAAAATTAAATCTTGATTTCTTTATTAATGGTACTCCTGAACTCCTGGTCCAGTTGAGTACTCCAGATTGATCTGGCTAAGGGATGAACTTAGGAAGACTTCTTTATACCAGTAGACCAGCATGTGCTTTCAAAGAAATCCCATAACATGGCTAGACCCAATCACAATGCTCTTGTCTCTAGGTCACCATGGATTGGTCTTTCTCTGAGGGTCATCACTCACATGCTGGCCCTGTTCTGTGATTCCTCGTTATGCAGTGGGACTGTGAATCTAGTATAAACTCCATGCTCTTCAAAGTCCCACATGGACTTATATGCAAGGAGAACAGAAAACCTCTCTGCCACCTAGCACATCCAGGATGAGTTGCTGATATTTCTGTGGAGATTTTTCCCTCTCTATTCTCTATTGCACCATGGTACACTTGGATGCCTTGAGCCAGCAGTTCGAAGTCCTAGCTACATCCATTGCAGTCAGCCACTGAGGATACAGTCAGTGGCTTATGGAGGGCTTCTGAGTCCTCAGCCACAAGATGGAATAAATATGCATACTCCATAGTCAACCTGGAGCTCCATTCATTTCTGTCAACACAGAATTAGTAATAACTAGAAGAATACAGAGAGTATAATGCCGAGGCCCTAGTGACAGGGAGAATGAAAGGCAAGGCTCTGCATTCTGGGAAGCCATGGCCTTGATTAGAATGCTTCCACAGTATTTATTTTTGCCTAGGACCTATAAATAAGGCCAGCATCAGGCTATTACTGATGTCTGCCGTCATTTCGCATGGCCTCTGTTTTGATGGAGCACCCATTGTTACAAAATAATATTTCCTTCCACCTTTGTCTGCATCTGCTGCTTAGAAGAAACCCCTCTGAGGATTACACGGGTTTTGGATGCAGAGGGAGAGGCAGGGCTAGGATGCTGTGGCTTTCTAGGAATCTGAGTAAGGAATGGCGTACTTGCCTTCCGTCAGAGTTCATGAAATGCAGAAAGGACCTTTCAGGATCAAAGGCCAATGCTCAGACACAAACCCAGCCTTCATTATCATCCCTGCAGGCATGTCCATCCCCTGCCTATGTGCTTGCTGTGCTGCTGTGCGCTGACTTCCTACAGTCAGTCAGATCCAGCTGGATACACCAGCTTCCTCTCTCCAATATTACCTTCTTCTCTCTGCCACCTCCACCTCACTTTTCTTTCTGACCTGGTTTCACTGCGCTGACCAGACTGTCTTCGAACTGGAGATCCTCCTGCCTCAGTGCTGGGAATACTGAAACTTTCTTTTTTTCTACCTCTGTTGGCCCAAGTACACAAACCTCGAATGGAAATTGTCACAGTTGTCCCAAGTACTTTTCTGATTCTCCTGTGTGTCCTGAGTTTTTACATAGTCCATAAAAAATAATCACAAGAAGTACTTACTATTATAATTTTGTATCAGTTCTTCTATATTTCCTTCCTCACACCAGAACTATTTAGAAAGAATCTGTTGTATATTTCAAAAATCACACAGACTGGTGCTCATAATTTTCTGTAATATTGAAAGTGTATGTGTATATTATATATGCTTTCCAAGAACTATTATCTATAAAGCAAAATTTCACGAGACTCAATAATCCAGGGAAGATGGTGTGAAAGTTACAATTCAGGCCACCTCTTGATTGCACCCAAAAGTTTAATGAAAATGTCTATTATCATTTGCTGCTTAGCTCTGTCTCTGACTTGATGTGAAGAACAGACCTTTATGGGTAGAATCTGGGATTCTGTTGATGGTTATTATGGTTAGTTCAGTACTTTCCAGTTGATATTCATAGTACAGTTTGGATGAATACTCTGTCACAATTTAACTGAGGTAGAGGTGCATTGTCAGACACTCACTTACAAGGCTTCTATCTTATGCAAACAAGTACTCTGTTTTCTAGTCTACTATGTCCATGTGTGAGGTTAAGAAAAATTAAGAAGGCATGGGATGTTACCAGGAAGCATCTTTAGAAATGTGTTTATTCAGAGGGTAGTACCTCTGTGCCCTCAAACCAACTCACAGCTTCCTGGTCCTGGAAACAGACCATGAATTCTTCCTTGCAAAGTGCTTCAGTTTCCTTCCATCTAGACCACTTTACAATGACAACCATTCTCAATTCTCTTCCTAAAAAAAGAAGATAAGTAAAAATGAACTGGCCCACCAGAAACCCCTAGTCCTCTGCAGTCTCTCATTTCTGGGTGTCTTTATTAGCTAACGGAGGGGCCTCAAGCAGCAGACCACTGGCTGATGCTAACCCCACAGGGTGGTCCTTCAGGCATAGATTTTCCTCTTCTACTTCACTGCAGCCATGGCAAGAAGAGCCCTTTACCTGTAGGTACTGCTATAGGTACATGCCTACAGGCTGGGACAGAAGAGTGATAGAATTCTATCATTGAAAAACTACATCTATGACAATGAAAAACAGGTATTTATAATAATCATCTACAAGAGATACAACATGCCTTCAAACTAGCAGATGACAGTGACTGCTGATTCTTGGTACTACAATGCCAAACCCCAAAGTTCAAACTCCAGAAAGCCTTGCAAGGCAGCTCTAGCACAATATAAAAGTCTGGACATCACATCAAAAGTTCTTAATTAATTACTTACTAGATGTGTGCTCTTGAGACAAGTCTGACCACATACTTGAGGCTTGTCTCCTCCATTGCAAAAGGAAGCATTTAATACTGGCTGAGAGGGAGTGGCCAGCAACAGGAGCATGCCCACACCTCCAGGAACGTTCTGAAGCTTGTGTACTGAGGTGCCCATGCTGAAGTGTGATCCAGGACCAGCTTTCCTGGAGGATAAGCAAGTTACCCATCATGGATGGGAGTAGGCTTAAAGCTGAAGCACTGTGAGATAAGGCAGAGGGTTTGCAATGGTGTAAGCTGGTAGCTAGCTGCAAACCAAATTTCCCCAAGTCATCCTGTTACTCATATGTAGAATGTTTGTCTTGGGACATTATTGCATTTAACTGTCTTTAATGGAAGAACTGAAAGAGAAAGGAAAAGTAGGAAGAGATAGAATGTGTGCCTCTTTCACCTCTCATCACACACAAGGCGGTTAATAACACAGACAGACAAGTGGACAGACATACAAACACACAATGGCACAGAGAAATAAGCAGAGAGAGAGAGAGAGAGGAAGAGACGGGAGAGAGGGGAGAGAGGGAGAGAGGAAGAGAAAACTATACTTGGATACACAGAGAAACTTGTATATGTGTCTGAGTATATACACAGACACATTCATAAATATATATGTCTGAATATAAGCAGATACACACACACAAATATATACATATATATGTACAGAGAGATAAACACATGCATGTGTGCATACACACATGCAAACAGAGAAATGACAGAGACAGAGCGAGATCCTGCAATTGTCTGCATATCTTTCACAGAGAACACAGCAACAGCTGGAAAGGCTTCCACTTGTTGGAACTCCTGGAATTCCCAGCACTGACCTTGGCACTGCTGTCCCACACAGTGAGCAAGTCATGGGAAACGTATTTACTCCCTCACCTTATTGATCGCTTGCATTCTTGCTTGCTTGCCCCTAATCCATTACAGGCTGAACATAGTAAAAATTCCGAAGTGTGCAGAGAAATTCATGAATTAAATGTCCATTCTAAGTCATCTAGGAGACTCTGAATAAAATAACCCAGAAGACCCTCAATATAAAGAAAAATCCCCCAAACTTACTATTAACTAGAACATTATCGAGAGAGGTAAGTCCACTCCTTATACCCTGATGAAGGGCTTTACAAGTAAGGGGCTTGGGAAAGGAAATGGACCTGTGCAGAACAGAGTCCCTTCCAGAGCGTGTGTCTATGCGTATGCCCTTGGACCACCAACATTTGCAATGAGACTTGAGATCAAGCTGCAATGTCAGGAATGGATCAGTATGTATGAGGTGTAAATAGAACACACCAGGTCAGAGCAGGAAAGCTGAAAAAGATCTGGATGAAGGCTGAACATGGAAAAAAATTTCAAGAATGGGGTTTTCAGACTGAGTGCTCAGAATGGATCATAATGATCCAGCTTAATGCAATTTTATTTTTTTTATTTATTTATTTATTTATTTATTTATTTATTTATTTATTTATTTATTTATTTATAACGGACTGAGTTGAACCCATGGCTTTGCAAATGCTAGGCAGGCATTTCATCACTGAGTGATATATTCTGAGTCTTCCTCTTTGCTTTTCATCTCAAGGTTTCCTTGCTAGGCATCCCAAGCTGGCCTGGAACTCACTCTGTAACCCAGGCAGACACCGAATTTGAGATTTCTTCTGCCTCAGCCTCCCAAAAAATAGCTGGGATTACAGGCCTGAGACACCATGCCTGGCTTAAGTACAAAAGTTTTAATAGAATCAAACCAGGCAGAGAGCTAAGAGAGACAATAAGATTCCTGTGCGTGTGTGCAGAGCATGTCAGTGATGACGTCACATCTCCGTGTGAACCGTTAAGGTAGTTCTATGAGCGTAAGGCAGTGAGGTTCTGTTTGAACAGTAGGGGTAGCAGGGGTCTGGGTAGCTGAGGAGCCAGGGAAAGCTGATCCTGATGGAGAAGAGAAGGCTGAAGACTGCACAGACACGGGCACAGACCTCGGTATGTTTGATATTTGGTGCTGTTTCCCATGTTTTGGAAGAGCCCCCTTGCAGGTCACAGTACTTTGGAACTGCGCAGACCAGGGTAGGAAGGACTGAATTCAGTCTTGCCTCCAGCACTTGCTACATGCACAATCTTAGGTAAGTCACTTACTCTGACCAAGCCTCAGTTTCCTTGTTTGTGAAATGGGGAGATAACAGCAGGGCCATCTTGAAGGTGACATAACATGTACACACTGAGGAGGAGGAGAGGGGCCTGTAAAACACTTCACCACCCACTGGTGTCTTCATTATGGGGGCCATTGTACAAAGAGTGGCTGTCCTTGGCCACTCAAGGTGTCCCCTTCTGTCCTCTTTGGAGATAGGAAGATGAATAAGACCATCTTCTTCGCTTCAGGAGTCCATTAGGGAAGAGACACCCGTGCATGAATCACTGCAATGCAAGGATCCAAAACAGTTGTCAGAAAGGAAGTCTAGCTGCTGCGGCTGCAGCTGCTGCTGCATGGGGAGACAGCACGATGATGGATCATGTCTACCTACACGGCCACAGTACCATGTCACCTAATCACTGCAGGCAATTCTGGGTGAAACATCTGAGGATCAGAGGGCTGGAGGGGTCTGCTGACTCTACATGGGGAGCTGGAGGCAAAATGAAATATGGATCAGAGTCCATGAGTCTAGGACAGGTAGGCAGCCACCCTCCAGTTATTTCATTAATAAAATGCCGTAGGCAGTCTGGAAAATACCTCTGTGTACCTGCACTTCACTTTAGTGGGGAAGACAGGCCTCAGTGAGGCAGATAAAAAACACCACAGAAAGGTGTTGAAGCTGAATTGCAGCAAGGAGGTCCAATGGGAAAGAAGGAGGGCCAGGAGAAGCTTCTTTCCTGGGTGCCTTAAAGGCAAATTGGGATCTCAGTGGAAAAGGAAGGAAGGGAAATTGAGGGTGAGAGAAAGAAGGAATTACAACACCATAGTGTAGTGGGGCTGGGGGCAGCTGCTCTGGCAATATCTGGCATGGATGGTTCCTGACAGTGCAGATTCCTCTCACTCCATCCTGTCCTGCTTCTACACTGAGCTCAACCCATCTTGTCTTCTGCATTCTGCCCAGAGTCTCTTCCAATGAATACTTTTTTACCAGATAATTAGTGGACATTATCATTATAAGTTCATACAGAAATCAACACTATAGACAACCTTGACCGGAAGAAACCTTGAACTTAAGGTGGTGTGCTCCTCCGTTGCTAGACAACCCCAGGGTGTATTCTCTTAGCTTCCTGGAAGGAGAGCAGGGCTGGGCCCTAATCCTGATCACTAACACAGAGGAATAAACTCAGAGAGAGGAGGGAGAAAGGGAAGGAGGAAGGGAAAGGAGAAGGGGAGGGAGGGGAAGGGGAGGGAGGGAGAGGAGAGAGATCACACAGCCACACACATAGACACACGAAGAGACTCTGTAAATGTGTCTGAGTCCTCTCAGTCCAGAGCTCTTATCTTTGCTTCCACTGAAATGAATGAATATTCAGCATTAAGCTGTCGATTCCTCTGCCAGGAAGTGCAACCTCTAATTCCCACTATAAGTAACAGTTGTCTTAAAAGCTTGAACACATGAGAATTCTGCATGCCTTACCTAGGCTTGAACATGTATACAGAGACACATTCCCTCCTTACCCAGGCTTAAACACATACACACAGACACATGTCTCCCTTGTGTGTTATAGCCAGCCCTTTGCATGTACATATGCCCACGTTATCCAGACTTGAACACACACACATACAAATACACATGTGTCTTTCCCAGGCTTGAACATGGACACATGCAAACATATATGCTCTCCTGATACAATCTCACTCACAGAAGAAACTTTAGTCCCATTTGCAAGGAACTAGAGAAAGAATCACTTCAACTTTTATAAATTTTGTTGCTGATGCACAGATTACAAAACAAGTAAATGGGGTATTCTTGCTCATGCTGATCCATTAGGTCCTAAAGAATCTCCTAAAATTTAGGAGAAAAAAAAGAAAGTGTCCTGTTAAAAAGTAGAGATAGGGTATGTTAGTTGCTAGTTAATGATTACAGGTTTGACTTTAGCCATTTCTGTGTCCCTTTGTCTGACCAGACTAAGCCTGTCACCAGTTCATTTTCATGTTTTCTGTTTGTTAAACACAAATCTTTTCTTTCAGGCTACAATTCCTAGTTACATAGTACTCATTGAAGTTTATCAGAAATCATATTATCAATGCAATTCAAATCCATTTAGTTTAAAATAATCAAAAGTGCAGAACACAAAATATTTACATAATGACATAAATATAAATCATAGAACATATGGCACACAATGTATGTTATAATATTTATGTAATTATGAGTAAACTATTCAACTGAGTGATCACAACAGGTGTCTGAGGCACAAAATTGAAATATCCTAGTCTAGTGTTTGAGTTGAGAAGCTCAGCTACAACTGGATTTGTGGAGGCTCCAGCATCTTTGAAAACAAGCTGCCATCAAGGAGCAATGTTCTTGTCCCCATTTCATCTCCCTTCATAGCTGCTCACCCTCCTAAAGACATGGATTTCCTTGTGCCTAGTGGAGCTGTTTATGAAATAACTGTCTCTGTGTCAGCACATGTATGCTTGCTCAGCTCCCTATCTGTTTTCTGCCTGGGCCACTGAGAAAAACAAAGGAAAGAAGAAGTAGGTCTGTCTACCTCTCTGCGTGTTGAGGTGATGTCTGACTACTCGCCTCTTTATGTGTGCATGGTTGTGTCTATATGTTTATCCATCTCTGGTTGTATGGTTGTAGAGATGTCTCTTTTCTCCACCTCTGTGTGTTCACCGAGTGTTCATGTATGCATGTGTGTCTGTCCAATCTCTGTGTGTGCGTGTCCATGGAAATGTCTGTCTGTCTCTGTATGGCTATGAGATATAGCTTTCTGTCCACTTCTGGGTGTACAAGGAGGTGTGTATCTATCTGTCTGTCTATCTCCATGTGTATCTGCGGAGGTGTGTGTATGTGTAATGTGTTTGTCCATCTCTGTATGTGTGAACATGAAGATGTGCATATATGCCTGTGTCTGTCAATCAATGTGTATCCACTGGTATTTGTACATGTTGTGCCTTTCTATGTCTCTGTGTCTGCCCCAGAAGCATGTGAATTTGCCTTTGTGTGTATGTGTGTGTGTGTGTGTGTGTGTGTGTGTGTGTGTGTGTGTGTGTGTGTACATGTACCTGCCTATCTCAGTGAATCCGTTGATTGTACATATAAAGATGGTACTAACAGTGGGGATTGGGATTCTAATCCTATCTTTCTGGTACAAAAAATAGGAGTCTTCAGAGTTCCTCTGGCATTTCCCCCAGAAGGTAAATGCAGTTGCTTCCTGCTAGGGGTTACCAAGAGCCAGTGGGAACTCCACAGAGTCTGATAGACTGATGACCAGTAGACTGCTCTCCTGAGATGCTGCTGGCCTATGTGGTCACCTTGGTGAGACAGAGTTGATTTTATCATTTTCTTCATCTACAATACAAGTTTAAGACTCTCCCCCTTTCCACTTCATTTAGAAGTATTCAGAGTCACAGAGGCTCTTGAGTAACTATGAATCAATATGTACTTACAGACTTGGTATTCTGGAGTACATGAGTTGGAAGAGGAAGGTGACAAATTCCATACTGCATACAGGGACCACCACAATCATGGAGTTCATTTAATTGTCTCTGACCTCTGATTTGTGTTGTCCTAGGCTCTGGCCTTCCTTCTCAGGCAACTTCCACTCTCATGGACTATTTATTTTACATTAGTCCCTAGAAGTTTTGCTTCTGGCAGCATCTATAGACACCATTTCTCCAAAAGGCTTTGAAGAATGATCTATGAAGGAAGCTACAAAACATCTCAAGATCAATTGCTGTAATTATCTTCTGAATAATTTTCTACCATTATTCAGGCTGTACATATTGTACATGAAAGGCTATGTTCAGCCAAACCAGAGCTTGCTGGGTCTGGGATTTACAGCTCGCTGTGCAAGAAGATTTAGAAGGCAACCCCTAGGAAATCCATCTGGAGATGGTTGAGAGGATAAAGGAAAATATAAGTTCTTTTAATCTTAATATTCTTTATGCTCTGCTCATTATGATTAGATATATCTTCTAGTTAAGCCCTCAACAAAAATAGAACTGGCAATGAAAAGACGATTTATTTTCTTTCTATTGCTAAGGGAAAATAGCACACATAAAAATAATAATAACACTATAAATGCAGCTATGCTTAGCTATTTAGAGAGCCATCCAACATCTCTCATTTGGAGAATTTGAAGAATAAAGGAGATAATTCCTCTTCAGACCATGGCTGAGGAACAGAAAACACTAGCTGACTTCTTGTCCCTTTTTGTACTTTGTAGGCACTCAAATGTTTCCTTTATCCTTAACATGTAGCAGAGAGAAAATCATCACCATTTCCCTTTCTGTCTTCCTCTAACTCTCAAGGGACAATATCTAAAAGGAGGAATAGGAGGCTACTGAGAAAGATCAGGAACGCTTCCTTTCTCGTTAAGATTATTACTGAGGCAGAGTTAGAGGGAAAATAAAATCCAATACGTATGCTGTTGCATTGATTATTAATAGAAATAAGCTTTGGCTCACACAAGTCAGTAAATGCTTCTGTTCCAGATCTCAGTCCCCGAGTGAGAGGCCATCAGTGGCTGGAGAATAATACATTTTTTGCAGCTGAGTCAAAGTGGATGTTTCTCCCCCAGGAGTGGACCCTATGGAGGCAAGAGCTTGAATATAACTAAGCTGCTTTCTGGTCTTTCTTTTTTAATTTTTATTTTTAAATCAAACTCCAAGTTGCTTAGGCAATAGCAAACCATGATAAGTTTCCATAATGGGACAATGCATTCTGGGGATTACATTATGTCCAGGTTATTTACCTGACAACATTGGTTTGGGCAAAATTGTTGAACTGCCTTGAAATCAAATGGCTGACATGCAGCAGTGGAGGGTGACTGCTTGGTAGCTGGGAATATATGTTCTGGGACCAGGGCAGCTTGGTGGTCTGCTAACATAAGATAAAAATCTCAAACATGTACCCAGGAAAAGACGAAAGTTATAACCAACACACATAACACTCCTTCCAGTACAGGATGGATGTCATTATGACTGATATTGGGAAGATTAGAAAAAGGATGCCATGATGGAAGTCTTCCCTGTCTCCTGAGGGATCCCGAGTTGAAGCATCCTGATAGTGCTTTGCTTCCCTGCATTCTTTCTTCCTGTGGATCTTGGGAGAAGTATGAGAAGAGGAGAATGGTGTATGGTAGAGTCACAGGCTGCTGTGTCTGAAAGGTCCTGGAAGTCAGCTAGTCCAACCCGGTGAGACAGCAAGCTCAGCAGCAGAATCATTTTATGCTCCAGGCTTCTCCTGCCAGCACAAGCCCAGTTCACAATGGGAGTTTAAGGCAGGCTGTCTAAATGGTCTTTCTCATTCTACAGACCTATACATTGAGTATTATACAAGTTACTTTTGTGTGGGGGTCTGTGACCAAAGTACATGACAGAATAGCTTCAAGAAAGAGGATTCTTCTGGTTAGAGACTCACTGAGTTCATGTGTTTGCGTGCACTTAGCAGAGCATCACCATGACCAGAGCTTGCCTCGTGGCAGACAAGAAACAGAGAGTAAGATGGGAAGGAGGGGAAAAGACACCCTTCCAAAAACACATCCCTATAACCCCTCTCTTCTAGCTAGGTCCTGCTTTATAAAGCTTCTAAGAGAACCAAAAGCAGTATCATCAGCTGAGGACAAAATGTTTAATATATGAACCTGGGAAGACATTTTATATTCATGACACAACAAGGTATCAATGGGTATCTAAAATATCAGAAGATAAGCTATGGAAGAAATGAGACCGAAGCTCACACCTCACATTTCTTATATAAAAAAAGATGGATCTTTAAAGGATTAAAGATTTAATATAATTTAACATAATATCCACTGTGTTATAGCTTTCTCTCTCATGTATTGTGTTTTCTTTTCTCTCTGATGTGATTGTTCAGCTGAATCCTGTTTGGAGTTTTAATCACAAAACTAGAGACTCATCATGACTTTAACCAACTAGTGAAATTCTGGAAAGAATTCCATATTTCGTTTAATTGGGCTGTGTGTGCATGTGCATATGTGTATATGTATATGCAGGTGTGTATGCATGTGTTTTGTTGTTTGCATGTGTATATTTATGTATATGTAAATGCATGTTTGTATGCATGTGTGTGTTAACGTGTACGTGTATATGCATGTGTGTATGAATGTGTGTATGTATATATTGCTATGTGTGCATATGTATGTATGTATATATATGCATGTGCATGTGTGTATGCATGAGTGTATATGTGTATGTATGTATGGGCATATGTGTGGGGGTGTGCGTGTGTGCTTAGAAATTTCTGAAAGTGCAAGTATTCTTAACAGATAACAGATAATCCCATTGTGGGGTAGGCTCCCTTGATGTGAGAAGATTTGGGAATTTTACTCACTCTCTCCAATGGCCACAGCATTTCAAAGCATGAAATACATACCAATGCTGTCAACATGGAAAAAAGCCCTAAAATCTGAGGATAATTACACACATCAAGCTAATTACCCAGAAGCACTATTAGCTAATGAGATTAGCCAGAAGCCCTGTCCAGCATTGATTAATCAAAGAATAATGCCAACACACCTGCAGTGAAGAGGCTCCTGATCCCCAACAAAAGAGCGGCAAGCCGGTGTTTGGAAATAGTGAGCATTTGTACCACTGCCATTTTCTGGTTTTACAGGAAGCAAAAGCCATCTTAGATTGATGCTCGGCAGGGGGTGCTGAGATAGGCCGTAAATCCAATAGCTATGTCACTCTAGACAAAAGCAACTCAGTCTGAGGCTCAATTTCCTCATTTAAAAAAATGGAAACATTCATAATCTATGTCTGTCTACTTCATAAGATTGTGAGACATTATTTTTAGGGCCATGCATAATCTTAGCTCCAAGCAAGCACTCTGGTGTTTAAAAATAGCAAGCTGGTCAAAAGCCCCAATTGTGAAATGTCTTGCTGGGGGCCCCCTTGTCTGTCATTGGAAGAAAAGATCACAGTAAGAAGACTTGCCAACAGTTACTTGAGGAGATCAAGTAACCTAGTAGAAAAATACTAGGAGCAGGGCTGGGGGTGATCTAGTGGTTAAGAATCCTTATGTTCCTGCAGAGAATGGGGTTTGTTTTCTAGCACCCATGTAGAAGCTTACAACCCTCTGTTACTCCAGTTCCAAGGATTTGATGTCCTATTCTGACCTTTGTGGGTAGCAAGCATACATGTGGTTCATATTCATACATGCAGGCAAATACTTATACACATAAAATTTAAAAATATATTGAAAAGATATACAAGTAATCTTACATCAAATAATTACACGAAAAAGATTTTGCTTTACTCACAATTAAATTCAAAACTATACAAATCTTCTCTAGCTGTTATAGAAAAACTATCAAACATTTGGTTGTCCCTAATCCCACAGGCACCATGAAGACACAATGTTCATGCTATTTTTCTTAGGAAAACTGCCAAAGAATCAGCATATAATTCAAAGATTCCTATATCAGAGCACACTGCAGTTTGTTTCTATTGATGATTCTGCTTGTCCTGGGACACATTCAGGGACTTTTGATGCATGTTCAAAAGTATCATTAGGACGACTGTCTTTCAGAGTTGTGATGTACCAGCTAAAAGAATTCCAGTTGGTAAAAGGCTGGGGGGGAAAAGTTATGTCACCACATACTGGAGAGAAATCTAAATGCTTTGAACTTCAAAGATTCTTAGTAAGGAGAAACTATCCAAGTTTCCTTTCAGTTGAATGAGGGATTTTATTTTCCAATGTGAGGAGTCTGAAAAAAATGGATGAAGCATGAAGAGTCTGTGATGAGATCCTCAGGCAGAGGCTCTTAGATGCTCCCAAAGATGCTATGATAGGGACCAAGTCTCTCCTTTTACAACAGGAAAATAGACTTAACCATCTCAGATGTGTTTTCTTTTTCTAAAAGGCAATTGCTATGGTTTCTTTTTAAAAAGACTTCCTTACATGCTGGGCGGTGGTGGCACACGCCTTTAATCCCAGCACTCAGGAGGCAGAGGCAGGTAGATCTCTGTGAGTTCAAGGCCAGCCTGGTCTACAGAGTAAGTTCCAGGACAGCCAGAGTTACAACAGAGAAACCTTGTCTTGAAAAACAAAAACAGAAACAAAAACAAAAAGACTTCCTTATATAATAAATTTCATCTTTGGAGGAGAAATTACAGAAAGTTTTATTATTGTTAATATTGCTGTTACATTTATTCACTTGTGGTATGTGTGTGTGTGTGTGTGTGTGTGTGTGTGTGTGTGTGGTGTATGTGTCCCTGTGTGGTTACATCCTGTACATTCCTGGAAGCCTTAAGACAACTTGTTGAAAACAAGTTTCTCTCTTTCCACCTAAGTGCTGGAATGTAACGTTAGGGACAGAAAAAAAAAAAAAAAAAAAAGAAAGAAAGAAAAAATAAAAAGAAAAGAAAAATACGAGGCTGGAAAGATGGCTCAGTTAGTAAAGTGTGCTATATAAGCACGAGAGACTTCAGTTTAGAGTCCTAGCACCCGTGAAAAGGTTGTGTTCCATGGCATGCACATATAACTCCAGGACTGGGAAGGCAGAGACAGGCACATCCCTTGGGGCTATCTGGTCAGGTAGTCTAGTTGAGACAAGGAGGCTCTGGTTCAGTGAGAGGCCCTGTCTCAAGACACAAGGTGAAGGATGAATGAGGAGAACATCCAATCCTACCTCTGGCTTCCACATATATGTGAAGCCTGTACCTGGGCACACATGCATACACACAAATATACACACAAAGAATAGAGAAAAATGAAGTTGGTATCATGAGGTACGTTAAGGGATGAAAACTTCCTGGGCTTTATTAGCATTTTAAACTAAAACTTTATTAGCATTTAAACTAAAAATTGAACATCTAGGTGGAAAAAAAAAAGAAGTCTAAGTTAAAAATAAATTCAGGCGTGTAATTAAGGAAGTAGCCAAGTAGAAAGATAAGACCAATGGACCACAGTATTACTAATATTTTTGTCTTTCTTTTTTTTTGTCACTTTCACCAATATCTGAAAGAAGTAATTTAAAAAGAGGAAAATTGTATTTGGGCTCAAGATTAAGAAGGTTTCAGTCTATGGTCAGCTGGCTCCATTATCTCTGGGCCAGGGTGAGGTAGAGCATCATGGTAGAAGGGCCTGGCAGAGCAGAAATGCTCTCCCCGTGGCAACGAGGAGGCAAAATAATGTAGGAAGGGTCAGGGACAACAAAACACCTCCCATGACCTACATGTAAGCCCGTGGAGACATACTCAAATCATAGCGTTCTACCACTGATCTCCAAAGGCTCATGCCTACCTCATAATGCAAAATAAATTTAGTCCACCTCCATGGTCTTTGGGGTCTCAACAGCTCCAGTATTTTTCAAAAAATCCAAGCTGAAAGTCTAGTCTAACATCCAAAGGAACTTTCGGCTCTGAGACTATAAATCACATACACTTGACACCCAGTGGTCATCTAGGCACAAGAGAAGCATGCCCAGTCTTAAATTAGAAGAGTGTGGGCACAGACAGAAGGGATAGGACCAAAGCAAGACCAAAGCCCCGCAGAACAAAGGCTGACTCACATAGTTCCATCGCTGGTATCCAGGGCACCTGGTTGCGAGATTAAGCTCCCCAGAACTCCAGCAATCACAGCAGCTGCAGTCTACAGCCATTATTACCCCAAGAAGCATCTCTGATCTCAGACTGCTGTCTCTCTGCTGTTGTGTACAGAGCTGGTCACCTCCCTAACGTAACAAACTGGGTTCGTGCCTTTGAGCCTGTGCACTTCTGTTTCCCCAGTAAAGCTGCTGTTCTGTGGTCTCATGGTCACACCAGCTTACCTCATAGCACTCTGCTCGGCTCCTCAGAAGGCCAAGGCCTGCAGTGCCATTTCTATCATGTTCTATCTCACCAGACGGCATCTACCCTCCTAATGAGTCAGACAGTCTCATTTTTTCTTAAGTATGGAGTTAAGGAAGGAAGGAAGTTCAGTATGCACTGTCATGTATAAGCTCAAATTTACACACTAGCCCTCTTCACTGTTGGATAGCCCTGCCCCTAAAGCCCCCTGCCACCATGTCCAAATAGCTCTCTGAGCTTAGCACCAAATAGAGGACTCCCTTCATGAGCAGGGCTCTCCCACCTGATCTTGGAGCGTACCTCTAATATCGCCTTCTGACCTTATTTGGAAAAGGACCACTGCATGGAGCTTCCTGAAAACTCTAGATGACCGTGTACCCTCCCTTCTCCCATGCCCTAAATGATAATTAGGATACCCATAGTAGGTGTTTTAACTAATTAGGCACTGACCTTGCCTTAGGAGCTCTTATATACTTTGTCCCTGTAACAATAAAATGAGCTCCCTCTCTGAAGCTGTTCCTGGGTGATTTTTTTCTGCCCCCCTACCCTTGAGTTGGTATGCAACAACTCCCAAGAAAGGGGAGACAGGCAGACAGGTCACCAGGAACTAGAGCTGCAGTAGGAGTACAAACTTCAGAGAGAAACTTGAGCAACCTGATGACAATCCTGGCTGACACTGATGCAGAGGCCCCTGTGACCCGTTTCCTCATCTTCCACCATGGAAGACGGGTGGTTTTGTTTTTCTTTTTTCTTTCTGCTTTTCTCCCCTTCCATTTTCTTTTGTAATCCTAAGGACTGAACCTAGGGTCTTGTGCAAGTTAGGTGAGTACTTTACCACTGAGCAATATTCCAATCCCCCTTTTGCTTTTTTTATTTTGAAATGGTCTTACTAAGTTGCCTCAGCTGGCCTTGAACTCACTGTAGCTGAGGCAGCTCTTCACCTTTTGATCCTTCTGCCTCAGCCTCCCAAGTAGGTGGGATGATAGAATGGCAGCCTCTACCACAGAGTCTGGCATCATGATTTCTATAAATTCTTCCTAATGAGACAAACGAGATGGCAAGAGTAACTTATATCTTATGGCCCTTGTTTTGGGACTTGTCTCATCACTGTGGCAAAAGGAAAGAAGGATCGACTTTGGTTCAAGAGTAGAATCTACCATGGTGGGGAAGGCATGGCAGCAGGAATTGAAGGCACCTGGGCACATTGCATCCCAAACCAGGACGCAGAGAGACATGCCCGGTGGTGCTCAGCTCATTTTCTCCTAAAGGGTCTGGAACTCCCATGGAATGATGCTGCCCACATTCAGGGAGGGTCTTCTCCAATCTAGATATCCTGAGACTTGTTCCACAGCAGTCTTCAGTTCCATCGGGTTGACAACCAAGAGTCACCACCACAGCCCCGTGTATATCTTTTCTTAAGAATATGTTTTCGAGCTAAGTTTCTGATGCTGAGTTTTTCACACCTAAGAAGATGATTCTCATGGATTGCACAGTCTTTTTGTATATCTAAGGTTTTATGACAATCCGTGGTAACAATTATGAACAGAAAACTAACTTGTGTTTTTATTTGACTCCATCCTTCAGCTTTCTTCAGATAGTTCACAAGAAGTGAATTGTGTGTTTTCCTTCATTCAGTCTCTCTACCTTCTAACATCTGTGTTTACTGTACTTGAGGAAGAGGTTAGAAGAGCAGAAATGTGGGAATTAACCTGCCAAGAACATAAGGAAACAGACCAGAGCTGGTGAGAGAAAGCAGGAAAACTCAAAGTGAGAAAAACTTAGTGTGCTGGGCTTTTGTTTCTGCGTCAGAAAATTTGGAATTCCTATTTGAAAATGTCTTCAACCAGGGCAATAAAAACATGTCAGAAATGTAAAATATCAGCCTGCTCCCCATACCTGCTTTTAAAAATTGCTCTTTGATTGAATCCACAGGGAGCAGCTGAAGCAAGGCAATGGTCCTTACACAATGACATACTTAAATATGATGGGGGAAAGGCCAGCGTTTGAAGCCCTGGAGTGAGGAATTTATTCAGAGTGTTTTGAGGCAAGGGTAAGGAGGTGAGCTGGTAGGAGAGGGGGAAGGGAAGGCACAGAGGAAGCAGGTTGGTGGAGGGATAGTTACAGGTATATAAGAGCAAAAACTGGAGCAAAAACATTTTAAAATAAAATACCCTGAAGTCAGATTCCTTTCTGTAAACCTGCAGGGATCCAATAAAAAGCTGCGACTAAATGAAAGTGTTACCAAAGCAGATGGAGAAAAACATCAGAAAATCAAATGACACATTTGAAAGGGCAAAACATCAATATTACTAAAGAACTGATCAGATGTGTCCTTTTGAAATGCAACCAAAGCAACCAAATCGTGAAATGCGTTAAAATGGGGAACAGGGTGGGTCTGGGTCTGGCTCCTTCCATGCAGAAAATCAGATGCTCTGGGGAAATACATGAATAGAAAGGTAGGCAGGTTGTGTCTATACACATTTAGAAATTGTCAAAAAAAAATATATCAAAATGATGGGCCATGCTAAGAGGAATATTTGTTCCAGCTAAGGAGACTTCAGTGGGTCTCTGAGACCAGCAGCCTGAATCTCAGCATGTCAAATGCTCTTGGCAGCTTAGCTCTGGTATCTCTTTGACATTTGCAATTACAGAACCCAAGTTAGAACTCTGAGCTCAAGACTAGGAGGATGATGTGGCCTTTAATAGTGGAAGCTCTGTAATAGCAGTCTGCCTGTGGGTACCATCTAGCCCTCATGAATGTGTTTTCAGATAAAATTCAATCGCTTTGACCAGAAGTGGAGGTCCTGAGCAGCTAAATGCAAATTCTTCAGGGCTGGGAAGTACTTGGTAGGTAAAGTGATTACCACTTTCCACACAAGAATGAGGATATGAGTTCATTCTCCAGCACTCATGTAGAAGACCTAGGGATAAGGCAGGTGTGGTGGGGCATCCTTTAATCCCAGCTCTCGAGAGGATTACATAGTGAGCTCCAAGACAGCCAGAGCTACATAGTAAGACCTTGTTCCAAATTAATTAATTAATTAATTAATTAATAATAAATTTTAAAAAAATGAATAAATAAATAAGATCCTGGGACGGTGGAACAAGATTGCAATCCCAAAGTTGAAGATTAGTGGATCCTTGGGGCTTGTTTGTTTGCTGGTTTGGCAGAATGAGTGAGTCCCAGGTCAGTGACAGACCCTCCATACTCACAATAAAAGTGTGCTTACACATACGCACTGTAAACTATGTGTTGCATGAACTAAAAGAAGGAGTAAATATTGAGACAGCAATCCAGAAACAAATCACTAAATGCACACAATTTCTGAATAGTTTAAAAACATCACCAGAAACCTCAGACAGGGCTATAAGAACTATGGAAAAGATATATTAGATGAGGACTTAGATGTGGTGGAAGGCCTGAGTCTCAGTCTGGGACTGAGTCCCCAGACTCACTGCGGTTGGGCTTGTTTCTACCCCTGGCAGTGTGGAGTATCATCCTGGCATTACGATTAATGCACTATAAGACTGAAAGCAATTTACTAGATCCTGCTAAGCCTTGGTTTCCTCATCTCCAGAATGAAGACAGCAATGCTATGACCCTTATGGGAGTCTTTGAAAGGATTAAAGGAAACAATTCATATGAAGAATTCCTAAGTGCTGGGATGAACAAGCTCTTAAATTAGCCCACAGCCTATTCAGTGGAAACCCACCTCTTTGTTTAATACAAATCTCTTCAGATTAAAAAAACCAGTGAAAGGAGACCTCAGAACCAGATGCCCCCAAACAGGACAACATCGTTAGAGGACCACAGGGTCCTACACCTCCTAGCTTACACTCATTCTTCCTCTTTATGCTGTGCCTAGGAAGACAGAGTTCTCTTTACACACTGTCTGTTAACTCTGATTCTCAATGTCTCTCTTTAAAAAATAAAATGTTCCTTATGTAAAATCAAAGAACACAGTTTGAGGTATTCATGAGTGATACTATCTTCAAATGCTTGTATGTATCCCTTATCAGGACTTTTATATTTTGGGAAAGATCGTACAGATCTACAGATGAGGACTATGGGTGGGATTGGGGCAATGGGTTGGTGGGTAGAATTTCTCACCCTCTTCAAATGAGGCTAGAGGGCATGTTATGAAAGACACCATTGAGCTGCCTGTGAATGGTGCCCTGATTCATGTGCATCTGGGTCATACACAGCCAACACATTGGGGAGACACCACTTCTGGTGACAAACATTCAAGTTATGAAAGAGTTAAATGATTGCCTCCAAAACTATCTAAATGAACTCAAGTGTTTAAGGATGATGGGTAGGACTGAGCAGAAATGATTGAATTTCCTTCAATGTCAACAAGAGAAGTTTTTAGAAGATTCCTGAAAAAAATCTAAAATACCCCCCCCAAAAAAGATATTTATAATTTCTTATTGATAGGATAGAGAACTGGGAGTGAAAGAGAAAGAGGGCATAGGCATCTAAAAGGAAATAATTGATCCTGCAAAAAGTTGTGTATGACTTCAGCTGTTCAATTTTAAGTCTCTCTGCTTCAGAACCTGTCTGGGACAGACAAGACTGAGTACTGAGGGTTCCACAGGCGTTTTTATGAGCGTCAATTCAGGGTGCTCCAAACTCTCTGAGACTGAGGACAGTCGTCTGGCTCGGAATCAGGACCACAGGTGCAACAACAGGTCAGGGTGAGCTTGATCATTATTGGCTGGACTTCTAGAAGACCTGGCTTCAAGGAGAGCATGCTGTCTCTAATAGTTAGCGTGTGGTGTTCCTCCAACACTGGGAGCTTGTTTGCCCACACTTCACTCCTTCCTTTGTCTAGCACTCAAAAGGCACCCACCTGATTACATATCTATTTGCTGCTGCTTGAATTGTCACTCTCTGGAAGTAGAAAGATGTTCCCCCAAATCTGTAAATGTTCATTTTATGGGGACAACTTGAAATCATTTGTATCCAAATTTCTGTTGTGCACTACTGCAAAACTATTGTTAACTGGTACTTAGAGTCGCCAGCATCCACTGACATGGCAGCACCTTAGGGAGCTCAGTCTGTACTATAGCTCAGTCTATACTATACAGACTCCTTTATAAGTAAGTGACATGAGTTAATCTAAGTACTAAGACATTGGCCATCAAGCCTGATCTGTCCAGCTGGCCTCAGGGAGACCTGGGTTCCCTGGGAAGAATTCACAGGGCTTGAACCGAACCTAGACTGGTTTTGAAAGGTAGCATGCACTAACCAGACTCCTTTTTTTTGGAACCAGACTTCATCCATCATATCTCCCACCCATTTCTATTCTAATAGTCAAGGCCAGCTGCTACCACCCAAGGCTGATTGTGCCAATAATGGATTATTATAATGCATGGAGTTAATAGGGCCAAAGCTGTCAGAACATGGCGGGATGAGATGGATATGTGCAATAAGAACGAAGACTCTCTCACATTTATATATTGCCTTTACTTTCTAAATGTGTTCACATCTGTTATGTCATTTTCTTGTCCCAATACCCCTGAGAATGATGGATCCTGCAGGCATAATGTTTCTTTTATTCAGATGCAAAAACTGCCAGGCAGACTGAAGGGTCTTTCCAATGATCCAGTGTGGCAAGTGGGCAGAGTCATTGGCCTTCTAAACTGCCAGACCTTAGCAGGATCGAATAGGTTAGCGCCCTACAAAAAGAGTCAAGGTTTTCCCCATCTTCTTGGTTTATTCCTATCTACCAGGCTGATTTAGGATGAAAATGAAAATTGTCTTTTTCCCTGCAGACCGAAGTTGTTGCCTCTATTTCTCTGTTTTGTGTTCCTCCCTTCTTCCCTCTTCTACTTGACATGTAAATTTGATGTTTCCACCCAATGAGTCAATCAGAGCAGAATGCTAATTTATTAAGCAAATATGTAAAAGCTGCCAGTGTCCCACACGCATAACTATGATTGACACAAGAACAAAACAGCAGCAAAGTCTAAGCCTCCTCGGCTGAAGCCATCATAAAGAGAAAACACAATGTATTTTTTGTGGCTCATCAGCTTTTTATCCAGTCCTTCCATTATCTGCTCAGATGAAGACACACATGAATGACAACAGTCAAGACCAGCTCTGCAGAGTTCCTGAAACGTGTCTGTTGTTGAGGAGGATGAGGGTGCGGGGACCTTGCCAGAGGGGCTTGGGGGGGGTCCTCAAATGGTTTTTTGTGTTATGTTATATTCCTCTTTTCTTTCTTAGTTTAAATTGAATGCGTTTTAAAAGAGACACAAAATACTCCTTCTAACAACAAGATAAGGTATCACACTTACAAGCCATTTATCCCTGATTATACAATTACTTTATCAAGCAGCACTTGGTGGGGAGAGAGAGAGAGAGGGAGAGGGAGAGAGAGAGAGAAAGGAGAGAGAGAGAGGGAAAGGGAGAGAGAGAGGGAGGTAGAGAATGGGCTGACTTAAGGTTTTCTTCTTTTTATTGAAAAAAAAGGTTAATGACTCAATTTCTTTCCCCTCTGGAATTTAAGACTGTTTAGGCACGCCAAGTGTTCCTCATTTCTGGATAATAAAATAATGATGTAATTAACAATTAAATAGCACAGTATCACAAGAAATTATTAAACTTACTTTTTAAAGGAAGTAAAAACCACACTATTTCAATTAATGTTAAAATGAGATAATTACTATCTAGCTTAAATGTAAAAGTCAAATTTTTCCAGTGAGCTTGCTACCCTTGGCTGTTTGGTACTCTCAGAGTTGCCCCAATGTGGTCCCTAAGCTGCAAACGAAGCAGTTACAGGCTGAGGTACATTCCAGTTTTGAAGCCTTATCTTTAACCCCTGATCCCATCCCAGCTCCTCCTGCTCCCACCCCCCAGGTTCCGCTGGCCATGTAGGCTCCTCCTGCTGCTCCCCTCTGGGACACAGTGTCCGCTGCCCACGCAACTTCTTTAGCTCTTGTCTTCTGTTCAGTTTCCTTTACTATAGCAAGTACCTGAAAACACTGACTTATAAAAAGAAAGGTTTATTCGGCTCACAATCCAGAAGGTTCCATGGCCATTATCAACTGACCATGCTGTTTTTGGGCCTGTCATGGAGCAGCACATTGTGGTGGGAGTGTGCAGAGAGCAAAACTGCTCTTAATGGCTAAGCACAAAAGAGGGAAATAAAAGAAGTGAGGATTCCTTTATCTGCATTGAAGGCTGATCCCTAGTCACCTGAAAAGACCTCATACTAGGCCCTGCCTCTCACAGCCTTTACCACTTCCCATGAAAGAACTTGGGAGAACAAGCCTGCAACACACAGGCCTTTCAAGGATATTCCAGAATGATAACAACAGGAGTACAAGCCAGAGAGTACCACGGGGAATGAGTACATTCTCTTACAGCAAGGACTGTGAGCATCCCTCACCTGTATTGTTGAAAGAGTCTACTGACAGTCTCCCTGGGTCTAGCTTTGTCTCCTCTGAATCGGTTCACCACAGAACAGTATGCACCTCCTTAAATGCCCATCTAATCCCATATTCCTGGACACCCTTCAAGGATCCACCTTGTTCCTGGGAATTCGTCTCAATGACGTTGGGTGGCATTCTAAGATTTTCTCAGGTTTGGCCGCACTAAGTGGATTATCAGTTACTTTTTACATCACTCAGACAAAACTCCTGGGTGGAAACAACTCTGTAGGTTTGTCTCGTGGAGGGCTTCCCATCCCTGAGATGTATGTGCAACCACAGCAGCACTCCAGGGAGGGAAGACATGCGTGGGGTACGGCTCTATGCTTGGGTCCATAGGTCCTCGAGAAACTGTGAGCTGGTGGGAATGTACAAAATTTCCGGGAGACCACAGCAGTGGACATGACTCAATTTATTGTGGGAACAGGGTTACATATATAGTGAGAGGAAAGGCCCCTGGTATCCAGGGACGTCATTGGTTAGGATGGCGCAGGTACACCAGCCGCTTTTGCATGCTGGGAGTCACAGCAGCCTGGACCTAGGTATTTTCCAGGGGACCAGAGAGCGAGACCTTATATGGTCATATAAGGAGAAGTGTTACAGCTCCAGTTAAACAATTTGCCAGGTCGCACACCTTTGAGGGGGTGATGCCTTGCTGTGAGCGGGCAGCATAGCTTATGGTCTGTCAGAGCAGCAGTGAAGGAACAGCCAAACACCTTCTGCTCTCAGAAATGAGAATTCTGAGGTTCCAAGCACTTCTGCTTCACCTCAGCTCCAGGACAGCTCCACACAACTGCAGGAAGAAAATGTTTATTTTGACTTACAGTTTCAGGAGCTTGAGTCCATCATGGTGGAGAAGGCATGGAGTACAGCCTTATACAAGGCCAGAAGCATTGGTGGAAGCTGCTTACATTACAGTGGACCAGGAGAGAACGACAGGAGCCAGATATAACCAAGGATGGAGAAGACCAGACATAACAACCTTCAAAAGACCACACGGAGCTACCTACTTTCACCAACCAGGCCCTACCCTACCCATTTCCCCAAACCTTTCAAAATAGCAACACCAACTGAACTTCAACCATTTCAACTAGTTTGTTAAGGGCACTTTAACTCAGACCATAATATTCCACTCAACCCCCAAAGGCTCATGGGCATCTCAGAATACAAACTGCATTAAATATAACTCCAAGAGTATCCAAAATCTTAACAGTTTCACCATTATTTAAAAGCCTGAGCCTGAATTCTCTACTGAGATTCAGTGTCAGTCTATTAAGAGATTCACTCTCTTAAATGTGAGCACTAAAAAAAAAGAAAATTACATACTTCTAAATACAATGACACAAAGTAAACATTCCCATTCCAGGAAGCAAAATTGAAAGCCAACAGGGAAAACACTAAATCCTATAGCTTCGTGTCCAACATCTAGGACACATGGGGTGGCAATGACTCGGGGAATCCACCCACATATCTGCTACCTTCCTATCTGTTGGGCTGATTCCAAGTTTTCCTTGGCAGACAGTCCATGTTCCTGGCATCTCCAACATCCTGGAGTCTCTATTGCAAGTTGGACATCAGTCTTACAGCTTTATGCCAATCTCTCTCAGGAGCATGCTGTGGATAATGTGACCCTGGTACACCATGCCTGGCCCTACAAGCTTTTCTCTGGACTTTTGGTATTGATTTCCATGACCATATAACCCTTGTATTCTGCATACTGCAAGACTAGCACTAGGTGGAAAAAGCCAAGTTCTGTTTCCATCTTGAGCACTAGCTGGTCCCCCCTGAACTACTGTTGGAGAGGCCTCTGAGTGTTTTGGTGGCTGAACATAGGGGAAACACTCGCCTAAAAGGTTCTTTGTAAGTATAATAAACTTAAAAAAAATTCTCTTTTCAAAGGCAAGTCTTTCGAATCAATTTGAAGCTTTGTATCCTGGAGCCTTCAGAGGAGTAATTCCTGAAATGCCTTCAAGGTACCTCTCCTAATCTCCAGCGAAAACTGCTTAACTGCTCTTCAATGACACTAATCTGTAACAGACTAGTCTGTGGCTTTTTTAACCCAATGTTGCTCAACTTGTCAGAACAAGGGTGAAAGGCAAAGTGTAGACAAATCTTTGCCAGAACATTATGCCAATGGCCACTGGTCCAATTTCCAGTAGTGTTTTTACATCCATTCGAAACTTATGAGCTTGGCCTTCCCTGGCTATGTTTGTATCAGCATTCTGGTCTCCTGGCCTCCCAGCAGAGTCACCCCTGAGCTCTGCTTACATTATAGGGCTTCTATCTGGGCGGCATCTCAACTTTTCCACATTCCTTCTGCAAACCAGCTCCAAAGGCGCAAGGATCACGCGGTCGGGTGTGATCAAAGCAGAAGAACCCTTACTTCTTCGATACAACTGAACGAATCTTCTGTATTTGTTATTGTTTTGAACTGCTGTGATAAACTACCCCAGAGAAACAAGTGGACAAAGGTTTATTTTGACTCGTAGTTTCCAGAAGCTACAGTCCATCAAAGTGGGGGGGGGGGGGTGGCAGTTTATAGCACTTTGGAAATGAGGAAGGTGTTCATGTCGCAGCAGACCAGGAATCACAGAGTGAGGTGTGAACCAGGAGTCCAGCACCACTCTCCAGTGTCCACCCTGAATGGCCTACCACCACCATCCAGGCCTCAACACTCGGAGTTTCCAGAACCTTCCTTAACAGAGTCATCAACTGGGAAGCCAGTGTTCAAACGTGAACCTCTGATGGACATTTCAGATTTGAGCCTCAGCATCAGGTCCTTTCCTGCCAGTTCTCGTTCATGGATGACAACAATCGGCATATGTTTTTAGGGAAAGAAAAGATTTTCCTTCACTTCATAAATATTAAAAAAATAAAATTCTCCCAAATAAAAATGACATATTAATGAAGAAAGACCCCAGGAATGTATCAATACGCATATTTCATCTAAACACAGGAGACAGAGGAATTCTGTGCTGCTCTAAAACCTAAGTAACTTCTAATTTCAGCTGATGCGGGATCTTCAACAGAGAGCAGTAAAATGTTAGGGGGTGACAAGACAAAGGAGAAGGCTTTGCGTACCTCGGGGTGTCAGCTCTTAGGATGGCAATCAACTGTCAGATAAAGGCTGGTTGGGGAAACACTGATGCAGACCCCCCACTGCTGCTGTGTACAGGCCCTCAAGATCTAAAGCTGCTTTGATTGGGTGGACTTCCTTCTCCCCTTGGTTCTCCCAGAAGACAGAGTACGAAGCTTTCTGCATCTCTTTCTTCTTAGTTGGAGCAGCCCAGCAATCTTTAGTACTTGGAAACAGTACATGCTAGTCTACCACTGAGTCCTTACGTGTTGTAAGGAAGTACTTGAGTCTGAGTCATGGATACAACAAAGCCTTGATGCTATAACTTTCAGAGAGGAAGGAAGAGTGCTGTGTGCTCAAATGGAAGCAGGGATGGGGTGAAAAAGGGCCAAATGCTACAGGAAGCCTTTATTACAGAGGCCTTGGTTCCATTCACAAAGGAGGAAACCTTACGGACAAATTACAAAAAGTGATTTTTTTTTGTTTTATTTATATATACTTTTAAATTTTTTTGTGAATTTTATGCAAAAATACTATATTTACATAATTCCATCCCTCCCCTTCCAACCCATTCCATTCCCCTCCTAATTTGTGACTTATTCTACTTTAATACTGTTACATATACATATATACATCCATCCATACATACATGCATGCATATCATACTGAGTTTATTTAAAGTTGCTCACTTGTACATGTGTTTAGGCCTGGCCAATTGGAATTTTATAAACTATTAGGGATTTGTGCTTAGAAAAAGCTGATTCTCCCCCCCCACCTCTCAGCAGCCATTGATTGCCTGTAGCATTTCATCTAGGGGTGAGAAAGGCCCCATTTCTTAATGCCATTGCTTTGGAGATTAAATTGTGGCATGAGGGACATGCGCCATCTATCCACACTTTACTTTGCAGTCTCCTGTTAATGCCACATCCATTAATCCAACACCACCTTAGCTTTGAAGTCTCAAAGGGAAGGGTAGCACCATCTTCCTCTGTGAGCTCATAACGCACAGATATGCAGAGCACTGTCAGCTACTGTCGAGCCGCCCAGATACCTTTAAAATGTTCTGGAAAGAATGGACATTCTCGACAGGAACACCCTCCTCTCACTTCAGTTGGTTCCTTGGCAGATTTTCCTGTTTCCTTGCCTCCTTAATTTTCCTTCCCTTTCCC
Source organism: Cricetomys ansorgei (assembly GCA_026225945.1). Lineage (NCBI taxonomy): Eukaryota > Metazoa > Chordata > Mammalia > Rodentia > Nesomyidae > Cricetomys > Cricetomys ansorgei. Next base: position 3,677,554 of record JAMJFZ010000116.1, read on the forward strand.
ATCTCTCTCTAACAGGGGCTGTGGGATGGGAAGCCTGCGGTGAAACCAGTTGCTATGCCTGTCCCTACTGGAATGTCTTCTTCACACTCTACTGGTCACATCTGCCTGGGGCCTGGATTCTGACAGCTGTTTAATAAACCACACCAGCAGTGCACCAGCTTAAGACGGAATGAAAGTGAGAGCCCCACGTTCCATTTCAACTCTCTGATAACCTCCGATTCCATTATTTACCTTTTAGTGTAACATTATTCCCCATATCCCTCCCAAAAACAGGTGTTCTCTTCCTTTTCATGTAGTAAAGGGGCCCTGGCTTGGTGCTGGGGCTTTGTAGCCCCAGTCTGTGCTCACCTGTATCAGCTAATAGCTTTTCAAGCACTTCAGACATCTGAGGAATCTCCCTTCCCTCCCCTACTTCCAAACACAAAGTAAAATACTTTGCTTGGCAGAAAAAAAGTCACATCTCCCCGCTGCTTTGACCCTTCAGGTCCCCATTCTATTGTAGGGTGCATTACAGTCCAGTGTGGTGGTGGTTACCTTTAAAAAGGTCTTACATAGTCCATCTAATCGAATAACAGAAACCGGAGGAGGAAGGAGGAGGAGAGAGAGGCTGTGGGCCTGATGGAATGCTATGAAGGGCAGGCTGAGATGAGTCAGTGTACACCTGGCCCTCCTCCCAAGAAAGAGGATGCATCTCCCTCTACAATAGGAGAGACGGGAAGCAATTTCGAGCTGTGGCATTACTCCCCAAACCTTTCATTTTTATCTGAGCACTTAGACGCAACTTTACCGTCTCTCTAGAGGTGGGGTTGATGAAGCTGACTCTCCCCCACGCGGCTCTGGAAAGCCTCCCTCCACCATCTATCATGTAGCAGCTCAAAAGCTGAACCAGACAGGACAGAGCACCAGATTGCTGTGGAAGCCTGGCTCCAGTGGAGGGCTGGCCCCTCATCCAAGCAGATTGAAATTAGGTTTCAAAACTACCCGTGAGAAAGAAAGATGAGATGGAAAGTCGCTGATGCAACCGAAAATACTGCGGTGATGGCTGATGAGGGAAAGAGTGGGGAACACCGGGCTGCTCGGAACACTTAAAACGTCCCACTGCACATGCCTGTGGCTCCCTGGTTTTCCCCAACTCTCTGTTTTATTAACTTAGCTTCTTTTATGAGTACTTTAATAAACTTGGATATTTTCTTCCCTGTACAGGGAAGATCATAAACTCCCCTGCTTTAAAAAATACAAAAAAAAAAAAAAGCTCAGGGTGCTGAGCTCACAGGAGTAAGTAGGGGATAGGAGTGTGTTCAATAGCTACACCTAAGGACTCCTTTTGAGAGTTAGCCAGGCACAAGGGTCTCATCTGAAATCCAGTGAAGCCTACAAAGGAGGGAGAGCTTTTTCAGGCTTTGGGAGGAGGCTAATCCTTTAGGCCTGTTCATTTAACTTGTTTATAGCTGGTGAATTATCCCCTAATCCCTGCCCTTTGCCTGAGGCCAAGAAAGTTCTGTCTGGCTCTATGTGGAGTAAGGGCTGAGTTTCCTCTACAAACCCAGGATCTAGTCTGACCCAGCAGGTACCCAGACACCATAAGATCTCTTGAAAGAGTTAGGATCTCCTGTTCCCCTCTCAACCCATTTTTACTCTCTGCTCTGACGTCTTGCATTTGGCCCAGCCCACCACCCCCTTGCATCATTTGGATGACTGCAGTAAGTAGTGCTTACCTGTTCTCTTGCCCTCAGCCCCACTCTACTGTCTGGCTGTCCTTGGAAAAATGTGCTGGGAAGGTATCACTGCCATCCTGTGTGCTGCAGCTCACTCACTCACTGTTGCTCTGCTACTCTGGCTTTGTGGGCTGTTGTGACTCAGCTGTCTCTTGGGAATGATAGCCTGCACTCAACCTCATTTGTCCTTGCCTGTCCTTTTGTCTGAAACACTTTCTGAAAATCTCATTGTTACACACACATACACACACACACACACACACACACACACACACACCCTTCTCAAAGCTCCTTGATTAGTCTCCCTGGATTATCATTCTAATCTGGAGGAACCTGCCAGCATCCCCACCAGCTTTCCTCAGTGTCCACCATAGCACTTACCCCAGCCCAGCATAATACCTATTTTCCTCTGTCTTAACCAGCCTGTGCATTACACAGGGGCAGATTTTCTCCTTGTTGGACTCCTGGCTGTTTATTCATGATTCGAACAGAACATGGTACAAAAAAGGTACTTCATAAATACTTATGTTCAGCCCATCCTGGGATCACAATTCTTTAAATTGTGGGTAAATTTTGCATTAGAATTGAATGAAGTTTCCCATGGGGTGGGGGTGGGGGTACTGGATCCAGCTCCTCTTCTGGCATGGATTTGTGATGACCTTGGAAGGCGCTTTTGGGAACATCAGTCAACCATTGGCCATGACCAGTTTCCAAGTCTGAAAGTTCCGATTTACCAGATAGATCCCAATCACTTGTACTTATTGGGAGCATACATGCCAATGGTAAGGGAGAAACATTGCCCGTGCAGCATCATTCCACAGTGGAAAGAAACAAGCACCTCAGAACTGAGTGGCCCCGCACCAGCCCTTTAGCTTTGTGCCTGGCACACAAGAGTCCTCAGGGTGGCTCTGTCCAAAGGAGTAAGGATGGAGCAGCTGCCAAGGGATCTGAAAAGCTCCTTAGAAAGTGCCTTGGGGTAAGGATTACCAGTGGCTTTCTGATAGGCCTAGGAGACTGGGCTACCCTACCTTGACTGTTTTCCATGAGTACTCCTGTAACCTGAATCACAGTCTTTCTCTTGCACTTGAAGTGGTCAAGCAGTCCTCCCTAAGAGGGTGCACTAGAGACATATGCACAATGGTTTGCCTGGGTGAGGATAGAATGCTAGAATCAAAGAATCAGGCTGGTCAAATTCCCCATGTTGACCAAAGCCCTCAGTCTGTGGTCAAGTTTGGTGTGCCTGAGTCATACAATGGGCACAGGAGTGTCTAGAACTGACCAGTAAGGACGGAATGTGAAACTGATAAGCAGTTTTGGGAGTATGCAGTACACAGGTGGGAAATCCATGTGTTCGTGTGGTCTAGAGGTGACAACTGGTAACAGGAATCCCACAGCAAGAAGCCTGAAGAATCTGAACCGTGAGTGAAGGTAGAAACTAAAGAGTCCTGGCTTAGAAAGACTCTCCTTTCTCTCTTGAGGACAAAGGTGCAGGAACTGTTGAAGGAATTGAAGATGCTCAGAGAGTCACGAAGCTCTTAGCTGAGCTTAGAACATTTCAATGGAGAATTACTTCATTAGTTTAAATCACAGTATCTTAATTCAGCTAGACCTATCTCAGGACCCTCTCTCTTATTACTTAAGGAATTTATTAAGAACATTTACTGTTCTGAGGACTGGTGATTAGTTTCTCATTCTGGTTCAGCTCTGCTTCTTCAGGCCAGACACAAACATTAAACCTACAAGCACTCACCCTGTTTGTGGTGGTGGAAGCTGGAACTAACAATTTAGAAAGTGCCTGTCATGACTCATCTCTCCTCCTGATGTTAAAAATGGAGGATTCTGATACCGTCAGCAGGTTTCAGCCTGTTCACTAGTGCATACTGGTTTACAGAATGCTCACACACCTCTCTCTTTTCCTTGGCAGCAGATCCAAAACAGAATTACTTCAAATGAATCCCAAATATGATCTATCGGCTCTTCCTTCCAGTATGTTATCTGTTTTCTGTGTCTTGTCTTGGAAGTATCCTGCTACCCCGAGATATTCTTTGTAGTTAGCTGACAATGGAAAGATGATTGATTAGAAGGCAAAGCCAGGGAGGGTAAGCAGTGCTCTCCGTATCCCTCCCCAGATGAGGAAAGATGGCCAGAGTGAAGAGGCCATCCAACCATCTCAGGCCAGCCCTACTCTGGGGATAAGCTCTGGCAGTTGCTTGGGCAGCTCCTTGGTGGGCACCTGCTGCTAGAGAACCAGGAAAGCCACCTTCAGTGCAGCCTGCTGAGCTGAGGATCTTGGCATGGGGAGAGGGACCCTAAGATGCCTTGAGGCCCACGCTTTCAGGAAGCTGGACCATGCCTTACAAGCCTAGAGCAGACTGAAAGAAAGAAACAGCCCATTTCTAGGTCTGTGTGCTGGGAGGCTTGGAGGGACTGGAGTCACGCCCTCCTGCTGGGAGACGTGGCACATGCAGAGTTTCAGGAAAGTCCTAGGGTGAGTGTGATTGTTTTCTTGGGTCACATGAGTCTTAAAAAGAAAGACAGCCAAGGACCATTCCTAGAAATTCCTTGAGTCTTGGGTTCTCAAAGCCTATATCCAATCATCGCTCTCAACTCCAACAAGATCCATAGAACTGGGTGAAGGAGGGATTTTCCTTACAGACATGACCCATATCTGTGTATTAGTTACCTTTCTGTTGCTCTGATAAAACAATGAGCAAGGCGACATAAGGAATGTGTATTGGGGCTTATCATCCTAGAACAAGAGTCCATGGTGGTAGGGCTGAGGTAAGGCAATAAGCAGCAGACATATTGGAGCAGGAGCAGGAAGCTCACATCTTGAACTCTGACTGTAAGGCAGAGAGAGCTGCAAGTACATGCTGCAAGAGCTGCAAGAGCTGCAAGGACTTATGCAAGGCTTGAAGAGCAAATAGTAAGTAAAGAGTAAGGGCAGAAGTTCTCAAAGCCCACCCTAGCGGTACACTTTCTCCAACAAGGTCATACCGCTTAAACCTTCCCAAATAGTACCACCAACTGTGGACCAAATGTTCAAATGAATATTATGGGGCACATTTCTCAAGCCATCACATTCGGAAACAGCTCTGTCTTTATAGGCCTCCTATTCTTAGAGTCTGAGTTGCCCATGGTCCACACATGCAGTCATGTCAGGGAACTGGCATGTGGAGATGCCTGGCTGGAGGCTCTATCATTTGCTTCTAGCCTTGGAACTGGGGAATGTTCTCTTGTGTCTGAGATGAACAGTATCTTTGTTCAGCATTGAGCTGAATGAGAGCCTGAGACAAAGGACTCCAGATGAGCAGGTTCTTCCATACCCGACCCTCATTAATGGTCATGAGTCATGGGCATGCATGGTTAGCACCAGAGTCCTTCCCGGCACTTCTCTTATGCAGTCTAGGACTTTCCTAGGACTTGTTTTTTCCTGAAAGAATGAACCTAGAGCTTGAGTTTGCCCTGACCTAAGGTGGAGCTTCAGCTAAGACCAAGCTTGTGCTCCCTCCACCCTCAGCTGTGGCCCTATGGTCTTGATTATAGTTCAGCTGACATTCTTGCATAAGTCCAGGCCCAACCTGCTCATAGCAGGAATGCCACTGAAGCATGTGCTTCATTTGACCAATCACACCTCATCTGGAAATGGCCTTTGGTACAAGACAGGATGAGAAATGACATGCACAGTGGGACTCTGAGAAGACAGGCAGGCCCACAAGAGTACATCTTAATGCCCCCATGAATGCACTGCTCCCTTACCTTCGCTTGTCCTGTAGACATTTATGTAAGGAAGAAAAGGAAATCAACTTATCAACTCCAGCCCCTTGTATCCCCACATCTGCTCCTCTAGAAAATTAGCAGGAAATGTCATTCTGCATTCTTCCCTGCAGGGTCTGGAACTGACATCATTCACTTTTCAAATGAAGCCCCTGTCCTTGACTTTCAATAACGAAGTCACTTGAACACTTTCTACCCTTGACTTTGATCCCTTCTCCTGTCAGAATGATGGTGACATTAGCAAGTGTACACAGAGGGGGGCTTGGTGCCAATTAACAATTTCTCATTAGCTTAATTAAGGGACACATGTTTTTAATCACAGCTAAGAAAGGGGAATGATTGAAGAATTGATTCTGAGCTTTTGAAAGCATTCCTGGAAATGCATGGAATTTAATTCTGCAGGTGTGCATTAGAGACATGGGGACAGAAACTGCTTCCATGCCTTGCCTTCCCTGAGCATCCAGGACAGACATCTGTACCAGGGAAACAGACTGGATCTGAGCTAAGAACATCATTTTAGCTGTTGGAAGAAAGTCCCACATCCTCTGCTATACAAGTTTTTTGAATGAGACAGCTTTGCTGTCCTTCCCATGGATTTTTTGTTATTAATGTTTTCAACTAGCACAGAGAGTGACATTTTTGTGCATACAGAATATTCTTGCCCATCTGCCTCTCTTCCTTCCCAGGTTCTGAGTCTACAGACCTGATGGTTGTGGAGATGGGCAGACAACAAGTTACTCAGCTACAGCTTTGGTGCTGACAGTAGCTGTAGTTGGATCAGCTGTAAAATCTGGACTTGATGGGTTATGTGAGAAGTCTGATTTTGCAGAGGCTGGTCACACTGGAAAATGATTTGGCTTAGGGAAGGCTTGTAATGGGAAGATGGGAGGCTTTTTTTGGTCCATGTGACCTCCAAAGAACAACTTACTGGGGCCATGTAGATCCATGAGTAATAGTAGAAAGACCCTGCACTTTGGATAATATTGGTTTATAGTATTTAAGCCTCTGCAAAATGAATGGAAATCAGGATCTATATCCTCTAAAACCTAAGTATGTACGTTTTACTAATTTTGATTTTAAGAAAAGTATGCATAGAGATTTGCCTTTTGTAAAATGCAAATGTCACTGCATGATCCCTTTGCAACTTGTCATTTTCCTTGATTGCAAAAAGAACAAGATGTTTATTGCAGAAAATTTCAAGAAACATTGGAAAACATGGTAAGAAGAGGGAAAACATTTGCACATGGTCCTACCCACCAGACAAAACCACCACTTGTATTTTAGTGCCCATATTTTTATTACACACATTATATGATGAAAGTGATTAGACTTTATTTCTTGCCTTTAACATGTTTTTTTACTTACTATATCATTATCTCCCCAGATCATTAAATATTCTTATACTACATAATTTTTAATGACTGCATAGTATTCCAGCCCATGAATTTGTCATATTTATTGAAGCACATTATGGATATTTTAGATTTTTGTTATTACAAGCTGATATGATAAAGTAGCTGTTCTTGAACATAAATCTTTTGGAGCATCCTCAATCACCTCCTTGGAATACATTTCCAGAAGTAGAATTGCTGAGTCAAAAATTATGTACATTTTTAAGACGTCCGAACATCTCATCAGGCCACTCCACAGAGAAGTTGTTTCTGCCCATCTGTGTTCCCTCAGCATGGGGTGGGAAAGCACTCGCTTATTACTAAGGGGGGGAAAAGCATGACTTAAAAATAAAGTAAAAAAAAAAAAATCACAATTTCTTTGCTTGGCACATTTGAGTATAGGGAGGCCACAGAATGTTTTCTATTCAACTGCATTTGGAGGGGCTTTCAGGTCATATCCCACTTCAGTTTTACACCTGGATTCTTCACCTCCATTTTCTTCATTTGTGAATATTGTTAGGCAATAAACAAATTAAACTAGGCATCTGTAAAAGAAAAAATCCTTTCCCAGCTTGTTGCTTTCCTCCTTGTTGTACACTCACTACTGTTATTTATATATGATTAAATATTCGATAAATTAAACCTAGTGTCCTGTTATAGTTCCATTTTTGCTATATTTGGGGTTTCTCCCCTTCTCTTCTATATTTAATCAATGTCTTATACTTTCGCTTTTTGCTTTTTTAAAAAGATAGTTTTAATTGTATATGTATGGGAGAGCCTGTGCATGCCAGTGCAGGTGTCTGCAGAGACCAGAGAGGGTGTCAGATCTCCTGGACTGCAGTTACAGACAGTTGTAAGACACTCAGTGTGGGTTCTGGAAACCAAACTTGGGTCTTCTATAAGAGTTGTATGTGTTTGTAACCACTGAGCCATCTCTCCAGTCTCTCCCACGTCCAGCTTTTTAGATTCAATGTTAATTTAGATTTGTACACTGCTAGTTAGTCATCTCTATTTTCTTTATAAATTTCAAGCTGCCAATTAGCTCAACACTATTTATGAAGTCATTCAGTACTTTCCTGAATGTGTTCCAAGGAAGACAAATGCTTTAGGATGCTGAGAAATAAAATGTCTGTTCAAACATGCATACTCTGAGAATGCTGCCTAATCTATTTCCTTGTCAAGATTCGGGGAGTATGTTTCCACTCGAGGGCTTCAGGAAGACCTGAAGGAAAGATATGTATTTTTATCTTGCTTTACCTAGGATTATGCATTTGACCGTGTAATCCTTTTACAAACAGTAGCTGTTACCAAAGAAACTAATGTCCCATGGAACATGCAGTGAGTGTCTGACTCAAAAGGCCAGGAAGCCGTCATGATGAAATGCCACTGTTGGGGTGTTTGAAAAAATTCCGCATGTACATAGTGTTCTCTTGCCTGCTTCAGTCCTAAATAAATTGAGAAATAAGACTCAGTAGGACACTAGAGGGTCATGATAAAGCATTTGTTATTCGTCAATGAGTGTAGCTTAGTGGGAGAATCAAGCAGGACTACTATATGAGCTTAAATGTATCTGGTCCCAACCCTTTCTGTGGTCTTCTGTGTAAAGAGAGATTTACAGTTAAAAAAATCAGAAAGAAAAAAAAAATATCCCTGGCTAGGTGGCATTACCACATGCAACCGATCTGTCTGTCATGTTCCTAACTTACGCAACTGCCACGGCTGGCTGATGTGTTGCCCAAAGGCTCGGGTGTTGAAATTTCATCCCCATCATGAGCTATTCAGAGAATAGGAGCATCATGAGTGTGGTTTTCAGAAGGGCCTTTCAGAGATGACAAGAATTGGGTAAGCTTATGGAATTAATGGTCGAATCCTGGTACTTCATAGAGGAGACACACATATTCACATATATGCACACAAATGAGTACACATATAGACACAGATGCACTCTTCCTGTCTCTTGCCTTGTGGTGCTCTGTGCTTCCTCTCCACTCTGCTAACAAAAAGACCATAATCTGATGCAGTGCCTTAGATCAGCAAAACTGTTATCCACATGTTTCTTTATATGTTACCAGCTTCAGGTGTTTATAGCAAAGAAACAGAACAATATAGCATTTCCAATATGCAGGGTTGGACCCACATCAAATGGATCTCATCATCTTTTTATGACACTAGACACCTGAGGTGGGACAGGAAGAATGTAAGTTCCAACTGTGACGTTCTGGGTTTTATTCACGGCACTGACACTTCTTAGTTCCGAGACCTGGTAAACTGTGCACCTCAGTTTCCACGTCTGCATAACTGTAGACGAAAACTGCACCTACTTCACAGGATTAGTGCTATGACTGACAGATCAAGCAAAACAACATGCTTACTAGAACCAAGCGGGTATGTGTTCACAAAGCTCAGCTGTCATTTTAGGTTTTATAATTATTTAAAACACCACAAAACACAAAATATTCCTGCATTATGGCTGCTTAAATTATGGTTTAAAATAAAGTAATGTAACATCTTTCCCTTCACCAACCAAGGTGACAGCCTTGAGTCCCCGGCACCCTGTAGAGGATGGTAAACTGGAAGCCGTATCTGGAAGCCGCTCCCCACGATGGTTCAATGAGGAAACTGTGTATAACGTATGATGCTCTGTATACTTATCTTGCATTAGTTTTGGGGGTGATGATTGCTGCCTGACAAGTGTAGACAGTGGGAATGTCTGTGTGTGGTAAGACAGTCAGTCTTTGGCAGCTTGGTGCTAGCCTTCTGCAGAAACATCTGTTGCTCTCTTCATCAGCTGGACAGCTCTCTGGGACTCTTCCAGCCTCAGGGACCTGCAACTCTCTTTTCTGACTGTTTCCCTCTATCCTTCTTTAGACTCTGCTACTGAACCCCCCTCTACTTCTGCCATACCTCTTGTTCCTGCTCTGACTACTTTCCTCAACTGTTCAGCTGCCTCCTGTGGCCATGACCATTGTCACAGTGGCCAACACTGAGAATGTAGCTATATCTGCTTTTCATTACTGCTGTCAGCCCCTGGCCCTGAAACTCTGCTTTAGCATGGCTGTTAATGCTGAAGGATGCCTAGCTTGGCCTGCTAACCGTGACATGCTGTCTCTTCTTCAGCAGCTGCCTCTCCACTGTATCTGTGGCTGTGCATACAAGCTTCTCTGCTGTTACTGCCTGGATACTGCAACTCTGACTTTTCTGAAGCTTCTTTCTTCCTGTTATCAATCAGCTCACTGTATTAAAAGTAAACAATAAAAGACTATTCAAGAGAAATTGTAGTAGTTAGGTCACTGTGGTGGCTCAGTAGAGAGACAAGGAGGCATATTTCATAAGTGCATACCCTGCCAGACTTCAGCAGAAGGAACCACCATCCTGGGCAGTACCAGACTCACAGTGGAACCCCAAGCTTCTGAGTTCAGGTGTTTTATTGATTAATAACTCCTCAGGTGCAGATCATAAGCAATCAACTTCCTCCACATAGATCCAACACCTGCAGACAATACAAAAGGCCAAGGCCTATGCATCCCTTTTTCCAACAGTGCACAAAAACAATTATTTTAAACACAACTAAACATAAACTTCCACAACAAGAAACCCTTTATTGGATTCTACCTTCCCAAAGGAGGCAGAACAATAAGTCATCATCTAGCCAATTCATGAGCCAGCTGAACAGTCTGCTTATATATCTGGGGAAGCAGTGTTTGCACAAATCACTCCAACCACGCTATCGATCAACAGAATTTTACCATTTTCCCTTTTGCACCATCACAGAAGTTCCTGCACTAGGCCATCAGGGAGAAATTCTATCCCTCTGGCCTAAGTGGAAATGATTGCAAGGTCATCTGGAGCTCAAGGCCTTTGATGGCAAAATGTCTGGGACGGACTAGAGTATTTTTGGGTGGGATATCACCTTCAGGAACCAGAACAATAGTTGTGATTGTAGTGTAGTTTCCCATAGGTGTTGTGCCATCATTGAGCAGCCTGAGAGGAGCCTTCCCACTGAGAGGAAGTGATGTAATGGAGGCAGGCCATGTGGCCTTCACTATCTCACTCCCTTTATTTATAGAGACAAAAGGAAAGTATGCAAAAATAGTTTTGTTTTTATTTTTGAAAGTAAATGTTTTTTTTTTTTTATCTGAAGTCTCTTGTAAACTCTATAGGACAATAGGTATTTAATAACAGAACCACATTAATATAAGCAACTTGCTTTCTGGTATGTTCTCACCCATCCTCACTAGAGTCAAAGAAACACATGCTCAAATGTTGTGCTGGTTGGACTACCACAACCTTCAGAAAAGGTCCATGAAACACCATCTAATTCACTCAAATCAGTTTTAATCCTCTTCTACATCTGTACATCAGGGACCACTGCATCCCTAACCTAATTGGTTTGTTTCTAAATCTCTCTGATGGAACAGGCCCGTGAGAGGTCACACACATAGACACACACACACACATGCATACACAGAGCATGCACCCATGGTGTATATACACACACACATATATATACACACATAGACAAACACAGAAGTATGCATACACAGCATATACACACAGAGAGACAAATGCACACAAGCATACAAATATAGTATTGTGCACACACACATCATACACATACACATACACATACACATACACATACACATACACATACACATATATGTGGAACTGGAGAGATGGGCCAGTACTTAAGACCAGTTGTTCCTCTATCAGAGGAATTTGCCTCTCCAAACTCATATTAGAAAGCTCACAATTGCCTATAACTCCAGCTCCAAAGGATCTGATGCCCTTTTCTGATACACCCTGAAGGTGCCTATGTGTATGTATACACACACACACACACACACACACACACACACACACACACACACACAGAGCGAGAGAGTGGGGGAGAGGGACAGGGGGAGGGAGAGGGGAGATGCTTACTAACACATCCTATGATATTATCTTTCTGTGTATTTTCATACGGGTCTCTTCTTCTAGGGAAGGAAAAAGCTTCTACAAGGGAAATAAATTCCCTTAGATGGCCTGAGAAAGACTCCTTTTGGATAACAGCTACCACTTGTCTTGGTTTCACCTACTCCCACCTCTCAAATTTAGAGCAATAGATAACCAGAAAATTTGAGGTTCACATCCCTAGCTAGGAAGGATAAGGCCTGGATTTGGCAGGACACTTTAAGACATGCTTGCTCCATCAGGCAAAGGGATTGGAGAGTCAGTCTATTCCCTGAAGACCAGAGTTCTGCTTTCCTATAGTTCGATAGATCTTATTAAAAGGCAGGGCTAGATGTAGCTGGGCTGGATGGGGCTTCCAGCTAATTTCTAAAATCTAGGATAATAATGATGCTGCCAGTCCATGGACCCCATTTCAAGTAGAGAGGCTCCCTGACCTCTTGGAGATTTCTGGTTATGAGAGAAGAAAGGCATTAGAAGTAACACAGATCTGCCTGTGATGATGTAATGGGATGGACCCTCTGCCAAATTTAAACAAATTTCAATCATGAAAACCTTTTCCCTTTCCTTTTGGTGCTTATTCTCAAGAGAAACTTAATGAAATGGAACCACTTTGGTTGAAGCCTCCACCTCTGAAATTGGTACTTAATGTAGCACAAGTAAAATTCCTATCTAATGGTAGCGTGATGAATTTGGAGGGAAGGTTGAAGTTATAGCATTACATTACTTTGAAGAGAACTGTATGCAGATAGGAAATTGCTAGGCTTCCTAGATTTAAGATAGGAATGGACTAGAAGGAAGACAGGGATACAGAACTGGTCAGCATTCACAGAGATTAAGTTCAGATTAAAAATGGCCATTCACCATGGACCACACATTTTTACATATGCTAAGTCTTAGTATGTGGGGAGAATGGATTCTGTTACTTTACAGATATGTAGTGAGCTTGAGAGAGGTTAACATGTCAAGGGCCAGGCAGCTCCTAAGTGACAGCACTTAGGGGCGGGGCGGCCAACAGTTATTTGGACTCTGACTCTGCAGCTTGACCTGCATCACAAGAACAGCCTTGATCTGGAATTCTAAGACTGAAGCATTAGAACATGGACACTTAAGCTAGGCTTCAACAATGTACTTCTCTAAACAAAGCTTGAATTCTCCCATCATCTAGGACTATCTCACCTGGGAAATTACAAATTTCAATAGATCACACGCTGGCCACAGCTCCTCACATTTCCATATTTCTCACTTTATCATGTACACTTGTGCTCTTGGACCTCATCAGGATTAAAGTTTGGTTCTCTATAGCCAGCATGCATCAGCACCCTCCTGATTTCCACATGTGGCCTTGACTACCTTGACTTTGACCTTGACTACCACTGTGTGCCCCATCACTGTAGCCACTCAGTCACTCCTTGCTCTACAGAGCTGTTTTGCCACAGGGGAGACATGGGAGGGATGTTGTTTTTAATCCTAGCTCAGTAAGATCTCCAACAAAAGCTGGAAATGCCGCACAGTGGCAGAGCACTTGGTTGTCTGGCATGTGCAAAGGCTCTGGTGTTGGTGGCTCATTAGCTTGGTATTCTAAGTGGCTACAGACTGGAGTACTATGCTAGCAATTCTTGAAGAATTAGAGTACGTAAGTAAAAAAAAAAAAGAGAATTAAACATCCATTCAGAAAAGCTACAGTTACTTCACACAAATACCTGTCACGTGTGGGTGTGGCTGGAAGAAAGCCTAGAACAGGACGGAATTTGGGAGAGGGTGCAAGGAAACTGACTTTGTAGGCAGGGCAGGTAGTTGTGCTCTGTGGCAGAAACATTTGTAAGAACATTTCTGAAGATGTGGAAGTAAGATTGCATGCTTGCTGAGCCAGCGATCCTGAAAGGATGCCTGCCAGAATGAGAGAGGAGTTATTGAGATTGCTGGTCACTGGGAAGTTAGCGTAAGAAAGAAAATCTAAGGATGCAAGTGGCTACTTTTTAATTAATGTGAAAGAGAAATAAATAGCAGAAATTTGGTGCCTGGAGGAAGAAAAGCCCTGCAGCCTGTAGACTTAAAGAGAAGATGCTGTTGAAAACTATCCTTTAGTGAGGACAGTGTTGTCACACTTAACAACTGAACACTGTGGCTATTCCCAGTTAAGGGAGTGACCTTTCCAGTGCTTCCCCAGGTTTTCAAGGTAAATGCATAATCAATTAAGAAAGAGAAGTGTGGGGTAAGAAACGAGAGAAATGTGAGAACTTTGGGAAAATCGGGTTGATTTTCTGAAACAGGAAGCAAATAAATCAGGAGCTTGCTAAAATTTTTAGATAATTATATACTGGAACAAAGATTTAGTGAGTCAAGACAGAGTAAACCTTTGTGCAAACCTAAAAGCAAAAGTTACTCACCCCACTACATCAGTAAAACACAGGCTGGAACATCTAAAATAGAGCCAGGATGACTGTGAAAAATCATTTTCTAATGCATATGAAACCATGAAGTTGTACGCCTAAATATAGGTAATGTTCACTAAATGGTATTTTAATACATCTGGGAAACACACACACACACCAGGCTGAAAAGCTATACAATCTGAAGGCATGCTTAAATTTACAGAATAATGAGCAGAAAGGAGCTGGATTGATGCTGGACAAGGTAGCTGCCCAACAGGGAGCAACTGGAACCTGAGTGGGGCATCTCTACAGCTCCCTTCACAGGCACAGCCTACAGATGTCTGTCACAGCAGGAACCAGTGTTGCTGTGCATTTCCTGTTCTTGGGAAAGTGAGGTCTTTTGCCTCTACATCCTCACTGTTTAGGAAAGCATTTATCTTTTGGGTTCGGGTTTTGGGAAACTAGAAATATAAACATTTCACTTGAGAGAGAAGATGGAGCATGGCATGATGCCCTGGTTCTGAGCCAGCAGAAAGAGTCACTCAGAGCTTCGGTTGTCCCCTGAGACAGGTAGACATTGAGGTTGAAGTGATACTGCTGCTATTCACCAACCCTGCACAGCTAGTCCAGGCTTCTCAGAACCTCATGGTGATCTCTGGCCAGTGGAGTCACAGCTGACTTGCCACCTCCAGCTTTGGTTGACTAGGGCTGATTTAGTCTCCTGCACTTGACTTTGTCTTATCCTCTGGTTTTCCATCAGTACCCAGGGTGACCTTGGCAACCATGGGTTGCAATGATGGATCTACCTAAATTCCTGAATGGAACACCTAAAACTTGGTATGTCAAGAGGATCTCCAGGAGTCTATTGATAAAAGAAGCAGCAAGCTTCTCTTGTGTTAACCCACTGAAATGTGGGCTTTATAGTTCATGGCTTTAGGAAAATTCATGGGAAGTCAAGGCATGGAACTGAGCTACTACTTCACTAAGCCTCAATAGTAAGTCCAAAGCAGACTCAGACTAGACTTATAAACAGGGAAGTCCCTCCACTAACCCCTCCAAAACAAAGCAAAACGAAACACAAAGATTCATGGCCACCAGCCATGAATGCACAGGATGCAATCAAGCCAACTGGTAAAGGAAGTCTTCTCTGTTCAACTCCTAAAAGGAAAGTGATTTTGGCACAACTTGTCTGCCTTCCCTTCCTTGTTTCTGCTTCCCTCGGCCTCTTGTGCCTATGGATTCAGCTCCTGTGCTCAGCTCTTGGAGCACCTGTGTACTTTGTAGCTAGGACGCAGGCTGATTCGTGGTTGCCAGTGAAAGTCAATTAGCTCATTAAACTCAATTTGGTGAAATTCTGTTTTTGACAATAGAAACACAATCTTCTTAATAATCTCTGTAGGGAGAGCACTTCAGGAAGAGCAGAAAACATCAAAGGACCTGATTCTGCTGATTCTTTAGGAGTCTCGTCTATTTAGGACAGGATGGCATTTCTATTCTTCACATTTTTTTGTATATTTAATCCCATCTGTCTAAAGTCAACTCCACTGCCAATTTCTGTAACTAACCAAGATTGGATGTGGTTATTTTTCCTTCTGATCCTGCAGAAACACTGGGTGCTTCTTTTTGTATTGATCTACGTTGGGCAACATCCTGATTTATAGGCCCATTTAAATTTCCCTTACAATGTAATCACGAATTACTGAAGTAGTCCTTTCCAGCCAGGCATGGTGGCTTATGCTTATAATCTCAGCATTTGGGAGGCTGAGGCAAGAGGATTACTGCAGGTTTGAGGACAACCTGGGCTTTAGAGTGAGTTCCAGAAAGACTGGGTTACAGAGTGAGACACTGTCTTAAAAAATAGGGCTGGAGAGATGGCTCAGAGGTCAAGAGCATGAACTACACGTGCAGAAGGCTGGAGTTTAATTCCAAGCTCCCTCACTGGGTGACTCAAAACCACCTATAAGTCTAGCTCAGGGATATCCAATGCCTTCTTCTGGCCTCTGTGGGCTCCTACATGAATGTGAAATAAATACACAGACACATTTACACACATACACACACATAAATACTAATAAATCTTTTGAAAAACTAAAATAATAGGGATGATGATGATGATGATGATGATGATGATGATGATGATGATCCTTCCTGAGACTTTCCCTTCTCAAATTTTCTACATCAGTAAAGACAGGACTTATAAAACTCTGGAGCAAACCAAGAACAAATTAGCTTAATTCCACAAAGATTTATTCCTGGTCATAAATGTCCACGTGGTTTGGATTATGCTTTGTGTCAATCTTGTCCAGCAGTAATTTACATGGGTCTTAAGGTGAGTATGCCTGCGAAGAGAGGTTCAAAGCCTGGAGTGCTCTCCCTGATTCAGTCAGTTGTAATCATCACCTCCTCTGGAACCCAAGAGCCAGAATTCATCTCTTGGTTGGCCCAACTTCAGGTCTTCTATGGGTAGCATGGAGCTAGTAATATAAAGGGCATCTAGATGAGGAGACACCTCCCCTAGGAGTACTAAGAAGCTTACATAAAATCAACATAAAAAAAAGAGTCTTTTAGGTCCAAAAGGACAAGCCTTTCAGTTAGAACTCTGGTCTCTTCATTCCCCAGTGGGAATATAAAGATTCAGATGTGCTTCGAATGTCTGAGAATATTAGAGAATAATTCCATGTCTTCTCGTCTTATTTATTTGTTTTGCACTGGAACCATAAACACACACTGATAAAGGTCCAGCAGCTCATACCCAGGGCTACTGTCCATTCACTTTCTCCAATGCTATAGTCAGACCTGATTGCAAAGGTTATTGTTCATAGAAAAACGGACAGTGTCAAACAAGCTCTTTGAAGGACAAACCCTAGATGCTCTATTCCTTCAGAGTTCTTCAGATGTCATTCTATTGCCCTCACAGACAGCGGTCACTGGCTTTCACCCAGAATCATTGTTACTTATTTAACTAAGAAGTCAAATATACTAGAGGGAAGGGCCACACTTTATTATCTTTCTTCTCTCCCCACCCCTCAATGCTTTCACAGTGTAAAAAGAAAAGAACTCGTGATTTCAGCTTGTCCCGCATATCTCTCCTAGAGGGATGTGGTTATTTAACATCCTAGGGGTCTCTAGTAGAGCTTAGCACACCATGAGCTCAAATTTTTCCCTGTGAATTTTGTTATTTTTGTTTGCATGTGTCTTTCTCTTCGTGAAGCTCAAACTTTTCTAAGAAGAAGTCATACTGTCCTTTCTCTGTTGTGCCCCTTCACCCTAATCCATCTGTTATTAGCCCCTTGGTTTCTTGGAGGGCTAAATGTCCCTAACTTAATTTCATGAAGTTAATGACATGGTGAGAAGGAAAAAGACAGGGGAAGGGGGGGGGGGGGGGGGACAGTCGGATGTAGCTTGCCGATAGAGTATACATACATAATTGAAATTTTCAAGAGGGGTAAGTGTGCAGCAGCATTGTGAGAACAGCTCTTTGGGGTGCAATTGCCAACCAGGTTTCAAAATTGCAGAGTGGGAAAGCAACCAACATCAGGGAGGTGGGTACCAGGCTGCTGAGCCTCCTGCCAAGATCTTATAATTATGATGAAAAAGCAAAAGTCTTACTGCAGAAGGCAGAGGCTTTTTAGAGCCCTCGCAGCTCCCACCTTGCTCTGTCTTTGCTGATCAAGCCTCATTGTCCTCTCACAGAATGTAACCATAGCTTTCCCTTTCCTGAGTGCTTTTTAACTTATCCCTCTTTATCATTCTGCTTGAGTCTTATCTTTGGAATGGAATGCAACCCACAGTTTTTCAGTGTACCAACTGTGAAGGAGGATGACCCTTGAGGTACTCAGGCACTCTAATGTGTGCTCTCAGGGCTGGGCATGGGAGGTGGGGTTTATGAAAGTTCTCTAACCCCCAGGATTTGGATCAACAGACTCGGGTCGGAAGCTTTCTATTGCGTGTTATTATTTTCTTGGAGGAGTCTTCAATGTTTGCTTCCAGTTGTACCTGTTTCTTTAACCTTGAAACTATCCTCAGCCCAAGAATTCAACTCACATGTCAGAGCATTTGTCCATTTACAAAGCCTGTTTCATAAAGCCTCACGCTTTCTTATGTCAAGGAAGCATGCAGGAGTCAAATGCTCATACTTGTCCTGTGTTGGGCGCTTAAAGATGTCAAATCCAAGTGTACTTTCAAAAGACGACTCAGCACTGAGACAAGACACGAGAGATAAGCCAATGCAGGAATCTAAAACACCATCAAGGATAAGACTAGAAATAATACACTGTATGCAATGTGGGCCTCAGTCAAAGCAAGAAGGAAGCCATGGTTGTGTGACTCATAGTATTCACCAGCCAGAAGCAAACCCTCTATTTAGGGAAAAATGTGTTTATACTCCGGATAACAAACAGACAAGAATTTTCTTGGGGCTTCTCATAACAGACTTTGTAGCAAAAGAAACAATATTTTCAACAACAGCTTTGAACAAGAACCAATTATGAGCATAATAGTGCTTGCTCATGTTGATATATGGAATAGTATTCTATACGTGAAGCTCAGAAGATTAAAAAGATCAACAGACGCTCAGGAGAGGGCAAGAACCTCTGAATTTGTTTTCTATCTTACCTAGTATTGTATTTCTTAAAGCCATAGTTAGGAATTCTTTAATGTAATAGTTCTAAGCAGGGGCTGAGTTTTCCTCCCAGGAACATTTGGTGAACACTGGAGATATTGTCCCTAAATGGGACATAGAGGAGCATAGAGGAGGTAGCTATTGAGAATTTGTCCTAATTGGAATGTCCATTCAGAAACTCATATTGAAACTAAATCCCCAAGTTCATATGTTAATAGTTAATTGGAGGTGATGCCTATGGGAGGAGATAATTGGGATTAGAAGGTCATGAATAGTGGTCCCTAGTACATGATTTGGGGCTTCAAATGAAGAAGAAAAGAGGCTTGAACAGGCCTGTTCTTGCTCTGACTATATGATGCCCTCAGTCAGCCATGACACCAAATGCCAAGCAAATGCCATCACCATGTTCTTAGAGTCCTAAACCAAATACCCCAGGCCTTAAAAATTACCTAGTCTCAGTATTGGGTTTCACTAATAGAAAGCAAACGAAGAAAATATAGTTCAGGGAACGTGGTAAGCACCCAGAGAAAAAATTACCCAGTCTCCAATAAGACTGGAGAGCTATGACCTTGCCTCCACAGTCCTGGGCTCCTATGGCCACTGGCACTACAGAAAGATCCTGTTTTCTTACTCCTTGTTAAATGGAGGTGTTCTGCTGTGGGACTTCCCAAGTCTCACCCAAAGCCTCTTCTTTCTACTTTCCCCATAGGCTGTTGTTGCTGACAGCTCCCCTGAGAACAACCTGCAGTAATAGCATTTCTGTCAGAAACCCTTACTTCACTCTGTACTCTTGCAAAGAAGGCAATCATCCCTTGACATAGACGAATCCCATCAATCCTAGTCCTCTTCACTAGAGACTGATCAAAGTGTGGGTGTTTGTCCAATGGTAGAAGAAAAGAAACCTGCAGCAGGACTTCTTGTACTAATTTTGATGGCTGATAAAAGAGACAGATCCTTTTCCTGTTCACCCTTTCCGCTGTCCCCTTACTTGAATGCAAACTCTGTACCTAGAGCGGTGGTGACCATCGTGACATCATGAGGTAAAAGACAAAGGAAAAAAAGGAGAAGAGGCTAAAGATACTGGAGTGAAGAGGGCCACCCTGCCCACAATCTTTCTGAGCTGGCTTTTCTGAAGGTGTGTTACCTTCTCCCTTCACTCTGGTAATCACTAAACACACTTGACACCTCCTCTGCAGGGCCTACACCTGATGAAAGACCCCTGACCTTGCCAGCTCTGCCCAAGCATGTTAGAACACAGAACTAGCACGTAATAGTCCATCACAGCCTTTGTCATAGCTACAATTTTATATTTGTTTATAGTAAGTTTTGCTTGTTTACACTTATTTTTCAGGTCTAAATTGTAAGCTGTATAAAAATTGAAACCACCTCAGTAGCTCCAGTCCCTGACATTTAAATGCTTGATAGGTAATCTTTTGTTTCCTTGAATGGAAAAAAAAAAAAAAAAAAAGCACAAAACACTTGAAATATTGGTTCTTGTTCTTTTAAGCAATCTCCCTGGGAAATACTTTGGCTCAACAGAATGCATGATAAACAGCCAGAGGGACAGAATCCAAGGTGGTACTTCATGGAAAATAGCTAGAACCTGAAATGGGAGATGTTTTCTGAGGTTAGCTGAACTTAGGACCAAGAGTTCCAGGGCAAACAGAACTAACCTCCTTCTGAGAGTTAAAAGGACCAAAAAGAGACGCTTAAACTATTCATCCAGCCACTTAACAGGGCAGTGAGATAGGGTGGGTGGAAAGGTGTTTGAGTGTTTCAGTTAACGGGCTCAAAGGTGCATAGAGCTCTGAAGTCTACCGTGCACGTGGGTGAAAGCCCAGGTGCTTCATGGCTTGGGGCTTGCCCTCATCTTCACAAGTAATAATAGGACAACGGGATCTCCACTCTATAAGAGTTAGGATCTGCTAAGAGGACAAACAGGTAGAATAGATCAGGAGTGGGGGTGTACATCTGCAATCCCAGCACTTGGGAGGTTGAGGCAGGTGGATCGTGAGTGTGAGGGCATCCTGGGCTATATAGTGGGATCCTGTTTCAAATGAAGCAAGCAAACAATCAAACATACATGTGAAGAGCCTTCCCCCAAAGCCAGGAATCTACAACCAGTTGTATGCCCTTATTCTTTAGAGACTAGGAATTCAGCTTAGTGGTAGAACAATTCCCTAGCATGCATAATACCCTGGTATTTCCATCTAGGCAACTCTGTGATCGAGACTTCTCTACCTCCTCTGTTCATGTTCGTCCCTCATACTACTGGTTATCAGGCTGGGACACCACTGGGATTGCCTGGGGGAAATTTAAACTTTATTCTTAACAACTCTGATTAAACTTTTCAGGAATGTCACAAGCTCCCTGGATGGTTCTAATGTTCAGCTGGTGTTAAGAACCATTGCTCTATCTAATAGTAAAAGAAACCACTGGGCTCAGATAAAGGCCCAAAAAGGACATTCAAGGTCAAATCCCCAGAGCTTAAAATGTGACATTATTGGTAGAAAAGGTTTTTCTCAGTTATGACAGTTAAGGATTTTGATGTGAGAGCACCTTAACTTGAAGTGGGCCCATACTCCAATAATCACTGTCTTCATAAAAGAAGAGGCAGTGAGACAGGGTGGAAGCCAGGAGGGAAGGGAGGCAGGCTTTGCAAGGCAGTGATGGCCACCAGCCAGGAACACCTGTATCCAGAAGAGCTGGCAGCTGCAGCAAGGATTCTCCCTCCAGCTTTCAGAGGGCGTGAGCCTTCCTGACACCTTGATTCCAGACACACTTCAAGCCTCTAGAGTGGTGAGACAATAAGCTTTTATTGCTTGAAGTTACTCCACTTTGCTTCTGTTAAACCTGGGGCTGAGGGCCAGTCTCCATCTTCAGAGATTCTGAATTAAAAGGTCTTGGTGTGTTCATAAGTCCCTAGGTGGTCCTGGTCCTGCTCTCCCAGGGTCCTCATGAAGCTCTCCTTCAGATTTCAGTCCTCTTGCTGTCTGTTCTGTGAGCACTAGTCTTTGGAAAATGGAGGTGGGTGATATCTTTAGGGACTAGGGAAGGTTCTGAAAGTGGGGCAGGACTCAAATATGGAATACCTCTGCATTTACGATCATCAGTGGATGTACTGAAATTCCCCTAGGAGAAACCTTTCTTGCTAGCAGATGTACCCTGAGTTCACTACCCCTCCCATTTCGCTCTGACAGCCTGTCTTTCAGTTGGATACAGATCATGAGGATTCTATTGTCCTAGAAGTCTCAACTCCTCTTGTCATTCGCCTTGTTGAGGTTTCTCTGTAACAGTTCATATCTGATGTCCTGGTGCCCATACCCAGTTAATGAACAGGTACTGAAGACTTTTGTAACCACTCGAGACCTCTATTTAGCCCTGCATGTTCATCACACGTCCCTATTTTCTTTTTCTCTGCTAGTTTGCTAATAGAATTTGCAGCAGCGTGTTTTCTCCCTGCTTTCTTCTCTGCTCCAGTGAGTTGCACACAACTCCCCATACAACTTTTCAGGCTTTGGAAGAATATGCCTTCTTTTCATACTTCTGTTGGCATCTGTGTGGCCCTCAGTTGTCTTCTCTCATCCTCTAGCAACTCACTCTTCCTGGGTTATTCATCTAGAGGGTATCAGGGCCATGTCTCTGCTGATGAATACTCAGTCTTCAGAGTCAGCTCAGACCTTTCTTGCTTGAGCTCTAGACTCTGCTATCCAGTTGTTCTCTCTGCTGTACCTTTGAAACTAACATACCTGAAAGTCTCCTTTTCTAATCTGATCTGCTCCACTCCTGGACTCTCTGAGTAGTGTTTCTCCAAAAGTACCTTGCAGGTGGTAATGACTGCATGTGTTTCTGAAGTGGCTGCCACCTGCCAGGCATGATTCTAAATTCAGGAACTAGGCATTGAGCAGGGAAGCATGATTCCTCTCTGGTCTAGGTATCCTTTGATGCCTTCTCCTCTTGCTCCATGTTCAGCCAATCATGGGGTCTGGCCACATCTCACTTTGTCATCGTGTGAGCTCCTTTGCGTCTCTCAATCTCAGTCTAACTTTTGCTACCTGTCTCCTGGAAGCAGGCAAGTCTTTCTGCAAGTTCTCCTTTGCCCTTTATGTTTTCTCCTCTAATACTTCCTTCACACAAAAGACAGAGGTTTTTTGAAGTTGCCGATGTGTTTATACCGTAGAAATCTAGCTCTATTTTAAAATTGCCTTTAAGGGAAACTTTGTCAAGATGGTGGCTATGTGAGATCAGTCTGGGGTCCATACCTCACATCCTATTACAGTTACCCACAGTTAACGCCTGCTCTGGGAATTCTAACATATTTTGAGTTCTTCAAACATAACTATATTCCCTTTCATCACTGGTACATTGCAAATATGCTTTTATCCAGCTACACTACCTTCTCATCTGTATTCATCCCCCATCACATTGCAACTGAACAGTGAGTAATCCCCTCCAGAGGTCTGCTCGTATGCTTTATACTGGGCCGGCTTCTCACAGCTCTTCACATCTAAATCAGTTCTTTAGCTCAATCACAGCCCCTAAGTAGCCCCAGTGATGGAAAGTTCCTTTCTAGACTGAGCAATCTCCTGCCTCATCATTGTTGTTCTCCAGTGACACCTGGATCAGAATTTTGCAGCTTCAGCACCATGGACACTCTGTGTTGGCTTCTTTTGATCAACATGAAGAAGTAGAATATGAACACAGAAGTAATAGAGCTATAATACAACCAGGACTCAGATACACTGAACTTAAAGGCAACACCATCACCAATGTGAGATAATCCTCCATGCTTTGCTCTGAGAAGAAGCCAAGCAGTAAAACATGGCCTGGTATGGATAAAGGTGGCCCAGTGGGAGGGTAATGCAGACAGACTTCGAGTGTAAATATTAACTGTTCCAACTTTAAATTGAACTAGAACTGGGCAGGTCTGAGTTCTAGTAGCATCTCTCTCTTAGCAATTGTGTGATCCCTGATTAATCATTTAACCTTTCTGAGTTTTCATTCTCTCTCATGTAGAACATGAATATTGTTGTAAAGCTAAAATGAGGTGGTGGGTATAAGATAATTTGGCCAGAATGTTTATTGCTGAGATCCACACTGATTTGTTATTGCCTCAGGAAGCCCAACAAAATGGAAAGTTCCAGCCACGTGGACATAGCTGTCATGAGAGAACACAGGCAGAAAGATAAGCAGTTCATATTAGAAAAAGCTCCCAGCCCAGGTGAGAAGGAACTCAACTTGTGATGGAATTAGAAAAATGAACAATAGTCCCTGCTTTCAGGAGACCCTACACACACCAGGCCAAGACCAGAACAAAAAGTCCTGAAAGTTCTGTAAAGGCAGAAGTGAGAAGGGACAAAGGGAGCTGGCACAAGGAACAGATGTGCAATCTGGAAACAGTGACAACAGGTATGTTCAAACATCATTCTTGCTGGGTAGTGGTGGCACACACCTTTAATCCCAGCACTCGGGAGGCAGAGGCAATTGGATCTCTGTGAGTTTGAGGCCAGCCTGTTATACAAAGTGAGTTCCAGGATAGAGTTACAACAGAGAAACCCTGTCTCAACAAACAAACGAACAAACAAACACCCAAACATCTCTCTTAAGGGCAAGAGGGTGAATATCCCACATAAAGGCCAAGCTTATGGGTACAATGGGTACAATGGAAAAGCAGTAATTAATGCTACGAAGAATCTTGCAAAGGACACAAAAAGATACAAAGCTAGGGTCTCCATCAATATCCAAACAGATGAACATCAAGGAAAGGCATTATAAATAAGAAAAATTCATAGAGATAAGGGGCCAGAAGCAAACTGAAATTTGCTCATGCTAAATAGCCTTTTATAGTTGAAACTGTAAAAGGACAAGTTTACGGCTGTAGGTGGAAATCATAACTGGCTTCTTTCAGCAGTAGATAGAAATATCAGGAAAGATGTAGCCAGGGTGGATGGAAATCTGAATGACACAATCAATAGCCAATCAGCAGCTCAGCATCCAATAGACTTCTGCCACGGCACCTCCTTAATCCGTGCTTTCCCCAAACTCCAACAATTTACTAAAATTAAGCATATGGTGGTCCATAAAATAAATCAAAGAACTTTTAAAGGATGAAGTCAAACGCAATGTCCTCCTGCCCTCAGAGGCACGAAGAATTAAGATTCTAAACAATGCTATGACAACTAGAACTCCCAATTATCAATTATTAGTTATCAAGCAATGAAGTTACAGATGATTCTTTGGTTTTAGAAGAAATGAAAAGAAAAAAAAAAAGAGGAAAGCAAAAGAAAAGAAAAGAGAGGACCAGAAAATAAGCTACTGAAGAAATTAGATAACATTTTAACTGATCGTTAAAAACAAATGATATGAACTTGTGAAATGCAACCAAAGCCAGCCTTAAAGACAAATGTACTGCTTTAAATGGATCTATACTAGAAAAGGAGAAAAGCTAAAGATTACATTTTATAGCTACTTGAGAACTTCCTCAGAATGTTAAGCAAAACTACAATAAATTAAAGAGATAGACGGAAATAGTAGATCTGAGTAAGGAAAATAATATGTAAAACAAAGTAAACTAACCCACAAGCCAAGAGTTTATTTTTGAAAGGATAAATAACATGTGGTAACTTAAATAAGCACTAATTAAAACTTTCAAGGCTACAAGTTATTAATATGAGAAAAAGGAGGCACCTGCTGTGGCGAGAATACGGTTTGCTTCCTGAGGTCACTGTAATGAAAGGCTGGGGCCCAGGAGATGTTACTGGGAGGAATAGTGGTCTCTGGGAGGTAGGGCCTAGTCAGGTTGGATAAGGAGCTCTCTGGAGACCTTGAAAAAGGTGCACAGTGTATTGGGGCAAGGACTTACAGAAGGGAGAAAACAGAAGGGAAAAAGCTTGCAGAACTCCCAGAAATAACTTGGCTGAATGATTAGAGGCCAGTGGATGGGAGTCTGTGTGTGTGATGATTAACACGATTGTCAACTTGACAGGCTCCAAAATCATGCAGGAGATAAACCTCTGGCCTTGTCCTTAGGTGGGTATACAGATTTAGACTCACAAAGGTGGGAAGACCTGCCCTAAATGTGGGCAGTACCACTCCATGGGCTTGGGGGGGGAATGTGGAATCAAATGAAAACTACAAACCAAACTGAATACCATCAATCTTTCTCTGCTTCCTGACCACACGTGCAATTGTGACCAGCTGCCTACAGTTCCTGCAGCCATAACTTCCTGTTCGTAATAGACTGATGTGAGCGCCAATAAGTCCTTTTCTCAAGTCGCTATTGTCAGGCATTTTGTTACAGATAATGTAAAATGGCAGGGTGAGAACTGTTTAGCTGTTTTAATAAGTAACAAGTAACCTCTGAGATACAGTGTCTAAGATGCATCCAAATGAAAGACAAATATTTAGAGCAGTGGTTTTCATCCTTCCTGACTCTGCAATCCTTTAATACAGTTAGTTCCTCATGCTATGGTGACTCCCCGCCACCAACCATAAAATTATTTTCGTCACTTCTTTATAACTGTAATTTTACTAATGTTATGAACTATAACGCAAATATCTGATATGCAGATGGTCTTAGGCAGCACCTATGAAGGGGTCACTGAACCCCCAAAGGGGTCATGACCCACAGGTTGAGAACTGTTGCTTTAGCTGGAGATGGCTTCTGAGAGATGAGGAGAGGCCAGGGAGGGCTATAAGAATTGTGGCTAGAATTAGTAGATTTGGAGAGATGCTGGCCTGGCCTGGATCCCTTGGGAGAAAAGGAGGTTTGAATCTGTGGGTTTTGTTAAAAGATCAGAGAGTCAAGAAAGTATATAAAGAAGAACAATCAGCTCCTGTGGCTGAAGACCATTGTCTTCAGCAGACATAGCTAACTGCTGACCCAAGGTCACCTTGAGCCTTTTTAGTTCATCTGTTCACTGCTCACTCCATGCAAAATTCTTTGCTTCTTTATTCTCTTCCTCTCATTGCTGCCATAGTGGCCAAAGCAAAAGACATCTGTAGAACTTTCTGTTAAGTCTGCAGTGACCTTCTTATGCCTGATTCGCCTGAGCAGGTTTGGGACAGATTTCTCCAAAATGAAGTACAGTTTTGTGTACAATAAATGCATGCCCAGATATCTTTATTGCTCTGTGGATTGTTTTTTCCTAATCCAATAAATATTATGTAAAGGTCAGGGTCAGAGTGAGGTGGTTTCTCCTTGCCGGCAGGCTGGCTGTAAACACTCTCCACAGGAGCCAGAGTAGGCAAAGGACAGCTAATAGCCTCAGCCTTTAAATCCGCATTTCTTCACTAACACTCACATTTTATAAAACTGGAGTTCCAGACAACTTTCTCGATTTATGAGCAATAAGGAGCAAATGGAGAAGATCATTCATGAAAATGAGAACATTTTCCAATTATCAGTGACATTCGTCTTTAAACCCCAAAAGCACAGATTCTGGAAACACTGTCATTCATATGAAAACATTAACTATTGATTTTACTTTTATGGCAACATTGCCAGGCCAAACTTTCAAGACTTAGTAACAGAAAAGAATTCAGAGATTCAGTTTTTTCAGGCCGTTCATCGCATCAGTGATTCCCACAATGATTTCAGTGCCTCACCCAAGGTCCTTCAGGTGAGGGTAGTCAAAGAAACAACAGTGCTACCAACAGCAAAGGAATACCAGGCACTTAACAGGTGTCAACTAGGGTTCTTGAAATATTGTGAGTATTAATTTCTTTCATTCTAATATACCACATGGCTTCTATATCTTCATGTCATAGATGGGAAATCTGAGATGAAGTAACCCTGCAAAGTTGCAAAAGGCAGGGGGCAAGGCCATTCAGGTCTCGGCACAGGCAGTCTGATCTCTGAACAGCATGTGAGGTCTTGACACTGTCTGAAGGCTTAGGGTGCTTAGGGTTGTGGAATAAATGCAGGTTCCCAAGTGCTTCCTGAGGCCTCTGGTAGTTCCTACTCAGTCTCTTGAAATCCTTTCTATCTTGTACCACTAGAACAGGTAAAGGCAAGTCTACTTTCCAGAATCGCTCCTTAGGCCAGAAAGAAAACCAAGATGTTGTTTAAATTATAGTGATTATTTCTAAAAGGCTCTTTCTCCTCTCTTTTCTTTCTCCACTTGAGAAAAAAAAAAAGGTAAGAAAATCTAAATCAAGAAACAGACCAGATAAGATTGCAATTGTCCTTTGCCATTTTCTTTGCTTGTATTGTGTGTGTGCACGTACACATGCGTGCGTGCACATGCCTGTGTGTGTGCATGTGCGTGTGCGTGTGCGTGTGCATCAAGTTGAATAAGCGGTTGGCTGGACTGGATTGGGTTGAGGATTCCATTGTTCCAGACTGGGAGAACAGGAAAGGGCTTTGCATATAACCACTGGCTTCCTGCCATATGGGTGGTTTGCGATGGCAAAAGCAGCAAGCTACTATGACGGGCAGAGTTCTCTTTTCTCCTCTGTGAGAGTCACGTGGTTGCTCTGTAAGCTTATAAAATAATCTCTCAGATTCTGACCTTTTCATGATACCTTGATAATTGAGGAGAGGTCTTCTTTCCAGGACCTAAGCATTCAAGTTTACTATTCATAACCAGCGGACTACCTTTATATGTCTGTATCTAAATCTATATCTATATCTGTATCCATCTATATAACGTCTACGTTATCTGTCACCTATATTTATATCATATCTATCACTTGCACCATCATCTATCACATCTATTTCTGTATCATTATACCATCTATGGTTATGTCTAGGTCCCTGTAGCTGTATATCTATCTAGTTCTCTATTGTCTATTCTCATCTATCTTTCATCTGTCTGTATCATACTTAGGATGTGCCTGTCTTTGCTACCTCCCTCTTCACCATCTGCATGGGATGGAATCATTCCTCTCAATTCCAACCCCGTGCCTGAGGCTGTGCTAAAACATTCCCCAGATATCCCTCAGCTTTCTCTGGATCACTGAGCGCATCCTAGAATCCTCTCCGGCATGCTCTGTTCTCTACTCACACACCGTTTCAATTCACAGCTTTTGAAAGTCTTTGTTTGACTGGTGGCTGGAGCCATATGCTGCTCCCTGGGATCTTTTATGTTGGATGCATTGTATTCGTGACTATTGTGTACCTGTGAGCAAAATATCGGACACAGATAACTTAGAGGAACAAGTACTTCTGTTGGCTCATGGTTTTAGAGTGTTCAGTTCACAGTCCTGTGCTTCACTGAATCTGAGCCCGCAGTAGGGCAGAGCATCCTGGCAAAATATTGAGGAGAGGGCTGTTCACTTCGGGATACACAGGAAGAAAAGAGGAAAATGAAAAAGTGCCAGGGATAAGAAACTCAAGGTACCTCCTGTTGCCAATTAGCTCCTTCCTCCAGCTAGGCCCCACCTCCCAAATCCCTACTACCTCCTCAAATAGTGCCACCTGCTGGGAATGAAGCAGTCAATATTCATGTGGTAGCATACTTGCAAAATTACTTGTGAATGGAGTCAAATTCAGTTACTTTTTAATACCTGGTATTTAAACACAGATTGAATGAGTAAAATTTGTTCATCATCCTGCCCAATCCACTGCAGTTAGCTTTTCTATGAAATACTGTAACAGAAAATCTACACCTCCTTTCTCCAGCTCCTCTTCACTCATCAGTAACCTGCATCAGGCCTCTCCAGAAAACAAGGCTCTTCCTGTCAAGGATTGCTCTTTTGTCTTGCGTTCTGAAAGTTTTCTCTGTTTCTCCAGAAATGGTCAATCAGCCGTGCAGAAACCAATTTAGGTTCATTATCTTTGCAAAGCCAAGCCAAAGAAATACATATGCAAAACAGAATCAGAGCTAAACAAACAGATTTATTTAAATGAACAGTCCTCCTGTGTGTTGTGCCTGCGTAAGTGGCATTTGTGTGGTGCAGGTATAGAGAAGCTATCTGTCACCATAAACTGCCGATGGCAAGCAACATGCATGCAAGTTCCCACAGCAGTGCAGGTGTGGTGGTGCATGTAAAAAGTACTGAAGATCTTGCCCTTCCATTTTCCAGCCAGTGTTTATGAGAAGTAAAGTAGACGGCATATGTAAGATATTTATTAAATTGCTAACTTGTAGGAACTTCCCATAAATAATTTGATGACACAAGTCAGATCATAGCTCACGCATGGCTTTTCCTAGCATGAAGAGTAAAAGCAGGACAGGAGGCCGGCTGGAAAGGCACTCGTGGCTGCACCTGCCTCTTTCTTACCCATTCTACTCTACCCCTGGACTTTTCTGGCACACTGGTCCCTGCTCCTTGAATGTTCCAGCACATTCCTGGCTCGGGGCCTTTGGATTTTTGCTGTTTGCTCAGCAAACATTTGGATTATCTAGCTAAGTAAGGATACCTTAACCAAAAGCTAAATACTGAGTGCTTGACAGAGAGGAATTTTGAATGTTTCCAACACTAAGATATAACAGATGCTGATATACAGGATCCACCCATCAGCTTCCTCTGATCACTACTTGTATAATGCATAGAAGTGTCATCGTGTGTCGTGACTATGTGCAGTTTTAGATCTCAATCAAACTTTTAAAATAGGCCTTTAAAAGAAAACTGAGAATTTGTTTCTTTATAGCCTTATAGCTAGATATCTGAAATCCAGGTGGAGGCAGGATCATGCCTCATCAGATACTGAGGGTCTCCCTTCACCCCTTCTATCTCCTGCTTTACTCCAGCTGTTGTGTGTTATTTCCTCTGAATCAAAGCATCCTATATGAGGGAGGAAGGAAGCTCTTAGACTTGGGAAGTAAGTAAAACCCACAAGACTCAGAAAGCTGAAACAAGAGATTCACAAGGCCTTCACAATAGTAACAACTGCTGGGAAGGAGACCCTCCAACCAGCCTAGGTTCCTGAGAGTCATACAGGGAACTCCAGAGATTTTTGGCTCATGGGTCACCATCAACGTTGGTGGGCTCTTTGGTGATGACTCAAGCTGACTTGAATCATACACGTTCTATAATAAGCTCCTCACCCATACGCTAGTGGTAACCCCAATAAAGTCACTGGTTCCTTGAGTAAGACTTTGGTGGAGTTGTTACTTGAGTCTGTCAATGGTGCCTTCCCTGGGGTGAGGAGATATTTGTTTATGTCTCTCCAGGAAAAGTCATGCAATAATCACCAATCTCTGGCATTCCTTTATCCATAGACATGTCGTCCCAGTCACCAAGCTTTCTTTTCCTTGCATCTCCCTCTATGGTTCTATGCCTCAAATTTTCCTTCTGTTTGTATGTGTTCAGGTGTGTGCCCATGTGTGAGGGTTCATGTACATGGAAGTGGGTGTGAATGAAGAGGTCAGAAACCAATATTGAGTTTCTTTCTCAGTTGTTTTCCATATTATTTTTTGAGACAGAGTCTCTTACTGAACTTGAAGCTTATAGTTTAGTCTAGACTGGCTGGCCAGCAATAACCAAGGATCCTACTGTCTCTGCCTTTCGAAATTGGGATTGCAGGCGTATGGGACTACACTTGACTTTTTATGTGGATGCTAAGGGTTAAAGCCAAGCTCTTCATGTTTGGGCAGCAAGTACTTTACTGACTGAGTCATCTCCCTGGCCTAAATTATACCTTTTTACAAAGAGAAAGTCCACATTAGATGAGGACTCAGTATAATGGCTTCATTTCAACATTATTTTTTTCAATAAAGCCATATTTCAAAATAAGGTAATCATTTCAGTTACCAGGTATGAGAACTACAATCTAATGTTTGAGGAATACACAATTTAGCCTATACCTATTCTCCCAAACATCCCAGACCTCCCCTCACCCTTACCTCAGTCTACACTGATTCTCAGTGAAGACTTCTCTACCACATCATGGACCCTGTTTCTTCCCTCTAGCCCCATCCCTATCCCTCTATCAGGGTTAGTGTCTCTCAGCCGTCCATTTACTATTTCTTTTTCTGATTAATCTTATATCTCCCCCAATAAGCTACCCCTGTACTATGGCAGTGCTTTTGTCTGCTGTGTTCACCATGGTTTTTCCAGCGCCCCTCGTAATGTCTGTTCTAAAGCACAGCAAATGTGCAATGAAAAAAAAAAATTTCATCCTCCAAAATAGCCTTGACATTTTCACAATTACTGTCTTTCTCTTTTAAAGATGAGGCCACAAAGCTGGAAGTAACTTGCCTAAGATAATATGCCTCATGAGTTTTGGAGTTAGGGTTTGAACCGGGTCAAATCAACTCTAAGACTCATAGGCCATCCACTCACTCTACCACCTGCCCGGGGCAGAAGAAGGGCTTCCTGCAGATGTAGGAGGAATTCTGCATCTGCTTAAATCATTGCTTTTTCTCTCCACATAAAGCAGCACTTACAAAACATCATCAGAATGTAAATCTTCAAGTCTAGGTAAGTGGTCTGGCTCAGCTTGCAATGTCACTCAGACAACTGCAACATTAGAAGACACTTTCGGCATCTCTAGAATTAGAAAAAAAAATCCAATTAGGCAAACTACTCAGGTTTAGGTGATGGTTTTATTTTTCTGGGCAGATTATAAAACCAAGAAGCATATGCAGTCTGGATTCCCAGACAGCGGGAGTTAGGCATGTAACGCTACTTTAAAATTTTCGACATCAGGGCCTCAAAACCAGAGTGAACCTTGCATATCCTATTAACAGATGGAATGGTTAGGACCCCAAACCTTCCCTTAACCGGCCAACACATCTTTCCACAGGCAAAGAAAGTCAAGCAATGATCTCACTAAATCAGGCACCAAACCTTCAGCAAGCAGAAAGTTGTTTCTATTTGAATTATCCAGATTGGCTGTCACCATGGATCACATCCACAGATAATTGCTCATTTTCTCTCGCTCGCTCTGCTTGCATTGACACAATACGGGAGTCATTGTTCAGGAGAAATCACCCACTGCTGACACGCTCCTGTCATGGCAACAATCCCACGATAAGTCACGGGTCTTAACCAGAGCAAACGAATGGTCACATGTGCTGGTGTGTGCCACTGTCAAAGGTAGGTCTAGCTGGTGGCGCGGATGGAAAGAGATGGTCAAACTGAACAGACAATGTTCTCTCTCTATAGAGTTCCTTACTAGGATAAGGAAAAAAATGTAGAAAGAGAGTGAGAGAGAAAGGAAAGTTGTAGGAGGAGAAGAAAATATTAACTATTTCTTAGACTCCGACATAAGTTATCCAATCAAGTCCAGAAAAGATCGAAATCCGAGGCACACTTCAGCCTTCAGAGGAACTGCAGGCCAGAACACTTCAGAACTTTTGACTCTGTTGATCACACTCTTCACACAGGTATTCAAGGTTGTTAATTTGTCAGCCTTTCTTCATCCGTCCTTAGGGAGATGTCCTTAGGGACAGCGAACTGCACATTACACACAATGTGTTGCGGAAAAGGTTCCACTCTCCTCTGTCCCAAACTGAACTAACTCGCTGGAAAGGGAGAGACCTGTTCTGAAGCTAGGCCTCTAGCCCTCGGAGTCCAGCATCCTCCGGGGATGTCTGCAAATCCTATTCTGCAGAACAGCTGGAATCCAAGAGTGGCAAAGGTGGTATGCTGCCAGGGAGTGGCACAGATCTGGGTTAAGCCGTGTCCGTGCCCACCTCTCATCCTTCCCTCCGAGAATGGGCCATCACTCTTCTTATGGGCATGCTCTTCCTTAGCACCCACCCCCAGGGACCCGGGCCTCGATATTAGTCATATTTCCCAATTCTGTGTGAAATTGGTCAGAGGCTGAGAGTGACTTTTAGTGTGAAGGTTTTAAATTCTGTTTTATGGCTCTCACTTTGCACCTCCGTGGTTTGGGTAGGCCTCAGAGATTACTGTACATTTTAGCTCAGTTTCATCTTGCCATATATTGCCATTCTAGGGAATATTGCTTTCTTAAGCCTACAAACTTTTATTACTCTATCCAAAGACGAGAATAAAGTTTCAACATTTATGACCCAGCCTGCTTCTGTGAAATACACTCACACTCATAAGCACGTGGCTGAATGCCCCAAACTGCACGAACACGAACAGATCTGTCAATCACCACCTGTGAATATACAAGCAATCGACATGTTGTGAAGACGCAGGTGGTTCCGTGTGGATTCATTTTACAAGCTCCTTTTCACAGAGTCGGGGTACTGAGTCTCTATTCACATAGGAGGCCCCTGCGTTGCTCTCAATGGAAAAAGTGTTTTCAAGACTCTTTTAGGCTTCCCTTAAGATGCTGAACGCAGCAAAAGCAAATAAAACCTTACAGTTACCACACTCACAGCAATCGCTTCTATGTCTGAGACTTACAGAATGGGACAGCAACGGAACGTTATGCTTGAAAAACAGTGTTGAATATAGGACACCACAGCTGAGTTGGCAAATAGACAGAACCTCCATGGGTCACCTGTGGCTGCCAATACTACCCTCAGAAATGGAAGTCACTTGAAGGAAAATGTGAATTCTACACGGAACATTAAGAGGGCTTCTTCTATGGAAAAGAACATTAGGTATACCACTTAAAGTGGTATCTGGGTGTGCCAGGAATCGTGTGACATGGAACTCCAAAGGTGTTTCAGTACTGATTTAAACAAGCACATAGTACTGGGGGGATAACGCAATGGGTAAAGTACTTGATACACAAGTGTGATGACGAGAGTTCAGACAAGTTAGACACATGGAGGAGATGAATCAGAGAATCCAGGGTTCAAGTGAGTATCGCTAACTCAATATACAAGATGGAGAATAATGGAGAATGAAGTCGGGGCTCCACAGAAATGTTGACATACATGGACCTGTGCCTGCACATACGCCCACACACATTTGAACACATGTACACATAGAGCACACAACACACCCCCACATACATACATAAAATAAACAAAATAAATACACACTGGGTACCAGCAACAGTTCTGTGTCAACATTATATTTATAGTATGGCCCTGTACAAACTTCAAGGATGAAACTACAGAGCTGTAAGTTCCTCCACGAAGCAGGTAGACGTGGTTAAATAAATTTTGGTTTTAATGTGAATTTTTCACTGTTTTTATTTTTTAACCCTTAGAGTAATTAGGTATCTGGGATAAACAGAAGTCTGGCCACAGGAAATCCCAAGCAATATGACTAACACCACTCAAAGACTCAGGGTACTGTTGGCCAGAATGGTCGTCTTAGAGGTGTGATATTAATCTTCATTGTGGACTAGAGTTAACAATCAGATTGATGTTCACTCCTGGGTGTTCCCGTTGGGGAATATCAGACATCAGTCAAGGGAGAAAGACCCACCTTGAACATAGGCAGCACCATCCCACAGGCCATCAGGCTTGGATAGAATACGAAAGGAGAAAAGGGAAAGTAAGCTGGTTGCCCACACTCATCGCTCTGCTCCCTGATCTGCCAACGCATAAGCAAGCAGATCCATACTCCCACTGACAGGAACAGGACCTGATCCCATCACCTCCTGCTCCTGCCCACCAACACTCCACTCTGTGTTCATTTGTCATTTCCTGTTGTAAAAGGAAAAGTGCAGGTGGGGTCTCTTAGCAGGTCTGTGGGCCTTCAAGTAGATTGCTGAACCTGGGGTGCTTTGAGGTTTTAGAAGTCACAGGGTGGCGGTGGAGATTAGCAGTGTGTAAGACAGTGGTGTCTATGGCTTAACCAGATTGTTTTGAGGATGGGAAGCAGACAAGGAGACTCAGGACTCAGACGGAGAGACTTTCATAGAAGCTGTCAGGGCCATGTAGGGAGAAGAAAATGTCTTGTCTTCTTACTGGTTTTACTTTTCCAGGAAAAGACTAACTTGGAAAGAAAAATAAAGAACAGAAAGGTAAAGAAAAGGACATGAAGAAAAAGGTGTGGGGGCCACTGCCTCCAGTGGTTCATTTTTCTAAATGTGTTTGTGTGTATGTGATACATGTTTGTCTATGTGTTTGGGTACATGGGTATGTGTGTGCACGTAGAGGTCAGACACAAATATCAGATGTCTTCCTCAGGAACTATCCACCCTTATTTTTAAGGCAGGCTTCTTGTTGGCCTGAAGCTCACCAATTAGGCTAGGCTATCTGGCCAGTGAGCCCCAGGGATCTGCCTGCCTGCCTCTCTTGTACTGGATTACACACATGTGCCACTAAACCCAACATTTTTTGTGGGCTCTGGAGAGATGACTCAGGTCCTCAAGCTTGCCACTCAAGCACTGTTCTGACTGAGCTGTCTCTCCCACCCCTGGTGGTTCTTTTCTTATCAAACTCAATAAGGCCCTGCTGATTCAGCCTAGCAAAACCTTTGCCTCACACCCATGGTGCCAGATATAATTGTACTATAGATGTTTTATTTTAATATTGCATATGGATATATTAATAAAGGTAACATTATGCTTGTAAGTGTTAGAATTTGAAACAGAAATTGCATATTTTGGGCAGATGTGGAAATTGTAGTCTGGGGAAATTAAATTGCCTGTGGTCGTATTCTCCCTTTCAAACAAAAGTTTTGAAGAACAAAATATCGCAAGAAATTGCTCATCTCTGGCAACAACAACTACAGAACTTCTAAGGAGAAGCTAGAAAATAGGAAATGAAATGAAGTGGGGAAACCAATGAGGAGCAACAGTGTTTTCTTTAAATTAAAAACTGAAATATATACCTGCTGAAAGGGGGAAATTAAACAGACACTGCATGATGGAGGGTAATAAAAGAAAATATTTCACCAAGAAAAATTTTCAGAATTGTATCAAAGTGTTCCTCTGAAATTGATAAAACCCCTTTCTTCATTTCTTTTCTCTCCCTGGAAGCTCTGCCCTTTCATTAGAAGGCAGTCATGTGCAGGAAGGATTGATGGCTGCAATATTTCATCTTGTATTTTTAATCAGTCACTGTAGTGCATGTGCAGCTCCTGGGCTATGTTTCCTAGAGGAACTTCTCAATTGCTCAAAGCAGATGTTCCGTGGCCTCAGCTGCATCAGCTGTCCTAGGAGAGATGTGTGAATGGTTTGAGCCAGCATGGTTTGCGGTCACTGGGGTGAAGGGCAATGCAGCAGACACTGTGTCAGTCAAAGGTCAACCCTTTGCAGCTTACAAAGCATAGACACACGGATGTCTTAGAAAAGCAAGCACAAGCAAGGTAGTGCTGTGTTGTAGGAGAGATGTACACATGACAGCAGGGAAAGGTTTCCCCAGTAACACTCCACTTCCAGGATGTTCAGGCATGCTGCTTTCATCTGTTAATGTCTAAAGCTCTCAAGTCTCTGTAACTCCAAATGTGGAGAAAACCTTGCTCTGTTACTGCCAGCTCTGAGTGAATGGATGGAACTGCCCTTCATTTCCTCATAGGATGGAAGTCTCTAGATCCTTTACCAAGGATGTTGATATAAGAATTATATTTCTAGGAGCAAAATTTCTGACCATGCAAAGTGAAGCGTGCTGAGCTTCCTGACCTCCTTGTCCTGGAACACACCCTGCTATTCCCACTATACTACGCTAGAGCCCCGCTGTCTCAGTTATAGTTAGTTTCTGTTCTGCAATGAAACACCATGATCATAAAGTAAGTCGTGGAAGAAAGGGTTTATTCATCTTATACTTCCATACCACTGTTTATCACCAAAGGAAGTCAGGACAGGAACTCAAGCAGGGCAGGAACCTGGAGGTAGGAGCTGATGAAGAGGCCACGAAGGGGTGCTGCTTACTGGTTGACTCCACTTGCTAAGCCTACTTTTTACAGAACCCAGGACCACCAGCCCAGGGATGGCACCACATAGAATGGACTGGGCCCTCCCCCATCAATCACTAATTAAGAAAATGCCTTACAGCTGGATCTTATTGAGGCATGTTCTCAATTGAGCCCTTCTCCCCACCCCTCCGTGACTCTAGTTTTTGTCAAGTTGACACAAAACCAGCCAGTATACCCACCCTGCCTTCTCTATGCCTGGGTAGCTTTCCACTTCCAGCTTTGCCTCTGGGCTATTCCTTCTAAGACCAACTGAAATCTTCTTTCCCTGAGGTCTTTCCTTTCCAAGTCACATGGTGCTAGCTTTTTTTCTCTGTATGCCAATCAGCTTTCCATGATTATAAATAAAATATGATGAGATAATCAACCTTGTAGGAGGAAAAACTCAATTTAGCTCACAATTCGGGGATTAGGTCTACAGTTGGTGCTTTGTTGTTTTTGAGGCTGTGCACATGAGGCTGTGTAGCAGATTATGGCTAGAGCATGTAACAGTAGAGGAAGAGAGGGCAGAGCCTACCTAGATACTCCTTCCCTGAAAGGTCACACCTCTTTCTGAGAGCACTATGGGTAGGGGTGGAGCTTTATAACATGAGGGTTTGTAGGGAACGTCCGAAATCCAAACCATAGCCCTTTGTCACATGAATGCAGCCACCAAGCATTGGGCTAGGAGTCCACATTTCTGATGGATCAGTTCCTTAGCCAGTAAACCACTTCCATCTTTTCTTGGTCCAACGGGAGCCATTACAATAGATAAAACGCCCTGATCAAAATTAATAATATGCAATTCTGCTCATGGGTGGACACACATGGCTACACACAGTTATTAGATTTATCAAGGTTACTTCATCTCTAAGTTTTGTTCCTACAGTGAAATTTGTAAGCCATGTTAAAAGCCCTTTCACAATTCCTCAAGGCCTAGTTTGCTCATAGTGTTTTTCTGATTAGCTGATGAGTTGATTACAAAATCATATTGTTGGTATGGGAGAGAAGGTGGTTGAGACAGAGTCTTGCAATGTACCTCTGGCCAGCCTAGAAGTTTCTAGGGAACCTATACTGTCCTTGACTCATGGCGATACTTCAGACTCAGCATCTGGAAGTGCTGGGATTACAGACCTGTTTATAGTGAGTCTTATAGTCAGTCTTTTGGAGAAAGCTGGAAGGTATTCAACATGATCCTGAACTTGCCACTATATTTCCTCCCTGACAGACTAACACATTAACATTTACTGAGCACATGTTATCTGTCAACCTCTGTTCATGTGCTTTTTGTGTACTTACTTAATTTCCACATCAGTCCTCCAGAAGGCACCACTGTTCTCTCTGCCCTGTGTAAGGGAGAAGATAGCTGATAGAATTTAATGTTACCCTGTATCACAAAGCTAACAGGTGCATAATTCAGGCTGTGAGCAATGCTCTGATTGGGAGCTGGCACTCTGCCCCCTACCCTGCATTCATATCCCATGGTGCATAGGAAAGCAGTGCACACACAAGCACAGGTGATGACATCCAGCTGATTGTTTTCCTAATTTGTGGAATAGGGAAGAGAATCAGGTTTAAGTAAGTGATTTCTAAGCTACTATTGAACCCCCATTCTAAACCTGCAATGACAGCATTTCTGTCAACAGATAAATTTGCTCTAAATCCATGCCAGCCTTTAATTACCAATTAATCCAGGTAGATTAAAAAAAAAAAAAAAAGAACACACAGGACTGTGGAGATGGATCAGAGGTGCATAGGATGCTTGCCACCAAGGCTAAATCCCTGAGTTCAATCCCTGGAACTCACATGCTAGAAGGAAAGAATGCCCACAAGTTGTCCTCTGACCTTTTCAGGCATGCTGTAGCAAGAATGTACACATGCACTTCACACACACATACACACACACACACACACACACACACACAAAATAAATGTAAGAAAGTAAAACCAGAACACAAAATGACATAAACAATATAAGCATACATTTCAATAAAATGTACTTACAAGTATGTGTTTGAAATATGTGCACATAGATATGCTATATGTACAAATATACAATCCGAACAGTGGCTGCTTGCTTGGGGGAGGATCGCGCAACAACACTGTCCCCTCTTATACTTTACTCATTTTTGACTTTTCAGATACACTTCATTTGAGTAAGCAGCCCCATTAATTAAAGCCCAAGTTTAGTTTTAGAAACTCACGGCTGACAGTCTTCTACTTTGACTCTTTCAAAGCTATCTATAATGTCTCCCTGTGTTGAATGTGTTCAGCAAAATGAAGCATCCTCCATGCTTCAAGTATGGGTGCTGGGAGGAGACAAGGGTTTTCTATAAAAATGAAGCAGGGAAATGAAGGATGAGAGCTGGTGGGGTGTTTAGAAATGTAGATAGGTAGTTTAAATGACAAGGCAAGTCAAGGTGCCTTCACCCCATGATGGTTTTGCATTAAAATCTTGAGAATTCAGGAGAAAAGCTATTGACCATGAAGTCCAGCTTGCCAAGGAGATCACTCAAGAGGACCTTCATCCAGCAATCTCCTTTCACCACAGAGAGAACCCACTTTCATATGCTTAATTCAAACTAATAACCCGAATGCCTGAAACTATGGCTTTCTGGCTAATCATGGTTACTTTAAAATCTGATTCTTTAAGGCTGACTCCATTGAGAAAGCCATTCTTTACAAAGGATGTACCCACTGTTCTGGCCATTCAAGTTTGTGAGTAAGGGGGTCAGCCAACGGATCTCAGTTGGAGTTCAGTCATTCATTATTCTGTGATTTATTCAAGAAATATGTTCTGATTGCCTACTATGTGCCCTTCCCTGGGCCAGACATTGAGATCACAGAGGAAAATTCATATCCTTAGCCTGATTCAGGTGTAGACATTGGATAAGAACTACAGCTAAGCACCCAGCAATTACAGTGCAATAGGCTTGTTTGTGAAGCCATTTCTCAGAGAGATTCCAAAATAGTTCAAAGTGTACAAGAATTAGCATCAATGTAATTGTATAAA
Organism: Cricetomys ansorgei; assembly: GCA_026225945.1. Taxonomy (NCBI): domain Eukaryota; kingdom Metazoa; phylum Chordata; class Mammalia; order Rodentia; family Nesomyidae; genus Cricetomys; species Cricetomys ansorgei. Next base: position 3,718,059 of record JAMJFZ010000116.1, read on the forward strand.
AACACAGATGATTTTGACTAAATGAGTTCTGAACATTACTAAGGCACATTTGCTTATTTTCCAAAAAATGTAGCTCCATTCTTTTCAAAATAAATTAAGCATGCCACGTATCTATGCTCAGTAAACTCAGATATCAGATCCACTCTAAATAATAGCAACTTTATTTGTGAATCATCTTTTATCTTGTTAGTCCATAGCATGTTTAATAAACTCAATAAATGACTGCAATATATTTCTATAAACATTGGTTAAAACACTGACATTTTAATATATTTCATGTCATAAAGTATATTAGTTATCTTAAAAAGCCCTCTGCCAGTAATGTTGTTAGTGTCTGCATAAAAGGCTATCACTCGCGCTTCACAAAACATGTCAATCTGTTGATAGACAGAGGTAGTATTTTTTTTTCCTTGATAAGAATATAGTTTTCTAAAAAAAAAAGCCAGTGGCTCTTCATTAGGTGTTGACCCTCATGCTCTCTTGCTTAATTTCATAAAAGTGAAAGCTAAGGAGATGAAAAGGGTAGAGGATCACATATAACCACCTCACTAGGTGATAATTATACTGTGATACATCATAGTGAAATGCAAATGGGCCAAAAATGTTCAGTCTGTTAATTTAGCAACTTTCAAGGAGGGAAAACCATCTGGAGTTTAATACAATAAGATCAAATATGAAAAACAAATCACAATGTCAGCTTTCTGCTCTGACGAAACCCAGATTATCAGACAATTCTCTGAGGTCAAAGCCCAAGTCGGAGATAGGAGAAGTCACAGAAAATGCCAAAGCATGCTCCTGGTGACCCAGATCACCTACAATTTGTTATACAAAAATAACTTGAGGAAGAGTCCTTAGTAAACACAGATGAAAAGCAATACTTTCTAGAGAAGGGAAAAAAGAAAGATGTGCATTGACTTTGCTTTATGCCATTCTCATGACCTTGTTCTGAGGGCCATCGAGACAGACAACTAAGTACTTTCCCTCAGAGTGTATACTTAGTTTGCATGATGATGTCACTGTTAGACATTCTAGATGTCTGTTAACATAGGGTTCTTGGAACAAGAGCTAGAACTTGGAATTTAAAATAGTAGAGTGGATTCTATTGGTCGTGGTTACAAAGCATTTGGAAAAAGAGAAAACATCACTGGGGTGGCAGGATATTTACATCATAGCAAGTTTCTGTGATAAACCTGGGCTTAGCCAGATTCTTGTTAATGTAGTATGATACATCCATGAGGTGTTCAGAAAGCACAGAGACTGAGAGAAAGCACTGAAAGGAACTTTTTTTTTTTTAATCTCGTAAGGTATCTTTTGGATACCTTTCAACTCCATCAATGCTGTTGCAGACAAACAATCTGATGTCTGCAATGTCTATTCACCATGTAGGGATTTACTCAAGCAGATATTATGCACATTGAGGGTTTATCCCTGCAAGAATCTATTTGACCTAAATTTTACTGAAGTTATATATAAAAAATAACTCGACAAATCATTCTTGTAAGGTATTGTAGGGAGGGAACGAGCTCCCTTTCATGCTGGGGTTTAAGGTACACTGACATAAACTTTAGTGTTCTGTGAAGCAGACCTGTGTTGATTCTAGACCCATTTCAAGTTCCAAGCTCCGCTGGACCTTGGGCAAGCCACCCTGTGGTTTCGCAGCTCATTTTTTTCTATCAGTAAGTTGAGGACAAGGAGTGCTCGCTCTACATGTGAGATTTTTAAAATTGTTTATAAACAGCCCCAAAGGAGAAGACTCATGAAAAGTTGTCATGAAAATGAGGCGTGATGTACATTTAGTAGCTGGTTGCTATTCTGAAATGATTAGCACACTAGCTCCTTAGATAGCTATGTAAGGTAGAGAAGATCGGCAGAAGAGATGCTTTCTGTGGCTCAGGCTTTCTATACAGAAGCATTCCAGAAGGGACAGGGGTATGTGTATAAATAAAGAGCCGCCAGAATAGACTTTGCAGCTATTTCCTCTCTCCTTGTAAATTCCAGGCGTGGGAAGGAAACTGATTTCAACATGAATGTCTTCCTTTGAACCTTACTTGGCATGCAATGCCATCTTTTCTTGTGTAATAATGCGTCTTCATGCACACGGTGTATTGCAGGGCTATTTTAAGCATCTCCCTGCCTACATATGTAGTCGGGCATCATTCGGTTTGTCAGAATCCTAATTGTAACAAAAAGTAACCTCAGCCAGATGCTCATCCTCCAGTTCTCACACCAACCATGTAGGACTGAACTGGAAAAGGAACAACACAAGTAAAATGAGCAGGAAACGCTGATTCTGGTTTTCCTCCTTTCCACACCTTTTTGCTTATATTCTTTCTCCATTTAAGAAAACAGCCTGGCTATGTCTTCCACTCTCAGCATTCATAGGTACCTGCAGTTTTGTGTGGGGTTGAGGCCTTCTGGACCTTTCCCCCTACACCTTAGCACGTCTACTGTTGTCGTCCTTGTTAAGCCCATGCTTAGGCAGTCATGTTGGCGAGACTTAATGGGTATAGCTTCTGGCATTATTACATATGGGAGCTCTTACAGAGGGGATTGCAGTTCTTTGAGGGAGTGTGTGCATTTTCTCCTGCTGACATCCTTCCTCAAACCTCCACTGCACACTCAGAGCTCCTAAATCTCTGCAAAGACGGGACCAGGTATGGCGAGGTATCAGTTACTTAGGAAAGGAACAGAGTTCCATAGGAACAAGACTTGGATGCAGTCACTATTAATGGAAAGCAGAAAATTGAGACTGTTAACTAAGTAACTTTTACAAACAAAATAAAACCCAAACATCCTTTAGGTGTGACCCAGAAGGAGCTATGAAGTCACTCAAACACATCTCTGCTTCCTCCGAGGTACCATCTGGACAACAGGATCCACCCTCTTGGTGACATGTGCTTCCTATGGGGCAAGATAGTTAAGAGGTAGACAAGCTTACCCCTCACTATTTCCCCCACTCATCAGCTGGGTGGAAAAAGAAGACCAAGTTTGGCACAGAATAAGATACCAGAAAGGAATGCATAAGAGCAACAGTGCAGCTTACTATAATAGAGGAACTAGAAGGACACTGTCACTCTATTGGGAATTTATGAGATCATCTAAATGTTAGCAACAGCACTGATGCACCCAGAATCTATACAATAGACTTAGATCTATGAAACCATCCAAATGTTAGTGGCAGTTCTGACTGACACAATCTATACCATAGTCCTCAGATCTGTGGGATCATCCAAATGTTAGCATCATCACTGATGCACTCAGAGTCTATACCATTGTCTTTAGGTCCCATGGGATCATTCAAATATTAGCGACAATACTAACGGATCCTGTGTCTACACCACAGTCCTTCAATCTGTGGTATCGTCCAAATGTTAGCAATAGCACTGATGTACCCAGAATCTATACCATAGTCCTTAGATCACATGGGATCATCCAAATATTAGTGAAAGCACTGATGGACACAAGTCTATGCCATAGTCCTTAGATCTGTGGTATTATCCAAACATAGCAAGAGCACTGATGTACCCAGAGTCTACACCACAGTCCTTAGGTCACATGAGACCATCCAAATGTTAGCAACAGCACTGACAGACCAAGTGTCCTTAGATGTATGGGACCATCCAAATGTTCCAAATGTTAGAGGTAGCACTGATGTGCCCTGAGTCTACACTGTGATCCTTAGGTCATGTGAGATCATCCAAACATTAGCAACAGCACTGATGGACCCAGAGTCTATACCAACAGTCCTTAAGTCATATCCAAACATTAACAACAGCCCTGACGCACCCAGAGTCTACACCACAGTCCCAAGATCATGTTTTCCAGGTTAGCAGTATCCACATCACTCAATGTGTTGGTCAGCTTTCTGCTCCTGTGATAAAGTGCCTAAGATAATCAACTTTAAAGTAGGAAATGTTTACTTTGGCTCTTCATATCAGAATGGTTAGTCCATGGTCTCTTATTGCTATTGTTTTGTGACTTAGAAAGCACAATACCTCATGGAGGGGTATGTGGCAGAGGAAGCCCATTCACTTCATGATATCCAGCAAAAGAGAAAGAGAGAAGACAACTTTTTAATGTCCCTCTTAATGCCACACAACCTCACCTCCAACAGTGACTGGAAGTCCTTCCACTCCGTACCACCTCCCAAATGTTGCACCACTGACTACATCAGAAACTCACAGGCTCCATAGTAACCCTTCTAGTGTACGTAGCCGTTGCCTTGTGAACTAACTCATGAGTTAAAGTACTTGCTTGCATTGTCTTTGGTAGTGTAGCATTCTTCCCCTTGACCAAGAAGGCACTATTCCATCTCACAGTGAAAAATGAAGTTGTTTATCTCTAAGAGTCTCTAGAATCTTCACTGTTCCAGAATCCCTTTGTCTCCTTTGAAATTCAAGGCAAGAGCAAGCTGTGAGCCCCATCTCAATGTCACAAACATTCAGGACACGAAGATATGCCATTAACATCCTCATTCAGAAGATAAGAAAAGAGGCAGAGGAAGCCAGAACTAGACAAAGCAAGACTAAAGCACAGCAATGTAAGAGTTAAAACCTGTAGCTTTTTGTCTAGTGTCTAGGACACAAGGTGGTATGGTGTGAGCTCCAAAGGCTGAGGAAGTCCTGTCCCTACAAACTTGCTGGTTGAAACCCAAATGGCTACTCTAATGGACTTGGTTTTCTGGCTGTCGCCAGGCTTCGCTATAAAGGCATTCCACATACCTGGCATCTTTAACTTCCTGGGACCTTTGCTTGGCTTTACTCATCTATTCAAAGTCTACCTTTAGGCAACCCAATCCTGCTGTGATAGGGTTCTAGGATTTTATTTTTATTTTTAATTGTGTGTGTGTGTGTGTGTGTGTGTGTGTGTGTATGAATTTAGTGCCTGTGGAGCACAGAAGGTGCCGCATCCCCATGAGCTGGAATTACAGGGGGTTATATACTATTCAATTTGGCTGTTTGGTTGAACCCATGTCTTCTTCAAGAACAGAATGCTCTCTTAACAGCTGAGCCATCTCTCCAGGCCACTGTGACTGTTAACTTCAGTTGTTAACTTTGCAGAACCAAGATCACCTGGGAAAACAGTGTCAATAAGAGGCTGCATTGTCCTAATGACATGTCTGTGGCAGATAGTAAGTTAATTGATGTTGGAAGACTCACTCTACTGTGGATGGCATCATTCCCTAGGCAGAGGCCCTGAATTGTGTAAGAGAAGATGAGTAAAACGGAGCACAAGCAAGTAAGAATACATAAGTTTATTTATCTCTATTCTTGACAGTGGATATGATGTAACCAGTTGTTTCAAGTTCTCGTTGCTCTGAATTCTCCACAAGAAGGACTAAAACCTGGAAATGCGAGTTCAAATCAACCCTTTCTCTTATGTACTTTTGGTCGGGTCATTTTATCACACCAACAGAAATGAAATTAGAACACTATCATATACTATTGAGTTTCCTGGGCTTTCCACTGAAATCTGGTGGGAGCTCCCATAGTCCTGTAACTATTGCATCCTACATGTTAGTAGAATTATTACCGTGTGGACTGGACTAATGTCTGCACCAATTCAAGCTGTATTCAGGACACTTGAACAATATCTGAGGCAGCCATTGGTATCTCTATAGCTGAATATGTAAAAGTGAATCGAAAGACTATTATTTTCTAAGTAGCCCTGAACAAGCAGGGTGCCCTGTGGTTCTCTCCTCTAATGAAAATCTTTGGAATGAATATAAGTTTTCAAACCCTTGAAACTGTACTGGAGCAAGAGTGGTGTCATGACAATTTCCTCAAGATATCTTCTCTTTGTTCCGGTGGGGACAACTCTAATTGACTTCTTTTTAGTGATGTTAACCCCCCCCCTTTTGTTTAAGAACTGTGCCTTTTTTAAACTAGAAATTTGTACACACTTCTGTTCTGCCCAAGCTACATGTTTTTAAAATATTTCTACTCTGGTTTTTGTTCCTGATTTTCATTGTAAATCTAGCTCAAGGAAAATGGAAGCTCTGTCTGCTGCTTGAATATTGGTTTTCCAGGAAAACTCAGAGACTACCGCAAAGTACTGGGGCATGGGTAAATACAGCTTAGTTCTTTGCCAAGAGTGTGATATGGGTGGCATAGTTGGAATCCCAATAAAGTCCTTATTCCTATCTGAAACATCATGAGCTCAACCATGACTGTCAATTTCCTATTGTCATCCTGCTCTTCTGAGACCTCAACAGCATCATCTGCTGAGCTCTGCTTACAGCATTATAAACTTTCTCTGAGCTGGTCCTCCAAATGCTTCTAAATTCCTCCCTAAAAACCAATTCCAAAGGCTTCTGAACTCTTCTTCACACCAGATTCCTAGATATCTCCCAATGCAGTCACGTTGACAACTGAAACTAACCATCCCATATGAACACATGCTGCAAAACTAAGCATCCTGCATGGGTGTATGTTGAAAATGCCAATTTTCTGATACCATTCCAGACCCATTAAATCAGAGTGTGGATCCCAACCATTTTGGAATAATAATTCTTCCTAGTGAAACTCTCTGTTCTCTGCTGAAGTTTGAAGACCACTGTCCAATAATATTCCAACAGCAGGCTAGATTTTGAAGCATATTTATAGAGGTAAGTGGCTTGATGCTTCAAATTGTGACATTTTAATATATTCTTCAGGCATATTTGCAAACATTGGAAGAAAAATTGCAACAAAAGTGCTACTGACATTTTGCTTCAAGTCAGAATAAAATTGAAGAAAATGAAAAGAAAGTTTGCATCAGGTTAATGAATTTTAGGTTTGCCTAATGATTTATTTGGAACTGAGCCTGAACACTGGCTGGCTTTGGCCAGTAGGGTAGGGTTAGATGAAGAATTTGTGTGACACTAAAGAGTCTTAGCTTTAATAGAAAGTAGATTCATCTAGGAAAATAGGAAAAAGGCTAAGGTTCCTGGGAGCCCAAATAGTCAGTGTGTCCTTTGACTTGACCCTCAAACCAAAAGTACTTCCTGGAACAAATACTAAATAGCCCTTACTTGATCACAGGACATAGGAACAGACACTCCGTTGCAGCCCTGCTTGTGTATATGGAAATGAGAACAGAAAGCTATGCCATTTGAGTTCTGCTGCTTAATCTTTCACTGAGACATCTATCCAGATGTCATGTTTATAAGAAATTCCATCTCTAGGATGGTCCTTACTCGTGTCTTATCAAGGGAGGCAAGATGAGATTTCATGGATCAGCTGGGGAGATTTGAAAGCCTGACATATGGGTCACAGAGGTCTTGAATGTGTTTTTCTTCATGTTTAGTCCAGTGATCTCTTCCTTTCTGGGTTAAATTGACTCTGCCTTCGTTTGCCCTCCAACAGCAATACAAAGAGGGTGGCTCTTTTACCCAGAAAGTGCATCCTAACAGGGCTGGAAACATGGTATAGCCATTAAAAGCACAAACTGCTCCTGAGGAGGACCCACATTTGGTTCTGGGGTAGCTTACAACTGGCTACACAACGCCATCTCCAAGAAATCTAACACTGTCTTCTGGCACTGCACTGACATACAAACCCACACACGTACACACATACACACAATAAATAAATAAATTTTATTTTCTAATAAAATTAGAAAGAATGCGTCTACTGCTACAAGAGCATCAACACACGGCAGAGGAAAACTCAGGGAAACCAGGAGACGTGCTTCTGTGATAGTGGGAACCGGAGCTCAGTAAGGCAATTAAGACCCACTGTTCTCCCACACCAGGCACAAAAACCAGGGTGTTGCCAAAAGCTCAATAATTAAAATAATGCAATATTTTAAAAGTTAAGACAAGACAATTAACAATAAACAAAATACTAAAATTTTAAATAAAGACTGGACTGGAGTTTCTGATTTGCTTCACCTTGTTCAGCTTCTAACATTTTCATCAACCACAACGTAAAACGTGTTGTTTTGTGTAGGATGGACAAAGAGTGACTGGGGAACATTAACTCTCCAAGTCAGGAGTCCTACCGATAACTAAAGAAGGGATGAATTATTAAGAAAAGAAGCCCAAGAAGAGAAAAATCTATTGAACATTGACCAAGTGAGAGGCTCTGTGGTAAACCCAGATTCCTAAACTGTGGCTTGCAACCGTGCCTGGAGTTGCTAGATTCGAGGGTCACAGCAGAAAGTTTCTGCATGTGCAATGAACAAAAATGAACTTAAAATCATTTGTGTAATGAATGTGAGGAATTTGTGGCGGTGTCCGACCGTGCTGTGTTAAACAGCTTTGCCGCAGCCTCACTTCCGAGCACACGATGTGCACTTTGCGCCGGGCACACACACCATCAGGGAAAAGGACAACGAAAACTGCCTGGAACTCCCTGGCTCAGATCAGAGGCTGTTTTAGAGGCCCTGTGTTCTGTCTGCTCTTACAGAAACATAATGGTTCAATTACAGAAAACAAAGATTTTCAATATTCTCCTGACATCGTTCCTCAGCATCCAAGGACCAAATTAGTACATGTTTGGATTGTATTATGTTAAAATGTTTGATTTTAAAAATTGTGGTTTGAGTTGCTGGCTTGAGTTGCATTTAAAAGAATCTCTAAATGAGTTTTGGCTTGGATTAGAGCAGAATTTCTAGCAACTTCAGAAGCATCCCTGAGCAAACTTCTGCCATTATATACCATGCATTTATGCAAAGCAACACTCAGCACTGATGATTATAAAATTAAAATATCGATCAACTCTTTAAAAAAACTTGGATTATGCTCTACATCCTGTACTACTGAATATTCTGGCAAGATTTAATTCTTTATGTAAAAATATACAAACACATCCATCTCATTAGTACGCAAATCTGCTTTCATCTTTAATAAATGGTAAAATTATATGCATACTAAAGAATTGTTTTTAAATAGTTTTTATGATTTAATATCAGTAGGTGTTTGATCTGTATAATCATTTTATGCATCTATCTGGGTGGGGTAGCAAACAATTTCTCGGGTAGAAATTGTAAGTTAGGAGGGAAAAGTTTAAGAAGGCTAGTGAGCATGCCACAAGTGTTAACTCACCCCATTCTCAGATCACTACAAAGCAAACACTGCCATTGTCAACCCACAGCCAGGGAGGGGTGTGATCTTTATCTGAGGTCACACTCTAAAGGGAAAAGCTGGGAGCATGCAGGAAAGAGGAAGGAAGAAAGCAGCATCGAGTGCTTTGTACTGGTGAGCAGCAGAGGAAACAAGAAGGAAAGGCTGCGTGAAGGCCAGTTTAGCGTCTTTGAACAGAAAACAAAAGCATATCAGAGATGCTAGCTATCATGCTGGCACGAAATCTCTCCTTAAGGTTGGTCGTTTTCACGTCCTGACAGCTCCCAGATGACAAGGAAGCGCTTGGCATGCCCTGAGCAGGAGCCAGAGCTCAGCAGATGTGGCTGCATGGTGCAGGCTGCTGTTTATTTAGCCCCACCCCCTCCCTCCAGAACAGGTCTCCTTGTGCATTCGGTCTTTAAATATGCTTCCATTAAACTCATAACGCAGAGATATCGGAATATATTATGTATTTACTCTTTTACATCTACGTGTATTGTATAACTGTTTAAAACCCGAGGCAACTCGGCACAACAAGAGTGATGTCTCAATTGCAGAAGACATGTTGCGCAGGTTTAAGTATGATAGATGGGACGACCTCCCTTGCTTAGTAAACTGCAGTGAGAGAAACTGAATAACCCTGAAACTAGAACAAGGGTGGGAGGGGGAGGGTCACGCTGGTGTGATATCCCTTGAACAAGATGCAGAGAAAAGTAATTTACTCTGAAGTGACAGTATGAAGGCAAAGAATAAACTAACTGGGGAGTGGGGGGCGGGGGGAGTTTAGGCTCATTAGCAGCCTGGTCTCAATATTTCATTATTAATGATAATACAAAGAAGAGGGAGGAAAGGCAGATGAGCATATGTGCCTCCCAGCCCCCACTCCCCTTACACGCATAGAAGCTTGGAGGCTCACAATAGCTGGGGCTCCAGGTCTCCCTTTAGGGAAGGCACAGCAAAAGATACCACTGCTGAGGGAAATACCTGGCAGGATGAAGAATGGGTTTGCAGCTCTGGTCTGCCCACATGTAAATGTCTGAGTTGGTGTGTGTGGGGGGGTCCCTCCGTGAGATTTCAGCTGATATATCAGCTTCTCTGGCAATGGAATCCCCAGCTGGTCCTCCGCAGCAGGCATGGAGCAGCAGCAGCAGCAGAGGGGAGGCCACCCTGAGCTGCCCCTGGGCTGCAGCAGTCCTGTGGGCTTGGACTGTCTGCACCTAGACAAAGAAGATGCAATGATCCTGGGAATCAATAGCTGTGGTCTGGCTATAAAAAGAAACAGGATACATCCCAGAGATGATAGCTGAAGCCTAAAAATAAAATTCCACGGCAAGCAACCATATGGGATTCAGTTTAATTTAAAATGGTAGAGGAGCTTGCCCAAATAATGAAAATGAAAATCGTCCTCTGTGCCATCAGCCTGGATCTCCTGGTGAGCATTTTCCTGTGAATAACTGATACATTTTCCTCTAGACATTATCCGTCATGGTGCAGCCAGCCTGGTACAGTCCCCTTTTCTGTCTTCTTAGACTTTTCTTAAACATTCTTGTGTGTTCGTATCCATACTGCTGAGTTCCTTTTCTCAGCTGTGATTACCCAAAGGACCTGAGCAAATGTAAACACATTCAAGAAAGAATCTTTAATGTTGTTGTATCTTTGTAATTTATTAACATGGCAGAATTATCCAGTAAGATCATAGGCAGATACTGGTCACCTCTGTGCCAGGCTCTGGGCTGAGAGGAAGGGATGTGAAACAGACCAAATTGGAGTTTCTTTTCTTCCTTTGCTTCTCCCAAAGGAGTAAACACACTAATAACCACACAACAAGAAAGCTTGGTAAGTGGCAGGAAGTCTTCAGGTGCTATGAGGAGACCCAGGGTGACTGAGTATGCATACTGCTCTCTGCTGAGTCCTGTAGTGATTTCTTCCTGTACTGTCAGGTCCAGAAAGAAGTAACATTTAAACAGAAGTTTAAGGAAGAATTAGCCAGTTAATAAGTCAGGATTGGGGAGGGGGTGTTGAGGGGGCTCTAAGCAAAGGGATCACTGAATACAAGTCAAGGGTCAGATAAAAGCTCTTCCAGTGAGGAAGGGAGGGGGAAGACAGAAGAAAGGAAGAGGGAGAGGGGGAAAGGGAAAGTAAGGGAGGGGGAAAAGGGAGGGAAGGGAGAGGAGACAGACAGAGAGAGAGAGAGAGAAAGAGAGAGAGAGAGAACGAAAGAGAGGGGGGGGAAGGAGGGAGAGACCAATGGCCAGTGTCCTGAAGCAGGGTGAACAGGGGTCAGGGGTGTCATGGGGAGCCTAAAGGTAAGCATAACAGGTTGAATTTCATTCTGTAGGTAAAGGAAATCTTAGGTTGTTTAAATCAAAGGAGAGATATAAATGGCCTAATCTTTCTAAAAAGTCATCCTGGTGGCAATTTATAGAGTAAACTAGGGATAAGAAAAGTTGGGGAGCATAAAGACCTGGAGAGGGGTTCTTCCATAGAATAAAGGAAAGTTAAGTGAGAATGGTGGAGAGGGAGAAGAGAATAAAGAGAATTTTCAAAGAAGATACCGTATGCAGCGAGAGATGGCATCCTAAAGTGTCAAATGGGCCCTGGACACTGCAGAACACCTTTAGTGCAGCTGTCATGAGTCTGATTGGACTGACAGAGTGAATGAAATGATTCTAAAGAGACACACACTTGAATCTCAATATATCAAATTACTGGACCCCAAAGAAATGCGGATTTACCCAGGAATCTTATGCTGGGGGAATGGAAAGCCCCCAGCCAGAGAAGAACTTCTCTAATGGAAGAGATTTCACATAGTTCAACTTGCTACTGGCTAGAGGTCTTGATCAGGTTCATTTTCTCTATCAGTTAAAGAATTAAAAAGCAGGAAAATTTTTGACTGCTACAGATACCAGCAGGTAAATCTCAGACATAACAAACAAAATCGTTCTATAAAGAAAAGCTTGTATTAGGGATAAAGAAACACACGCACACACACACGCACACACACACACCAAGGCACACAGAGAAAGAAATACTCACTTCACAATGTAGCTCCACAATGCAGAGAGAGTATGCAGAAGCCAAAGCCCAGTCTCTTCTCTGGGGTTGAATTTTCAGTGGTCTTTAAGGGGGTCTTCCTCCCCCAGTTTAGGATTGGTCAGTTTGAAAGGACACAGGGAGGCTGGCGGGTCCACAAATTTGGGGCGAGCACATCCTAGTCTGGCCTTGAACTTGCTGTTGTCTCAAGTCAAGAGGGTAAAGAAGTCAGACATGTTGGAAGTTCACCATCTTTATTATCTAGTCATGGCCTCTCTTCCCTCTCTGTGAGGGAATCTGTCTAAATCCTAGGCCCTTATCATGAGATCACCTTGCAAGATTAGACTGAAGTACAGCCAATGATGGATCATGGCGGGCCAGCCCACTTTGACCAGGACTGTTTAGGAGTGCACATCCTTGGCCCTCTGCTTAAACTTTACTCTTATTTCAGGAACCGGATGGACTTTTGTGGGAAGTTGTTGGATCTCTTTGAGGTCCAAGAGTCACACTGAATAAATCTCCCTTTTCTGCTTTCTATTATTAATTTGGCTCTTTTAATTCTTATTGAGGATGGGAGACTGACTGAGCTTAGGGTGTGGACTGTGACCCCAAGTCACATGAGAACAATTTATTTTTTGTTTGTTTGTTTTTTATTTTCCTAAGTCAAGTAAACACATAGCAAATCAGTCTGCTGATTTTGTTACAAGAGTTGGTAGGGTCAGAGCCTGGGCTCTGGCAGCCCTACCAAACAACCATTCAACAGCCCCACTAAAGAGACAAACAATAGTAAAAGGCAGAGAAAGCAGATTTAGTCAGTGTGGCCACAGTGGGAAGAGGAACAAGTACAGAGTACCCCTAAGTTTATCTTCAAGGTCCTACTACAAGGTTTCGGTATAAATAAAAGGCAAGAGGTATGCATAACTAAGCATTTCTGCTCAAGGCTTGTTCCTGCCCATCATTAACCCAAAAGCCTTCACTCCAGTCTCTCTTGCAGGGTGGTCTGACAAATTGCCAGAATTGTGTGAGATAAGTACCAGGTCTCAGGGAAATTCCAATTCCTTGTGGTTATTGTTTGAATAGTCTAGTAGCCAAGGGGACAAGTGTCTCAAAAATATATTCATTCCTGCCATGATGGTCAGTTTGTCTTCCCACGGACAATAATATATGGCTTCCAAAGAACAGCCTTTTCCACTGTGTCTGAGAGGGGAGGAGCTGAGGTTTTGTCCTAGCTGTCAATTCTCCTTCTCCAACACGCCTTACTTTTCTTTATTTCTCTCCTAATTGCAGAGCCTGTGCCTGTTAGGATAAGTCAGATTTGGTTCTGGAGCAGTGGCTACCAGTGTTATCTAGTGCCAGCTACATGGGCACCACCTGGACCATCTCAGAATGGCACACAGACCCAGATCTACTGAATTGGAACTAGAGGAAGACACAGCACGTGTTTCAACTGGCCCTGAAGTTGGTTCTTCCCTGATAACATGTGAGAACCCTGCTCTGGAGCTAGCCCACTCATACAGAGTCAGTGTCACACAGTCGGTGAAATGCGCCTGCTCTGAACTGAGTTGTATAAGTCAAACACACCAGATGCCAAGACTCAGTGCATGCAATATTGCTCATCAATCATGAAATCTGTGATATACTTGGGGTTAAAATAGATTGCTAAGGTTAAAATGATTTTCACCCATTTGCTTTTACTTTGTAATGAGACTACAAGAAAACTTAAAGTCACATGTGTCCAGCACCCTGGGTCTTCCTCAAATAGGACTGCTTCCCATATTTCAGAGTTTGCTGAATTACCAAAAACCTTGTGGTGTGTGTGTGTGTGTGTGTGTGTGTATACATGTGTGTTCACAAGGGCCTGGGACTTGCTGATTAGGCGAGGCTGACTGGCTAGCAAGCTAGAGACCTGTCTGTCTCCACCACCTTCCTGCTGGGATTACAAGCTCGTGCCATCTCTGGTTTCTTGCATAGGTTCTAGAGCTCCAACTAAGGACACTGTGCTTGCAAGGCAATACTTTACCAACTGAGCCATCTTCCAAGCCCTGCCCAGGAGTCTTGTCGAAAGGCAGGTTCTGATTCAGTAGACCTGAGCTGAGGCTGAAATTCTGTTTCCATGGTTGTGATGCCTGACTATATACCACATCCCAAGTAACAAGAACGAGCACATGTTGAGGGAGTATCTCAAAGTAAGACTGACAACACTGAGCAAACACTGGCTGACAGCAACAGTCCCAAGTCTGTGATCCTGGGCCAGTCATTCTCAATGACAAAAAGAAAAAAGGAAGGAAGGAAGGAAGGAAGGAAGGAAGGAAGGAAGGAAGGAAGGAAGGAAGGAAGCTAGCTTTGTGGGCGTATTGCAGTTAAAATGAAATGATGTCGATAAAAATTTTTTTGTATTATCAATGCCAAATAAGTTGCTCAGTGTGCACCCCCATACACAGCCATCTGGATAAGTGATAAATGGAAGATGTATCCTTGCTTCCTAAGACAAGTCAGGGCCACAAAAACGATAGAGCATTTGACTTGCTATCCCACAGGCCTCTGAATCACTTCTGTTTGGATTATTTGTCACTGTGGTGGGGAGGTTATCTGAGAGGAACTATGGTCTTAGGCAAGCGTTTCTGTCAATCGCCTGGAGCTCATGCTGACTCCTTTACTTCCCAAAAGACAAAGCTGCATGGGAACAGTATTCTAGATACTAACTATATTCGCAGCTTTGGTAGGTCAGAGGACCCTTGAGACTGGTGGCCCCATCGGACCGGCTGCTTTGTGACTGGAAAGAAAAGAGAACAGAGGTGGCCAAGGGACTGTGTCATCATTAGGGAGATGGGTCCAGGAGGAGAGAGGTGCTGAAAGCAATGGTCCCTTAAAATATCATTATATGCTATGCTGGAAGATCCCTACAGCAAAGATCAGCCCAGATTTCTCTCTGGGGCTCTAGTGCTGCAATGTAGATAGCAGGAGAGGCCACAGAAAGGTGCATACACCAAGCATATTAAGTGTCAAAGACTGTGCTGGGTCCTTGGCATGGGGAATGCTGCAATTTACTTCAACAGGAAGAGAGACTGTTTTGTTACATGCTGGTACCAATTTCTCACACACTCACACATATATATGCATACACCTCACACACAACAAATACATATACACACTTACATCCTCACACATGCCCACTTGTGTATGCACATGCTCATGCACATATGCACACACATATACCTACACATTTATGAATATACACATATACACAAACCACATACTCACACACTTATGCACATATGTTCACACACTCATCTACACCACACACACACACACACACACACACACCTACATACACAGAGTTCTCTTATTCCATTCCTAGTCAAACACAAAAGGGTGTGGTATACAAAGCTTCTTTCATGAGGCTACTGAAGGGCAGAGAAGGAAGGTTGTTCCTGTGCTTCCTTCAAGTAGCCTTCTTTAGGAGGAGAAAGGCTGTGCTGTTCAGAGCCAAGTCCAGTCCCAGAGCATGTACTCCAGCCTTGTTGGTGGCACATGTTGTACCTGGTACTGAAAAGTTATGTAAACCCAGAGCTGCAGAATTGAAGGGGCTATGGTACACAGTTAGCATCTTTCTTCCTCTCTGGGTTTTACATGTAATTGTAATGTCTTCAAAATGAGAATGTCTGACAAAATGATCCACAAAATCCCTTCAAGCCACAACTCCTATTCTGAAGGAGAATTGTGTTCATAAGTCATGATCTGCCTGCTAAGAGTCTCTTTTGCTCACAGGACATACATGGGAGCAACTTTAGAGGGCCAGGAAGGACCAAAAAACCATAAAGAGGTCCCAGAGAATCAGGATCTTACGGCCCTATGTAATGGCTAATATTGATTGTCAACTTAACAGGATCATGTGGAGACAAACCTCTGGGCGTGTTCCAATAAGGGGGTTTATACTTTAGGTTAATTGGGGTGGGAAGACTCATACTTAGTGTAGGTGGCACCATTCCATATACTGGTGTCCTGGCCTGAATAAAAAGGAGAAAGCAAACTATGAAATGGTACTGATCGTTCAGCGGTTTCCAGCCAAGCATGTAATGTAAACAGTTGCCTCTTGTTTCTGCTTCCAGACCTTTCCACCATGGTGGATGTACCCTTGCACTTAAGACAAAATAAACCCTTCTTCCTTTAAGTTGCTTTTTTTGAGGTATCCTGTCACAGCAAAGAAAAATGTAATCAACCCAAGTGATAGTCTTCCGTGCAGCCACAGGTGCTTTTTCCCCACCAACTTGAAATGAGACCTTCAGGTCTTATGGAGGGAAAACTATGGACACATTCAGGTAAGGACCAAGCCAGGGGATGTGTGGACCAAGGCATGTCTAACCAAAGCTATAGGTCTTCGCCATCTTTTCTCTTTCTTATAATCAACCACCTTCTCAAAGAAATTGTTAACGTTAGTCTCAAGAGAAAGGAAATTAGGATTTAAGAACTCACTCCTTGTTGCCCCCTCCCAACTAGTCTTTGCAATAGTGAAAGGCTAGTGAGATACCTGTTCGCTCAGGATGCAAATGAAAGGAGTGTTCGTGTCACGATGCTGAGAGTTTGGTTGAATTATCCTGAAAGTGGTACCTCCTTAAGTTTTGCACCTAGGAACCCTCCTCACCCTCCAAAGTTATTCCTCCATGTATCCTGTCGGCAAAGGGGACTCTTAGCAAAATTCTTCAGGACAGCAGTTGTGGCTTCAAGAAACCTTGTGGATCATTTTGTCAGACCCCCTCATTTCAAAGATATTACATGTAAGGCCCAGGGAGGAAGAATGACACCGCCTGTGTCCTGTATCTACCTCAGTTCTGTGGCTTGCCCGCGTCCTAACCCCACCCCATCCTATTCTTATTGTATTTTGCTTTCACAAGTGAGATCCTCTATGGAGAAGCCAGATGGGGACCATAGAGCCACAGGGCAGAAATGGAGACCCATCTGTTTGCTGTACTCCAGTCGCGTGGTAGCTAGTATCACAGATGCCAGGGTATTTAGAAGAGCCTGCTAGATTAGAATCCTGGAGCCTGCACCTGCTAGTTGCTAGCATCAGCCAGCTTTACTTAAATACTAAGCTTCAGTTTCTAGGTCTACAAAAAGCAAATACTAGGAGTGCTGACCTCAGGGCATTACATTGAAAAGGGGAAGTATATGGTTCCAAACAGTGTGTGGAAACAACACCTCAGTACATTTTAACTGCTGGATGGTAGTGGTCACTGGTGGTGGTGATGATACCAAGACCAACATTGGTTTTCATTGATTATTCTGATCACATTAACTTACGTTATCCTTGTCCTGGGGTCTTTTGTTTTAACAGGAATTTATATCTTAAATAATGGATCTTCAGTAATAAATTACTGGATGTTATCACTGAATCTAGACAAATTATCTTTTAATAGGATTATGAGAGTAGCCCCAAGACGCACAGTGAATGCCATGCCTGGCTTTAATGGCTAGCCAGTGCCCCTGCAGCTTTGCACATTAAAGAAACTGCTCTCCTTTCAGAATCCAATAGGATTCTGAATGTGTCAGGCATTGCAATTTGGTGCTGCTACTGAACCAGCTTTTCCTAAATTTCTGCACCCTGGGACTCAAGCTGTGTCTCCTTCTCAGCTCATCGATTGCTTGACCTGGAAGCCTGACCCCAGAAGTACAAGGCTGGATTGTCCCTGCCTCACAGAACCAGTAATTCTTCCACTAATTGTTGCTGTTGCTATTCTACACACACACCTTCTGCCAGGTGGTGCAGAATGCTGTGGAGAAGAAAAGCTCTGGTTGGTGTTAGTTGACCTCACTGGAGCAGGCCAGCAAGTGCATGTGGGTAAATGCCAGCAGCACAGCACAACTCCAGTCAATCAGAATTGGCTCATCAAAGGGTGCTAAGGGGCTGCAGGGGTATGAAGAAGTGGGCAGAGTCAAAGGGGGTCCTGATGGTGATATGTGACATCCAGCCAGTAGCAGGGTCACCATCTCACCCTTCTGTCACTAGACCACTTTAACTAGGACAGAGACGAAGTAGGACTGACAAATGAGAAGTGAAGGCCGAGTCAGTGCCCTTGGGTGCCGGGCTTGGCACCTGGTGAAAGTACCCAGGAGACACAGCAGGTGGTGCCTGTAGCTCCTAGGGCCAGCAACCCTGCAGTAGCCACTAGGCACTGTTTGTTTCTATACTGACAGAACTCATTTAATCAGTGCCCCAAGAAGTCCAAAAGGGCATCTGACAGGTGTCATTCTGGATGTCACACTACACAGAACTGCCCAGCTGTCCTCAAACCCCTGAGCCAAAAAAGACTTTGGAAGATTCTGACATTAAAAGCACTAATCCTGGGGACACTGGCACCATTACTAACGGTCTCCCTGGTTCCAGATCCTCTTTCGGCTTCTTTCTTTTTCCTTCGTTTTTGCCTCACTGTCATCCTGTGGTGAAGTGTCCGACCCCCATCCGCACTACATTGGTACTCCCTATGAATACGAGATACCTTGCACACGTTTGTGTGCCACAGCCCCGAAAGAAGCTAGTAGCACAAAGAATGCATCTGATTGTGCCTTAGAAAAACAAGAGCCTCCTCCCTGCCTTCCTGAAAAGAGCCTTCAATGCTGACAACTCCCTTTGTGAGAAGAACAAAGACAGCCCCTGCAGAGGGCCTGCAGGGAGCAAAGAGAACAGTCACAGAAAAGATTCCAGGAAGGAAGTGATGAAGTGGACTTTCTTGCAGCCTGAGGAAGGCGAGCTAAAGACCAGAGGTGGCATGTGGCCTTGATGGGAACGGGAAGAGTGGGGAATTCAGATGAAAAAGGCTTTAGGCCAGGGTCTGCGTTGGATGGACAAAAGCTAGAGGGATGATTCCACTCCATCAAGTATTGTCTCCTGGGGAGGATACAACCTTTTCCCCTGAAAGCAATCATGAACTTGACCTGCTGACAGTTCACGATGCCTCACAATGTGGAGGAGGCAGGATTTCAGGAAATGGGCTGGGTGGGTTTTTCAGGGGCTGAGAACACATCTCTCATTACAGTGAGGTGGCTCATGGTGTCTTCTGATCTTTGTACTTTGCCTATGCAATGCTCTTTCCTCTGCTCCCCACTACTCCTTCCGCTACTCCATCTGCACACATAGAGCTGTCTTCACAAGGACATTTCTGCCCAAGTGTGATTTTTGCTCATGTCATCTTATTGGCTACGTTCAGATGAGAAGCAGGAGAAAACATCATGGTATAAACTTCCAACACTGAGTGCCCATAATGTACACATCCCTCCTGTTGAGACGTGACCCTGCAGGTCAGCACCTAGTGTCACGCCTGGGATGGCCAGAGTGCTTTGCTCTGGATTAGACTGTCTCTGGGAAGCGTACCTGTGAGCAACACAGAGACACAGATGTAAAGAAAGAAAGAAGGAAAAAGACCTCAGAGATGGTAACAGCCATGCCTGAGGATGCTCTTCTCTGTTGAGTCACCAGGACTGTGGGAGGCACATGAGGCATTTGCCTAAGTTCCTCTGCCTAGGGTACCTTTCATTTTTGTGTTATCTTCCACAAATTTTGAGGCAGAAATAATGGGAATTTATAAGATATGCAAGAAGAGACACCTCAAGAATAATCCTGAAACAGTATCTAGGAAATACAGCTAAAAGGAGACCATGGAAACGTTTTGTGAGAATAAAGGAAGACAATGTCTGACCTAGAGAAATTAATCCTTAGGAAACTGCCCCTGTCCCCATCCAACAGCAGAGTAGGTGGTTCTCCTGAGCCCTAGTCCTCACCCAACAGAAGAACAGGTGGTTCTCCTGAGCACCAGTCCCTACCAGTCCTCGAGCAGGTGCTCTGATGAGATCCAATAAAAACAAGTTTCAATCATGCTCTCAACCACTTAAGAAAGTGAAAACACTTTCAGATGTATAAAAATAATGACGTGGTGGGGGAGGGATACTACTCAGATGAAATGCTTGGTGGGTTGTTCACAGGATTCTACCACGAGGAACAGTTTGAGATGTCACTGGCTTTATTCTAAGACACCCTGGTGTAGAATGTATCCTTAGTCACTCCTTAGCATAATCAGTTGCATAAATGTTGTAACCTATCTGAAACTCGTTCCCTGAAGTGAAATGTATAGATCGCTAACTCCACATAGATAGTAAGTATGCTAGTGATCTTAACAGGTATTTGGCAAAATACCTAACCAAAGCAACTTAAGGCTTATTTTGGTCTCAAAGTAAAGATCATCACGGCAGCCAAGGCATGGTGGCAGGAGCTTGAGTGGGCTGGTCACACTGTGTCCACAATCAGGAAGCAGGGAGAGATGAATGCAGGTCCTCAGTTTCCCACCTTTCATTCTGCCCAGAACCCCAGCCCTTGCAATGATGCAACCCCTATTTAGGATGAGTCTTCCCACCTCAGTTAACTAAATCTAAAAAATGAAAAAATAAAAAAAACCTCACAGACATGCCCCAAGTTTGTCTCCTGGTTGATTCTAGACTCTATCAAATGAACAATCAATGCAAAGCATCACAGTTGTAAACAAAATGTGAGATCAAGAAAATCTGAAGCCCATTTTTGGATAAATAGGTATTTTTTATGTGCTGTGATATTATGACATATTGTTGCCACTCTATATTCCCCCACCCCATTCCCTATTTTAAGAAGGAATTGTCCTATGGCCTTCCATTCACTGTTTATTAAGAATCTGTTATGTGGGAGGTACCTTTGTCCGTGTTGGCTATATGCATGGATTATATGTATTATTAGATGAAAAAGACACCACTGAGTAGGAAATACGACCAGTCTTCTAATAAAAGACAAATTAACTAATGCAGAAAAACTTTTGATTTGGAAACTCTAAGCAGGAGCTAAGAAAAGGGAATTGGCTCTAGACATACACCTTAGCAGGGATAATAGAGAAAGCATGGCTTCCAGACTAAACATGGAAGTGGGGGTGTTCCCTGCCTTGTTCCCAAAAGGCAGCAGAATTCCAGGGAGTCATGAATGTGTTGTCTAGCTGTATGTTTGTATGGCCCATGAAACTGGCTCATGCTTCAGAAAAGAATCCTGGCCTGAAACACCTGAGAAGCAGTTCATTCTACCCCTCACCTTATAAATGAGGAGCTCAGCTTGTGGTTGACAAAAGCAAGTGACTTCCCCAATTCACACAAGGAGGACAGCAGCCATTGTGCATCCCTCTAGAGCAGTGCTTCTCAACCTTCCTAATGCTGCAATCCTTTAAATACAGTCCCTCATGTTGTGGTGACCCCCAACCATAAAATTATTTTTGATTCTGCTTCATAACTGTAATTTTGCTATTGTTATGAATAGTATTGTAAATATCTGATATGCAGGATGGTCTTAGGTGATCCCTGTGAAAGGGTAGTTCAACCTCCAAAGGGGTTATGACCCACGGGTTGAGAACTGCTGCTCTAGATGGGGGCAGGACTGATTGTGATGGGTGCAGGCTCAGAAAGACTAACTCAGTCTAGATAAAAACTAACCAGTAAAAAATAAATCTACATTAAAATTCAGACTCTCAGGCCCTGTTCTAAGACTTCTGATTCAGGGGATCTCTATTGAGCCAGGAAACCGGCACTGCATGGGCACCCCACCGTGACTCTGGTGCAGGTGGTCTGAGAACTAATTACCACCCTGGATTTCTCCTATGCTAATTTGCATGGAAGCCCACTCCTCTGGGATGTAATGAGGTATCTGTTCCCTCCTCTAGGTGCAGGCTGAACCACTTCAGCTGAGTTATGGCGTGTATTTGCATAAATTACCATGCGAAACTTGTTAATATTTCCTAGATATTCTTTTTCACTGCTCCATTAGACAGGACTCTGTGCTTTTGTTTAGGGCTGAATGTCAGCCAATCCAAATCCATGACTGCTCTGGCCTGGAACTTGAGGTGGTAATTTATTCCCCTCATGGAGCCAACTATAGTGTCACCTATCTGTCCTGACAAATGCTATCTGAAATCAGTTGGATTTTATCATGCAAATTACAGGAAGTGTTATCATTATGAGCAGCAGGAGGCTCCTGATTTGCTATCATTTACTATCAAGTGAGCCCAACCTGCTAGGCTTGGGGGATGAGTCAGAGAAAGAAAGGGGAAGGCAAAGCAAGGGTGCCACCCAGGGTTGAGGTCCTTAGTGTGGATTCAAAAGTGAGGGTTCAAAAAAATGATGCTTAGATTTGCTCCCTCCAGAGATTCAAAAGTGTTGGCTTTTAGGAAGAGAGGCTGGTGAGAGAAAAGAAGATCACGCGGAGCTTGATGGTGAAAGCAAAAGCAAACTGTACCTGGGCATATTGCTCAAGGTAGACTTGCAAAGGGAGAAAGCACAGTTTTAACAGCCAGAGTCAGGACCTCAATAATAACCATTTCGTTTTGTAGTTTAACATAGGTCCAAAGAGGAAGTAATTTGAAAGTCCTAACCCAGCCCTGCTGAACCCCTATCCTACAATCCTGCCCGCCTAGTCTCTCCTGCTAGCTAAGCCACTGTCTAGGCCTTTAGAGAGAGTTCTTAGGTTTATTCAGCTTCCTACCACACGCATCTCATCCATTTCTGGTTTTTTTGTTTGTTTGTTTGTTGTTTTAATATAAACTTCTCAACTAGAATTCTCAAGCTGGAAAGCCCTTCTACCTAGGTACTATATCTACCCCACATCTAAACATTGTTTAGCTTCCCCTGGACTCTTCTCTGTTCACCCCATTCACTTTTCTTTTTCTCTTTTACATTCTTGGAGTCCATGATAGTACATTCCAATAGCTCACCACTGTGAGGGGCAGCTTGGGTTAAGGAGTGCTGCCCCCCGCGCTGGCCTAATATGTTCTCTTCCCAACGGTAATTGCAAATAAAAGAAAGTAAAACAGGAACCATGATTCTTTAACCTTTGATATTAAAATTTCAGCCACAATTATAGCAGGCTCATTAGAAATCTCTCCAGGATGAGCTGCTTACTAATGACCTCCCTCAGGCCACAGTGGAAAGGAAACAAGTTTATTTTCTATGCTTCCAATTCTATGCATCTTCCTAAGGCAGACCGAACAATATGGAGTGATGTTCAATGAGCCAGGGGAGAGGGGAGAAGGAGCCAGGGTAGACAGAGGCACAGAGATTAGAGAAAACAAGGTGAAAAAAGAAAAAGAAAAAGAGTTGCAAGATCCCCAAGCAACTGAATATGGGGCAACAGGAGCTTTATCATGAAGCATGGAGTAGGAGCAGGGAGAGGAACTGGTGGCAACTGACTGACCAGAACCAGCAGTGGTCTGGGTGCTTGATAATCCCTTTGAAATCAGAAATGCATTCTTGATCTCTGGACTCTGTTTCCAATTCTGCAAACTAAAGTGTCACTGTGAGTTATCCCCACCACGGTGCAATTCTTAATGACTGTCTATCCACAGGAGTCACTGGCAACAGGCCTGTACCAACACGAGGGTTTCTCGAAAAGACACCACCCTGTGGCACCTAAAGATTTCAGGAATGTTGCCGAGGTAAGGAGCGGACCATCAGTAATAATAATCAGCACACCATGGCTGGGGAGCCCCATACAAGGAGACAGGCTGCTTGCCTAGTGCAGCCCTTCCCAGACATGAGGGAGCCACCTTCTACCTGCCCAGCAAGGTAGACAGCACAGCAACCACCCATGTTCATCTAGCTAATGCAGAGGAATCGCCTTAGTTCCAGTACCCAGAAGCTTCCTTTAGATGGTCTTACTTCCTTTCTTCTAAGGGACTGTTACCCCAGTTGGCAAATGGAAGAGAAATAGTTAACTTGGGGAGGGTAAAAGGCTACAGGCCATGAGCAGAGGGCAGGAGGGTTGGGAGAGGCAACAGAGTGGATGCAGGGGTGTGGCCAGAGGAGGATGCTAATAGTAGGAGCTGGCTTCTGACTCTTCTACTTCTAAGTCCTACCTTCCAGGCTCCACAGAGGAGCCTGAGCCCTTTCCTCCATGTCTAGCCCCATTTACAACTGTCATCATAGAGAAATGAATGAATCTCTGGTCCCTTAAAAACAGAAAAAAAAAAAATCAACATATGTTTTTTCCTTAGCCTCACGAGAGACTTACTAAGACTAAAATGTTTTTCTGAATCCATCTTGTCAAGTGGTAAGAAATTATGTTTTTATCCTGCTTATGAATTCAGTGGGCCACTGCTTCCACTGGTACCCCAGGCTATGCGTATTCATGGTTCCACATGCCGAAAGCATTCTGTTACCTTCTGCCTCTGTATCCTCATATTTCCTGTCAAGCACCAGTGTCAGGGAGTTGAATCCCTGGACTTTTGACCTAGCTGGTTTTGTAGGTCTACAAGGCATCCAACTGGCTTTTGGGGTATAACATGTTTAATTACAGGATACACAGCATTCAAGTAAATCAGGTGAGGTCAGAATCTTTCCGTTCCCACCAACATCTCCTTGGCCAGATGGACAAGGGTTGGGGCCATGCCTCAGCAGCAAAGGGTTCAGGAGCTGTAAAGACTAAACCCTGTGCTTTGTCTCTGCAATTCTCCCCATTCTCAGGGGGCGTCATTCCCACATGCCATCCCTTGGCTGCCATGTCTGACAGTATCTCAGACACACATCCTGAACATGGGCTGTCCCTGGAGAAATGTCAGCGTTTAATCCTGTCATCGGGAGCCATCCATGCACAGCCAGGCTACAGCCAGACACAGTGTTCTCAGGGAATGGCTGTCAGTCATCAGTAATCTTACAGCCAGAGAGATTCCACATCGAACCAGCATCAGCAGGCTAAGGCACGAGCAGGAAAGGACATGCCTGTGAAAAACGCGGAGAGCAAAGCCTGTGAGGAGTCTCAGATGGAAATGAGCTCCAGGCTGACGTGCTTCATGGCAGTTTGCTGCCGTCATGGTTGGACAGGGTCACCCCCGTGGTCAGTAGACATAACCTGCTATGGTTGATTAGCCACCACTTGGGGAAAATAACTACCAGCTCCTAAAGTGAGTCTGTCACTTGTCCATCCCTCAGTCTCTCATACAACCTTTAATGAGCAACTGTTACATGCATAGCACGCACCTTTTAAAGTCGAGTTTGGAGCAATGGGCCCCACGGAAGTTCAAACTTGGCAGCAAAATGAAAAGACTCTGCATAACTCTCCTGAAACCACCACTTAATTCTCTGCTTATTCTTCTGGGTCTGTCCCCCATCCCACAAACTCCTTGCTCCTTGTACAATGGGACACAGATTCAGGAACTATTTTTAAATATTTGCTAATGTCCTTGTATGTTCAAGCAGGAAACACTTTGGATGTTCCAAAACACACACACACACACACACACACACACACACACACACACACACACACACACACATTAGTTGGCAAGAAAGCAGGTCTAAAAAACAGTGAACTGAAATGATAGTAGCAAGTCTCCTACCCCAAGACCAAAGAGTCAAATCCTTCTCTTAGTGTGACTATAGGTCCTTCCTTCTTTCCTCCTTTCCGTGTCTGCCTTCCTTCCTTCCCCACTGTAACACTTTCTTCTTTTCTTTTCTTCTCTCCTTCCTGTCCTCCCTGCTTATTTGTTTTTGCTTCTTCCCTTTCCTCTTTCCTCCCTTCTCTCTCTCTCTCTCTCTATATATATATATGTATATATATATATATATATCTGTGTATCTCTCTGTGTGTCTCTCTATCTCTGCCCCCTCTCTCTGTTCCTCTCTCTGTCTCTCTGTATCTGTGTCTCTGTCTCTCTTTCTCTGACTCTCTGTCTCTCTGTGTCTTTGTAGCTCTATCTCTCTCTCTGACTCTCTGTCTATGTCTCCCTCCTCTGTATCTCTGTGTCTTTCTGACTTTCTTTGTCCCTCTGTCTCTGTCCATCTCTGTGTCTCTGTCCCTCTGTCTGTGTCTGTGCCTGTGTCTGTCTCTGTCCTTCTCTCTGTCTCTGTCTTTCTCACTGTCTCTGTTCCTCTCCCTGTCTCTGTGTCTCTCCATGTCTCTGTCTCTCTCTGTTTTAGGGATTGAACCCAGGCCTTGTATTTGATATGCCAGGTTTCTACTACAGAGCCTGCTGTCCGTTTTTTTCTCTGCAAAGGCCTGACTGACTCACTTACTGTATAGGTGGATCATATGTTTGGCCAGCAAACTCATGAAACGTGAAGGCTGGTTGCTGATCACAGCTCCCTCTGGAAGCCACAGAGAAGGGAACTAAAAGCTCTTGGGAGAGTTTCTACGGT
This sequence comes from Cricetomys ansorgei, assembly GCA_026225945.1. Taxonomy (NCBI): domain Eukaryota; kingdom Metazoa; phylum Chordata; class Mammalia; order Rodentia; family Nesomyidae; genus Cricetomys; species Cricetomys ansorgei. The sequence continues at coordinate 3,744,322 of JAMJFZ010000116.1, forward strand.
CAAGCAGCACAGCCAAAGACGGTTTGCAGTTTCTTCACGGGGAAATTGTCTTCTAGCAACTAGATGTCTTGACCTTATCAGGTGACAGTAAAAGGGATATGAAAGTGACTCTGGACATCTCGCATGAAACACACCCTGCAGGATGTTCAGGAAATGGAATTTCTCAAGGTTATCAAGCCTATTTATCTTCTCTCTGTCACCTTGGATTGGAGACAGAGGGCACTTACCACAGCCTAACCCTTTGGTCCCACAGGATTTGTGTCTGACATGTGACTGGAGGATGAAAGATAAGGCAGTGATGATGGTGGCCCTGCCACCCCCAGGACAGGGGCAGGTCGGACTTCCTGTGAGCTGTCCGGCTGGGTCACTGCATTTTCACTTCAATACTTTGCATTGCAATACCTGTTTCTCGGCAGTGATGCCATATCCTTAAACCCCTTCTCTCTCATCTCATCCCACAGATCTAGTCTCAGACCTTTCTTTACAGGTGAGAAGAGTCAGGTACAGGTATCAGAGGTGACTGCTGAATGTCGGAAAGGCAACCATCTCCTGGATGGAAAGAATAAATCTCTGGGCAAGAAGGTTCTGGAGACATATGCCCATGCCTCCACTCTGACCTCTTGGTTGCCTTTTGTTACTGCTGTGACTTCTCCTATGATCTAAATAGCAGGCTTAGTCCACAGAGAATCTCAAAGACAAAAATGACTTCACTTACATTGCTGAACTGTTGTTCAGATTCCAGTATTTGTGACAAATGTGACGGTGAAGACTGTTAGCTGGGGTACAGGGAAGTGTCCAAGGAATGATGGAAAGAGTCCCCTTATCTTCCCAAATCCGGGAAGGCTTTGATGATGGAGGCACAGTAGGGAGAAGTGGCTCTCTGCTTCTGCTTCCCTTCTGAAGGCCCTCAGATCCTGCTACCTACACCATCCCTTCCCCACATCTACCTTTGACTGTGACTTGAAATGCCATTTTACTCCCTCACAAGACTCTTTTTTCTTCCTAATTAAGACCATTGCTCCATGAGGGCAGGCTTGCCCCCTCTTTATCTTCCTATTGTCAGATTCAAAAGAAACTAGGGGCAAATGGCTGTCTGTGGTGCCTGTTAGCATACCAAAGGGCATGCTGGCTTCAGGCTCACTCAATACCTGTGGCTCTTCTCAGCTCTTCCCACCCTGCCTCCTATCCTAAAATGCTCCAGCCATGAGCTTCCCTTCCCCCAGCTTCTGGTTCCTATATAACCCTTCCATTTTTGGCCATGCACTTGGTCCTATCTCTCTCTTTTCTCTTCCTCTCTTGTTCCCCACCCCACTCATCCCACCACCTCCTCATGGCCCACTTCAGTCTGCTGATGTTATTCAGTGTAGTACTTTATCTTTCTGGTCTGGACTTTACTACAATATCTACAATAAAAACCTTCCCCTCAACCACACCTGGGAGCTGCATGTCCTCACTTTATCCATCTGGTGTCCAAACCCTCACTTTATACACCTATCTCTTTTAGTTCTGAGCTCTAGATGTTAAAATCTAAATAGATGATTTCTAGTTTTGGATTAATTCAGAAGAACAAGATTCTACTACTGAGGAATATTTATCTGATAACATAAAAGCCTGTCTGGAGGGAATTCAGAGGTGACAAGATGAGAAAGGAGAATACCCCTCCAAGGGGGGTATCACCTTGTACTCAAGAAGCTTCAGTAAAAGTGCAAAACTCTCCTTCTTGCAGAATCTCCTTAACAATGAACTGTGTTTTAACTCTGTGTAGGGGTGGTAGGTTGTAGTATATGTACCTACGCATGTGGGTACATGCACATATGTGCACAAGTGCATGTGCACATGTACATACATGCCCTTGGAGGCCAGAGACCATTATCAGGTGCCTTCCTTGATGGACACTTTCTGTCTTATCTTTTGAGACTGAGTCCCTTACTGAACATGAAGCCCACTTTTTTTTTTTTTTTTGATAGGCTGGCAAGATGAATTGGTTTGTGTAAAATATTTAGTTCAGTCCTTAGTGTGTAGTAAAAGTTTAATAGATGTGAAATACTACAAAGTTGCTTCCAAGTTGATATCAATTTTTCTTTCTTCTCTGCAGGAGGACTCAGTCTAAAGAAGAGTCTCACATCTTTCTTCATTCTGGGACCCTTGCTTTCAAAGCAGGGGGAAGAGCAGCACTCACTCTTAAAAACGTTCTCAGAGTAAAACAGATTCTCAATTGCTACAAAAATACCTCACAATGGAAAATTAAAGAACAAAAGACAATGACCTTGTACATCCAGAAGTAATTAAGAGTAAAATCTGGGTCTGGCCAGTCTGAGACAAAAATTAAAACATTGTCACTGGGCTTCTTTCGCACACACTGGAATTCTTAAATTTGGATCATATGGTTCTCTATGGCAATTCTTTGTATTTATAGAAATGGTGGAATTAAAGCTTTGGTTTGGGTTTCTTTTTCTTCGGTTTGGCATAACGCCTGAAAATGTAGAGTAAATTATTACTTCACTGAAGTCTGAAGGTTGCATGAGACAAAGGAGGTCTCCCTTAGAGTAGCTATATAAAGCCTAATAAGAGAGAAGACAGGGCTACACCCATTGGGGAAAAGAAACCAGACCAGAGAAAAAGCAGGAGTGGGGCCCCCAAAAGCTTAAGAGACAAAAAGATAGTAACTACTGTTTGTATTTATAACCATGCAGCCCCCACTAAATTTAAGGTCACTATCTCTAGAAATTTCATTTGAGTTCTTTTTTTTATAGTAGAAATACTTTTAAGTAACACCCTACCTATGAGCTGGTCCCAACATATTCCCAGCACAGATCTTCTGAGAGAAAAGGGGGAACATGAAATTTCCTTTACAGTCTTTGCCTGAAGCCCATTAGAGTCAGAATTGAACTCACTGTAATCTCAAAAGACACAGTGTGCCATTGTGCCAGCTCCAAGGTCACAGTTCTCCTTGTAAACAGACTTATTTATGACAATTGTTGAAATGCAATTGCTCTCAAAGTTCCATCATCTCATTAAGGAAGCTGTAATCCTAAACACACCTATTTGATTGATAGATGTTTCTGTCTCCCCAACACAACTATACATTTCCATGCCAGTCTCAGGAATGTTCTGGCTTGTCGGGTAATAGTGAGGTAGAGAATGGCTCATCACAGCTCCCACTCTGCAGCACTGATCATAAGGTGCTCACAGCCATCCACAGCAGCCTCTGAGTGGCCAAGAATATAATCAGTGTGCCCAGAGTAAGGTCACATTAAATCAAATATGTGCATCATCCCTATAAAATGCTGTCTGCTGGGACCAACAGAGACTACGTACACGGAATCACATACTTCTGGTGTCCATATGCCCATTGTTTTGACCTGAATCTAGTGTCTCATCCTAATTGAAGCTACCGCCATCTTGATTTCTCAAGACCTTGGCAGTATCTTCCTAACAGGTCTCCCTGAATCCGACTGAAGGCCTCACCCTCATCAGTCCACCTCACAGCAGTTAGAGCCACTTTACAAGCCTACCCTGAGTTATGTTATTACAAGCTTACAAAATTTCAATGTCCTTTTGCTGGGCAGTAGCAGGAGGCCCCTTTGACCAGGACACACACTGTGCCTCTCTGTCTGAAATGCTCCTGCACCCCACGCCTCACTCAACAGACTGAGAACTACAAGCCAGGACTGTTCCAAGGGTTCTTCTTCTGAAGCTTCTTCTCTGAAGCCACCCTGGCTAAGCACCCCTTCCTCCATTTTCCTTCCTCACTTTTAGCTCAATCTAGAATCTGTGTGTCTGTTTGTAGGATGTGTTTTCTCACTGCGTACTGAGAGTTGACTATGATACCTGCACTAGCAGATGTTTGGCAAATACTTACTGAAATAGTGAATGCATTAATAAAGCTTTAAGCACTAGCATTTTAATAGCATTTACTGGTGAGGTGAGTGCTAAAGATACAGTATCCAGTGAAGAAAGAAATGATAAAAAATATTATTAGAGGAACGGAGATATTGTTCATAGATTAAGAGTGCTTACTGCTCTTGCAAAGGTCTTGGGTTCAGTTCCTAGCATCTACTCGGTGGCTCCTAAACAAATGTAACTCCAATTTCAGGGAATCTGATGACCTCTTCTGGAGTACACAGGCACTTACACACATGTTGTTCACATAAACTCCTACAGGCACATACCCACAAAAAAAAAAAAATACATAATTAACCTGACCACAAACTTAAATTTTATGTATCACAAATATCCCTAAGCAAGCTAAATGTAAGCAATAGAATAATTTTGCTCTGCAGTAGATATTGAGTAATTTTACATACTTGATTAGGCTTTGCTAGGCACAGTTGTTCTGCAGTCTCTGCTCAGCTCCTACAGGCAGGCTTCTCCACGGCTCCTTCCTGAACCATCTATTTCTCCCGGCTCTCTGCTTTGCCTCCCACTAACTTGCTTGCTGAACAGCCCCTTCATTCTGTCTGCATACACTACCAGCAGAGACCCCTCATTTTTACCAAATAACTAGCTCTTGTGCAGGTCTGACTGACCAGGTTCCCCTGGTGGTACATGGAAGAGATGACTGGGGCTCCTAGGCTTGGACATAAAGTTGCCCAAAACAATCTTCCAGCTTTCTCTATCCCTGGTTAGTGATCTAACAGGGAGGGTATTACGGCACACTGAACAGATCATGATTTCCAGAGAAGTGCACTGATGAGAAAGAGCTCAATATTCATCATCAAGCTAACATGAACAACCAACATTTATTGCGTTGAAACCATATTATCTGGGGGTTCGTGTGGCCTACGTAACATTGATTGCCCGAGACAATATACTCACCTATCCTTCAAGGTTAAAATTCTTACCTCTCCCAAGAGACGTTTCTCTAAATTTAAAATAATTAAGACATTAGTTCCTGTATACATCTGACACCAGATCAGAGACTCGTATGTCCCGTATCAGATGGCATCTTAATTTTGTAATTAAATTTCAAGCTCCTGGGAAAATATCTTTGAAATCTGTTAAACTTTAAAAATACATATTTTGTATTAAATGTTTCCTTTATCATGCATGACACACATATGCCATCCCATGAATGTGAAATTCAGAGAGCAACTTTGTATCTGTTCTCATCTTCTACTTTGTAGGTCCTGGAGCTAATCTCTTGTCATCAGGCTGGGTGGCTTTACTTGTTGAGCCATTTCCCTGGCTTCTGTTAGTCTTTTATGTTAGTTATATGTGGTAATTTAGACCATAAACGAAGGAAAGAAAAGGGGAAGGGGAAGGGGAGGGAAAGAGGAAAATAAAAGAGAGGGAGGGGAGGACTAGAGGGATATAAGGAAGGGGAGGGAAGTAAAAGAAAGGAAGGCAGGGGAAGAGAAGGGGAAGAAAGGAAGAAGGGAGTCTGGATGTGCTTGACATGGGGGACCAGTGCATGCATGTTAATCAATCAAACATCTCAGGTGAGTGATTGCCATTGATAGCAAAACACACAGAGAAAACAGGGAACAAATGTGGAAATATCTGAGGGAAATCTAAAGGATGGAAAATGTAGAAGAAATAAACGGTGCAGTCTTTGAATTTAGTAACCTCTGCTTTGAGTGGAGAGTTGGCTCAAAAAACTTCTCCTCAATAACAAAAATGTTTCCTAATAATAAAACAAACCTTACACCTGAGCACAAAAAGGCAGAAAAACAAATGGATGCCTTTTAAAATTTTATACAATGTGTTGATGGTAGGTGCTATGATAAAACAAGAACAAAAAACAAAAACAAAATTAGAAAACAAGATGAGGCTCAGAAGGGTAGAAGGAGTAGAATGACATGGTGTGTAGAGATCAGAGTTTAAATAAGGTGGTCAGGAAAAATCATGGGGGTAGAATTAAAAGACGCTGCTTGGCAGATGAGCTAGTGAAAGATATGAGTAGCAGCACAGAAGAAACATCATGTGGTCAGACCCAGCCAAAGCCTACAGTCTTCTACCACTGAGTTCTGAAGTGCTGGTGGGTTCTAAATGAAGAGTAACTCATCCAACTCAAATCTTTAAAGAAACAGTTCGGACCTAGTGCTGATATCAAACATTGTAAAAGGAAATGCCAAAGGCAAAGTCTGGCGTAGGAGGCAGTACCAGGAGGCAATGGGTACGAAAGAAGAGCAGCTTAGGCAAGCTGGTTGTTGACTTTGTACATAGTTGGGGGTTGGAGCTTATAAGCCTCATTGTTGGATCTGTTGTGTGTAGGAGAAAAAGATAAGCATATGAATGCTCCAGGCTTTTGCACTAAGAAACAGGCAGGATGGAGTAATTTATTGAAATGGGGAAAATAAAGTCTGAACAGGTTTGGATAAGAAGATTGAGGGCTCCAGCTTGGGACCTCAGATCTAACATGCCTTTTCCCTGTTGAAGGAGAGTCATCGAGTACAAGTTGGTTATATGATTCCAGATATCAAGGAAAGGTTTAGACTAAAGACCTAAGTCGGAGTTTGGCAGCAGAGATGATACTAAAAGCCATCAGCCTCGTGAAAACATGGCTGTAAAGAGTAGATGTAGGCATTGAGTACAAATAAAGAGTTTTGATGTGGCAGAGCTGAGCCCAGGAATCCCCAAATTTAAACTGAAGTAGTAAGAGATTTATCAGAAAATCACAATATCTCTGAAGTCAAGTGGGGAGCATATATATATATATATGTATATATATATATATATATATATATCGAGGGAAAGTGCCAGAGTCCAGCTCCAGTAGGTTCATATATATATATATATATATATATATATATATATATATATATATATATATATCGAGGGAAAGTGCCAGAGTCCAGCTCCAGTAGGTTCAAGGACCTGAGAAAGAGGAAAGAAGTGGGTGAAGAATGAAGAACGAGGCTCACACACAGTAATGTAATTAGGTCTGTAGCTGCTGTTCTATTTTTTTCCTCTTCTTCAAAACAGTCATCCATTTGTTTATGTGAAAAGAAATATGCCCCATCATCCCAGGTGCTTACAACATTATTATCCCAAGCATATTTATTTTAAGAACATTATTACAGCATCACCATGTTCTTTTCAGCCCCATCTATTTTTCCTATAATAGTTCCAGACCTTCAGCACAGTTCACAAAGTTTCTATTATACATACATGCCTACTCTAGCAAGGCAGCATGCAGGTATTCAGGCCAAGGGTACTTGGCTGGCAGCAATTGAAGTTGCTAGCTGCCGGACAGATGGTCTTGAAGTTTAAGTAATCAAATCTATAACTATATAACCTTTTCTAATAGACAGTGTTTACAATGGGGTGGGGGTGGTAAGTTTTTCTATCTTAGTGATATAATTGTTTTTAAAAGACAAATCTTAATACCTAACTCCTTTGTATCACAATGTGTCTTCTTATTTTTGTCTGTTTTTTTTTTTTTTTCTTCTAATTCCTATTAACCTTGGGCCTCCTGTGGCTGCTTTGTTAAAGTTTTATCAACCTTGGGAGAAGTTGGAATCTCAGAGGTCTGAGAATGATTAACTTTTATGTGAGAAATCTGAGTTAGATTCTCTCCCTTGTATGATCTTATTTCCCCAGAGGATTTAGAATGTCAGTATGGTTTGAATACTTTTACTATCTGTGCAATACATAAGAGAAAGCAAAATACTACAGGAAAAGAGAAGGTGAAGAGGAAGTAGCAGGCGAATCATACCTCCTTCTGGGAACTCATGGGGAGCTCCATGAGACTACCCAGCTGGGGCCTTGACACACAGCTGGAGACTTAGTGACAGCCTTGCTAATCTTAGAGCCTGCATTGAATTCCCATGCTGTTTCCAAGGCTGCATGGCTACTGCCAGGAAAGAAAGTGATGAGCTGCCTCAGATGCAGCCAGTAGTGGAGATGAGGAAGGGAGAGATCATTGAGAATGTGGACATCATTGTTGGCACTTACAAAAGGAGCTTGAGGGAGTAGTGATGGGAGCTTGGTAGACAATAACCTGTACAGAGTGGAGGAAAATTTGGCTTTAGCTGAGGAATGAGCTGTTCCAGGTTACCTCAGTTGGGTCATAGACAATGGGATTGAAATATGCAAGTGAGTGAGTGGTTATGAAGACAGTCAGCGATAGATGATGGCTGGAAGACTGTTCCAGAGAGAAGATGGCTGTGGCTTTATGTATGATAGGTTCCAAGGTGGGAAAAGAACTGTGCTAAGGTATCAGAGGACAGTGGAAAAGAAAGGATAAAGTTGGGCAGTGAATGCTGTGGTGACAACCCAGGTATATTTCCTGAAAAGATACCTTTTTATCAGAAAAGATACCTGGGTTGTGAGAGCCAAGGAAGAGAGTGGGCACAGAGGAAGACATGGTTTGTCCCCTCCAAAGCCTCCTCCATCCACCATGGAGATCAGTCTAGACAGTCCTCATAAGTGCTAATGGTTCCTTGTGTTGATACTCACGGAAATTCTCTGGTCACAGGTGGTTCTTTGGTCTTCAGGGGGCAGTGGATTAACTTGTCAGCGATGACTCTCAAATATTATGGGAGGAAACCCCAACTGCCTGGCCTTTCTGATACAGGTGAGTCATATTCTAGTCTCTCTGAAGGTCTCTGGTACTGAGCCCCAGGTTTCATGCTGGAAACTCTTGGCTTCTCTTCCTTATCTTATTTTCCTAACTTGGATTGACAGATAAATCACACAAATCCAAATCCTTGTCTCCAGGTTGGGGAGTTTGAAAGAAACCAAATGAGCTATATTGGTAATTTTGGAAGGATAAGCATTGTGTACGCTGAAATTACAAAGGAATATTCATTCAAGTCTCAATCGTGTGAAGCTATTTTCAGCTCTATGTGTAAGCTGAAAATCTTGTGTACTTAGGCTGTTGGAGGAAGCAAACTTTGAACACATCAACACTAGTGATTGGCAGAACACATAAAATAGCTGTGCAGCGGCACATGGTGCAGATTTTAGAATGATGAGAACCATGGGCAGAAGATTCATGATCTAATGTAAAAACAGACTAACCACTGAGTAGACACCTATATCTTTGTGTGTATAGACTTGTGTATGTACATAAACATGCAACTCCACAAATTCACACATGTGTAATTTGATTACATTCCTAGATAATTCAGACTGGTTATATCTAAACAATGAGAATGAGTTCTGTTTATTTGCTGGTTTTGGTTTGCTTTGAGCATGTGCGCACACACGTATGTATGTGCTTCTAACTTTTATTTAACAAGCATGTATTATTTGTGTCACACATGTTTAAAAACAATAAAAGGTCATTCTACCCAAGGTCTGTGGTTCCTTGGCACTTTGTAGGGACAGATGTGATGCTGGGAGAAGCAGTGTGACCCATTGTCCACCTTTGACTGTGGGGAATCCTGGGATGCCAGAAGACTTACAGCTAATCCCAGGCCAAATAAGATGGTCAGTCTCTCCAGGAAATGTTTATGTTCTTTCCTCTCTCCTTTTCATAAGTGGACAAATGACAAAACATATACTTTTTGCTGCAAAGATCCAGGGGGGAAAATCCACACAGTTTGTTGATAATCCCCTTTGAATGTCCAAGCAAGATTGACTTCTGTTCTCATCTGCACTTCAGCAGCTGCTGCATGTCAGGTCTTTGCTCTGGGCTTCTAGGCCTAGAAGAATCACACAAGGGCAGGCATATCTGAAGGTTTAGTTGGAAGAGTTCCAGGAAGATCCACTGATAGCACCACTGTAGAGTGCACAGGTTCCACTCCCCCTGCAGAGGGTTGCAGAGATGGGTAGGCAGTTGAGAATACTTGCTGCTTTTATAGAGGATCAGGACACATATCCAGTGCATTTTATAACCACCTGTACCTCCAGCTCCAGGGAACTTGATGTGCTCCTCTGGCCTCTATCAGCAGCTGTGCACATATGTACATATGCACACAGACATATACACGTAAATAAAGATAGACATGAATCTTTTCTTAAAAACAGGAAGAAAGGAAGGAGGGGGTAGAGAGTGGGGAGAGGTGGGAGAGAAGAAAGAATTAGAAAAGATGAAGAAAAGTCATTCCTCTCCATTGAGGCTTCTAGGTTCTGAACTCTTGATACAGTTGATTCCTTCTCTGCCATGTTTGATGTTGAATTCAAACAGAAATGGCCACCCTGCCTTTCATCTGTGACCGCCATGGCTTCTTTCCTTAAAAACAATATTCTTTGTCATTTTCCTTTTTGAACATTGTCTCCTTTTGCTTTGAAAATTTTAAGTTTGAAATTTTAAGCTTTAGCTGTACTTTGGCTAAACGAGGCTTATTTCTTCTGTCTCCATTTTCCCTCTCACATGTTTTAAGGACAAGAAAGGAAGTCTGATGGCAGCTTCTTTACAAATGTAAGTCTCCTTCTTTGACCAATCCTCCCTTGGAGTTTGTTCAAGTCCAAATTTCTTTCCTATTTCATTATGTTTCAGAATTTGTGTGCCTTGACTAAAACTACGTTCGGCCGCCCCATGGGTTTCAAATGCTTTTCCCTGTGACTTTTCCTAGAATCTTTAGCATTTCAGTATTTATTTTTAGATCTATGGTCCATCTTGAATTAGGTTTTATGTGTAATGTGTGTCAAGGGTTGGAATTTAGTTTTTATTTTTCTCTAAGATGGTGAATTGCTTCAACATCATTCGTTGAAGCCATTAACCTTTCTCTTTTTATATACCATAGGGACATGGTCAAGATCCACTGACCATGTGTCTTTGGGTTTATTTCTAAGTTTCTATTCTATTTTATTAGGTGATGGTTTTATACATTTGCTTCAGAGTATCTTACTTTATGACTATGGGTTTACACTGGGTCTCACTCAGCGAAGTTCTAAAACCTTATTCTCCCTCAAGTATAATTCAAATATTTCAAGCTGTTCATATTTATATAAGCACTAGAATTAGACTTAAGATAATTCTTTCAAAAGTTTCGTAGAAAATTTGAATAAAATCAAGATGAATTTGTAGAACAATATTGAATTTTCCTGTCGATAAGTGTCTTCATTTCTTAGGTACATTTTCATTGATTGGATCCTTTCTTAAACAACGTTTAAAGTTTTTCAGAATGGAAAGTTTTTAAATTGTGTTAAATATATATTGAAATTTTTCGTATTTGAATGTTATGAATTATGAGTTTCCAAAATGTTGTTATTCATCTCTAGTACACAGAAATAACATTTGTTTGTGTATAATTATCTTATGTCCTGTGACTTTAGCAAACGTTGAGCAATGTTAGCAACGTCAGTAAATTCTAACAGTTTTCAGTCCATAGATCACATCTGTATATTAAAACGTTTCTCCCTGCCTCCAAGCTTCAATTCTTTTTTCTTGCTTTATTGCTTTGTTTAGAACTTTCACCACAATGTCAAATAAAAATAGTGACAACAATTTTGTCTTGATCCTGACCGGAGAAAGGAAGTTTTCTTTCAGCACTAAGTGTGGTACTTGCTGAAGGTTCCACAGACCCTGCATCCCTTACAAAAGTTACCATCTAAGTTTGTTGAGACATTTTTCTACTGAAAGTTTTGCAGATTGGTGTTTTTTTCTTAGTCTACTGAGATAGTCATACACTTATTTTCAAAGATTTATTTATCTTATTTTATATACATGAGTGTTTCACCTGCATGTGTATGTGCACCACATGTGTGCCTGGTTCCTACGTAAGTCCAAAGATAGCATCAGATTCCTTGAAACTGAAATTACAAATGTTTATAGATTGCCACGTGGGTGCTAGGAACCTAACCAGGGTCTTATGCAAGAGCAGTGGTTGCTCTTTACCACTGAGTCATTTATCTATCCCCTGGCTTTCTTTTTTATTCCATGAATAAGGTAAATTACATCAATTTTCAAATATTAAATAAATTTTGCTTTTGGTATATATTTCATTTTGTGATTTACAATATATTATATATGCATGGATTCTACTTGGTCTTTTTACTGAGAATATCCACAGCCATGTTTAGGAATGATGCTGGTCTGTACTTTTCCTTCATGAAGCCTCTGCCTGCCTTTGATATATAGTATGACTGGACTCATATTTGAGTTAGAAATATTTTTCTGAAATATTATGTTGCAAATTATTTATAACTTATAATTTGATAGAATTTACCAGCTTGGATCCAAGATGTTCCCTGAATAGAAATGTGAATTCAATTTCTTTAATGGATATAGGGCTGTTTGGTATTCAATTTCTTCTTGTATTTTTACTTTTGGTAATATAGATCTTTAGGAATTTTTTCCATTTAAAATAAATTTTTTAAATTTGTAAACATAAACATAAATTTGTAAACATAAACATTGATATTTTCTCACTATTCTTCCCCAATGAAAAATAGATAGAATTTATTAAGTGAATTGAGTTATAATCAATTATTATTTTAGTATTTTGGAGAATCTGCCATGATAACCTATCTCTGTTGATTTCTGATATTGGTGATTGGCTTTTTCTCTAATTTTTTTGATCATTCAAATAAGACCCGTAATAACCTTTTTATTAACCTTTCAAAGAAATAGCCTTTGTCTTTAACATTTGCTATCATTTCTATCATATACAGAAAAGTATAATTGATTTCTGCTATTATTTTTATTTCCTCTCTTCTACTGACTAAGATTATCTTGTTCCTGCTACTGATCTTTTTCTTTTACTTTTTGAGATAGGGTCTTACCATGCAGCCCAAGCGGACTGAAACTCGCTATGTAGTTCAGACTGGCCTCAAACTCACAGATCTGCTAGCCTCTACCTTGTGAATGCTGGCTGGAATTCAGGGCATGTTTGTTAACTTATTATTTAGTGACCAGTAGTTGATTTTAGATGACTATTTGCTAATGTAAATGTTTAGAATCTCCCCTGACATACTGCCTTAAGATGCTTCTGCATGGGAGGTGGCTCAGTGGTTAAACGTACTTGCTGCTTTTGCAGAGGACCTGGGTTTGGATCCATGCATCATATGAAAGCTCACAATCACTTTTTAACTCCAGATCTAGGGGATTCAATGCCTTCTTCTGAGCTATGCAAGTTCCTGCATACACATAGTACACACACACACACACACACACACACACACACACACACACAATTTTTAAATGCTTACACAAAATGAAATATCCTATGATTTTACCAACTTCAAAATATTTTACTCCTTTCCATGATATCTTCCTCAACATAGATGTTCCTTTGAAAACTGGTATTCATTTTCGAAAAACTAGTAAGGGAAGAGAAATGTCTTTATTTACTTTCAGTTTAACTGCTGTGCCCAGATGATGCAGTCTGAGTCCAGCTCATGCAGGTTAGCTCATCTGAGCTGTTATCATGTTCTAACCTGACACGTTTATATGGACTTTAAAATGGTATGCATGCTTCTGTTTGGTGTATATTTTATAAGTGCAAGTTGTGCTTACCCTTGGATGTCTCTCCCCTCTCTAACTTTCCTTCTGGTCTGTCAGCTGCTGAGTGGTGAGACAGACACATCCAACTACAATTATGCAAGTGTTGAGTTTCCCGCTCTCAGTTAATGGAGACAGAAGTCATCGTGAAATGTCTCATTTTCTCACCAACTATATTTCTTGCCCTCAAGCCCACTTTGTCTTTGAATATTGTACACACTGTGCTTTGCTGTGATTCCATGTTGCTGACAGTTTTCCCTTGTTCTTTTTTATTGTTCAAGCTTTCATACATGTGTACACTGTATGTTGAACATACATGCTCCCCTCATGTGCCCCCACCCTCCTAAAGAGAGTTTTTTAGGTATGTTTTACTAGGTTTGATTTTCAACACAAACTGTAAATTTCCGTCTTTTCCTCGTACTATTTAATTTAATTTACTTATTGATTCAAGCCTGTCGTGTTAACATTTATTTTCTGTTTAGTCTGTAATGTCTTATTCTTTCTTCTCTCTCTTCCTTGGATATTTGAATAAACTTTAGAATTTCATGCTGATATCTTTATTGGCTGATTACTTTTGAAATCAGTGATTCTTTCAGGGTGCACAATGCGCACCTTATTTACACAATCTACATGTAAATGCATAAGGATTTCATTGCAGACGATCTCCATCATCTGCTTTATGCAATTATTGTCATAGGTTTTATTTGTGCACACATCACAAACCTAATGTGCATCGGTAGCATTTTTGCTCTAAATAGACAATTACCTTGGAAAGAAGTTTTGTTTATTTTTCCACATTAAAGAGTTGCTTTATTCAAGTATAAAACTCAATACATGACAGTGATATTCTGTATATTCTAAAGGTCTGGAAAAAACACTTAAATTTTTTTCATCGTAAGGAAACAATAAATGTTTGAGGAGGTAAATATGCTTAATTTGATTTAAAGAGTCTAGAACAACATTACATGGCACCCAATTAATATGAGTGCTTTTTTATATTTTACAATATAAGGTAAAATATAAAAAGTATTAAAGGCATAATTCCTCCCAAACAAATACAGTATTCATAAATATGTACATTATTAATAGTCAATTCAATTGAATAAATTTTTAAAAATTTTTTCATTAACATTTTCTGTAATATAGTTAGACCTAATTATTTTCCTAGAATTTTACTTATTTTTTAATTTTTTTTTTTTTTTAGGATTTCATGCATGAGTACTGTCATTTTCAGCCCTCTCTCCTGAGCCCCCACTTCCTCTCAAATTCATGATCTCTTCTTGATTGTTGTTACTACATATACATACATGTGTATCTATATCCATAATTTCTGTATAACCTACTGAGTCCATTTAATGTTGTTTGAGTGCATGTGTATTTAGGGCTGACCACCTAGAATAGGACAATCTATTAATTTGGGCAACTTATAAGTTGCTTTAGTCATGGTATTTTTTTCAAGCAATAGAAAAGTAACTGATGTACAGAAGATCACTCGGGAGCCCCCACAATCAACACTACCACATTGCAGTTCAAGCTTCCAACACTTGACTTCGGGGATAGTATTCAAACCATAGCAATATCGTTTAAGAATGTCAGTGAAAGCTTAGAAACTGGATGAAAAACAGTGTGGATAGTATATCTTGATCCACAAACAGGGAGCATAGAGGAATAGTAGAATCTTTTGAAACCTCAAAGCATGCCCTTTCTGACATACTCCCTCCAACAAACCCACATCTCCTAATCTTTCCCAAACAGTTCCACCAACTGGAAACTACATACTCAAACATGAGCCACGGGGGTCATTCTCATTCAAACCACCACATTTCGGTACACGAGGCAGCACCTTCATGAGTGGGTTCATGACATTATCACTGGAGTGGGTTCCTTGTGCAAGGATGAATTTGGTCCCTGGCCTCTTTGTCTGGACCTCTAATTGCCCTTCATTGTAGTATGTGACATATGCCTCACCAGACACAGTCCTTTTTGGACTTTTTAGCCTCTGGAACCAGTTGCCAATATAACTTCCTTACAAATCACTCAGTGTGATGTTTTACGGTAGCATTAGAAACTGGACTAACATATATTCACTGATTGTAGGCTTATGGCTTCACAGATAAACTTGTGATTTTGTTGTTGACTTTCCAGCACTTTAAAGATGCTTGCATGCTGTCTTTGGTCTGTTTATTATCCTACTATTAATGTTTCACTGCTGGGGATTGAACCAGGGCCTCATGCATTCCAAGCAAACACTTCACCACTTAGTTGCACCAAATCCACTGGCTTACTTTTTTTTTTCTTTTTATGGCAAGGTTTGAATTTGTAATTTCTTTGTTTTGATTTCTTGTATCTAGGGTCTTTTTTTCCTATGTCAGTGCTTCTTAGATTTTGTTGTTGAGGACCTGTAAGGTGGTTCAGTGGATAAAGGCACTTGCTTCCAAGACTGACAACCTATATTTGATCCAGAAAAACAGATGGTAAAGGAGTAAACCAAATCCTGGAGGTTTTCTTTAGCCTTCAGATGTATGTGTGGATGACCAACACACACACACACACACACACACACACACACACACACACATGCATACACATACACACAGGCACACACACATCACACACTCACACACGCACACACGCACACACACACACACACTTGCACATACATATACACACACACACATACTAAATATTTTCTTAAAAAGAAATTTTCATTCCTAGCCTTCAGTCATTTGGCATGGACATTGTAAAAGTGGGTTATTTGTGTTTATCCTATTTGAGTTTTGTTGGGTTTGACAGAGCATCATACTTTCCATCAAATTTGTAAATTATTTGTTCAAATCCATTCTTTCCTGTCCTCTTTCTGATATTCTGGTTACACACAGAAGACTGATATTTGTAATAGTTTTCTGTCTATAGCAGCTCTTTTTTAAATTTTAATGTCATTTCTAGACTTGATTCTCTCGGTTTTTCTGGAATGTGTAGATTGTGTATGGGATTTTGCTGCCCCCCTTCAGCAGCTGTTTGTAACTAGACTATCCTCTCCTGCGCCATGGTTGTATCTAGCGTTGGACTGAGAAGGCTCTCATCTGGGTGCCTGGAATTTGAACCTATCTCCATCTTGGCTCTGGGGCTGACCATCTTGTTGGTCCCTGTGCACTTTTCAAAGTCTCACAGGGCATATGGTACCTTTCCGAGTTCAGTGCAATAGCTCAAAGGAGCTTCCAAGCTACATTTGGAAGTTCTCACTCTGTGTATTTCCTTCTCCAGTGCTCTGCCCAGCAAATGTTTTTCCCTCTCCGTCGTAGACTCCAGTTATTTATATTCTAGTCTGAGTGAGCTTTATTTTCGCTTCTGTTTTCATCTCTGTTTTTCTCCAAAAAATTGCTTTCACACAGTAACCCAGAGGGACTGTGGGGCTCTCTCAATTGGTTCCCTTCCTTCAGAAATTGTGTGTCTGCACTGCATTTTGTCTAATGTTTAAAGAGAACTGCTTCATGTATTTCATTACATTTTTTAGTTTTGTGTGTGTGTTTGGAGAGCAAACTCTGGGCTAGTAGCCGTATCATGTTTGAAAATAAAAGCCAACGTCTTTGGTTTGAAATCCTCACATTTTTTCATGGTATCTGAGCTGGCAGTACCATTGCTTCTCTTACAGAAGTGTTTCCAAGTTCCTTACCCACGACACAACTCCTCAGCCCTGCCATTGTTCCCCAAAGAGAGAGCACACTGTGTGGGATACATTTTGACTAATTAGTGAATATTTTCTTTCAAGAAATAGACAAAGATCAGGCAACACGTGGGTGTAGGGATTAGAAGTGGTCAGCTTTCAGCTAAATGCTACAAACCAGGTACATTGTTCCTGTAATATTGTAAACTTCTGGTCTTTTAGTCACATCTTTTCTACAAATTCAGGACATGAAATAATGTTTTCACCTTCCTGACTCCAATTCTGTTATCTAGTAAGCATGAAATAAATTTCCTCTGAGATGCAAATGGTTCATAAAACTCAAACTGCTATTTCTGCTCAAAATCTTAGAGAATCCAAAGCTTTAAATTGAGAGGATGAATTACTAATTGTGGGACTTTGGGCTTCAGCCAAGGTCATGGAAAGGAAATATGGAAAAGATCCGATCCCTCCCTGCACCTCTTACAGAGGCCACAATGGGGTCGCCCTTCCACACTCCCTGCATCCAGCCATAGTGGAAGAGGGAGGCAAGGACAATACCATTGTCACAAAAGTGTGAAAAAGAGCAAGAGGGTCCTCAGTTTCACCCCTTTGACAGCTGCAGACACTAAGGAATCTGGCTCTAACCTTCCTGGTCTCCTCCTTCTGCTTCTATCAGCTGCACCAGAGTAGCACCCTAAAACCAGAGAAATTGCTAGGGAAGATGGATTGAACCTCAGAAGAGTGCTTAAAATTGTGATGAAACTAACAAAATGAAGCAAGATTAGAATTCGAGTCCAGCTGCATCAAACAGGCCCGCAGAGTAAATTTTCTAAGACACTACAGGAGAAGAGTGAAATTGCCATAGTGTTAGCTCAGATTCAGTAAATTCTCCTAGATATTTGTAGATTTAGTCTGTAGTCAGCAGAGATAAAAGAAGGTACAAGCATTTTATTTTTAATCCATGATAATTTTAAAATATCAAGAGATATGTGATTTGCCTAACAAAAATGTGAACATAGAACTAATTTTCCTTTTTTAAAAGATCCCAGATATAGATCTTCAAGTATATTTAGGAAATGCTACTGTCTAGCCCTCGCATAGTAAACTGGGCTGATTGTTTCAGCTGCCTCTCTGAGTCCCAGCTTTGAAGAATGGCATCGTTAGGATTCCTTGGGTTCCTGTTGACATGGTTGGATCTAGAGTTTCCTTATGAATCCATATTGTGTTCCCAGTTCACACAGGTGGAAAACACTAAGATCTGGCTTTCTGATGCTCTTAAAAGTTTTTGGTCTGTTAGCAGAACCCTACAAGGCAATGCCTAGCATTGCAAGTTAGCCCCAGCTCATTGCCTTAAACAAGACCAGGAGAGGACCATGCCCGCCAGATACTCAGGGCAAGACAAGCTCTTCCTCTGCAGAAGACACCGTTCCTGTTCCTTTGGAATCTCTGGCTTTTGTTCCCCTTTCTAGTCCTATCTCATTCGTCATTGTCATGATGACCCTTCTTCACTGTGTACAAACCTGAGAAAAATGTAGTCAGAGACATTCTTACCCCTAATCAAGGACAAGCCTCATGGCTACTCCAGGCCAACTAGATGTTTTATCTTTGGTGTTTGAGACATAGCCAGAAAGTCAGCAAGGCCAGATGTAGAGGAGATCTATTCCCTTTGATGCAGCCTGACCAGACTAGAGATGTAGTTACTTAATTCTACTTCCACATCTACCTCTGCTCGGGTCCACATCATTCCTATACCTGATTCCTCAGGCGTGTTTATGGGTTTTATAAAGCTCCAGTATGTCTCCAGTAAATTAGTCTGCTTACCTTAACTACAGCTCATAATTTCTGCTAAAAAACACAGCATTCTTAAAGGAATACAACCTCATTTAAGACCTACACAATTCTAAGACAGTATTCTGAGCACTGTATGGAAGAAGAAGTACAGAAAAGGAAAGAAAAATGACACAGGTAAAATGACAGAGAAAGGAAGCAAGAAAGCCAAGACGCAGGTCCAGGAGAAGCTGACACTCAGCCACACACTTTAATCATATCCTATGGAAGCTTTTCTGTATTCCAAGCTTCCTTTCCCAAACATGACACAGTGTACACCCCATCCAAAAATTTTCCTTTCTAGAACTGAATAATGACAGCCTTGCCAATTCAAAAGAAGCAATAACTTAATGGATAGAATGTTCTCAAATTTAAATTTCCTCCCATAAATTTTTCTAAAACCTTTGGTGGCTTCTGCTGCTTGTCTGCAAGGCAGACAACAAAACAAATGAACAAGCAGCAAATGAATATTAATGGCAAAACTCACAAACAACAGCCCACACTTCCCCAGAGCGAGCTTTTGAATGCCCATGTGTTGTGATTTTATGTTGCATACCTATAATATAGTTACTGTGCTAGTAAAATCGTCCCATTCAAATGGTGGAATTAAACACATCCATATTTCATAGTATTATGCAAAGAACACTAGAATTTTCAAGCTATTTGCTACATACAAAGTTGAAGGGAAGTCACACTAAATATGCCCGACATGATGACAGCCAGGCATTGTGGGTGGTGCTGCTTATATTGCCTTTAGAAAGTGCAATCCTTCCTATAAATCCAAAGCCATCAGATTTCGAGGATAAGGACTTTGGCACTTGCTGGATTCTACAAGAATAATGTCATTTGTCAGCCTAAGTGCAAAGCCCAGAATCAGTTTAAGGGGCTTGAAATCTCATTTTAACTCTTGGCCCAGACACCAGTAAAATGCCCTGGGCCTTGAAAAGGCCCAGAGTGTGGTATATTTATTGGCAGAGACTACAAATCTGGTTACCTTGATGGGAATTTATAGAAAAGAGATAAAGTAAAGCCAGATTTTGCTGTTGGCCATAGATGCATCAGGCTAATAACACTTGAGGTAGTCACCTGGCTTGCAGTCCTTAGAGTGGACAGGCAGACAGACTGAGGATTAATGTTAGGACAAAAGGACTATGGACCTTGAATATTCTCCCCAGCCTCCTCTCCAGAAAGACCAGCAACTACTCCATGCCACCATCTTTACCTCATGGTACCTCTTGTACAGATCCATACTTCTTCCGAAATTTTTTGCTCCCTAAAGAATCAGGCCATTAACATAAATGTATATAATAAATACGTATGTGCACACATATACGGAAGTAAATAAATCCAGTGCATTGCCTAGTGACATGTGTAAATAGACATATACATGTATACATGCATATTCCATGTTGTGTGCATGCAACACAAGTATTTATTAAAAACCTCCTTTGGATCAGGAGTGATAGAAGAGGTATCAGACACAATTGTGCTTCTATGCATGTGGAGTTTATTTCCCTGAATAGGATAACTCTGACTTGATAGAAGACTTGCTATCTTCTATTTTTCGTAAGCTCAAATAAGACTCATCATCTTTAGTTATTACTTGCTGGCTTTCTTTGGCTCCTTGGATTCAGTAAGGTACATTTCACATTTATCTGTTGATTCCCTGTGGTAGTTTTCATCAACTCTGTGTTGGTATTGTCTTTCAGATGTCTGTAAAAGCAGTCTCAGGTGGAAGCTTCCTAAACTGTAATATTGGGTCTTATTAATTTAGCAGAATCACCTTTCCCAATACATACACAGGTAGCTAGACCTCAGAGAGAGGCTGGTGTCATGTTCCCTCCATGAGCCGTTCCTTTAAAGGAAAAGTTGGCTCTCATCTTTCTTTCCATGGAGCTCCATTGATTTCCACACGATCGCAATGACTCTCTATTTTCCAGGCTCATGCTACCCATTGTGTTTGAAATCTACTTCTTTGACATCTAGGGACAGAAAGGAGCCCTTC
Organism: Cricetomys ansorgei; assembly: GCA_026225945.1. Classification (NCBI taxonomy): domain Eukaryota; kingdom Metazoa; phylum Chordata; class Mammalia; order Rodentia; family Nesomyidae; genus Cricetomys; species Cricetomys ansorgei. The sequence goes on from JAMJFZ010000116.1 coordinate 3,765,154, forward strand.
CATCACTTCCTCACTGCTGGTCTTATCACCAGGCAACAGACCAAGCTCACTTTGTTTACTTCTACCAGTCATTGATATTGAGACATAATCCTGTATCCTAAAAGGAGAAACCCTTGATGTTCCACATGAGCAATTCACACTCAACACTGTGTTGACATGTTCTGTGGGTGTAAAAATCTCTGTTCCAGCGATTTTAGCACCATCAGCATAATTTTCTTCCACATGGTACAGGTAAATCATAGTTAAATATTGAACCATTTATCAACAAGTGCTTTGTAAGCCAGATCTCATAAAATCTCAGGAATAGATTGTACTAACAAAGCTGCTACCGAGCTATGATTATCAATTTTTCCTTCCACAATCTGTTCCTCATTTAGAAAGAAAGTGCTAAGGAAATTAAAAATTAGTACGCTTTCCCCTTTTATTGGTAACAAAAAAAAGCAAGCATTATAATTTTCTTTAGAATAAAAAATCATTTGTGGATTTATAATACAAGGGGCAGATTTAGAATCTAAGGCTCTTCTCAAAAATGGATTGTAGTTATCTATGAAAGCAACATATTTCAGAGAATATGCCCATTTTGGATTTCTAAAATATTGGCTGAAATCCACAGGCAAAGCACACTGAATGCAAAGACTGTGGTTAAATGAAGAGTTCCGAATCACTAGGGAATCCAACCTTTAACTAGCCTATTAGGGGAAATAGTGCTTGGGCAATAATGCGCCAAAGATAATCTCTCTACAATATTACCTCTCTCTCTCTCTCTTTTTTTTTAAATAGTTCTACCAATAGCTTTGCTCAGAAGTAGGACGGAATCAAACAGCATTTTCTAAAACCTTGATTCTAGCTTGTTTATGGGTTGGCTCTGGTTTTGCAAATGGTCTCATATACAGTGCAGTTCAAGAACAGAGGAGATAATGGCTTGCCCCAGGTTCTGCTGTCCATGCTTGAGTGTCACAGGCCTGATTATAGAAAAGAAGACCAAACCTTTAATATATGGAGAACACCGAACAGGATAAGAAGAGACAACCTGGGATAGAAAATGTAAAGAGCCAAAGTGAATAAACGGTTTAGTGAGACTCCTCTCAATCTGAACATTCCTCTTCTCTGAGAAAGGAAAAATTAAATAATGTTTCTGTGAGGAAACAGTTATTCTTTCTATTTCAAGGCATGAGGGTCATTGATATTTCAATGAACGATGACCTAGCAATCAAGATTTAATGAATAACTTTCTCATTCTGTATGCAGAATGCCATGCTTGCACCTCCTTGACTTTGGAGAGTGTTTCAGAAAAAGCTGGCTATATACAGTGTTGCCACAGGAAAATGTGGAAGGACAACAAAAAATTCCCTAACCTCCATCCAAGACTAGTACAAGCTCCAGGCAAAACTAGAACAAGGAATATGTTTTCCCTGAGAGGAGTTTGTAGGCAGAAGCTGCAGACAGAAGTAATCTGGAACCCTGAGAAGACCACAGGGTCAAAGTTAGGAGAGAGGCATCAGGGTCAGGCTCCCCAGCAGATTTTCTAATCTTAGGCAGAGCCAAATTTTTGGAAAATCAAAGGATCAAATAACCACATTCTTGGCACACTGAGCTCACCTCAGGCAAATCTCATGAGAAGCTTTTGAAAGGTATCTCATACAGCACACCTTAAGTCAGAATCTAGGCCAGAATTCAGGAGAGCCAGGTTACTGCAAGAAGAATGAAGGTTAGATTAGTCATCAGAGTTAAGAATATAAGGCTTGGAAATTGAGAAGTCAATACCACTTTTAAGGTAAAGAAAAGATCGGGAAGTACACTGGATCAGATGATGAGTAAGCCTGTGAGTGCTGGCTCTGCCCAGATGTTGTATAAGCAATATTCTCTGAGCTGAAACATTCCATCTTGAGGAGAATTCCTCAAGATACAGGAGGTTATAAAGAGAGATGACTCTGTGAGTAAGAGTGACTGATTGCTCTATAAGCATGAAGACCTGATATCTAATGCCCAGCCTCATGTAGAAAATCAGGTACAGCTGTGTGTGCCTAGAACCTTAACACAAAGACAGACATAACCAAAGAGCTTGCTGGCCAGCTAGCCTAGTTGAAATACAGAGCTTCTAGTTCAGTGAGAACCCTGTCTCAAGGGAATATGGTGGAAAGCCACAGAGGAAGACATCAGATATATAACTTGAACCTCTGCATGCATGTGCACTGACACTCACACCAGCACACTCAGTGCCTGCATCACACATAGATACGTCATACATGCACAGGCATAGTATAGGTGTATATAACCTATACACATCCTACTGAATGCTTCTAACTGTCTTCAGATGATTCATAACACTAAGGCAATGTAAATTCTGTGTAGACAGTTGTAATGCTCTGTTTTTTAGGGGAAATGACAAGAAAAATATCTGTACATGGTCAGTGTAGACATCATTTTATTTTTTGAGTATGTTCAATCTGTGTTTGGTTGACTCTGAGGACACAGAACCTGCCAGTGCTAAGTGACAACTGTTCTTTGATGTTAAGATGGGAATATAGGTGGGGGGATGCTGCAAGCTATGTGTTAAAACACATGCATGAATTGAACAAGGAGACAAATGAATTATAAGATGTTCAGCTAGATTTAAATGTTGGACAAATAGCAAGATTTTAGCCTCAATGTTTCTGATGAAATATTTGAGAATACTATGCATCATGGTTTTCTTAAAGGTCTAATGAGGCAAAAAGCTTTCTGTTTTTGTTTGTTTGTGGTTTTTTGAGACAGGGTTTCTCTGTTGTAACTCTGGCTTTCCTGGAACTCCCGTTTAGACCAGGCTGGCCTCAAACTCACAGAAATCTGCCTACCTTTGTCTCCTGAGTGTTGGGATTAAAGGCATGTGCCACCATTGCCCAGCTAAGTTTTCTGTGTTTTATCCATTGAATCTGGTAGCCTTATGCTCACAGTTCTTGGAACATTGAAGCTTATCCTTCATTGGCCTGACTCTTTCACATTAAAACCACTTGCTTCATGGAAGTCTAGGAAGGTACAATCTGAGCTAGGTCAAACATTTGATACATACTGAGTCATTGTCCTTCTCTGGGATTAATGGCTTCCACATACAGTTGAGTTCAGATAGCCCTTACCATCACAAAATATTGTACAGGCACAGTTAGTATCAGTATGTGAGACCATCATCCAGCTGTTACCTTAGACTAAGTAGCTGAGTTCTCTTAGCATATTCAACAGCTGATTACCTAGAACATGCACTGGGTGATTTTAATTCATTTGCTCATATCTGTAGCCAGTTCCCTAGCCCATAGAATAATTACTTATCCATATCTGAAAACAGAGTGGAGACACAGTGAGCACCACCTACTCAGAAAGACAGCTGGAGTCAGTCCTCCCTCGCCTCCTAATCACCCTCTTATAACATGAGCAGGTCCTTTACTCAGCCTGCTGGTCTTCCCTTTCTTTGCTTAAGCTACAGGTTGAGCCACTGGTGGTTGTTGGTTTCTTGTTCCCCCAAATCCTCATACAATACGAGGGGCCATTTTGAAAAATATGTCACTTGGCATAGCTTAGGGAAGCTAGAAAGCCTTCTGTATATTCCAGGTATGCTTCACTTCATCCTCTTCCAGAACACAGAAATCCATATGGCTTCCCCTCAAAAGGTAACTCGGTGTCAAAGTTATTAAAACCCATCAAAACTCTGCAGCCTGCTGAAACATCCCAGTGTTATAGAAAGCCTCCTGTTTTCTACCACTGGAGTCAGGGTGCAAGGTTCTCATGTGATTTCATTCAATTTTCTTTATCTGCTTTAAGGCATTGCAAAATTGTTGCCGTTATTTTTTAATCTCTTTCGTAGCTCTGTCTTTTCTCCTAACTTCCAGCTCCTTTGTTTACAGCTATTGCCAACGAAGAGGTAGTGAGACTAATATCCTCATGCTCACGTTCAACTGAAGAAGTCTGGAGGTCAGAGGCCACCTCTGCTTCACAGGTGTCTCACACAGAGTGTTCTTGGCTAAGATAGATACCATGTAGGACAGTAGCCTAAGGAAGAGGTCCTATGCTCCTCTGGAGAAACACAGATGAAGTTTATGATTCCATAAGGAAGTAAACTGTATAATTAGAAAAAAAAATACATGTTTTTAAATGATACTTTATTGTTTGTCTTTGGAAAATGTGGGCTCTGACAGAGAATCACCTTTAAATTATTCTGGAGAATTCAGCCAGAACTATTTTTGAAGGAAGGATAAGCTTAGGTTGAAGAAAACAAACCCTGTCTTCTTCACGTGCCCCATCAGAAGAAAGCTCATTCACTTCCTGATGATACCAAGAGAAGCTCCACCATTGACATCATGGTAAAGAACATGGCTTCCACTGCATTTTCATAAAATCTCCCTGAGGTTCTTCTGTAAGATGAAGGCAAGAGGAACGGGCCTCAGTCAACTTCCTTGAATGCTTTCTAGAAATTTCCATGTCTAGCTCACTTTAAATTCTTAGATGAAGTCTACCAGTATTTACTTCTGTATACTGGTTCGGGTAGGGGTAGGGTTTTAACTCATTTGTTGGAGTGATTGGCTGTATGTATGAAGTTCTGAGTTCTATCTCCAACATTATATTAGCCAGATATGGTATACATGTTATCGATTCCATCACTTGTTAGGTAAAGTCAAGTGGATCAGAAACTAAAGGTCATGCTTGTCTACATTTCAAGCTGAGGCCATCTTGGACTACATGAAACCTGTCTTAGAAAGAAAAGGACATAAAGTCAAAAGAACATAACATAAAGTAAAGAGAAGAGGTAAAGGAAGTGCAGGTTCTTCTTCTGGGTCATGATGCTTCCGTTCTAGAGCAATGGCCAGGAGAAGACTTCCCAGAGTGAGAAGGTCCCTGGCCTCCTCAATAAGTCCACAGCTTCCATAGGGAAAAAGAGGAGCTGTTCTTGTGTGATGAAACAGGAAAGAGACTAGCTACAGGCGCTGTGCAGCTAACTGAGACACAGCAGTCGAATGGATAAAACACCCTGAATGCCTTTGAACAGAACAGGGCCCTGCAGCAGTTGTAAGGTCAACTTTGACTAAGAGGTGGCTAGGAGAAAAGCAGACTCACACTTTTTTTTTAATTTTATTTGAGATCAAATGTTTTTGCTTTCCTTCTTTCAACGTCTTCTGTTTCTGTCTCCTCAGCAAATCAGCCAATGTTTGGAAGAGAAAGAGATTTATAAACAATCCATCCTTCTATTTGGATACATGAGTATGCAAAGGAAAGGTTTTGTTCTTCCACAAAAAGAATTCCTGCACTGAAAATGCATACAGATGATTACAGCTGTCCCTATCATAACTTAGAGAAAATGCAGATGGCATAAAATAATACTCACAAATGGCTAATAGAATTTTAATAGCTACGAGAAAGAAGAGGAAATGAAGGCACTGCATCTACTGGGATGTGGAGAAAGTGAACTGGTCCCAGGAAGCATCCGACGCAGAGCATCGGATTCTTCTTGTGCTCAGAAGCGCACTCCCTGGTGCCTTGATTTATGTGAGGATTAAGCAGCAATCATAGTCTCTAAAGTAGCCTGGAAGGCATGTGCATAAAGTATGATATTTTCAATATGCAAATGTCATGTATGATGAATGAAAGGCTCCGAATGTCTCGAGGACACCCAGATGCTAACCGGCCACTGATGCCATGCTGCAAATGGAAGAGAACTCAGAGCTGAGATTTTTTTTTTTCTTTTTATAGCTAATTGATTTTTTAATAACATGGTTTTGAGACTAAATACCAGCTACTAAAGCATAAGTCATTCTACCCATGTTAGCTGTGTGCAATTCTAGATGATTCTGTCAGAGCTGGGGATGTGTGGCCTGTCTCAGCACACACAGCACATAAAGGCAAAGCCCCGAGGCATATGAAGGTTGGACACTAAGGCTTAAGTCCAATATATGAAACTAGGAACTATGCTTCAGAGGAGACAGTAGAGGGTACACCTGTGTCTCTTTCCAAAGCCGACAGTTATCTAGAAGGTTTTTAAAGGAAATAAGGTCAATGATTCATTGAGGTCCCATAAAGAAGAAAAGCTAGTGACTAAAGTGTCGGACCTGAGATCTGAAAGTGTTCTGTAAGAAATCAAATCACTGGGTAAGGAAGGTGGAACATATCCTAAGCAGAGTCCTAGGACCAGGGGTCCTCCAACCCAGGGCTGTGAGGACAGTCTACAGGTATCGAATCTTGCCCCTTTTCCTGCTGGAAGGGATCTTACAGCAGGTTTTAACTGCATGGCTTACGGGCTTGGTGGAGTGGCAGGCAGGATAGGATGCTTCATGGGACAAAGGAAAATGAATGTTCTCTGCTGGACTTCAACAGAGGGGAAAGTAACACTGGCTTACAGAAAGAAAAGGAAAAAGAGATTTTGGGGGAAAGACCACTGATTTTCAAAGTTACATATAATTACATTTGAATTCTGGTTTCTTTGTTTGTAGTCCTGTGACCTTTAACCTCAGTTCTCAGTAATCTGAAGTGGAGTCAGATTCACCCACTCAAGGGATATTGCACAAATTAAAGGCGGGAACAAAAGCCAAGTGTCCAGCACATTGTAAATTCACTAAAGTCAAATGATTGCACACAGTGCCTATTAAAACAATAATCAGGGTTTCATGGATCCATTCTTTGCTTGCGTCACAGGGACAGGGTGCCACAAAATCTTGATAGGAACATCTTATCAACCTAGAGTCATCAGAAACTTTTTTTCAACTGGATGTCAGATACATACAAGAGTGTTTTCAGGCACAGAGGGTCTTGAGTTGATGTTACTGGGGTTCAGATTTGAAACCCCCAAACCTTACCCTTGATGTACTAAGTTTCTTAAGCTAAGAGAATCTGAGAAGCGCTCATAAGCAGGAAATTCTTGTTGACTTCTTTTTCATTTTTCCCCAAGTCCATGACATGCAAGCTAGAAGCATTTCTGATCATAAGCTCGTTCCGCTGTGACAGATGCCCTCACCTTCCTGGAGGAAAAAAGTATCCTCTCTCCGCACACGAGATGTTCAAAGATTAGTCTCAGTGGGCCTCATTGAGTTTATTATGTCCTCCTCCTCCTCCAGTTACTTTTCTCCACCACTGAGCATTTCCCAGCAAAGGCACAAAAATATTCAACGGAAGCCATCTCTTTGGGTTTTCATTCCTTTTGAAGGCTCCTGTATCTGTAAGACTTATATAAATGAATATGCTTTTTTTGCTTGTTATTTTGTTCTTGCCAGTTTTCTTTTTTACCCAGGCAGGGTCTCTAAGAGGACTGGGGGATAGAACCCTGAGAAGTCACTAATCTCTAAGGCCAGACTGCTACTAGCCTGTCACAGAATGATACGTGAGTTGTCAAGTCTAGCATGTACGGTAGCCAAAAGCATAGCTGCAGGAGAGGACATGTGCTCCAGGAAGAGAAGTGCTCAGTGTGAGAGGCTGCTACTATGAATAAGTATCAGCCATACAAAAAGGCTTGGCCTCGGGAAAATGGCCAGAATGCAAATTCAAAGAACTTGTTTTCTACAGACAACAGTGGTCCCTTTTTAAGAAACTATGGAGGCTTGAGTCCCCACTCTATGAGCTAATCCTGGTCCAGAGTATATAGCTGCCAGCCATTGGATGGCACAGAGGACATGCAGGAGAAGTGACGGGCTCCTGTACACCAGTAACTCTTGCTTCAACAAGAATAGAGTGAAGCGTCTTGGCATATTCTCGCAGTGCTGTGCAGCTAGCTGGGACGCTAGGGAGATAGACCCAGTCATACTGTCTTTAAAGAGTGTACTCCCATGGACCCACAGATTTATGCAAATGTGCTTACAGAGATCTAGCTCATATGTATTCTCTGAATGTATAAGCGTGAGTATGTGGGTACCATCAGTGATGCCTCAGGCTATGCTGTAACCCAGAAACATTTGTTGTCTTTGTTTTCCATTTAATACAATGGCTGTTATTAGCTAGACTGTAGAAATTATGAGAAGAAAAGCATATTCTTTAGCTGAGCTTTGTCACTAGAGAGTTAAACCAAGGCAGCTGCCTTCAACAGAGGCACACATCCTCAACCTGAGCTGATTCAACTCTCTTGACTGATAATGATGCTGACTGCAGACCGTTTTTTTTTAATCCTCCCAAATGGTTCATTCAATCAACCACAAATTTGATTAACTTTTGATTTTTTTTTTTTTACTGAATTAACTAAATTTGCATAACAGTGATATGACTGTGTGTGGAGCCTTCCTGGCTGCTCTGAGAACAGGAATGTGTAGACCTCTATGAGAAACGGAGAAGAACAAATTGGGATGCTGACAGACATTGGGCTTTGTTATTTATTTTAAAATATATGTATGACCACAAAATGTTTTCTGAAAAAAATCATATAGGAAATAGAGTGTTCTCTTTCAGGAAGCTTTGGAGACCAATGTGAATATAATGTAGGCTCATGGGACAGCTCTGTGGAGAATGCCATACCAAGCAGACAGACTTGAGAAGTTCCAGTATAGTTGGTAGAGGGTGGATGTTTATATCTCATGTATTTTATTTTATTTATTCACTTATTTCAGGGGCTCTAAAACAGCTCCCTTGCTCAGATGTCACTTTCCTTATTTAAAACATGATTTTGTTTGGCATGCAAAATAAGTTTCATCACAAAATTTACGTACATCCACAGCGTTACACTCTCTTCATATTCTCTCTCCCCACTTCTCTGTCCTCCTCTCCAATCCTGTGGACCCCCCAAGTAAGTCCCCTCTTTCTTTCATGTCATGCGTGTTTGTATATATTGTATATTCATACAATATATATATATATTTAAATGCATATCTGCATTAGGTTGAGTTAAAGCATATAATGTTCTGTCTTTCTTACCTCTCTATTATCCTCTTTTGTTGGCATCTACATTTTCAATAAACTCCCAAGGTGATTTCAGGTGCAGGAAAGTAGCGAGTCTTACATATAAGCACACTTGTAATGGACAGACATCTATCAGTATAGATCTGTGTGGCTAGACAGATGATAGATAGATATGACATAGATGACAGATACAGATATTATATAGACCAGTATATATGCATTAGGAAATTACAAATGACAACATGACTCACAATGCTTTGGGAGATTTGCTACAAGACTGATTTCCCTTATTTTATAGATTGTTGCAATTTTATAACACATTTACAGTTATCTATCAGGCTTTAGATGAAAAATTAGGTGGCATTTTGAGGCTTTTATCTCCTTGGTCCACTTGCCAGCCAGAAGCATCTCTTTCCCATGTGACAGGTGGCAGGACACCCTTCTCTGAGGTTCAGCACCGGTTGCCTGTCTTTATATTAATTTAGCTGGTCTTTTGTTGAGCGTCACATCCTTATTAGGAAGGCTTGAACTTCAAACAGTCATCTGAGTGTGTTGGGGGTGGGGTGGGGTGGGGGAGGAGGAGATATCAGCTTGGATGTATCCCTTGCTTCAACCTTAATGTCTGTGTTTATAGACAGGGAGGCAGTGAAGCACTGCTTGGAACCCCACGCCTCCCAAGAGCTCATGAATCTCTCCCTTTCACTTACACCGCAGGGATATTAAACACATTATTCTGTTTTGATTGAACGCCAGTAAAATTAAATCCCATCTTTCCATCTGCAGCGCCATGCCGGGACCATTGCCTTATGGAACAGGAGAGAGTGCCGGCGGAGGACGGAGCGCATCAGAATACCCAGGCTCAGTCACTTGCTCGTGGATTTTTTTTTTTTTTCCTTCCTTGGCACAAATCTCAACATCTGCTCTGTCTTCACCTCCCAGACACCCTGACAGGTGTAGTCATCTTTAAAAACGCCACTAGGAAGGCAACATATGGGAGGTTGACAGTGAATAAAAGAGAGAGCCATGACGAGTGGGGGTGGGGCTCCGCCTCTGATCTCTCAGCCTTGTAACTATTTGTTGAGTAAGCTTTGCTTTCCGCGGGCCTCGTCCGTCTCTCACTGTCCCATTGGCATGCCTGGTACAGAATTCTGATTTCACTCTTGCCTTTTCCAGCTGTTTCGCACCATTTAGCCTCCTCCCTGTGCCTTGCCCCCCAGAGAGAGGAAAGTTAAATGATGTTAATCTGCCAAATATTTCTGATCATTAGGAACCCATCAAAGTCAACGTAACCATCAGAGGAAATTAATTGCCAAAAAAGACAGGGTTAGAGAGGATCCTAAGGGTAGGGGAGAAGAGGTAGGCAGAGGGGCCTTCGTTTCTCCTGTGTGATCCAGAGCAGGTTGCATGCAGCCGGAGGACACTATAACAGGTCAGCCCCGCTTTCCCCCACACTTAATGAGAAGAACAGCCCCAGAATATCAAGCGGAGGCTTGATGAAGACCAGCAAGGGACTCACTTGATTTCGTGTCTCTCTCTCCTTCCCCACCCTCTGGGGGGATTTTTTGGTTATTTTTTAATTCCAGTTCAAAATAGAGGTTGAGGAGGAAAGAAGCCCCCGCAGGCCTCCTGCAGGAAAAACCATTAATAATTAATACCCAATAATAATCAAATCCATGGGAGACTCGTTACAAGGAAAGCCTTGACAGACCAGCGACGGATGCCAGAGCTTTATGTCTTCTTTGGCATGCAGGGCCGGCTCAGCGGGGATTTGAGCGCACTTTCGCAGTGACAACAAAAGGATAAATAGCAGGTTTGCTCACGGAAGAGGCTGATTCATCCCTATAGGGTTTTTTTCATTTTAGGTTTATGGCTTGGTGGGGAATTTCTCTTTAATTGGGATTGTAATATAACGATGGGACCTGTCGGCATTTACAAGAGAGATGGGAGAGTAATTCCTCCTCACGTGTTTGCTGTTGTTATTCCAACAGTGGCTCCTTTAGGATGTTCTGTGTAAAAGAAGTGGCAATTGGGTTGATCAGAGACAAAGAAAACTGGGGTGGGAGAAAAGGAGCCTAACCAGCCCCACCAGCAACAACAGGACCCACCAGGAGCTAGTGAGGGCTTGCGACTCAGGTTCCTGAGTGTTTAGGAAAAGCTCTTCCTCATCTCTGAAGAGCCTTAGAGTAAGTATTGTCTCATGGAATCTTCGCAGACACCCCTTGAGGTAAATGTTTCAGCCCCATTTTCTACATGAGAAAACCAAGAGAAGTTAGGCCATTCCTTCCAAAGTCCTTAATAAAGGACACGGTTGGAATTCCATCCCAGGAGAGCTGTCTGGGAAATCAGCTCCGACTGGCTTTTCTTTGTAGATGGGGAAATATGCCTTTTCATAGGAGAGCCTGTTGTTAGAAACCTGGTTTTCCTAGACACAAGGAATCTGTAGCCAGCTACTCATCGTTTTATAAAGTAAGTGCAAATGTAGCCATCCTGGCAGAAATCAAGATTTTTAAGGACACCTGTGCCCCTCCCAGCTAGCAGACAGTGAAGACAATGGATCCCTGTAGGAACCGGAACTTTCCAGGAGTCTTAAGTTTAGAGAAGGAAGACGCTGAAGCCCAGCGCTCGCCAGAGAAGAAGCTTGTCTCCCAGAGTGACAGTTCACAGTTCTGACAGCTTTTCAGACCACCTTGCAGAAAAATGGCACCCAGACGGCGATGATGAGTGGAGCCACACCCTGTCCTCTTTTTATTTCCTGTCAGGACCCCAAAGACTGAGACTGGGGGACATCACCAGACCTCTTGGTTTCTCTTCTCAACTTACTAGGGAATTTCTCTTTAACTGGTATTGTAACATAATGATGGAATCTGTCAAATGAATTGGAGAAATCTTTCTCTGCTTTTCTATTTAGCCTGCCAAGGATGAGTATGGGGTCTGAATCTGTCTTATTAAGGCTGTCAGGACCTATGTGGTGACCCTAACAACTCTGGTAACAAAATGACCAAAGCTTCTTTATCCAAAAGCCCCACAGAGAAAGCAGCTGGGGTCACTGTGGGAACCATATTCTGCCCATAAGTTCATCCAGAAGATGTAAGGCAGTGGGGGAAACCAGGCTAGAGAAACGACAGGCCGATTCAAGGAGCCCAGAGCAGCCATTTCCACATAGCCAGTTCAGCCCTCCCCTCACTGGAAGCTGACCTCGACCCAGGCCAGGCTTGTGGACACCCAAAGGGACTCTTCAGTTCCAATTTTGTATTTTCAATCTAGAAAACATTTGAACTGAACAATGAATATTGGAAATAGCACAATTAAACCCAGTAAATGTGGCATCAAAATTTATCAGGTAGGACATTTATATATTAACGTATTTGTTCTTTATCTCTTATTTTCAGGGAAATCTGGTTATATCACTATCTAATCTCTCTCTCTCTCTCTCTCTCTCTCTCTCTCTCTCTCTCTCTCTCACACACACACACACACACACACATTTCCTTCCTCTTCCTCTTCTGGAGCCGAGGCTGTGTTATTAGCCTGTTTGGGGAATTTTTGCTACATATCCCTGTTTCTATAATCAACATATGTTGTTTTTATACTTTGTCTACAGATTTTATTTGTGTGTGTAGCTTGTAGGTAACCCACGTGTATTTGTAAGCAATTTTCTTTCCTTAGTTGATCAGTGTTGGGTTAATTCAGACCTCTAGAGACATCAGTTTTATTATCTGCCGGCCATTCTATTGTATGATGAAACCACGGTGAGTGCAGTTACCTCGTCATGTTGGTGATATTTAAGTTCATTTAAGACTTCGTTGTCAAAACCAATCCTGCAGTAAGCAGCAATGCACACATCTAGGTGGTACATGTGCAAGCCACCCTGTGGAGGGCGGCCCTGGGCTACCAGGAACCTCTGTCCTTGGTTATATGGAGAATGCCAAAGCGCCTTCCAAACTGCCAATTCATACTCACCAGCACAGGCTGACAATTCACATCTCCTTGAGCTGTGGTTTTAATTTGCACTTTTTGCTTCTTATTAGATTGCTTTAAAGCAAAAAGCACTAAACCTCCCTTAATGTCTGTCATTGAGAGTTCTGTTTTTACGAGTTCAAATATGTCTCCTATTTTCTATTAAATTATTTTTTTCATTCTAAAATGTATATTCTAGTCAATAATCTTTATGCATACAAATGATTTTATTTTCTTTATATGTTCAGTTGTAAAGGTTTAACTTCAATGAGGTCTAATTTGACTATGTTTCTTCCCTTCACAGTTTGTTTTTGTGTTACCTTTCTCCCTCTACTGTAAATTTATAATATTTTTTTGTATTTTTCCTCTGAGAATGAATGTTCATTTTTGTGTTTATGTCTTTAAGTGTACACGGGCTTAATTTTTATGAATGGTGTGGGCACAGGTGTCGCACAGGGATCAGCAGTCCTGTGTCATCTGTTGTTTCTGCTAGTTCCACCGGCTTAAAATGCCGCCTGTCCCCGGCTTTACCCGCCACCAAGCATCTGTCCCGGGAATGTCTGGCTGCCCCCAGGTGCTTCTGGCCACCCTCAGGCTAAGGCCTCACCCTCTGTGTTTCCCGGTATGTGCTGATGAACACGTGCAAGCACTTTGCTCTGTCAGATCAGTCTTAACATTTTACTTGATCAACTTCCGATAAAAAGTCTTTTATCACAAATTTCCTTTGAGTTTTTCCTTTTTACGAGAATTTTGACCTTCACATAACAGCTTGTTTAATACATCTTTGTCAACTGTTAACCCCCCTTCATATAATTCGCTCTATTTTAAAAGATTTCTTGATCATGCTCATTAAGGAGCCTTATACAGTTTCCATTTTCTGTTTTCTGATGATGTTTAAGGGCATCTTTCTTTTCCTAATTTGAGGAAAAAAACCCCCAAAACTTGCATTGGTCAGAGCCCCCACTTTAAGAGTGTAACACAGAGTGTTCAATGTATAAAATACATTCCTCTCCTGATCCCAACCCAGGAAATCGCCCACCTGCTTCTGAAACTCATACAGTATAACCTTTCTAGAATTTCATATGACTAGCCTCATGCACGTATAAAATCACACCATTTATAAAATTAGTTGCATCTGGTTCATTTCCAGCATGTGACTGATTAACATTTACCTCTCAATTGCTCTGCATTAAGGACTAAGTCAAAGGCACGCCACGTGAGGAAACTAGCGTAATTCTGATCTGCATTCTGAACACTGGTAGTTGTCCCCACAGATAAATGTACTTCCCAACCCTCAGCAAAGAAGCATCTCTGGCCCAAGAGAACGGCTTTCATGTGGTGCCAGCCACAATAGGTTCACCCATGATATAACTCTTGTACCTAAAACTTAGGGAGCATCCGGGAAGAGAGGGAGGAAAGATTCTAAGAGCTGGAGGACCAGTAAAAGTGCTGTGAGATTGTGTCTCCTGGAAATGACAGAGAAGCTTCACACATGACACCTCAACAATATGGCTAACTAAGCCAGACATGAAGAAGTACAACCCAAATAGACGTATTTACATGGAAGAGGGAAATATCACAGGGCCCCACTCATAAACAAAGCACTACAGACAACTAAGGGATGCTGAGATCAAGTGGGATCAAGTGGATATCCAATACCAGTGGTTAGCGCTGAAATCATTTACGTGTGAGCAACACTGAATGGACTCAGAAGGTTGTATTCATATATTTATGCCTATGCATGTGTAACAATAATAACTTAAAAAGAGAAAGCCAGGGATTTTAGAAGGTGTGCAAGGCATGGGAAGAGCTGGAGAAAGGAAAGGGAGTGAATGGAAATGATGTGATTACATTTTAATTTAAAAATTAAAGTGAGAAATGTTGAAGCAAAAAGAGAAAGGAGGAGGAGAGAAAGCAGGCACTTATTCTGTGCCCAGCCTTAGGGGAAGGTATGCAGCACTTCACCTTCATGTGTGAAGTTAAGGGAAGTTCTTGATAATGACCTTTATTCATTCTTCTTAATTTGGTGAAAACTTTTATGATGATTTTGTATTGAAGCTAACGAATGTGTTTTTTTACTCATCTATTTAAGTAGTCATGCTACTTTTTTCTTTTCTTTTATTATTATAGCCTTTTGAATGTAAAAAATTCCAACTGAAAGGTCTCAAATTTTCAGTTCAGGGGGAACACTGAAATGGATCATCAGAGGAAATAAATTATTGGAAGAATTGTTAACACCACAGACAGGTAACAGCATGGTGGGGGTTTTGAAGAAAGGAATCTGAACCCTTTAAACAGAAGTGAGGGCATCTTCTTTAGCTCTTTGAGTGGGGAGTGGTTTTACAGCAGGTTTTTCAGACAGACTCTGCAGACAGTAAGAAGGGAAGGGCATGTATGGCCTTCTATACATAAGGGGACAGGATGTACGGCCATCAATAACCCCTTCAATGCAAACTCACTTCCACGGGTGAGAAGTCCTGGTAGAGGTGCACAGACAGAGCTCTCAGTAGGGCTGCTGTAAATCTATGTGAGAGGAGGGGCTGCTGCAGGTACTGTAGTCTGGATTCACATTAAATTCTTAAACCAGCACCCACTCAGATTAAGCAACCACAAGGTATTATCTTTCTTGTATATTGTTAGATTCAGTGACTGAAGTTTAAGAATGTTCGCAGAAGATGCTAATAATCCCTGCTGAGGCGTGATCATAATAAGTTTGAGGTCCCTCTGGACCGTGAAGTGAGACTCTGCCCTTGCAATGATCTCAACTTGCATTTCTATATAGTGGGGTATCGGTGTTCTAACTGTGGTAGCTTTGTGTGCTTTTGTAGCAGAGTACTGTGGAAAAATAAATTGGGAAGGACTCCCTTATTTTCTAAAAGTTAAAATTTAATATCGATAGTATTTCTATCTTACATTTTGATGGAATAACAGGTGAATCCACTTAGAATAGTAGTTTTCTTAGTTAAAATTAAACTATAACATTAGTGAGTATATATATATATATACATATATATATATATATATTACTATCCAGTGTATTATACAGTGTATATTATTACACATGTATTACTAATCTGATACAGTATCACCTCCTGAGTCAATCTTGGTGATATTAATCAAGTACTGTGTATATTGATCTATTATATTTGATTTACTCTCATAAAGTCGATCATTATATTTTCTTAATATCTATAGAATTTGTAGTGATGTCTCACTTTCATTCCAGTTTTGGTAATCTCATTTAAGTCATGATGGGGGCAATATTGTTTATATTTTCACACATCTCCTGACTGTTTTCTATCGATTTTCCAACTGCAATTGTAAGTTTGTTTAGAATTATATAATTTACTTAATATATTTTGAGATGGTTATTAATGCATATTTCTTTTAAACTGTTATCTGTTTCCATGAATTGGCCTTTTAATCATTACTAAATGCCCCTGCTTACTTTGGTAATAAAAAAATAAGAATATCCTTAAGTATCTGTGGGTTCAATATCTTTAGATTCCCACAAGCTTGTATTGAAAGTGATTTTTTTTTTAAAGTAGCATCTGTACTGAACACATAGTTTTTTCTCTTTACTTCCTTGACAATACAGTGTGATGACTCTTTATATAGCATTTGCATTGTGTTAGGTCTTATCAGTAATCCAGAGGTGATTGAACGCTTGTAAAGAGGGAGAGGGCAGAAGTTATATGCAAATGTTGTGTCATTTTATCCAAGAGGCTGAGTATTTGTAGGTTCTGGAGATCTCCCACAGACATCAAGGCTAAGCTGTGTCTTTGTTTTGAAAGTGACTGGCTGATAGCACCTTAAGCTTCTTTTGTTGAATCTCTTCAAGGAATAGCTGTGTGTGTGTGTGTGTGTGTGTGTGTGTGTGTGTGTGTGCCCCCAAGGTTAATACTGTCTTCCTTGATTAATAGCCACCTCATTCACTGAGGTAGAGTTTCTCAATTAAACCCAGAGCTTGCTGATAAGTCTAGCCCTGCTAGCCAGCTTGCTCTAGGGATCCGTCACCTCTGCCTTCTGAGAGCTGGAATTATAGATGGACCATCATGTCCACCCAGCATCAACATGGCTCCAGGGATTCAAGCTCAGTTCCTCACACTTACACAGCAAGTGTTTTAGTCTCAGCCACCCACCCAGACCTTCTGCTTACCTTTCAGTATTCAGTTGAGGCCTAGTACAAAGCACTCACTCTGGGCTCTGGTTATTCTGAATTTGAAACTTGAGTCCAAAGACATTTTGGGCACTTAGATATTTTCTAGCTGTGTTTGTGAGCGAGCCATTCACTTTCCTATGCGTCTATTTCCTCATCTGTAAAATGCCGATAATAATAATGAGACCGGATACAGGTCAGGGAAATTAAGGTAACATGAGAAGGAAAGAGGCCTCTTACTCCAGGATGTAGTTTCTATTTCCAACTGACTGACAATAAAAAACTTCAATATAATTGACAGGATCAAGATTGCTGACAGAGATAGTATTCCTTTTTCCAAGAGACATCTCAAACAAGGCTGTGAAGAACAGATAAACTATGCTTGCTTATGACCAGAGCACATGTGACCTCATTACCCCCTCTCTTCCCTGAACTCAGGAGGCCACCTTAAAAAGGGAGTAAGTAGACAAGAGAAACAAGTAAACCAACTCATATTTTACTCCATTCTAACACTTTACTTAATTTTTACAATTTGTTTTACTCTTTGAGTATGCTTGTACATTACATTTCTTAAGCAATTTAACTCCAAGAGCCACATGGTCACATAGTAGCCATTGTCAAGATATGTAAGGGCTGGACTCCCTCTTGAGAAGCCAATACCATCTCAGTTTATATTCTGAACCTTTACAGTATAGAAGGGCTCTCTCCTTGTCCATGTGCACTTAAATCTAAGATACGTACTATCTCCTAAATCTGTATCATAAGCTTATTCATTAGCTTTGCTCCACTGACTTCTCACATTCTTTTCTGCAGCTTGTCAAGGCCCTGGCTTTTCATAAAGGGAGAGAGTCAGATGAATATCGCACATGTTGTAAATGCACATGTGGTATGCACTCCTTTTATCAGGTACAGAACTGTGCACACTGAGAGCAGTGGGAATGAATATTTTTTTAAGGTATCTTTATGGTTTACTTATCGTCTTGGTCACTTCTTTCTGTCTGTGATAAAACACTGTAGCCAAGGCAATTTGTGAAAGGAAGCATTTAATTTAGTTCATAATTTCAGAGGGTTAGAATCCATGATGGTGGAGTAAAGGAACAGATTAGATCTTACGTCTTGATCAATAACAAGACATAGAGAGGGGAGGGAGGATCGATGGATGGATGAAGAGAGAGAGAGAGAGAGAGAGAGAGAGAGAGAGAGAGAGAGAGAAATAGTGTGAGTCTTTTGAAACCTCAAAGCTTGGCTGTGGTGACACACTTCCTCCAACAAGGGCACACCTCCTAATCCTTCCCAAACACTTCCACCAACAGGGGACAAAGTATTTCTAATATGTAAGCCTATGGGGTCCATCCTCTTCCAAACCACTACACTTATTTTTGAGTCCAATCCTCTTTTAACCCAGGCCTTGAACCCTGTTATCCCCACAGCTAAAGTTATGTAAGTCACATCTGTAGACACAGCCTCCCATATCTGAGACTAGTCCTAACTTTCAAGAAAACAAAACAAAACTTCAGGGGCTCCTACTTAAGTCTAGTTCTCACCCGGTGTCCATTTAAATAAGCCAAAAAGGTACCTGCTTTTGCTTTGGGTGCTCACAGCTCCTTCATTCTTAGCTGTTTCATATCCCTCCTAGATTTAAAACTCTGCTGAGCTCTAGTGGACTTTGGAATGGGCCTAATCTCCCTGGACTCCCTTATAATTAATGTTTGTAATTAGCAAAAACACACTACAGAGATTTGCAACACAATATGCCACACATGGACATAACTGGACCAAAGCACATTCCCCCTGGTTTGGAGGCCTCCAGGATCTGAGAATCAGAGGCATGTACAGACCTCTAAGAGGGCTAATAAGGCATGTAAGGATTGGGTAATTAATGGATCCAATGTCATCTTGGAAACTGTTATGTAAGAGCTTCTCCTCAGTCCTGCATCTTGTAACACAAATTTCTTGATGGGAGATGATGCTCATTCCTTCATGTTTTGTTCAAGTATCCCTCCTGGGGGACCTCTGAAGAGGTCAGAGCTTTGGCTCCCCATGTCTGTATACCTGCAGCTTTGCAAGCTAAATCTTTATCGACAAGGTGCTTTGTCACTGTGTCACTGAGCTACTTCTCCTAAGAAGCAAGGTGCCTTGGGGTAGAGTGGAGACAGCATTCCTGCTTAGTCTAAGCTGAGGAAGAAGGAAGTGTTCATTTCTTCCTCCCATGGGTCTCCCCAGCTTTATTTCTCTGAATCAGTCATGAAGGCAACCATGCAGAAGGTATTAAGTAAATCATGGGAATTCATTAAATATTTGCTGGGTGGATGAATCTTTTATTCAAAATACTAATTATTATTAATAGTTTTAATAGTTCTGGTTCACACTGGAGTTCCTGTGGACTCCCGTTCATTGGTTTGGCTAATGAATAGGGATGAGAACAAATTCCACTCGTCAGAGGAAAGCTAGATAGTTCTGATATGAAAAGGAACCAGCCCTTACTGGATCCATCATCAGAAATGTCTGTTTGAAATACTTTACTGATGTTACATCTTTGCTCCTTTTTAACATGGGTAGTTTAAAACTGATACGATAGTCTTGCAACTTGTAAAGGATGAAGGCAACCCTTAAGCTATAAGCTTGCCTGTCTATGTCTGAGTGATCGAAGTGACCAACTAGGTGGCTGCTCGTCTAACAGTTCCTGAAGGATCGTGTCCTGACTCCTCATTATCTGAGATTGGGCTGGTTCCCATGCATCCTGAAGGCCATTCCTCTTCTCAAGGCTTCCAATTCCAGACCAATATTTCCATGATTTGAAAGCTAGAGAAACACAAACCAGGAATATAAAACAGGAAAGAAGAAAAAGGAACAAGATAATTCTATTGTTTAATTTTCTAACTGCAACCAAATACCAGACAAGAAGCAATTTAGAGGAAGTAGGCTCTATTTCAGCTCAATTTCAGTGGAAATTTGCAGTGTGACTTGTATCTCCTCAGATCCTGGAGCAAAGAAAGTGACTGGGCTGGAACCAGGCCAGCAAGAACCTATACGCTCGTCCCCAATGACCTACTCTGGTCAGCCATCCCTAACTTCTTAAATGTCCCTCAACCTCTCCAGACAGTGCTACCTGCTGGAAACCAAGTGTTAAAACACAGAAGCCTAGAAAACAGTTCACAGAGTTTTTGTTAATTTTCTTCTTTGTTTACAGTTGTTCTTGAAGACAAAGATAAGCATCACAGCTTCCGATGTCCTTTGTGACTTTGTGTATCATTGAACTCTGCATCTTATTTTGCCCACCAGTAAGAAGGGAATGGTTGGCACTTGTGGCAATCATGTGAAATGCATTTGAAGACCCTAAACGCTTCACTGCCTGCAAATATCAGTAATGCGACAGAAATGTCTGCTGTGAGGAAATTTGATGTCCATGTTGTGGGGACATTTGAAAGACAGAAACACAGAAAACTAAACGCATCAGAAAACTTGCTCTGCCACTGCTCACCCCAACTCATTAGCTAACAAGAAGGAAAGCCTACAGTCCACCCAATCTATGGAAAGGCTTCCTGCAGTAGCAAAAAGACCTCATGTGCAGGAGGAACAACCAGTCACAGCGTAGTTGCATGATCTTGTGCAAAACACACTAGGTTGAGAGGATCGTTCTTCTGCCAAGTAGACCTATACTAAATAGTCAACAAACCCTCCTTGGTGCTGAGTGACGATGTTTAAAGATGGACAATGATCCTGGCCAATATTGTCTGGTAGCATGATCTACAGAGATGGAAAGCTGTTATTCTGCACCCTCAGATGTGTTTCTTTAGTGAACTATTTGTGGCTGTTTAGCCTCTGATATGTGGCTCATGTGACAGTAAAACCTTTACCTTTACTCTGTGTAAATTAGTTTAAATAGCTGCACATAGCTGGTGGCTGGAGGACTGGACAATGCAGTCTGTGTTGGTTGTTTCTCTAGTTGTTGTCACCAAGCACCTGACAAGAAACAACTTAAGGGAGGAAGGATGTATTTCAGATTACAGTTTGAGGGGATACAGTCTGCAACAGCGAGGAAGGCATGGTGGGAAATGGTTCCATGGTGGTGGGAGCTTCTTCACAACTCAGAGCACCAGTAGCAAAGAAAGAGAAATGCTGGTATTCAGCCAGGTCTCTCTGGTCACTTCCTCAAAGACACATTGAAAAGTGAGGTCAAGAATGTTCTACATGCTTCTTAATGCAACCAAGTTGACAATCAGCTCTGGAAAAGATTGGTGTTCACCCCACACTTCTGCCTTCTTCAGCCCCTGGTTGATGGTTTACCTTTGGATTCTGCCCTTCACTCCCTGGCCAAGGCAGGAACCGTAAGGAATCCTTGCCTCAGACACAAGTCCAGCGGATCCTGGGGTACCTGATATCTGCTCTGGGATGGCTATTTCTGTATCCCCAACCAGTTATCTCCAGCTACTTCGTAGGAACAGACTTCAGTGCCCTCCTTACCTACAAGAATCCTAAATTCTTCGCCAGGCGTTTTGCTTTTATTCAAAGTTTGCACACCTCTTGCCTCCTGGATTGAATTTTGTCTCTTTTCCCTCAAATAAGAGCTGGATAGTTTTTTTCTTAGATCAAGCTACAATGTTGCCAAAGATTTGACTTGAGGAGACAAACAATTGTTGATTCACCCCAGTTAGGGAACTGATGACAGACCAAAGAAAAAAAGCTTGGTTAGTGAACCAGTGAGTTATTGGAATTATAGGAGAATATGGGCCAGGGGTTATGGGAGCACGGATGCTTCAGAGGCAGATGTGTCACCAAAAACTTAACCTAGCATGGGTGCCAACTCACAAGAGTCCCCTGCATCATTTGCAGTCACTTTGGCTGGGAAGAGTCTCCTCCCTCCCATCTTGTTACTGTTTGCCTGATCTTTTTTCAGGAGCTTCTTGAGACTTGGAGATTTGTTTGCTTCCTCGGCCTTGCAAATGTCCCACCCTTAGTTTTAAAAGCCTCCATCAGGATGGGATGTTTCAAAGCATAAGAAATGCCTACACAATGGAGGTTTGCTGGCTGCCAGACTAATACTGACTCCATAAGATGTAGATTAGAACTATAGCTCAATGAGAGCCTAATGGAGTCCTGTGTGCACTGCCCCCCCATCCCCATGTGTCTTAACTCTAGCTTGAGTCTAAGTCCCTAATCATACAGGGCCTCTTCTTCCTCTTCTCAGGAACAGTGACTGCTAATCCTAACCTTACCTTCAACCAAGCTGCTGGATGTATGTGACCCTTCAATGCTAAGTGTCTCTAGGATTCTGAGGCACATTTTTAAGTTGTGCTGATGCCCGGCATTTGGTGGCTTATGATATGTGATTTAGCTACAAAATCCTCAGTTCCTTGTTCCAGGGACTTTCCAAGACTGACTGTTTCAGCATTTGGAATGTCTGTGACATTGACTTGATAAAGGTCACTTGTAGAGACAAAGTGAGTCCTGTGGTACCTGGAAGACACTGACTAGCTCATTATGGTACGATGCCTACCGAGGCTGTGCCCCCTCCATGGAGATGAGGCTCACGTGTGTTCACAACACTAATGATCCACTTGTGCGTGAATCTTTCCTCTAGACGGTTTGTCACCAAGGCTGTCCTATCCCGTAAAGCCGCGTGACAGAAAGCTGTTGACAGAGTATTAGAAAGAGCTCAGATCTTTAAAACCAGGGATATGACAGTGAATCTTTTCAGTTTCCCAATCTCTGAGGTCTGTGTCCTCTAACACGATTCCATTAAATCATAAAGATTAGAGCTTGTCAGGCCCTCTGTGTCCCTGTCCTCTGATTTGCAAAAAATGAATGGAGGATTTACTATTAATTTTTGTTGTTGCAGCTACAGAGCAAGCACCATTAACTATAGCTAAGCCATTAACCTGATTGGTATTAATCAGAAGTGTCCCATGAGCCACATCCATTGGAGAGGCCTGGATGCTTTTCAGTAAAGGGGCTTTGTGGAATCAAATGAGAATTGATTGATGACCCAGAGTGTATCCACAGGAGAAACCGACCACACTCTGGGTGTCTCTCTTTAATGAAACTACTGTTGTTCTCTGCATACAAAGAAGGCAAGGGGGTGTAATGGCCCTTTCCAAACCCACTTCGCCTGAAGGACTTCTTCACAGTGGGACTGAACTGTACTGATGTGTTTACTGTTTCAACCAGTTCTTCCTGAGGCCAGTGTTGCACATTTTTGACGTAGAGAAACAATGTCCTGGTGTGTGTGTTGGGGGTATGTGTGTTGAACCGGCTCACAGGCAACTAATGAGTAACCTGAGCATCTTTGTTCCCCAGCAGGTGTTTTTTGGGGGAAGACTTTGGTCCAGGTCTCCTATCAAGTCCAGTCTCTCCCATGGATGCTGTAGTCACTTGGACATTCCACACGGATGTCTGAGACAGCTGGCAAGGAATACAAAATCTCCAGCCAAGGCACAGGGACAAAGCAAGGAATCCACCAGGACCTTAAATCCATGACCTGACCTTGGAGTCTCTGGCACTGTTCTGTAATTTACTGAGCCAACCAGACTCAGGTGCTATGGATAGGAGAGTGAACTCCACAGAGAATGCCAAACATAAGCTCGTTCTTCACAGATTGCCAGTTCTGTTACCTCCTTCCCCACCCTCTCAATCAATTCTGATATTTGTAGCTTATTCTAAAAACTGTCATGAAACAAGTCTAAAAACTATGATGAACTTAGGTATTGGGACAACAACCCTGATTATTAAAAAGCATGTATATTTATAGCACAAACATGCTATAACACAAAATGTTATTTCCTACGAGAGACATTTTTTAGTTTGAAATATAAAATTAAGTTAGTAAAAAATTTTCAATAACTTAATACTTGTTGATCTGCCCTAATCCCTATTAATCTGCCTTTTCCCATGTTGCTCAAATATAGATACTGGCAACCAGGAGGGACCAAGGCACAGAGTCTGGCCTCTCTTCACACTGCCTTTTGTAAACTCCACGAGACAGTTAAGGGTTTGGGGGTTGGTTACATTCTATTTCAGAAAAAAAGTACTTAGAAAACATAGAGCAATAGATTACAAGATATATGAAAACACATGTTCCCAGCTGCCATGTCAAAACCAAAGTGTGTAGAAACTCAGGAGAGCCACAAAGCAGTAGAGGAAAAAAAAAACAGAGCAGATAGTAGGTTTTATGTGTGTCAGCAAACCAGAAGATTCTTTAGAACGGTTAGAGGTATTTCAGAGCTAAATCGAGAATCACTATATTCTCACACAATAAACACTCACTACAGGGGCTTGCACAGTCATTATGACCCCAAGGTAGAAATAAAAGCATGCCAAGTAGACTCTTAAAGAGACAAAATGGCTTATGATGTTGAAGACAAGGTTTTTGCACAGGAAATCCCAGAGGAAGGTGGGACTGACTGAAGATGGCCAAAGTCTCCAGTGCCGATGACATAGGTCACACTAACAGCTGCTGTCCACTCCACGCACAATAACTGCCATGTGCAGCCTTGGCTACGGGCTAAGTTTTTTGTGTTCAGCTTTCAATCTTTAAACTACACACTCTTTCCATGGAACAAAAGGGAAGTCACCTTTTTGCATTACCCAATGCTCATAGCATTAGTTACAAAGAGTACAGAGACCATTGTATCAAATAGTTTCAAAAAAATGTTTAATTAGCAGTTAACTGTTGGAGACACAAAGTAGCTGGCACTTTGTGTATTCTGTACCTCTCTAGCTTTCATTCAACATCTTCCTGTTGGGCCTTATGGCCGGGCGAGGGGCCTGTGGTCCAAACTCAAACCAAGCTCGAGTTTAGAGACCTGTCTTGGCACCTCTAGTTCCGCATAACTGTGACGCAGCATAGCCTATTCTGGTGATGACTCTGCCTAGTTACTGCTACGTATGAAAATCTTGCTGGCTCTCCCTGCTCTCTCCACTTTACCTCATACCCTATATCACCTCTCCTCATCTCCTAGACCCTCCCATTTACTCTCAGCCTATAAAAAGGTGGCTTGTAACAATAAAAGTGAGTTCCTGCTTCGACAGTTCTCCCAACTCAGTGTGTGTCTTTTCTCCTGGTGGGGGAGTGGTTGGGCCTGGCCATTGATACTCACCATCCCACTCAGCCCTGAGGGAAACAGGCTGGTCCCGAACCCGCTCAATGACTCGTTCTGTTGGAATGCCCAACATCTTCCGTCCTTGTTCTCATGGTTAGAATGGGCAGGGGCAACCATACTGTAACATGGAGGTTGCATGACCTTGACTAAGGCTGATGATGATTTGGGTAAGAGTACCAGTCTAATTGGGCAAATAGAATTCTCCTCCTTGGGAATCAGAACTGAGACTATGCTCATTTGATCTGTCCTAACTCTTCAATGGTGAGTTTTAATATCAGTATTTTTTTTTATATTGTTGAAAACATTGTGCTCTGAAGACAGGGAAGTTGATCAGTTGTGGGAACTAGAGATGGGAAATTCACAAATGAAGGGGGGAAGAAGAACTCAGAGAGGCAGAAGGACTCCATAGATCTACTTGCTCCATTTATGTCATGAAGTTCCTTATGAAACATCTATATTTCTTAGGCTATATGCCATCTTTTTGCTAACACTGGCTAAAAGGAGTTGTTTTTTTTTTTTTTGTGAAAAATGTTAGCTGAACAGTGCACTGAATGTGCTGTGGTATCAGATGTGCAAGGGAGGATCACTTACTAATTCAATAAATACTTACTGAGCATGTGCTATATGCCAGGTACCACAAGGAGTGGAGTCAGAGAGACATCAGAATGAAGCTGATGGAGATCTCTGGCTCTTCTATACTAAACTTTACCAGAGAAACATGTGTTGTTGACAAGAAGTCAGTGTTCAGATATGCTAGCCTGATTGTTTTCAGAAACTTTGAGGCTAAATAGACATATGGCAAGAGGGCTAGACCTAAAGGAGAAGGTCCCTAGTCTCCTGCCACCTGATACAAAAACATTCTACACCGACTCAAGCTGTGCTTCTGAAGCTCTAGCAACTTTACAGTCACCTAAAAACCATAAACCATCACTTCTCCCAAACTTGAGCTTCTTCTTCAGTTGATCTGAGGTAGATTTTGAGGGTATGCACCTCCATTAGTCTTCTAGGTGATACTGTGAATCCTAGGGTACTCTTCAAGTATCCATAGTATATAGAACATGTGACATAGTCACTGGTGAATATATGTTTACAGAATTAGCACCTGCCCATTACCCCCCAGAAAAAACAGAAGAGGAGAGAACACCTTTACAAACATCAATTAACAGATATAAAATTGTTGTATGTCAAAACACCTTAACAGTATCAAGCTTTAAAAAGGAATGGAATATAGTTCCATACTACAATATGGATGGAGCTTGAAGACATGGTACTGAGTGAAAGAAACCAGTCACAAAAGGCACATATGGAATGTCTAAAAAATAAAGTTTATAGATTCAGCTGATCTTTGTCAGGGGGCACAGGGTATGAAGAGTAGAGAGTTGATGATAATGGGTATCTTATAGAATGACGAAAATGTCCAAAATTGGATAGTGGTAACATCTGACTTCTTTCCTAATCCATCATTAGGTTGATGGTAGAGATTCCTGTAGCAGAAGACAGATTAATAAGAGAAAAGTATTCAGGTCTTTTAAACAAATTCCATATGACTGAAGCTTTCAGAAATGAAGACCCAATGAAACAGGGAAAACTAATTTCACTTAGATTGGCGAAAGGCTCTCTGTCATGTGGTGGTAATATAGGAGGGAGCCGTCATGAGAAGCTGAGACTGGAAAGAACTCCATCATGTGAAGCTGAAGCTGGAGATAGTACCATCATGTAGAACTGAGATCTAAAGGAACATCATCATGGGAGGTGAGACAAGAGGGTACACCATCCTGTGGAGATGAGACTAAAGGGCTCACCACCATGCAGAATGGTGGCAGAACAATGGTGTAATACAAACAAGGCTTAGGTTTGATTCTCGGTGCCACAATAAGTAAACCAGAGAGAATTTAGCAAGGCCTGCTTGCTTTAATTCTTCTTGGTGCTCCTGTGTGGCAATTTTTTCCTTTCTTGTGTAGGCAAGACATCCATCAAATGAAGGTCTTCAGGAGCAAGAAGGTAGGGAGACAGTCTGGAAGTGACCATTGTGGACTTTATGCTCTACTTTGGGGAACAGCTGCCTGCTTCTTAGGTTGGCTCAGTATTCTTCAGCATAAAACACTCAGTATGCCAAGATGAAGGATGGGGGTAAAGCATGTCTCCAGCCCCATCAGCAAAATATCTCTGTGAATAATCTAGAGACTCTGGAGTGTACAATTTAAAAGACTATGTGCATTGTACTTCAATAAATCTCTTATTAATTATTTCAAAGGCTGTGTGATCCATCTTGAGAACAATGATGGCTGTTCTAGCATTTCTAGTGAACTTGTAGTTACCAGAGTGGCCTAACCCTGACCGCAGACTTCCTTCCACCAGACACTGAAGAAAGTAACTGTGGTCTAGAATCCTCTCTAGAGTCCTTTCTGATCTTGAGATTCTGCAATGACTAGATCAACAAGGAGACTGTGATATTAAGTTCATGATCAACTAATACATACCAGGTTCTACAGAGTGGTAGATGGTAGAAAACACTGTTTATCCCATAAACTTTTATGGGTGACAGGCATCACTGTTGTCCTCTAAGAAATACTTTAGGCAATTCCTGATCCCTTAAATTGTATGAATATACAGTGCCTGCGCACACACACACACACACACACACACACACACACACACACACACAATTTAAATAATTGTATAAACTTTGTGTGGGCTCTGTTGAGCTGCACTTCTGACATGTCTACTTCCACAATTCATGTTCATATCACTACTGCCCAGAAATTCTACAAAGACATGGTTCGGCCAGATTCTTGAGGACTCAGAGAAGAGTTGATATGAAGAAAACTGCATAGCCCGCTGGCTAAAATTACAAACCCCAGAGCCAGGCTCCCTGGGTGCTAAGCTACAAATATTCACCTATGTTTTTGTCTAATTTACTACTTCTGAGAATGCAAAGTCAGAACATAATGATATGATCTTAATATAACTACCGGCCCATTGGTTTCTGTATAAAATATACTGAATGTCAGGCTCTACCTCTTAAAGAGCCAATAACACATATTAGGATTTGTCCAGTCTCTAACATAACTGTACTTTTTTTTTTTCCCACTGTGAAAATCTGCTTTAGGATCTGAGAGTGTGAAACTGCCATAATTAATTCTCAAATAGGCTTATCATCTCTCAGAGGATCTTGTGACTTCTATGAAGGCACACATCTAGAAAAGCAAGATGGAGACAGGCCTGAAGCTTAGGGAAGCAGACCCTCAAGACCATTGCTCCTCCCACATTCAGCCTCACAGCCTCACAGAGACCTGATGCGCATTTACACGTGCCTCTTAAAATTGTATTTTTAGGGTTAGCAAATGTCAAGTGTTTACTGCATGAGCAGGAAGACAAATTTGTCCCCGGCAGCCATTTAACAAACTGGGCATGGCAGCGTGTGTCTCCCATCCCAGTGTTGGGGAGGATCCTTGGGGACTGCTAGCCCAACAGCCTAACTGAATTGGAAAGCTCTGGGCCAAGGAGAGAGTCTGTCCCCAAAACTAAACTGTAGAGTAACCAAGAAAAATAGCTCTCGTATACCTGTTTCCTCCATGTGTATAATGCACACCTGTGTACAAGTGTACCCCCCACACACACAAATAAATAAATAATTATTGTTTTGGTTGTAAATTCTCTAAGATGTAAATATTTCCTTCCTGCTCTAGAAGTTGTGGGGGGGGGGAAGCATAGAAAGAGCAGCTAAAAAGTGAAGGCCTACATTAGCCACCCCACCTACCAATCAGTCATTAGCAATTTTCCTCGCTCTACTCCAAAGCTTTTCCCAACCAGCAAGAGTTGCTGCCTACACATTTTCCTTTCTTGACTCCTTTTGGAGACCAGCAGGATCCTTGTCGGGTTGGAGCATTGTGTCCAGGTCACTCCTTTGCCACTCCTGGAGGATGCAAGCCCTATCTTATCTCATCCAAAGACATTAAAGAAAGCAGCTTGGTGTTACACATCAAATTGATTTCATGCCAAGATTTTACTCGACCACAGGTGATAACCATTGATGTGTCAAAGCCTTTCAAGAAACATAAACGCATCTGATGCAAACAGCCCTTTGTTTTTAATGACATGTCGAATTATGCACTTTCCCTTAGATCTGAAGGTGGCTGTGGCTATTTTCTGGGAAGCAGAAATGAAATGCATTAAGGTCTCAAATTGGAATGGCAGAAAAAGTCAAAGGACATTAGATCAGAAATGACCCCATATTTAGAGTTAAGGAGACTCTCTTTCTCTCTGCACTTCTTGCTTTCTTTTCGTTGGCTGCTCCAACGGCACTCCAGCTCCTCTTTCTCAAAGATGACTCCATGTGTTTGTCCTCACTACAGGGCAAGCCTGCTACTTAGGAATCGGTTAAATCTACCTACCATCATTCTCTTTTCAGTCATGTCTGTTCAAGGTAACAAGCATTCTTAGCAGACATCTTAGTTGTCTGGTGTAGCTAAAATTGGAGGCTGCCCAGAGTGGAGGCTTCCTCTCTTCCCAGCCTGAGGCATGCATAATCACTCCTCTGATGAGTTTTCTGGCTTCTGCTTTGCCTGAAATCTTTTTGTCCAGCTGTGTTTACTCTTTTTATTTTTTTGCATTCTGTTTGAAGAAGACAGAGAATTTGCATAATTAAGAATGACCCTAGCCATCTCTGCTAATGCCTCCACTAAAACCTCTGACTGTCCTGTTAACTAATTACATCTATCATTGTGTCAGGCAGGTAAAAGACTCCTTCAGTCTGTTGAGACAACATTATTCACCTGGGATTATCAAAGGTTTCAATTCTGGCCATTAGCTGAAAATGCTGGGGTCATTCATTATAGCAAACTGTGTATCCCTTCCAGAGACAAGAGTAAATGCAGAATCAGGAACAGATTAAAGAGCTATGCATCAGGAACTAGAGCTTGAGCTGCAGCCCTTCTGTTCCTCAAGCTCAAGGGTGAAAAACAAAGAGGAAATCCTCTGCTTTTATCCCTCAAAGCAGTAAATACTCTTGAGTTTTTGCTTTGAGGTGTTTTACCTCCTGTTGCAGTCAACCTTTTAAGTATCTGGTTTAAGAAATTGATAACCAAAAAATGAATTTAAAATAAATTTAATTCGAAACTAACTCCAAAATAAGGCTGATAGGCTAACTCTCTGTAGTAGTGTTAATCCCAAAGGTTGAGAAAATAACCATCATCACATTTTTTAAGTCAATTTTGAAGCAAGATTTAATAGTGGCCAGTAATGATGGATTTTGGCCAGGACAATTTCAAGGTTTCCACAGAAAGGTCCTGAATCACATTCTGAGGTTCCATAAAATGGCCAAGAGTCACACTTTGCAAAGGCTCATAAAAGGCAGAACCCATAAGGCTATGTATTTCCCAGCAGGTCCAATCAGGACTGAACATATATCCTGTGTCATTGGATTAATTAAGATTGCTCAGAATGATTTTTTGTTTCTATTTTTGGTCTCACAGTAGGCCTTCCTCATGAGCCATGAGTTGTAGATAGGGACCTGTGTCATTATTAAAGCAGAGAAAGCAGGACATGGGTGTTCTTCCTGTTAAACTTACTCTATCCATTGAAAGTGAACAAAGAAAAGTAGGTTAAAGAGAATATTTAGATAGAAATATCATGAAAGAGAATAAGAACATCACAGTAGGACATGAAATAGGGACCTGATTGTTCCTTGACTGGGAAACAAGGCCAGGCAACAGACCCTTTTCTTCTAAACATGCCTTTTGTTTGTGTGGCATATATCTTCATCTGCCCTGTTCTCCACAGAATTCAGCATCCTCATCATAATAAGCCAACAGAGATATTTTTATATTGATCATAATCCATTATACAGAAAAACTATGATGGACTTGGTAAAAAGATAACAAGTAATAAAATAGAATACAATGTTCAAATTGAAAGGCAAGTTACATGAAGTAAATATCATCAGTGAGCCAGGTATGGTGGCTTATGACGAGAAAGGAAGATTAGAGCCTCATTCATGAGTCTGAGGCCAGCCTGGGTTACATAAGGAGTTCAGGCCAGCCAGGACTATGCACCTGTCAAAAGTAAAACATAAAAAGCATAACTAGCAATTAAATAACACTGTTCACTAATAATATGTTAGTATGAGTCCTGAGGGGGGGAAAAAAGCAGTCTCCAATCATAATGTCCAATTTGCCTTCTTAGACACACTTCTGTGGGGACACACACAGGTGCAGAGCTCATTAAATGTGTGTTTGTCTTACAGAAAGAGCAAGCTGAGAGATCACAGACCAAATCATTAGAGAAACAACATGTTGGTTACACCCTTATAAGTGGATGGAATCTATTTTTTCCCTTCCATTTTTAGAAATCGGAGATAAAGACTATTCTTTTGTTTCCTGTAAGTCAGGAAAAGAAAAGAAGAATGAAATTCAAGGTGAGTGGGTGGCTTCCTCACTACCACGCATCCGTAAGTTAGGTGCTAAACATCATACTGGCGATGGATCCGAGAGCAACAGAAACAACAGACCTGCTGGTGCTGGACTGATCTTCTATGCAGTGAGACAGATATCTGACCCTCGGCACAGTAAATGAATACAATGATTCCATATGTCAGGAGGTAACTGACAAGCATGGAAGCAGCAGAGGTAGGTGTGGTGGCTCAGCCAAACCAGAAGCTTCCCATCAAGGCAGCTGGGAAGGGTCTCATGGAGAGGATCTGGTACTCAAAATTTAAAAGTTTGAAAATGGGGCATGTGACTATCTGAGGAATAGTCCTTCTGGCAGAGGAGCAGAGAGTGGCATACATCCTCAGCTGGGCGTGTGCCTCCTGGGCCTGCTCAAGGGTGTAAGCAGGACTTTGAACATCCATACGAAAGTTGGAGGGGGAGCCTTCTGGCAGGACTGGAGTGAAGAGGGGGCATGGAAAGGAAGATCCATGGTTCTTTCTGCACCGCAGGCAGAAAGTGAAGTGGAAAGACAATAATTTCTGTTTCTTAGAGGTATATTTGGGCTGCTGTCCTGAGAGTAACCTGTGTGCAAGGCATGGGGAGAAAAGAAGAATGCTAAGCAACTGACATGGGTGGTTGTGTTCTGACTCCAGGGTGGCAGATGAGAAGCAGGTGTTTGGTTAACACTTTTTACACCCAGTGCCAGCCATTCCTACATTTGGATCAGGTGAGGAATGAGAGAGCAAAGTGCAATACTGAGATGCTGAGAGGTTTTCCTGAGTAACTGGAAATGTGAAGATGTCATTAGCAGGGCACGAAAGAAACAACTTGGACTAGTTTCTAGGAGCATAAGAATTTTGTTTGAGGATCTCTTCAGTGAGATTCTATTAGACACCCAGGTAAGACTGTTGAGCAGGCAGACATTTGGATATTCTAGTCTAATGTCCTACCTGAAGATATATTCTTATAGGAACTGTCAGTATGCAGGTATCGTTTAAAGTCATTGAACTGTTTAAGACAACCAAAGGAATAGCATCAAGGTGAAGATGCCAAGGAACTGAGGACATATGATTTCCAAGCTGATGAGGATATGGAGGAGAAGGTGGACATTAACAAAATTACAAGGTGGCAGTCATTAGTGGGTACAGTGGCTTAGGTGGAAAGTATTGAGCCACTGTGCCAAGAGCTGGAGTGGGTGACAGGAGGCTGGGACAGGAGAACAGGTTTAACAATTGCAAGAAGCTGATTGACAAACAGGGCCAGTGACTGGACAGGCTGGGGGTGTATGTGAAGGCCTGGTTGGGTTTGAAATGAAAGAGAACAGGCATCATGTTAGTAGAGTCTGTCTACTCTAAAATAAAAGAAAAATACAGAAACCCGACAAAAACACAAGGCTTAGTGTAAGGTGAATTAATGCCTACTATCAATCCCACAGCCCCTGTCTCATCCCACTTCACATATACTGTCCTGATTTTTAAATTAATCAGTCTCATGTTTAAGATTTTTATTAGTCAGGTATCTATTTCCAGCCACCTTAGTTCATCCTAGCCTGCTTAAAAATATTATGCCTTTTAAATCTCTTTTAGTCTATAGGTTTCCTTTCATCTTTCCCTAAAGAATCTCTACATCTGACTTTGAACATCAGTAGTTGCCAGCGTTACCAAAAATGATACAAATAGATAACATATGCTGCCTGGTGAAAAAGAACTCCACCTCATCTAGTCTCAGTGAAGGATCAGACACCGGCTAGATCAAGCTGTCAATTTTTAGAAAAATCAAAGAACAAAAGGATGTTGAATTTTGCCAGTAGTATGCTGTCAATCAATTCCAGTTAGGAGACTGTAGAGTTGAATGAATGTCCTTAGTTTCCTTCACAGGTAGAGTCCACAGCAAAGAAAGTTTCATTCTGCTCAATAGAGGTAGTAATAGCCTGTTTGTAAGCTTGTGACAGAGATCAACTAGGGAGGAGAAGAAAAAAAAAAAAGCAGAGAGGATAAGGAAACCTGCTATGGCTTTGTTCTTAGGTATGCAAAAGGGAGAGTCAGGGCTTGGTGCTGTCTTAGCAGTGGGCAGGCACAGACTGACAGAGGGCAGGTACTCACAGAGCATGGGATCATGGAAAGCAGAGAAGCTAATGGGAGGTTGGGATGATCAAACACTCCAGTTCCCCCATGAAGCTGTTCTCAGGATGGAAGATGTGCAGGGAATAAATAAGATGGAATTGGAAGAGAATAGAAGAGGAAATACTGATAGTTTCTGATGCCTCCTGCTGTTGCTTCTGTTTTTGTTCTTTTGGGTTAAAGTTCTCTGGCCCTGGATAGTTGCTGGTAGCTCATAAGCTTGACTGAAAGAAGAAATGTTCAGTCTAAATTCTCCCAAAGCCTACAGCCTCATGAATCCCCTTCTCATGTACTCTTCTCACTGTACATCACAGGAAACTACAGGTATCATTGTTACAGAAGTTTATTTCTAGCATGTTTAGAATGGTTGTTTTGTCCATTGTTGGGAGAAAGGGCTGCCTAGACCTTGGCATTTTTGCATTATCTGCAGGTGCTGACTTTATGTAATAGATGTTTGATTCCTCATGATCTGCATACACTATCAGTAAAACACCCGAAGAGCTTCTGTGTCAATAAAAACTTCTGAGATCAGACGACCCAGGTGCCACTGTCCAGTATGGCACTTACCATGGCAGGTGGTTCCCTCTGCTGAAGTGCGGCAAGCTTTAAATCTATGTCTCCTTGTCTTCCTTGGTGAGCTACACACTAGCTAGCTGTTAGAAGCGTAGAAATGGTACCCAATGTGGGGCATGACATCACACCAGCTACAACCAATGTGAAGACAAGAAAGAATGACATAAAGTCTGGTAAAGGTAAAAAAAAGCTCCTGAATGAAGAGGAGAGGCTCCATAAGAAAGAGTTGTAAATAAGAAAGAAAGTTCCGAGGTGAGAGTCCAGAATAGAGGCCTCTTGAGAAAGAAACTGGGAAGGCAAGGAGTCCTTCTGGTAAAGTACAAGAACCTTGACAGGTTCATCAAAGCAGTAGCTAAGGGCTACAGCTGTAGCACTCATAAGTCATCTAGGAATGTTTTGAACAAATGTTTTGGGTAAATTTTCATGGTAAAAACAAAGAACTCAGCTGGGATCAGGGAAAACACAGGTTTCAACCATTTTTCCTGATCATAAAGCTAACCCCCCAGTGCAGGGAAATGGCATGGATACTTGTGGCATGCTCCAGCAGCTAGCCACGCTCCCTCCTACCCCTGGCAATGGCGGGGGGGGCATGGGAAATGGGAGCCAGAGAGTGGTGGTTTACAAACTGAGTTTGCTGGTAGCTGTTTTGTGGTGTGTGAGGCCCAAGCAGATCTTGTGTTTGGGGTCTATGAAGAAGGTTATATGTTTCCCTGTAATGGTGGCAGAAAAGAATGCCAAATTGCCAGGATGTTTCTGCCAGAGATTCTTCCCACCAGCGCAGAACCCCCTGCTGTAGAAGCCAGGGCTTGGAGCCAAGAGGCCACTGATTTATATTGATCAGTTTTTTCCCCCTGCAAACTTGACTATAAGTGGTCCCAACACTGGTGAGGTGGTTCTGAAAAGACACATCTGAGAAGTCCACCTCACGAGGGAACCCTTCCAGCAGACAGGGATCATCTGCAATGATGCTAAGAAAAACACTTGCTATGGTTGCTGCATTATGAAGATGACTTTGGAATGTTCTACAGAATTTTGAATGCAAACATATTTCTTTAGAAATTGCCAGATACAACCATGCTGGACATGGTGAAAAGCTTGTGAGATGTTTGGTTTCATTTGGTCCTGTGTATCCTGGCAAGCCTCATGATTCTGCTTGTAGATAGTGTTGCTGGCGTAGTGTTAAATTGTGTTTTAGAGATAAAGCAATCTTTTTTATTGGCTTATATAGAAAGGGGAAAATATTGCAGAAGTTTATTTCCATTATGTTTAGAATGGTTGTTTTGTGCATTGTTGAGTGAAGGGCTGCCTAGGCCCTGGTATTTTGTATTATCTGCAGGTGTTGGCTTTATGTGAAAGATATTTGATCCCTCATGATCTCCATGCAGTGTCAGTGGCACACCTGAGGAGCTTCTGTGTCAATAAAAACTCCTGGGATGAGAAGATCAGGGTTACACTGTCCAGGATGGCGTTTGCTTGCCGTGACAGGTGGTGCCCTCTGCTGAGGTCTGGCAGGGTTTGCACCTATGAAAGTGGCTTCTTACCTTCCTTGGTGAGCTACACAGTAGCGATCTGTTATACATCACACTATTCTAGTTGGTGTTTTACCCAGGACTGGCTGTGTGTTATGCCAAGTAAGCTACTTTGGGCCAATTCCCAGAATCTATTAGTGTGGTCCTCAAGATTCCCAAGATTGGAAAAGCAGAAAAGAGTGATGGTTTTGTTTTGTTTTTGTTGTTTTTATAATATTTGCAATCTAATAAGGGCACCAGAGCCATGATGGCTCCTTACTGGGATGGCTGCCCAGCATGGTGCTGCCTTCACAGTGTTGATCCATCATCTTAGTGGGCCCTTCACTATCGTGACCCCTCATTGTGGTTAGTGAGGTTACCCACATTGCTCTGATCCACTGGTCCACCCAGTCTGGGTCTTTGGCTGCCTGAGAAGACACAAATCTCCTTCATCAGCTTTAGTTTAGAGCATAAGGATACACCTCTTATGGTAAAGGGAAATAGCCTTTCCTCTATGGCCAACTGTGACATTGAGGTTGGTAGTTGCAAGAAAGAGGCATATTCCTATGGGTTCACACTTGATATGAAGGTCCTAGCTTCCCTCTTCTCTCATCCACAGCCAGCTTTCTTTCCCTGCCTGCTAGTCTGACTGGCCTGAAGTA
The DNA here is from genome assembly GCA_026225945.1 of Cricetomys ansorgei. Taxonomy (NCBI): domain Eukaryota; kingdom Metazoa; phylum Chordata; class Mammalia; order Rodentia; family Nesomyidae; genus Cricetomys; species Cricetomys ansorgei. The sequence continues at coordinate 3,801,498 of JAMJFZ010000116.1, forward strand.
CCTTCATAGCTGATATCAAAAGCCAGGCAGCAGGCAGCTCAGCCAGCTTGAACAGCCACACAAGAGCTCATCTCTATAAGAACACCCCTAGTTTGCATCATGCAGAGTGTTTTGGCTCCTCCAATCCAGCCCTAACTGATACTCTGGCTGATGCCTGCCCCATCGTCTTTGCCATGTATTGGCTCTGCTGTCCTCCAGTCAAGTTGTTACAGCCCAACTGCTGACAGTCCCTTCCCAGTCAGCAAAACTCCAGCAACAGCTAGTCTCAGGCGGTGACTTCTCCTCTTCTGGCAGAAAGACCATGGCATTTAACCCAGAGGATGTTTCTTCCCTCAAGTGAATCAAACCACAATTCCTAACATGGAACAATGTGCCTGCCACGCCTGGACCCGAGATGAAATGCTTTTTATAAGAGCTAATCAGATTCTACATTAATGAGAGAAATATGAAGCTAATCAACACCACAGAAGGTCTCTAGGCTCAGGCCTATTAAACTTCATAAAAAATTAATGACTGCAAGAGCAGGCTCTTTTGTAAGGGGTCTCCTGTGGCTGGATAAGGGCCTGAAGTCCCATTCACCTCTCATTACGTTGAATTAGCCTCACTTTCCGACCCAAAATATCATCCATCAAGTGGCGTTTTCCACTGGGTGTTGGACAGCCAGTGTTTGAAAACACTTGTGAAATATTTATTTCTTCTCTTCGTTCCCTGGCCCCTCCCCCTCTCAGACAACTTCCTCTCACTTCATTCATGATGGCTTTTCCCATTTTAATTAAAGAGATTTGTACTCCTAAAGCCTTCTGGGAAACATCTTCAGAGATTGTGGTTTGCAGAGGCCTCTGGAGCTGCTTGGCAGCAAATCCCTCGCCCTGTGCTTAGAGTGTGTTCCACAGCTGATCCAAACGGTTATAGAGAATTAGGCCAGGATAGAGACCAAGTGAGTTGAAAAATAATCCCAGCACACCCCCTCGTCCCCCGCCACACACACACACACACACACACACACACACAAGCAATGGTCAGTCTTCTTTGTGTGAGTGATGGCTACAATCATTAAATAGATTCAGTAAAATTAAACAGCAAGCCAACAAACACACAAAAAAAGTACCTGCCAAAGAATGCAAAGAGTGGCCTCAGTGGCAAGAAAACACAAATACCCATCTCCCTCATTTGCATTTGATTCAGACTGTCACTCACCGTCATCAGCTGTGGCTTCGGGTTACAGGCCCCCAGCACTGGACTCACAGAGTGAGCAAGCAGATAGTTATGTATAGAGCCATGGTTTTCTCACCTGTGAAACCATGCCACTGACGGAAGCCACCTACAGGAAGATGTTGGCACCATGCCACACAGGACCCTTTCTGGAAGGCTGGCTGAGATGGAACCCCAGGAAACCAGGGGATACCTAGACTGAGTAGCAGGATATTGAAGTGAGAAATGGGGACACACCAGACAACATCTTTTCAGGAAAGCCATTCTTGTCCCACCACTTCCTAAAGCCCTCTCCGTCTACCTGCCTTATTCATGGACCTCCAGGACTGACACACCAAGGCCACCAGATCCCGACACGTTTAAACCTGTTTCCTTTTCTGAAGAGTCTCAGCTTGGACACTGCCTTGGGACTCTGTAATACAAGCTATTAACAGTTCCCGAAACACGTGCAGGAAGAGGTGAGGAGAGGGAGGTCGGCCTGTTCCAGCAGGAGCCTCTCTGATCGCAGTGTCGGCTCCTGTTTCCACTTCTCTGCCGACATGTGCACGAGGTCAGGTGACGAGCGGGTAGACATTCTGTTCACACTGTGAGGCAGGTGTGCACTGAAGTGCAGCAGGGCTCTGGGAATCAGCTGCCTACACGTGGCCTGGTCTGGCAGTCCTCATCATCATGCTTAGCCATTGTGTTTGTTGAGTGAATGAATTCCTGAAACTATGGCTAGTTCAAGACGTACAAAATGCTAAGAACAAAGTTCCCACATCTGATTTCCTCCAAGATACCTGATTCCTGGCACACTCTAATCCACAACAAACATGGAGTGGTTTAGTATAGAGGGTGAGAACTCCTAGAAGACAGCAAATCATGGAAGAATACATGAAAAGAACATGCGCAGGGGTAAGGAAAGATCTGACTGCTTATCACCAAGCAACAGTATTCTCAGAGAAAGTTGTACAGAGGCATAGTACCTTACCACTGGGTACTCGTGACGCTCTTTCAAAGAAAAACTTTGAAGCATCTTCTGTCTGCTGTCTTTGCTCAGCACAATAAAGGCTTGTGTTAGAGCTATTTGTATGTTATGTGTGCGTGTGCACACACATATGCATACATTTATACACGTATGCATACACACACACATGACTGGATATACACCCATATACACAGGAATATATACATATACACTTGCATTCGCAAATATACATGCATATACATATATATATATATACACACATTATACATATATAAACATTCATACGCCTGCAATATACACACATATATCCATATACACATATATACACATACATGTCCATATATATGCATATATATACACACACACACACACACACACACACACATATACATATACCTACACACCCACTTACCTCCCCCTACACACCCATTGTCACTTGGCAACCATAGCCATCTACATAGATATCATGGAGTCCCCAGTCCAAATTACTCTTGTAAAGTTTTTTCTGTCCAGCATTCTCTGGCACAGTCTTCCCTGACTTTATTCTCCAGTGTATTGGCCTGAGGACTCAGATATGCATACATACTGAGTGCCTGCCTCACCATGGCATCCTTAGTGTATGTGCCTGAGGAGTTCAGCATCATGTGAGTGGTGTGTATAGCTTTTCCATATTTAAGGATGAAGTCAGATTACATCTCAGTTTCTAAGCATGCTGTCATGACTTGGCTAAGCATTTGCCATTCTTTGGGGTCCTCTTTACTCATATGTCTCTGATATCACTGTGTAGAGGTAAGCCCTCTTTGTTGTTGCACCAACATCTGACTTTGCCTTGGTCAGCTAGCCAATGTCTCTAATTCTGCTTGGGCCATGGCTGATGTGGTAGTGACGGTAAAAGACATGGTCACAGATGTTTCCCTGGAGTCCACAACAAAGCAGAGACCAAGATACATCTTTACTAAGACTCCTAAAGATATGAGAGCTGATGGGAGGAAAATCATTACACAATATAACACGTGGCTTTCTCACTATCTGAGTACTGGTTACAAGATGGATGGCAAAGGGTCCCTACCACTCCTAGCTTAGGCTCATGTTGCACTTATTACTCTCCAAGATCCTGGATGCTGACAGCTGGCAGAGGGCATTCTTCTTCCTCTACTAATAAAACCAAATTTGTCCCAGCAAAATGCAGAACCAAGTTCCGTAGAGCCAGACTTGACCTGTGTCCATGGACTGCCTGTTTGGCTCTGCTTTTGGTAAGAGGCTACCTATTGCATTTATCCTGTCCTTGTATAGTGTAGGCTGGGGACTGGAACCAGGAGTACAGACTGGTTAGCTGGTCTTTTCAGATAAGGAGAGACTGGTTAGAAAATGGCAAGCTCACAGCATCTGGTCCTGGTTTACCTGATGGCATTCTGAACTTCTACTACCCTGAGAGGATGCTACAACATCCCGAGACAGTGGAGGGAGTAGGAAGAGTGGAAGTGTTTAGATAAACACTTCAAATAAACACTTCACATCTTTGAAGTTTTCTGTCCCAAAATGGCTTCTATTGAATGACCACAGCTCATATTCTAGAAGATGATAAACCCTAATCCATATCTCCTTGGCAAAGTGTCTTCTGATTTTTGAAAGGTGGTGAAGATTTGGCATGAATGATTTGCATAACTTTAAAATTTGAGGAGGAACCTAAGTAGCTGAGAACTCTCAACTCTTCAGTCTGGCTATCATAGCTGCAAATGATGACTAGGGACCTGATGGACCCAGTGTCTCCAGAAGTGGGCTCATTGCTGGGATTATACTGGCTACTTCTCATGTCTAGATTTTGCAAATACTCAAAGGCAAAAGCATCAGGTTATTAGCTCATGTGCCTATTAGTCTTTCACTTTCTCTCTGTGTGTATCTCTGTTCTCTGCCCCCCGCCCCCTTCTCTCTCTTTTTCTGGACTCTCAGCCACACTCACTCATGGCTCTATTATTTCCATGGTGCTCTTACACAGTAGATTTTGTGCTGTGGAAGTAAGTAGTATGTTTCTTTGTCTGTTTGAGCACTGGCTAACTGAAAATGACACCATCCTACCAGAGCCAGAAGTTTTTTGATCACCCAGCCTGATATAGCTGGCTCTCTCATAACTCCCTGTGACCTGCTTTTCTCTTGGAGCTTCGGACTAGCTCCCATGAGTGTTGCCAGGCATCTTTCCTTCCCTTCCATTACCAAGCATGGGCCTTCTGTTTGTAAAGATTTCATTTGTCTTTTTGCTAACTTCTGAATATTCAGGAAGAAAGAAAATCTGGCACATAGTCAGTTCTTAATAAAACTGTATTGAATAATGAATGTTGAATAAATTGAGCAAGTAAGTGTTGGCAGAAGGAGACATGGACCCACTCACATCAGAAACTCTGCTTTTCCATTGGTTTGGATTCTAGTTGGGGCCTAAAAGAAAGTTTTGCTCTCATGCAGGCATAGAATCCATTTCAAATAATTTGTGCCCGAAGGAATTATAAACTAGGGTAATTGCATCTGACAAGAACAAATCCTTACTCAGGGGATAACCAGCTTATCCAGCAATTCATTTTAGAGTCAGATAGCAGGCTCTGTATCTTCTTCCTTAGACTTTCTTATTGTTGTTGTTTTGTAATCTCATTGCCCTTAAAGAAAATCTATTACCAGAAAGTAACCTTATCTATGCCCAGCTCTGAATAGCTCTAACTTAGTCTTATTTTCTTATGAAAGGGGCTGAAGTCTAATGACTGTGGAACTGTCCTGACAATTTAGTATCTCATTTCTATGTCACCTATGCTCACAGTGGTGTATTCAAGCCAGCCCTTTTTTAGCTCCATTTATCATGCGTAGTACCACCATCTTTATCATCAATAATATTATAAAGAGAAGTAGAATCACCACTGTGATGGATGAAACCACCTCAGTGATCTGAAGTCACTATCAGTCAGCCCTCTGCTATTTTTCTGGTAACCAGAGAAGCTGAAATGGTTGGAGGATGTTTTGCAAGCCTTCTTGAGCCCTAGTGGTCATGGATTTGTCTCTTCACGTAAAGATCAATAATTAACTCGAAATGAACACCGTTCTTCAGTTTCAATTTTGCACTGCCTTTAGGTTCACTGATTATAATTTGCTATGTAGAAATCAAGGATTTGTAAGGCTTTCTGTTGAGAGACCATAATCTCTGCACTAACTATTCTTACTTACAGAATAATCTCTTGGGGGAAATTCTTCATACCAATGGCTGCCTCATCCATATCCCACTGAACTGGAGAACTGCAGAGTGAATTCAGTACTTCAGTTCTCACTCTTCTTTAAAAATTAATTTCATTAGTTGCTAAACAGTAGAGGCCAATAAACAGCCTTCACCTCCAGCCAGGCCCATATTATTTGAATTGAAAAACAACTTCTTCTTCCCATGACTCTCAGTAATTGCCCACAAAGAGTCATCCCCAGGGTCAACTGTGTCAAAACAAGGAACAGGGAATCACTAAGAAGAGACCAGTAGGAGATGTAGACCAGCTCTTCTCATCACTCCATCCTCAGAAGTGGCCTCTGTTATCAGAGATGTCTTTAATTTTTGTACTCTTAGGTGATATCAAACCTAGATTCAGAAGTCATTGGTAAATAATCTCATTTGTTGTGAAATTATCATCTTGGTAGAGATGCCAGAGTGAATTTGGGGTTATCAATGGGAGAGGCAGAGCTCCCTGAAGCCAGGTCACTTCTAAAATGAAAACTGTCATGATTTCAAAAATCACTATGTGTCTCACATTTCACATTTCAGAAAAGCCGGGCTCTTACTGAAGAGATTGGAACGGGCTGCCTGTTCATTGTCTGCAGCATCTCTCGTAATACACAGACTCAATGCCAGGATCAAGAAGCCTGAATCCAAAGACAGCAATGCTTACATTTAGTCCCCATGTCTTTGAAGAGTGGAATGGTATTGTGACCCCACAATGCGCCAAGTGTGTCAACATTGGAAGTGTTGATAGTGACCGAGAGGGGAGGGCAATTTACCTGAATAGTGGCAAGAGTGTGGACAGGGCTCCAGCAACTCCATCTGTATTCTGCAGTCATTTTATCAGGCATGCGCTGATGGCTTTGAAAGATTAAAATTACTACATGAGGACCAATGGGATACAGCATAGAAAAAGATCCCTGAAAGAAACCAGCAAATTTTGACAGTGTAAAAAAATGCATATAAGAAACACACTTGCTTCAGAAAATGGTGCTGGGAAAACTAGACATCCATCTATAGAAGAATGAAACTAAGTCCTTATCTTATCCTGCACACACACACACACATTGACTCAGAATGTCTCAAAGACCTTAATATCAGGCTAAAATTCTGAAACTGCTACAGGAAAATGTAGCTTAAACGTCGGAAGATATGGGCATTGGCAAGAATTTTTTTTAAAAGGACACCAACAGTGATCCCACCATGAAACTGGGATTTCGTGAAAATAAAGACCTCCACACAAGGAGACAATCATCAAAATGATTAGAGAGCCTGGAGGAAAGGAAGAAAAAATTTCACCGTCTATACATCAGATGGGAAATTAATATATGGAGTATATAAAGGACTGGAAAAGTTAGAAACCAGAAACCAAAGCATCCAATCAGTAAGTGGTCTAATCAACTAAACAGATCCCCAAATAGCAGATCTCTACCTGTGGGTCACCCTTTCACAGGGGTCACTGAAGACCATCTGCATATCATATGCTTACATTGGAATTCACAACAGCAGCAAAATTACAGTCACGAAATAGCAACAAAATAACTTTATGGTTGGGGGGGGGGGGTCACCACAATGTGAGAAACTGTATTAAAGGGTCACAGCATTAGGAAGGTTGAGAACCACTGTCTCAAAAAGAAGCACAAATAAATAAATGATTTAAAAACTGCTCAACGCATTGAGAGTCCATCTCACACCAGTCAGAATGGCATAATGAAGACCACAAATGACAACAAATCCTGGTAAGAATGTGGGGAAAGAAGAATCCTTAGTCACTGTGGCTGAGGCCACTGTGGAAATCAGCATAGAGGTTCCTCAAAGAACTGGAAACAACAACTCTTTACTGCAGCTGCACCGCTCTTGGGTATGAACTTGAAGAACTCTAAGTCAACACACCACGGAGATAGGCGCACATCTATGTCTGTAGTTGAACTACTCAACAATAGCCCAGAAATGAAACGTGCCTAGATGATCGTCAAGGACGAATGAATAGAGAATTCTGGTAACAATCACCAGGTGGTAACTGGTGCTAACACAGTAGAATTGTACTGAGCCATAAGGGAAAATGAAGAGGTGACATGTCAAGGAAATGGGTGCAAGTAGATCTTCATGTTGGTTAAATAAACCAGACCCAGAAAGACAAACCACCATGTTTTCCACTTATCTGTAGGCTCTAGATTTAATTCTGTGTGTGTGTGTGTGTGTGTGTGTGTGTGTGTGTGTGTGTGTGAATGATGAAAGTGGATAGGCAACTATGAGAGGGGAGAAAAGATCCTAAGGTAGAGATAAGGAAAAGGGAAAGGGAGCAATGGGATACATGTGACATGCAAGCAAAAGGAAAAGTGTTTGCAGGGAAGAAGGGAACCAGCCAGAGAAGGTATGGTGGAAGGGGCCAAATGAGAACAAAGTGTAATGACACACATGATGCATGAAAATGCCATATTGAGACTCATTTTTATGCTAACTAAAAACATAAAATTAAAAATAAATTAATGGTTAAAATTACTATGTGGCATGATACTTACAAGTAATTTGCAAATGGAAGAGAGTATAGAAAGCCAAGAATTTGGTACATCTTTGAGTTGAATCATGCCAAGAAAAATTAAGATGTTAATATGCATTTTATTATAAAGGGAGGGGTTAAAATAAGCTTGCGAAACCCTGGGCTAAGCAAGTCTGAAGTCTTTATTCAAAGTATATAATTATAAATATGTTCAGTAAAGTTACTGCAATAGAGTCACACACATTTCTAAGTGAGCTAGGTATCATAGACGGCGTGGTTAACATACAGGAAGAACATCTGATAACCTGGTTAACGTGCAGATTCAGGCTCCTGAGATCTGGGGCAGCCTACCACTCAGCATTCATAGCATGTTTCTGGATGAGCTGAGTCTGTTGCTGGTTCATGGGTCACATTTTGCCTCCTTTAGGCAAACGTGTCATGAGATCTGAAGAGAGGAAGAAGGAAAGCCATAGCTGCCAAAGCCTTTCCTCATCTCCTAAAAAGATAGTTGAATAAGAATCTATCAGCTGGCCCAGGCTGATAGAAACTTGTTACCTCTCCAGTGTGTGCAAGCCATTCTAAGGAAGCTAACCCTGTTGGGACTCCTCCTCTCCTCCCTGCCTCCCTCTGGTGATGTGGATGAATCTAACAGCAGCTTGTGCTCCACTGCCCAATGCTGACAAGGCTGTGAGCTTGTCATGCCCAGAGTGACAACTGACCCATCCCTCCATTCAATTCTGCTATGAACAACCAGATTAAATTTATATACTCCTTCCCCCTGTGGAGGAGTGTGTTGACATCCAGGGAAAATTGAGGGTAAGGAGGTCACTGTTGCCTTATTTGAGGAGTGAAATCAGTGTTCTCCATACTGTTTGTCATTATCCCAGATACATTTTGAAATCTGTAACAGAAGTGAAGAGCTATAATTGGTTTAAGGCACCCAGAGACTTCTGCGCAGTCCGGAGCTCAGTATTTGCTCCTGTAAATGACCAGTGTCTGGAGTATAGAACATAGAAAACTAACTTCATAGAAAACTAACTGACCAGAGAACCCAACTTCTACAGTTGAGTGGGGCTGGACCCCCAACTTCAGGGGTTCTGTGGGACCAATCTTATTTTTTTGTGCAGACCAACACATAAGGAGTCTATAAATAGCCAATTCTTTTCATCTTCTGTCTATTGTGCATAGGAGAGAAACATACTGTAAGGTTCCGAGGATGGTGTGAATTTGCAGTCAGGAGAATGGAGATTTGCTAGCATGAACTCAGGAAGTTACATGCACACATAATCAATTAAGTTCATTAACTACATTGCTTTTGGAACTCATCTTCTTCTGGGACAGTTTTTACTCCTTATCTCAGTCAGTTTGGGCCCAGTTTCTGGTCTTTCATCTAGGAGTTCTGAGTAGGCAGAGAGAAATTATTCTGAAGGTATAATCATGAGCTCATGGGACTTGATCCCCTTTCCTTTCCCCAGATTCTGGCTTTCCCTAGTCTACCATGGCTCACCACAGACTGACTCCTAAAAGTATCTGTAATCATTTAGTGGATACACATGGCAGATCACTTTGAGCCACTCCTAGGCTACACACATGGGTCATCAGAGCCATCCTGCCATCTCAGGCTCAGTCATCTCACCCACTCCTCCTGTGTTGTTCTTGGAACAGAGACCCAATTCCAAATTTCTACATAGAGCTTGATTTCACCTTCCTCTCCATTTTGCATTTCTCTTCCCTATCCTATCCTACATAGCCATGAGAGATGGTTTTCAATCCATGGGCTCCAGCCTACAGGACCAGACAGTGATTTTTCCAGAAGTTCCCTATCACAATGCTCAACTAGACATTAAAGGAAGCCAAGTATGCAATATTTGCTGGACTGTTACTAAAAGTATATTTTTTTAAATCTTTACCCATTCAGACAACTTGCATTCAGTATTGTTTGGTTCCATTGTTTACTTCCTTATAGGGATGCATTCCCAGTATCCAGGATTCTTGTTACAACCAATTCTGTAATCTGAACATTTTACTGCATCTCACCAAGAACAATCCTTCCAAGAACAAGCATGGGAAAGGCCTAAAGGAGATTTCCTTAAGAACAATATAGGTGGAAGAGGAGGGAGAGGGAGAGAGAGAGAGAGAGAGAGAGAGAGAGAGAGAGAGAGAGAGAGAGAGAGAGAGAAAGGGTCAAGGAGAGAGGGAGAAGAATAAGGAGAGAATAGAGAGATGAAGATGAAGGGGGAAAGAAAGAATATGAGAAACCAAGTTGGAGACAGAGGGAGAGAAAAAGAAAGAGCGGGAGCGAAGAAAGAAGATAAAGAAGGGCAGGGGAGGTAAAAGGAAAGAGGGAGGGGAGGGGCCATTGCCTTTTAGCTGATGGGATCCTTGTCATAGTTCCATTTAATTTTGAATTTCCATAAAGATGCCATAGTGATTTGGGCTTGCCTTGAACTCATCAATCGATAAGAAACATTAAACAAATTACCCAGCCTGCAGGAAGTCTCATTTCCTTGTGTGCTGTACTGCTCCACTGCTGGTATTGAAGGGAGCAGACAGGAAGAGAAGACATGGGCTTGACAAGTGAAGAATTAACACAGCACAGCCCTCAGTTGAAGGAGTTCTACAGATGAAGCCCGACCCCCCAATTTGAGTAAAATGTGATGCTTTATATGAGGGCAGATCTCAAGCTTCATGCTTACTGACAGTGCATCAGGTGACTGGTACCATTCTGAGCATACTATCTTCTCTCTAGCAAAGGGACTGAGTGGCCTGATTATTAGGTCAGGAATTGGCAGCATTCCAAGACGGTAAGGCAATGTTGAGAGGTGGAATGAGTAGTTCCCTAAACCATCTGTCTTAGGGTGACTATTGCTGTGACAAACACCATGGCCAGAAACAGAGTACGGAGGAGAGTTTATTTGGCTTATACTTCCACATCACTGTTCAACATTGAAGGAAGTCAGGACAAGAACTCAAACAGGACAGGAACCTGGAGGCAGCAGCTGACCCAGAGGCCATGGAAGAGTCCTGCTTACTGGCTTGTTCCCCATGACTTGCTCAGCCTATTTTCTTATAGAATCCAGAACTACCTGCCCATGTGTGACATCACCTACAATGGACTAGGCCCTACCCCATCAGTCACTAATTCAGAAAATGCCCATCAGGCTTGCCTGCAGACCGATCTTATGGAGGTATCCTCTCAACTGAGGCGCTGCTCCCGTAACTACATCATGTACCAGGTTGGCATAAAACTATCCATGCATCATCATTCGGAAACTTGAGTCTCTTGGGAATTTTGACAAAGGAGCCCAAAGGGCCTATGCTTCACAGGAATTGGAGGTGGGGTAGATGGCTACCAAACTCCAGAAGGAAAAACAAACAAACAAAAAAATGTGATTTGACCAGTTGAAGAGGAGACAGCAAATAGTAGTTAGTCTAAAACAATGTCAAGCATAATTTTACTACTGAAGACTCAACACTAGATTGAGTATGCTAATTCACATACCCGATTATATTTAATCTTATGAGGTTAGTCCTGCAAAGTCCTACTTTGCAGAGAAGAAAGTAGAGGTAAAGCTGGTTTGTCTTTGCTATACGGTTGACCTGGCTGTGAAAACAGATTCTGTCATGGTAGCTGTCTCCAGAGTCTCTACTCAGGTCTGTGACCAGACCATCCTGAGCATTGCCATCTCATCAGAGCTGGTGCTTTCTCTCAAACCTACACAAGCTGCAACTAACCAGAAAGAGCATCTTCCTTTGTTTTTCTTCTTAAACTTTAGTCTTTCTCAGATGAAGACAAGCTGGTCTAATATCTCCACAATTTTCACATACTATAGAATGTCATGCTTGTATTGGGCATCTCAAAATACCCTGGAACTGGAAGACAGGGACACAGAAGACAGCACTCCCGGGGCTGGCCTTGCAGCTGAGGAGAAAAGTTAGAAGCTGAAAACAGATCATACAGAAGAGAATTAGGAGAGTTCTACTAAGCAGAGACCTTGCCAGTCCATTTGATGGAAATCTGCCAGTTAGCCTGAGACTGACATGTTCTAAGCAGAAGGTTTTGGAAATGTCATTAGTGCAAGCAGGCAGGGGACAGGGAGCAGGGGAGGAAGCTGATTGCTGGAATTCCGTAATTAATTGTGTGCCATTTGGAGTGCCGTGACACAAGATTTCCATTCAGCTCTAGCTCTCCAGGGAGATGTCATTGCTTGGAATTCATAGGATGAAAGGACTAAAGACTACAAAGATCATCTAGTTCAGACACCCCAATTAATAGGCGAGAAAATGGAGATCCTGAGAGGGGCCACGACAAGCCCAAGGCTACAGAGCTAGTTAGTGCCAGAGCTGGGCAGGACCCCAACTGTTTGACTTTCACTCCAGTGTTCTGCACCTCTATGATGGGTTAGGGGGAGAACTGCCCAATGCCTAGTCACCAATGAGCAGAGCAGTTTCATAGCAGGAATGAAGAGCCAAGAGGTCAAAAAAATAAAAGAAACATCTTGCTCAATTATTTTTGTGATGAAAAATTTCTAAACTAAGAATCCACTTACTCGGCTAATATCAAGACAGCAGCCATGACGTGATTACTTAATTTGCTATTTCAGAGGCCTGGAATGCCCCAACATTTCAGGGCTGTTGCTGAAGTTGGAAGTGGTACCTAGATGTCATGGATGCTCACCTCCTGTGCAGAGATGATAACACTGAGACCTGGAAATGAAGTAACTTGTCCAAGTAACTCTAGCTGCAGAGGCTGGCCCATAAGACTCTGCTCTCTGCATTCATGTCAGGTGTGACCTGGCTCTCAGAAATCAGCTGTGTAGAGAAAATAATAAAGTTTGCAGGCCCACGCTGCATAACAAATCTCTCACCTAATACTAACCAGTCCTTTTCCCCTAACCCAGCATGGTGCAGATAGATGCTTCTGGAGTCTTTTGGCTACACCAAGCACATTCAAAATCAAGACCGTGAGATATTACATAAGTATTTTTGTTGTATTTGCATTATGCTACACAACCACCAACATAAGAGGGATTTGAAAGGAAATTTTTATCCTATAGAAAAACTTTTGGACACATTAAGGTAGGGGAACAGCAGCCAGCACAGTATTGAACCAGAGATGTCCCCATTGGAGACTTACTTTCTTGGTGAGAACATGTTACAAGAGAGCAAGTCAGATAAGGTCCAGAACAAAATCCTTCCAGAAAGGCTGGTGGAACAGCCATGCTTGACTTTCTTCCTCCTGTACCAGTTCCCTGCTTCCTACAAATCTACTAGAATTTTCAGGAAGGGTCATTTCATTCAAGAAGGGTCTAGTTTCTCTGTGTGAAGGAGTTTCTAGTGATGTATACAGAAGAACAAACCAGGGTCTGGAGTCAGGAGAGGCTTCAAACAAGAATTGCAAAATTGGCATATACCCAATACCCTAATTCTGATCCCAGTCTGAGACTTGAGCCAATCATCTCTTTTTTTTTTTCTGTCTACTTATGCAGACCCAAACGGGTTTCCACATTCTCCTTCATATCCCTGGGGTGTTTCTGAGGCTAAAGAAAGATCTGAGAGAAAGCTGTATCAATGCCAGCTGAAGTCTCAAATTTTATATCAAATGGACTGCCTGGGGGGGGACAAGAAGAGGCTGGAGTCCAACATATCTGCCACCAACTTTGGAAAAAGCAAAAGCATGTGTGGGGTCAATTTCATGGGTCATGCTCTCTGATCCAATGAGTAAAACATTTGAGAGGAGAATGAAAAACTGCCAGTGAGTCATTCTGAAGAGTGTATCTCCTGGGAATGAAGATAGATACAGACCGGAAATCTCAGGCATATGTGGGATCTGCAGGATGGTTGGATGATGGTTCTTAAGATCCATGGGGTACACGGGGCTAGAAAGGTGGCTCAGTTAAGATTACTTGATAGTCCAGAGGACCCAAGTTCAGTTCCCAGAACTCATGTTGGGCAGTTCACAACCACTTGTAATTCTAGTTCCAGGGAACCCCCTGCCCTCTTCTGGCCTCCAAGGGCACCTGCACATACATGACAAACACTACATTTACACAACACATTAAAAATTAAAATAAGCCTTAACAAAATTCATGGGAAATAGAGCCAGTCCAAATGGTATTCATCTCTTCCCAGGAATGGGAGAGATGCAAAGTGGAAAACTTTGCTCAATATCTGACTTCTATAAAAGTCAGAAAAATGAGATGGAGCCCCACTTTAATCTCTTAAAACATTCCCTAGATGTTATTGATCAGTTTCTGATGGAAAGAAGTTTGTGGAATCGAGATTATTGGAAGAAAAATGAAATGCAGAGAGAAATACTTGCGCAAGATGTCTTAGCCCTTAGTGCATAGGATGCCCAAGTGCCTGCTTCCTATTCTCCATCATCATCATAGGCATTATCTATTTCTCTTGTGAAATGTATTCACTCAATGGAATTGGGACAGCAGCCACAATTAGCATAAATTGATCACTATTCATAGAACACAACACCCATACCAACCCACAACATATAGGAAACCATATAAGCCCAATTTATTCTCAAACTCCTTAGAGACACCAGCTCATTCTGATCTATGGGTTCTAAATGACTAAAGAAAAACAGTCCTTACAGTGTTTCTGAACACATCTTCATGTTCTAAAGACTGTGCCACTGAACAAGCAAACCACAGAGCCTAACCAATCCTAGCCAAGAGCACCAAAAGTTGAACTCTAGCCTACCCTAATCCCTCTGAAATTCCTCCCTAAACCTTTTAAGAGATGCCTAGATCCCCAGTAGGGTGTGTTTGTCCCTACTGAAGCAAGCCAGATGGACTCTGGCTACAGGTGAGCTGTTAGTGCCCTTTGGGTGATGACCAGGAACTGACTGAAAGACTGCTCCTCAGGGAAATGAGTGGACCCAGTTATTCCTTCTTGCTGTTCTCTAGGGGTGGCTCTGCAGCTGGGCTACTATGCTGAATTTCTTCTAGGCTGACCAACTTCTTCTGTCGATTACTCTTTGACTAATGTCAAGATGGATATACCACCTACATTGTCTGTCATGAGGGTATATTACTCCTAGAGATAGTGCATGCTTAAAGCTGCCTGTTTCATCCATTGAGAGCATTGCTTTGCACTCTCCTTTGGTCCTCTTCTCTTGGTAGTGGAAAGTTCTTTTGTGCCTGTTTCCACTGCTTGGAGACTTCTCCCCTTCTCCAGTTTTATTGCAGGTCCTTATGTGGATTTTACCTCCTCCCAGGCCTTCCCGGGCACCCAGTAACACTTCACTGCTAAGAGTTTCACAAGTGGTTTCCCCTCTCCTTGATTTGCTTTTCTCCTTGGCATTTACCATCAACTTATAATCCCTAAACGCTATTTATCTCCTAATCTTGTTTGTTAGTGGTCAAAATCCACCCACCTACAAGCTCTGTGAAGATGGTGATGACATTTCCAACCTTTAGGAAACTAATGAGTTACCAGTGTCCAAAATCAATTAGTTATTCTGAAACCTGACTTACATTAAAATCATCCACAAACTTTGGAGTTTTGACTGCACATTCCAGAAACATTAATTTAAATAGTTTGAAGTGATTCCCAGGCATTGGAAAAAAATGTGAATTGAATGTGTAGCAGGGTTGGAAACTATCAATTTTAACAGTATTTCAACTCACCCTGGTGTTTTCAGTAAGTACACACCATTATCTCTGTCTACAATAGCCTGAAATGGAACTGGACCCTTTATCTTCTGGCTCCTCAATGCATGCCTGGCCTGACCATGAATGCAGAACAACATTTGGGGAAGAGACAGAAGGAAAACATTTCCTTTCAAGAACAGCACACTCATATGGTATGATATAGTAAAATAATGTCATAAAATGATGGAAAATTTCCAGAAATTTTCGAAACTAATAATAAGAACCAGTGCTGGTTCGTAGGGCATTTCAGAAATATAGAAGAAAAGCCTCAAGGCCTTTAATGAATGGCTCATATTTCTAGAGCTCTATGCGGAGAAAATCAAATTCATAAGAAAAAGAATTAAACTATATTTGTTGGTTGCATAAACTAGTGGGTTTTCAGAGTCTCTTATATATGGATGTGGACCTCCCACATCTCCCTCTAGGGTACCCCCTAGTCATCCTAATTGATGCAAAACCCATTAAGCCATAATTGCTGTGTAGCCTGGTACTCGAGATGGTGCTTGCTTATGCACCATAAGCAATTCTGGTCCTCACCAGTGCTCCCATCTGCATGGATAAAATAATTTCTTTGCCACCCCATGCTGAGAATCTAGGAGCTGAAATTAGGGTTAACATTACCAGCATGCAGCCCTGTGATTTCATTCATCAGCTACCTGCTCTCAGAGATCTGACAATGTTATTGGGGCAATTTTGTTCTTGGCACATTTAAGCGGCACAAGGGGGCATAGGGGACTCTATCAAGGCAGTAATTTCCTAGGTAATCATTCTAATGTCTTCATCCTGAGTGCATTTGTATGGCTGAGTTAATTAGGGGAGTTAATTTTCACAAATGGCACAAAAATGCCCATTTGCTGGTAACGTTGCATCGTGCCAACGCCTGGCTGAAGGTAACCAGAAAAGATAAGTTGATGCTCTGCATCCATCACTGCTGCTGGCTTGGACCAGGAAGGACCACAGCTGCTGACTTGGCAGATGTGACCAGGTTTGGAGTTTTCTAAAGGTTGTAGGAAAGATATTCTACGCTGTCACCAGCAGCTGAACAACATGGTGTAGATGCCTTCTATCTGTTAAGCCAGTCCTTCAGTCCATGTAGAACACAGAAGCTGCTACAGGTGTTATGAGTCTGACAGAGAAGGTCCACACATTGCTAAACCAAGTCAGTCATGGTCTCCAGATGCCTCAGTGTTCCCTGGGCCGAGGTTCTCTGTTGAGAGCTCTATGGTGGTGCTAGGATGACACGCTACAGTAAATGGAATACTGGGGAGCTTGGGTTTTTCATGCTGCAGTCTGATGACTCTGGAATGGGACCAGATGGTAGCAAAGCTGTCTGTTCTCTAGGAGAAAATGCATTCTTCCCATTGGGAGGTAGAGAAAACGAAGGAAGGGGGAAATAGTACTGCTACTCAACTGGTGGCACATCTTGGCTGTGAGGCAAAAGAAGAGGCTGGTGAGGAACCACTCAGGGCAGGAGGATGCCAGCCAGCCACAGGGAGGGCAGAGAGCTGGGGTCATCGATGACTCTAAACATTTTGGGGGAATGGGGAATTCTCTGGAATCTTCTGGTTCATCCCATTCTGGAAGGAAGCAGCTTAACAAAGAAAAGGTGCTAGCCTATGTTTCTGACCTGAGCTCTTTATTAATTATGCCTTCAATTACTGTGAAAAAAATACTCAACAAGAAACAATCTCTCAACAAGAGAGATTGACTCAGGCATGGTGGTAAGTGGCTCTGTGGAGCAGAAGCACCAGGCAGCCGCAAGCTCACATCTCTGTGGATCAGAAAGCAGAAAGCAGAGAACACTAGTACTCATCTGGCTTTCCCATTTTTTTTTTCTTTTTCTTTTTTTTTCTGTTCCTTTGTTAGAGTGTGGGTATGACGGTGGATTCTTGAGAGCATGTATGCTATGGCACACATGCGGAGCTCAGAGTAAGCACTCTGTCGGCACTGTGGAGTCTTTGCTCTCCTTCCACCTTGACATGGGTTGCAGAGATGGAACTCGGGCCCTCGGGCTTGCACAGCAAGTGCTCCTACCCGCTGAGCTGCCCTCTTCCTCTTTTTCGTTTTTACTCACTCCAGTACCCAGGCCCACAGATGATGCTCCCCACATTTAGATGGGAGGGCTTCTCCCTTGGTAGTTCTCTCTAGAAAGAACCGCAGTTACACTCAAAGGTGTGTTTGGATAATACCTTGAGCATCTCTTAGCCCAATGAAGCTGACAAGGAAAATTAGTCATTGAACCCCCTACTGAGTGCTCCCACTCTACATTTCTATCTCTCTGAGTTAATTTATTCTGGAAGTCTGAGTCCAAATATCTTTCTCAAAGAACCAAGTATTTTTATAGGTAGCGCCTTATATGCAACAGACATTGATAAATGCCACTTCCCTTTTGCTGCATCTGGAATCTTCCACAGAGAATGCCTTGTGTTTTTACATTGAAGTTATAAAAAGGCTCCCCAACCTCATTTCTAGATTCTGATGGGCTTTGTTGCTATGAAGTAGCATTCCAACCCTGCCACATCTAGAAGTCGAAGGTGGACAAGGCTATTAGGAATTGGCGTTAGCTGGCAGAGATCTGGCAGGACAGTTTCCTAACCCAATCCTGCAGGGAAAATACATGCTCATCAGAACATAGTCTTGGCAACTGTCTGCACACATGCTGGAGGACAGGAGGATGATCACCTGGCAGAGCTAATCAGAAGCCAGATGTGTCTTGTCAAGCACAAGTTCCTCCATGCTCGCCAACACTCTGAGAAGTGCCTTGCATAGCAGGTCCCCACAGCTCCAGTGGCCACCCTCTAGTCTTCCTTCTTTTGCAAAGTTGTCCTTTCCTCCACCATCATGTGAGGACTTGCCAACTTTAAAAGGACAAACAGGTCAAAGTTGTATTTAGAACAGGTGCTCAGAAAATATCATTCTTCTCTATTGTGTAAGGGTTAGCCGTGGAGAGGATAAAATAAAAATTGAAATACTATTGTGTTTCCATAACAAAATCTAAGGCATAAACAACTTCAGTTAAGGGAGACTTTCACCCAGGTCTGTTTCAGAGGATTCAGTTCAGCCATGGGTCTGTTGACTCTGGGCCCGTGGTAAGGCTGGACATCATGGAGTGCACTCATGTGGCAGAGCCTGCTCACCCCAGGACAGACAGGAAGCAGAATGAGCAGAAGATTAGCACTAGATATAACCTTCAAAGACACAGTTCCAGTGACACCCTAGCTTCACTCCTCTAAGTCCAGATCTCAGCGTTTCCATAATTTCCCAAACAGTGCCACCAGATGGGGACCAAGCATTCACTACACAGATGGTGGGGACAGATCATATTCAAACCATTACAACAATGGAAGAAACAGAGGCAGGGAGCTGAAGTTTACATCTTCCTACCAAACACTCATAAACGAATTCTAAACAAATTGAGCTGTGTTGTTTGCTTGCTCCTTTTATGTTACCTTCTGTTTTGCCTTGTTTCCATTCAGAGAAGCAGCTTCTAAAGCTTTTTCCTTTAAGAGCTGGAGCTATGAATGATGATTCCATACAAAACATTTTATAAACCCCAGAAGTCCTTCATATGACAGTCATGAGATGTCATACCAAGGGACATTCTTTCTGAACTCACTCCTATTCCTCCCCTTCCCTCCCTCCATCCCTCCCTAAAAAAATACAAGAGCTCTCTTAAGAGTAAACAAATACAAAGAGGATCTATACAAATCTTTTCTAATGATTTACTACTTGTTATTTAACTTTCATGACAGCCTTGTGGAAGAGAATAAACATTTTCCATAGGAAGATGTTGACATAGGGACAGGTTTGCTGAGATCAATATCACCACTCCCATAGAGTGACGGAGGCAAAATTCAAAACTAGGTCTGCTCAACTTAAGAAATTATATTTATTATTCAACAGGAACTCTCAAGAGAATTCTGGGTACTTGATCACTGGGAAAACACAGAAAAGGAGAGTGTGCAGGAAGGCAATGGAGGTCTGCCTGCAGGAGTATGCAGAAGAAGCTGCCCAACTTCTGAGGGGAACTTCTGAGGAGCACCTGCCACACAGCAGGAAAGGTTGAAGAAATGTCCTTGCTTCATCCTTTGTTAATGTTCAGAATTAGCAGCAAAATAAGGGAGGGGATTTAAAATATGTCTTCTATTTTTCCAATAGCAAGCACTGTTATGGCTTCCACACATTCACACATTTGTTCAACATTTATTGAATGCATTTGCTTTACCAGGCACTGCGCTAGGAGCTAGTCCAAGGTGAGAAAGATATGAATCCAATCCTCAAGATCAAAGGGATGATAAATTAATGAGAAAACCACCTGCTGGAGATTCGCACACATAATGACAACTCACAGCACACGGTGAGAAACTACCACAAGGAAATGATGGATCACATAGCATGTGGCTCAGAGACCTGGGAGGCTACTGTCAGCTACATCCATCAGAGGTGGCTTCATGGAGGAGATGGCATTTTATCAAGGATTTGAAGCACAGATAAAAGTCATATGCCTACTGATGGGGTACACAGCACAAACAGAGGTCAAAAACTTTGTTGCCTAAGGTAGTGAGCCATTCCACTCACAGCCTGTATTCTTTCCATGGTTTGTAGCAAGGACTTAAAGCTGCTCTCTTAAGAGCCTTCTCTATGCACTCATCCTCATTAAACTTGGATATTTGGGACACATCTTGGGTTCAAATACATGAAGTTATTAGGTAGGTGTCAATATGCACAAAAACAAACAAGAGGCAGACACATAAATTCTATGTTTAATGAGTGAAGGCTCCTGTAACTCAGCCAGAATCTACAAAGATATGAAACTGGTAACAAGCTTGAAAGTCAAGCTTTCACCAACAGTAGCTGGAAAGGCTCAGAATGGTAAGAGCTGGGAGAAGTCAGGGATTTACTAAAAGTTCTAGGCCCCAGTTTCCAATCTGCCCAATCAATCAGTTTGCTTTTTCTCTATTCCTGGCAGAACCGTAGCCCTACAGGCTCAGAAGATCTCCAACATCGGTGTTTGATCCTGTTTAGTATAGCTCACGCTGAAGTAGAACCCATCACCACTACACACCTCGCTCCTTGACACTGAATGGAAGCCTTTTAATGTTTCAGTTATAACTAGGAAAAGACAATAAGAATCATTCAATACCAAAGATGTGAACAAACAAAAATAATACTAATTCAGAAAACAAAAGAAAAACCTAAATCTGACTGATATTCCCAGAGTGATAAGAAAAGATACTGCTTTCATAAAATTTAAACAAATGTTGCCATAAGAATAAAGAAGACAGATGGGCAATGGTGCTGCGTGCCTTTAATCCCAGCACTCAGGATGTAGGGGCAGGCAGATCTCTGTGAGTTCAAGGTCAGCCTGGTCTACAGAGTGAGTTCCAGGACAGCCGGAGAAAACTTCTCTCAAAAATAAACAAACAACAAAAAACAAACAAACAAACAAACAGAATAAAGAAGACTAGAGTGTGGTGGTACACCCTTTTAATCCCAGAACTCAGGAGGCAGAGGCAGGCAGAGAACTAGTAAAGTCCTGTCTTAAAAAAAAGAAAAAGAAAAGAAAGGAGGAGTAGGAAGAGGGATGAGAAAGAAATGAAAAAGAAAACAAAAACTCCTAAACAATGACAAGAAGAGGAGTTATTACTTATGGAGAGTAGAATGGCAGGTGAGAGACATTAGCCCCTGCCTTCACTCCTTCCAACAGTTAATAACTTTAGCTATTTTTGTTGATAGAATGAATTAAACTTTCAAAAAACTATGATTTAGAATTAGACTGGCTTCTTTTTTAATTGGTCAATTTTTGTCACTGTGACAAATAATAGCTGAGCAAATCAATTAAAGGGGAAAAAAAGTTTATTTGAGATCATAGTTTTGCAGGTCCAAGTCCATAGCTGATCTGCCCTGATGCTTTGGAGCTAAGATGAGGAGATCACGATGGAAGGGTATGGTAGGGCAAGGCTGTTCAATTGATGGCATCCAGGAGTCAGAAAAGGAGAGACAGGAGGAGGAGGAGGTGGCAGTGGTCAAGAAAAATGCCTGTCCTTCAAGAACACCCCCCCCCCCATGACCTACTTCCTTCAAGGGAAACCTACTTTCCATCATTTCTCCAGATGCCACCATATTGGGAATGTGTCAATAGATCACTCACTGGTTATGTCAATGTTCTCATGATCCAATCAATCACTTCTCCAACACCTTACCTCTGAGCACTGAGCTGGGACTAGACCTTCAACTCATGAATTCTAGGGAACATTTCAGGTCAAACGATAGTGGCTTACAAAAGCATGCAAACGCAAGGCTGTTCTGAAAATTCTATTCTTTCTCCCTCTCCTAAACAAATGGCTAAAACAGGGTTTTAAACTGACTAACAAAATTACTACCTGCTCATGGGGAGCAACAATTTCTGGCTTAGAACAACTGAATAGAGGCTTTCTAATTTCTAAAATTCAGGACATATATTTAAGGTTATTGTGTGTTTTATTATTGTTCACTTGTGAGTACTTACAGTTGAAAAGCACCTATTAGCTATGAAGGAAAATTTAAAATTTGATTGAATGCGAAACAAATACATTTAATTGGGCCTTATATGTAGCTAGGCACTTACCCAGTGGATAAAACCATGTTATAGGATTGCACCAAGCACCCCTACACCTCTGTCTGCTTTTCTTCTTCAGTCAGAAACACACAAAACATGCAAGTATTTTCCCAAATAAGGATGAGCTCAAATATAGTAGTCATCTCAGCATTGTCTATAATAATCAAAAATGTAAAACGTAATGAAATACGCCCACCCGAGGTCCCTAATACTGTTAGTTGCTAAACAGCAAGGTTTTTATAGATGGTATTTTTTGAAAGAAATAAACAGCATCCCAAGTCTTGTGTGTATTCTCAAATGTGACACCATTTGTGTTACTCAAACACAGTTACATTTTACCTCAGTTAGAACCCTGCTGTACCTCTACATAGTTTTATAATCCAAAGGTAACTTAAAGTCTTTAGTCTTTAATTTATTATTTACAAGATCAGAATACTAATAATACCTATGGCATAACGCCGTCTATGAATGAACCTGTCATTGAGACACCTTGAACAATCCCTGGCCTGTGAATCACAATGGGAGCTGAACAAATAACTGTCCTGTGATCTCTAGAGGGTGGGCTTCTGGTAGGACAGGATTCTCTTCTAAGCTTATCGATGATCTTTAGATTTTCTCTGATCTGTGTTTTGATTTCATAGAAGACAAAAAGATTCTATGAAAAAATTTTAAAAGAATATATCTGGTAATAGAAAAAATAGATTTCTAACCACAGTGTCTCACAGGAAGGGTGAAAGTAGTTTTCCCCCCTTTACTTTATACAACTCTTCTATAGTATTGACAATGTTACCCAGTCAGGGTCTTCTGAGAGAGTTTTTTTCCTCACATAGCCAGGCTGGCTTCACAGTTGCTATGTAGTTGAGGATAGCCTTGAACTTCCCATTCTCCTGTCTTTTACCTCCTGAGTTCTGGGATTACAGATATATACCACCATACCTGGTGTACGGATACGGAGTGCTGGGGATTGAACCTAGGGCTTCTTGATCCTAGGCAAGCACTTGACAAATGGAACCATATTCCCAGTCTTAGAGATAGAATTTTCTTTTTAAATTAATTTGTATATGTGTATATGTGGTGTGCATGTGTGTTCTCATGTGTATGGAGGCACATGCAGATGCAGGTGTGCCTTCATGTGTGCATGCATGAATGTGGAGGCTCAAAGTTGATATCAGGGGTCTTCCTCAATTACTCTCCACTTCACTGAGGCACACTTCTGTCTGTTTATGAGCCCAAACCTCACCAATCAGCTAGTCTAGCTAGCCAGCTTGTTTCAAGGGTGTCCTCCCTGTATCTGCCTTCTAAATGCTGGAGTTGTGGATAGCAATTATGTCTGCCAAGCATTTATGTGTGTTCTGGAGATCTGAACTCTGGTCTCCACGTTTTTGCAGCCAATTTCTATTTACTGAGTCGTTTCCTCAGCCCTGCAGATAGATGCTCCTCATAGATTATTTCAATTCATATTTATAATTACAGTGATGATTCTAAAAATTTACACTAAGTGTATCTCAATAGTGACCACACATGGCCAGTCTGTTTCAGCACATAGCAGCGTTAGTCTGGGAAAGAGACAAGCTTTAATGATAACGATGCTTTGTTAAAAATGTCCCATTGACCTGACACCACGCTGTGGGAATGAAGGTTTGCATGTGGTCTGTACTGAAGAGAAGAAAGTGCTAAGACATTTCTCACACACACAACTCAAAACTCCAACTGGGTCATTCTAGTTTCCTACATGAGATGTGGCTTGGGTTCATCGAGCATCATATATCACAATAAACTTACATTGTTAATTTAAGTTTTACAGCATCATGGTATTATTTATATTTAATTTTACAAATTCACTTGGGATTTATAGTAGTTTAAAAACCTTAAGCTTTTATTAGGAGTGTATGTTTGTTTTATGTTTATATGCTTAACTGACAATAAAGATAAACACTGAATGTTTATGAGAATTTTTTTTTCTCTAAAGGGAGTTCATGCATTCAAACTTGATAAATAATGTGCTGCGTAAACTTTGATTAGAACAGAATTTTAATTTAATATAATTTGAATATTTAAAAATCCTTATTTCATTCTTAGCACTGGGCTACCACTCTTGGTACTACAGACAGCACTTACTCTGTGAGCTTGGTACTTAATAGTCTCACATTTTTTAAGATGTTACCATGAAATTATTAAATAGCAATATATTTAGCATTAATATATTAAATAGCAATAATATAGCATTTAGTTAAGGTCCTAGAGTTGTTCACAGAAAATTACCTAGGATTTTAGCTCATGAAGGAAGTCCAGAGGACTGTGAGAGAATCTTGCTGGGCATATGGGAGTCTGACTCTTGGTCTCAAAAGGGAAGTCTCATGGGGAAGGAGAGGATTCCCATGGAGTAGGAAGAGGAGGAGTCCCGAGAAGGAGGAAGAGGAGCAGGAGTTCCATGGAGGAGGAAGAGCCCACTAAAGGAGAGGGAGCCCCATGGAGAAAGGGGAGGAGCTCCATAGAAGAGGAAGGGGAGTCTTTAAGGGACAACTAGTCATGAATGAGTTGCATTTTGCTTGGGTTTGTGATAGGGCTCAGTGGAGGTAGGTGACACGAGCTATGATGTTTGTCAAGAGAATGCTGTATCAGAAGTGATACCCTGAAAGGAATATTTCACAAGTTCTTTACTACACATCAAGCACTATCCCAATACAGATGTTACCTTAATCCACACTGGACCTAGAACAGAGACACAGAGACCCCAGCTAGGTCATTAACTCACAATCACGAATGCAGACCAGGACTGACTGCTTTTATTGCCCAAAACAAAGAAAGAAGGCTTGGAAAGGTGTCATACACGAAGTGATAGCTGCACTCTGGACTCTTCTTGGTCAGGCCCATGTCACTGCAGTGCTGTATGATGCCCTGTACATGCTAAAGGGAACAGAGCCATAGGGACAAGGGACAATGTGTGTCTGAGTGATTGGATAATTTCCTTAGTAAGAACATATAGGCAGGGTGAGCATGCCTGTGTGTCCGTGTGTGTGTGTCCGTGTGTGTGTGTGTGTGTGCGCGCATGTAGATACATTGATGTTTGTCAATTGTTCTTTATCTTAATTTTTGAGAAAGAGAGTCTCTCATTGGCCTGGTGCTTATTGATTTGGCTAGTCTGGCTGGCTAATGGGACCCTGGGCATCTACTTGTCTCTGTTCCCTCCTCAGCACTGGGGTTAAAGACACACACACACACACACACACACACACTGCCACACCCAGTTTTTTATGCAGATGCCCAGGGTCCAAATTCAGGTCCTCATGCTTGAACAATGTGAAGGTTAGTTTCAGTTGTCAACTTAACACCATCCAGAATCACCTAGGAAGGGTCTCTATAAGGTTGGCTTGTGGGCTTGCATGTGAAGGATTTTCTTCACTGTGTTAACTGATGTGGAAAGATCCTCCATAAAGGAGGGCAGCACCATCTATTTCATGGCTGGACTCCAGACTGAATGAAAAGGGAAGAGGGAACCAAGCACATGTAAGCTTACATACATAAATTCTTTCTCTGCTCCTGACTGTGCATGTGACTAGCTGCTTTGAGTTCCTGCCTTGACTTCTCTGCAATGATAGACTATAACTTAGAATTGTGAGCTAAAATAGACCCTCTCTCTCTCTCTCTCTCTCTCTCTCTCTCTCTCTCTCTCTCTCCCCCCTTAAGGTGCTTTTGTCAGGGCCAGCAACAGGAAACATGTTAGTGACTGTGTGAGGATCGGGACCCTCGCCCTGGGCCTAAGACTCAGGTCCCTAGTATAGAAAAAGCAGCTAAGGAGCCAAACTTTAGTCAGGCTTCTAAGAGCACCAAAATTGTGTAGGCCCAAGTCAAGGGCAGTGTGACCAAGAACAGTTCCCAAAACTGAAGTAAGAGAAACAATTTCTAAGACAAGATATGGACTGCTGACTAATGGCCTTGGGCTAAGGAGTTTCCCCCACCCACGTTGACTAGAACCTTGAGCTTGTATTCTTTTTAGGAGCCTGTGACCTTGCTGTACGCCAACACCAATCAGTTTAAAGGTTAACTGGCCCTAACCTATCAGGAGAAAGAACAGTTCGGGGACCAATCAACTCCTACCAACTTGGTTTGTGCCCAACCACTGTATAAAAAGCTTCACCATTTGCTCCTCGGGGCTGCTTCTACCCTGTGTGTTATAACGGTCCCAGTGCACTGGAATAAATCCTCTTGCTATTTGCATCGATACCCCATCTGTGAGTCTCTGTGGGGGTGCGGCGTCCCAGTTTGGGCCTTCGGGGTCTAACAACTGTGCCATTTCCCCAGCCCTGGTGTTGATCTTCACATTGTACTAGTCATCCAGCCCACACAGTCCTGAAGTAAGAACTCACCTTGCCATCAACTCTAAACTTTAAACTCTAGCTCCACTCTAAACTCTGTGACCTTATACATGTCATTCAACCTTTTACCATTTTAGATTCCCATTTCCAGATTATAAAACACAAGCCATAATACCTTACAGAATTGGTAAGGGAAGATACTGATAGTATGTATTATTTAATGTTTTCTTTGCCTTTGTTCTGGTATTTTTCTTCATGTTGCTTCTTGGTTTTCGTGGGACTGTCCTAGAGCTAAGAGTGAGTTGAGGCATGCCTTGAATCCTGGATTTTCTCACCCTGAGAGTGCTAGGAGATCAGTTGCTCCCCACTTTTCTTAGCCCTGGCCAAAACCCAGCTAAATATTAAATACTGCCTGCTTCACAGAAGGTCATTAGCAAAGGAATGTGGCTTGGTTGGTACTTATCTGTGCTGTAGCTGGAAGCCTAGGGCTGAGCCCATTTGCTGATAAGGTGTCTTCCTCTTTTCCCTTAGGGACTATATCTTATGCAGAAGGTGCCCTTGTAAGACTTTGACCCTATGACTTGAGCTCCACATGCAAATAGGGCTACTCCAGTATCCTTGTCTTAACTAATGGCTCCCATCCCTGGGTACCAAAGACCTTCCCCTGCCTTTACCCTATAAATGTAACCACCCTTGCTTTAATAAACTGAGAGAAATGCTCCTGACAGCCTCTCCTGAGAGTCCAGGTCACTCTCGAAGGCTCTTAGTCCTCTGATCTGGGACCCACCTAGATGCATGGACCCATGCCCTGCACTTTCCTTCACTGGAGCTAAGCTATTGGCCCAGAGCTTAGCCACCTGCTATTGGAAGGAAATGAAGGAAATAGAGAACCACAGGTTTGGTGGAGAGAAGAGTGGGGATCAGGCAGGGAGGCAGGACATTAATCCTAGTCTTCCTAGAGGCTCTAAAGCAAGGTCAGACAGCTGGTGCAGGAAGACCACTCAGGTCCCACTTTGCTAATGAGAGCCTGGGTGTAAACAACTGGGCTGTAAAACAAAGCCCACCACCTGCCACTGGTGGCTCCCTCAGAGTCACAGCTCAGAGGCAAAGGTAACAGAGTGACTTAGAAAATGACCAGGGATCAAGAAAGAGAATGAACAGGAAAGCAGACTCGGCAAGCCATCCACTGCAGCTGCTCAGAGTTCAGATGCTTTGTTGTTCCATGGCCCTTCTTATGTGTATAAAAGCATAGACAAGACAGTATAAGATCTGAGGAAGGCATCACTGTGTGATACTTGCCACAAGAGAGACTTCTGAAACCTGAGCTACCAGGTACTCACAGACTGACCTCCAGTGTTGGCACTGGGCCCAGACTTTCCTCTCATTGGTGAACACAAAGCCCTGTAATGTAAGGAGTCCCTTTCCTGTGTCTCCCCGAGATTTCTTCTCCTGAAAACACCAGTGTGGATATGTGGAGAAGGGATATAAGCCTTCTGCACAGACCACAGCTGCTCCTTTCCTGACTCTCTCTCTATAAAGGTCAAATACTTTATATTTCACTGTCCTTCATCTGGCCCTTGAATTAGTCTGATAAAAGACTAATTTTCTAGTAGCAAAGATAGAGCTTAGAGGATGTTCTATTTGGAGATAAATGGACTTTCATACACATGTACTTGCAATCAGAATATAATTAAAACATAAGAGAGCTTCAGGGAGACCCCCCCCCCACCAAGATCTGCAAACCCAATGGAAAAGTGGGGAGACAACCCACCCATGGAAGTGACTCGGGTTTCTTAGCAACTCGTTTGGCCAGATTTAAGTTTTAGTTTTTTGTTTTTTTTTTCTTTCTTTCTTTCTTTCTTTCTTTCTTTCTTTCTTTCTTTCTTTCTTTTTTTCTTTCTTTATCAGCTTTTCTACTTCTCTGTTCTTATTAACCACAGCTTGAATAATCAAGTCATCTCTGAGTGTGACTAGGCCTAAGAACCCAGGTCCATCAGTGATAGCAAGATGGCCAAAACAGGGCCTTCCCAGCACAAATAATTCACACCTATTGCCATGACAGGAAATAAATCACCACTGATATTTCAGGTATAACTTTGGCACCTGAATTCCAATTATTGAATTAGGAATATCTTCATCAGATAGGTTTGCAAGAAGCCTATAGTGTCAACTACCAGGGCCATACTGTTAACCAAATATAAACTAACCTTATAGTATACATTTAGCCATAGATCTCAAAAGGAGATTTTTAGACTTTAAAGATGTAGTCTTTAGTTCAACCAACATTAATTGCCTGTCTTCTGGTACCTGACATCACTGAACCACATATGTGATTCTAGTCTCTGAGTTCAGCTGTTGGGAGTCAAGTTAGCTAGCCTGAGTCATCCCATCGACGTGAGTTTAACCAGTCTACTTAAGCCCCTTATAACTCAGTATTTTTCCTGATCACTGGACCCACTGATCTAGATCTTGCTTATATAATATATACAGAAATGTATGTATTATGCATACATGTGTCTTTTTTCCTACCTACAGATGAATAAGTGATCCCCTCCAAGTTCAAGTCTTGTGTTGTCCTATTTTCAGAACAACGGATATGATATTTTCCTTTATACACATGTATGAGAGGCTCTGTGTCTCAGGACCCACAGGATGCAGGCCACAGAGGGAAGACATTTCTTACCTCCAGTTTTTGCTTCCTTACCTCCAGTTTTGTTGTGCTGAACAGAAAGCCTTTGAAGACAGACACAATGAATCCAGACTCTACTCTGCTTCATTCAGAGAGAGATGTCTGCTGACACATACTCTTACCTTTGCTGGATGAACTGCTGAGGGTTTCTGCTTACACAGGAGCACTGGAAAAGCCCATACTCCCAGGATTCCTGGAATTTGCAGTGCAGGCTCCCAGAGGAACTTCTTAGCTTAGCTGTCTGTTGCCTACTTATCTTAGGCAAATGGCCTTGGAGTGGAGGGGAGGAACAAACACTGGAGAGAGAAAGGGAACAAAGCTGATTAGCACTGGGACTTGGGATGTATTAAGCCAGTTCCTCTTACAGAGGCAGTCTGGGGAGCCTAAGTGAATGGAGGTAGAGTGTTATGGGGAAAGCCACAAGGCCAGGCAGTGTGAGAGAGCTCAGCTCTAATTTAGCTAGAACAGTTAATGACTTTAATGATTTGTTGTGATCTCAAAACAGCAGTGAAGAGATAAACCCATACCATTAAGGCTTTTATGATGCTTGGCTTCGTTTAGCAAATAGAGGTGGGTTGGGGGCCTAGGTTGAACATTTGGGGTTTTCTTGCTGTGAAGACACCCACATTTAAGTAATAAAAAAAGCAAGCTCCAGGGGCCCAGGAACAATTGGCTCCCAAATTCTGTGCAGGCAAAATGGAAAGATGTCCTTGAAAACTTAACCCAAAGGTTTGCTCAACCCACCTCTGCTGTGTGTTCTGGGTAGAAAGCAAACAGGCACAGAAAATTGAAAGTTGATTGTTTTCCATCTTAGCCTGAGGCCCCAGTCCAGAGGGAGAGTGCATTTCCTGGTGCTTCGATACTCTGGGGGAAAGTCTGAGCATGCCTCTAGATTGAAAAGTCAAAGAAGGTCCCACTGCTGTGTACAGAGGGGAGTGTCTTGTGTAGAGTATTCTTCACACAATAAGGTCCCAGAGCGGTCAAAATAACTACCCAGGAAATCTGACAATTTGGAATCCTCTGTTATTACAGGCTTATGTATATCTGTGGCATGTTGAACACTAAGATTTAAATAAAGATTCTAAGGCCTTTGATGTAATCCGAAATGTTCCTACCTTCATCAATAAAGGACTCTATCTACCCCAATTTTTTTTTTTTTTGAAACTTTTTGCTTTGATTGACATTGGTCCTTCCTAGAAAGACTACCTACAGTAGATCTTGAGGTCTCCATACCAGAGGTCCCACTGTCCATAGATAAGTGTTTCTTATTGTCCCTTCCAAACCTTCAGCCTGTGTGCTGCTGATGCTCTCCTTCCCCTCCCAGCTTTGACATTCCTGCCATTAAATTATATCCTCTCATACTTTCCCCTACAGAGATCAAAATGATGAATAAACCTTCTTGCTATTTGATTTCAGCCTTTTAAAAACATTTTTTGTTCTTTCGTATGTGTGTGTGTGTGTGTGTGTGTGTGTGTGTGTGTGTGTGTGTGTGTGCCTCTGGAGACTAGAGGTCAAGATCAAGCATCTTCCTTGGTAACATGCCACCATATCTCTGAGACAGCACTTCTCACTGAACCTGAAGCTCACTGATTTGGCAAGACTGTTCTGGGGATTTTCTTGTCTCTACCTCTTGGGATTGTAGGTGGATGCCACTATATCCATCTCCTCATGTAGTTGCTGGGGATTAAGCTCAGGTCCCCATGCTTGCAAGGCAAGCACTTACTGCCTGAATTATTTCCCCAGCCCCTTATTGATGTTCTCTCCAATACAACCTGTCACAGTTCTTCCCGATTTCAGCATGCAGGGAACATTATTTTCCACATCCTCTTAATTCCATGATTCGCTCTTCTCTGTGTATCAGTCATCCCACACCATCCCACACCAAGATCCTTTTCCATGCTTCACCATTATCAATAGCTGCAACTCTTTCTTAATGTAAATGCAAACATTCTATAATCCAACAGTACCTCTTGTCTTTCCATGTCATTCTAAATCGCCACAGCTTCAACAACTCTTCCTTATAAACTTACCAAATGACACTCGAAACTCTAATGAGCCCATGAACTTCAATATCTCTTACTGCTCTGTGGAATTATTTTCTTAGCATGGGTTTAAATTTCATGATGAACAATTATCATCAGCCTCCTGCACATAGTCTCTGTGTCCTTGAACTCTCTTCTCTTCTTCTCTCCCCATCATAATCACCCAGCAGAAGTTCCATGCAGGCATTTAAATATGTCTAGAGAAAAGCACCACATTTTTGCTAAATATATTCATAATCTTAACTAAGCTCTTGGTTTTCAACACAACTACCTGCCAATGTGTTCTTGCCTCCTTCTTTCCCAGGTAGCCATTGCATTCTTTGTTCTCTGTTCCAATTTCCATTTTCTTCTCCCCACTAATCTTTGCCTGATGACCT
The DNA here is from genome assembly GCA_026225945.1 of Cricetomys ansorgei. Classification (NCBI taxonomy): domain Eukaryota; kingdom Metazoa; phylum Chordata; class Mammalia; order Rodentia; family Nesomyidae; genus Cricetomys; species Cricetomys ansorgei. The sequence continues at coordinate 3,833,107 of JAMJFZ010000116.1, forward strand.
TGGCCTCCTCTCAAGAGGAGATACCCATAAAACATTCCCAACCGCTTACCTGCCCCTGTTGCTGCACATGTGGCCTGAGTGAACTGTCCCTGAGCTTTCCAATCTGTCCTTCCCCACTTGCCTTCTCCAGCTCCTCTCAGCTCCCACTTAGATCATCATATGTTTGTTCTCTCATGCCTGGTAGCTCCTGGAATCACACAACCATCTGATGATTGCTAATCATTCCTAACCGAAGTGGAAGCATCCTTCTACACGGCTCTTTCTATCCCCACATATATTTAAAATCATCCTCATCACATCTCTTGCTGTCTCCTTGGTAGAAGCTGCACTATTCCTTCCTGGGATTGTTACAATCATCTATTAACTGATTAAATGACTTCCTGCCTCTTCCTCCTGGTCTTCTGTTTATTTTCAATATAGCGATAAAAAGTATCCCAATAAAATGTTAGTTTGTGCAGTCACTAATCTTTTAGAGTCTCAGTGGTTGGCCTCTTTACCAAGTTCCCTTAACAGCCCTCCAAGCCATTTCATACGTGACCTTCATGACCTTAGTATATAATAACCTCCATCTTATTTTATGCCACGCTAGATATAGCATCTTTCTGGATTTTTCCCTGAGTGAAATCATAAACACAGCCCACAGTTAAGGATACCAGTGCTATTTTCTCCATCTGCCTGGGCTTCCCAGATAGCTCCATTACTCCCCCAGCATCTCCACAGGTCTGTCTTCCAGTTCACCATGAGCTCTTTTAATACTCAATGTAGCATAACCATCTCTTCCTTTCTCAGCACCCTGACCAGTGTGACTCACTGCAGTTTCTCCCCATCACTGAGCTCTACTTGGCCTGTCACATCTCCACCTTTCTGTCTGCTCGCAGCAGCCTCCATCCCTGGACACAAACTCCGTGAGCACAGGAGCCGAAACCTATACAGTTCTGAGCGCTGGTTCCCATCATGAGTGCGCAAGTGAGGACTTAACCCGAGAGGTACATGGATTGCACAAGAATTTAAGAACTGATGATGTATGGGCAGACAGGCATATTTGCATATGCAGCCTGCAATCCAAGCAGCAGCATGATTATCATTAAACTTTATATCATTATCTTTATCCCACAGCACTGCAGTCAAGTTTAGCCCAAAACAGTGTTCTGCAGCTCCAACCAACAGGGAGGCATTTGCTGGGGCTGTACAGGAGAATCATTTTTCAGCTTAAAATTTAGCAAGTAGACACTTCTTTGCACTTAAAGGAGCAAAATAAAGCTTTGCCTCTTCCAGAATGCCAGAGAAAACACAGAGAATTCAACAGGGAAAGCTTGGCAGGAATAATGTGTGATAAAAATGTTTGACAGGAATGGAGGGAGGGAAAAAGTGAGAGAGGGGAAGGGTTCCAGAAGAAATATATAAAATGGGGAATAGCATTTTCAGAGCTTGGTGGAGAAATATAAAGCTTCCCAAAATATGTATGTAAATCAACTCTGTACGACAACAATTGGGTATGCATAAAAGGAGTCACCACCACCATTAAGATCCCAGATGCACCAGGACTGTTTTTACTAGAACACACAATAACAAAGATAAAGAAGTAAGCATACATGCTCAGAACCAGCAAAGCAAAAAATCGGATGTATCTAAGTGTTAGGTCTCCTCCTGACCATACGAGGGAAGGGTTCTCAAAGAAATTTACTTATTGGAGATTGGGTAATATGTGCTGGCACACACCTGTAAGGTGTAAAGCTACTCTGAAGGCTGAAGCAAGAGGAACACAAATGTGAAGCCAGCCAGGGCTACAGAGTAAGTTTAATCCCAGCCTGGTAAGTTTAGTAAGACTTTGCTTCAAAACAATTTTGGTTTTGTTTTGTTTTGAGACAGGGTTTCTCTGTTGTAACTCTGACTGTCCTGGAACTCACTCTGGAGACCAGGCTGTCCTCGAACTCACAGACATCTGCCTGCCTCTGCCTCCCAAGTGCTGGGATTAAAGGGGTGCACCATCACCACCTGGCTTCAAAACAATTTTTAAACATTGGGAATGGAGGAGTATCCAGTATATATGAGGTCCCTAGCTCAAGTTGTGGTATTATACTCCCAACAAACAGCAACAATAACAACAACAAAACACATATAGCTTGGCAGGTCTTGAAAACTTTGCATCAAAGTTAACTACTTAGAAAACTCTGTATGACTTCTTGCTAGAGTAAAAAGAACACAGGTCTACCCAGTGATAACCATACCTAGCCCAGTCCCTTCACCCATTCATGATTCACTTAAGAGTTATTGACAGTACTTGCTCCCCAGGCCCTCTTCTATTCTGAGCCTATACAAGAGTCATATTCTAATAGGTGGGGACAGGCAGAAAAGCAGTAATTTATTTAAATGTATATTATATGCCAGATGGTAATCAGTGCTGGAGAGAAAAGTAGAGAAAGGGTGTGCAGTGAAATCAGATGGCTGTCTGGTTAAGTAGCTTATTTGAGTAGCTGCTACTAATATCCAGGGATATGAGATATGATGGCTCAGAAACCTAAGTGTTGGGGGGAAGTTTTCTAAACAAAGGACAAGCAAAGACAAGCCTTGAGATGGCAGCAGGCTTCTTGTTGAGCCATAGCAGAGACATCAACACGGCCAGAGTATTGATGGAGAAAGAGAGGCCATGCTGGGAAGGTAACCAACCATAAGGTCTATCTTTAAGGCCTTCTGCTTAAATACATTATTACTGAAAGACATGGAGAATCAGCAAAAACCTCTGAAGAGCAGACTTCTGTTGTAGAAGTTTATTTTTAGTTATGAATAGAATAATTGTTTTGTGCACTGTTGGGTAAGGGGCTGCTTAGGTCTTAGTATTTTGTATTGTCTGCAGGGATTGGATTTACGTGGGGGATATTTGATTGCTCATGATTTGCATGTGCTATCAGTAGAATACCTGAGGAGTTTTTAATTAATAAAAATGCCTGAGTTCAGATGCTTAGGGTTCCACTGTCCAGGATGGTGTTGATCAGGATGGTGGTTCCCTCTGCTGAGGTCTGGCAGGGTTTCCACATATGAACATGCCTCCATGACTCTCTTTGTAAGCTGCTACAATAGGTAAACTACTACAAATGGCACCTACAATGTGGGGCATGACATCACACCAGCTAATCCAATGTGGAGACAGGGAAGAAGAAAAAGAAACTTCAGATCTCACAGAGTTTTGTTTTGTTTTGTTTTGTGACACAAAGCAACCTGTGAGAAGAGGTCAGGGTCTAGAAGCCCTAAACCACTGACGCACCTCTAGTGAGTCTAAATTATTCAGCTGCTTGGTAAGCATGTGTCTACTTTCAGAATATGTGAACTAGGCAGATAGTTAGATTCATGTGTGCACTATGCATTGTTCATTAGGGCTCATCAAAATCACATGTGGAAGCCCGCAGCGTCGCTGCATCCTGTAACACTCACAGAAACTCAGGAGTTCAAGGCCAGCCTCAGCTACATGAGACAAACAGCTTGTGTTTGTTTGGAGAGACAGATATTACTCTCCAAATTCTTCAGATGAAGAGAGGGGACCTAGGAGGACTTTCTAGCTTGCTTTGATGATGCTCCCAATAGATCTGAGGCCTTCCTTTACCCTCAGTTCTCCCTTGGCTCTTGGTAAGATTGCCCTATATGCAAATAAATATTCATTATGTGTCTTTTTTGAGTGAAGGTTTTCAAGATCTTTCGAGATCTTTCTTGAGTATATAGCAATTGATTGACCCAAATCTGGGAGCTTATCTACAATTTGTAATCTTGCAGACTCTTGTATTCAGACCAACAGTTGTTCCATGGGGAGTTGGGGAGGGATGATGAACTCACAAACTAGAGTCAGGCAACTAGAGGAGTAAAATTAAAACAAAATAATATAAAAATCCAGATTCTTTATCTTTCTGATTCAATCTTGAGGTTCCCAAGTAGAAAGAACAAGGGACTCAGTAACTATTAGACAAGATTATCTCAAACAAACCCATTCTGAGAGGTGGTTTGCAGCCAGAATTGATCAGTCAAAAAAAAAAAAAAAAAAAACCCTTTCTTTTAAAAATTACATTAAAGCCATACATTAAAGTATGAAAAAGGCTTTACACTAAGAACTGAACAAAGTCCAACTATTCCAATAAATACAGCAATTTTAATTTATTCCTATTCAGACCTTACCCAAAGACATAATTTTATATAATTTAAACCATAATAATAAAGGTGCATTTTATTGTTTAACCAAAATTTATATAATAAATATTTTCTATTCTGCAAAACAAGCTTCAAATTTCTCATTTTAATGGTGGCATAATATAGTATTTTATTATAGCACATTGTCACTTATTTAACCATTAGTATACTGCTCAAGTCATTTCCTGTTTCTCAAGATTATAAACAATGCTACAATGGATCACATTTGCATATATAACCATTCCTGAAACCATTTGATGTGGTTATAGTCCCAGAAGTAGGATTACAAAATCATTTCAATATAAATAGTTTGGATTGTTTATTTATTTTAAAGGATTTCTTTCTTGAAAATATCCTGCCTGCTTCCTGCCAATATTTGGTTGTATCAGACAGCTTCTCCAAGGTCTCACCACTGTTGTCTTTGCATTCTGCCCTAAATGTTGTCAATATCCAGAGTCTTGCTGAAGACCTAGTCTTCATCATAAATGGTATTTTGAAAGGGCATTTATGAGAGGTAATCAAGGTTAGATGAGGTCAGGAGGGTGGTAGAACTGATGTCTTATAAAAAAGACCCTCTGAGAGCTGGCTGCTCTTTCTCTCTACCCACCAAGGCTTTGCAAGGAGATAGCTACTAAAGCCATGAAGAAGGCTATCAGAAGGAACTACAACTATGCCACCATTCTCTCGGATTTCCTAGTCTCCAGGACTTCCAAAACAAATGCCCTGCTGTCCAAGCTACCCAGTCTAGAGGATATTATTAATGCAGCCAATATAATACACACTTGGATTTTTTATTGTTATTATTATACCAAATGCCTGATAAGAAGCAACATATGGGGAGCAGAGTTGACTTTGACTTACAATTTGAGGGGATAAATCCATTTTGTCCCAGAAGGCAGCAGGGAGGGGTGTGAGAAGTATGTGTCGTGGGGGGGTTATGTGTCACGTTGCTTCTTCAATTAGGAAATAGCACACAGGAAATGAGGCCCAGCTATAAAACCTCAAGGCATATCTCAATGATCTACTTCCTTCAGTGAGACTCCACTTCTTAAAGATTCCAGAAATTTCCAAAATAGCATTACCAGCTCGGACCAAGCATTTAAATACATGATCCTGTGGAGGACACTTTACATCTAAACAAAAATAACACTCTCGTTTCTGTTTTAAAACCTTATTATAAAATTATAACTTTAAAATAAATTTTGACCTTATTCACTGGATAGTTTTTAACTATCACCATCAATTCATTTATAATTTCCAACTAATTCTTTCTTATTAATTATAGTTTTGTCTGAGCCCTTGCAATGTGACAGACATCATTCTGCATGCATAGAGCTTCAGGGGGAAATGTATCCTGTTCTCAAGGACTTAGTTTCCTAGCTGAGGAGTCAGATATGTAAGGAAAACTTAGGTGCTATATAAAAAGTTCAAAGGCTGAAGATGCACAAGGAGAAGACATCCACTGAGAAGGAGCATCCTGGCCAATGGAATGGCTCAGCGGTTGGTAGAGGCACTTGCCATCAAGCCTGATGATCTAAGTTAAATCTCCAGGACCCACATGGCTGAAGAGAACTGATTTCTGCAAGTTGCCCTTGACCTCCACATGATATATGCGTCACCACCACATAAATAAATGTACTAAAATTAAGCAGTATCAAATGGTACCTTGAATGAAGAGTTGGTCTTAGATGAAAAAGGGTAAGAGGAATGCTCAATGGGATAGGGAACTAGAGAGAAAGTTCTAGGAAAAATGATAAATGAGCTTCGAAGCCAAAGAGAGCTAGCCTAATTACAGATATACAGTCCTTGATGTGGCCAGCCAGAGCCTTTAATCATCGGGCATGAGAGCCTCAGTGCCTACCCCTTCACGCCCTTCCACCTCCTCTAGCCTCTAACCTGCACCACTGTTCACTTTGTCCTCACACAGCAGTCTTGATAACTTTCCACTGCACCCAGAAATGGAGAAATTGAAAACCCGCATGGCTCCTGAGTTGCTATGGAGTGATGAGCCGGGGAGCATCTGGCTGGGCATACTTCTCCTTATGCGTTTGAGCAGAAAGGAATATGTATAGATAAGGAGCACATGGCAAACTGCCATTCCAGCAGTGAAGGGAAGGCATGGTCTGCCTCTTGTCTCTGCTCCAGGCAAACTGCTCCCTCATTTCTTCAGACATCTCAGAGCTTGCCAAAGTGGATTCCCACTGGCAGATTTCAGCCCTGCACTGTGCATCTCTCCACAACAAACAGGGAGATGAGACAGAGACAGAGAGAGAAGCAGATTCACTGTTCTGGGGAAGTTAGGCTCACACCGGGTTGGATTTCATTTCCACTGAGTTAGAAATCCAGGCTCAGCTAGGATCAAATCACAATATTCTCAGTAGCACCGAGTGAACAAACCATACAGGCGGCTTTCCATTATGTAGAGACATTCATGCTCATGTGCTGTGTCCTTTCCCAGAAACATTGGGCCCTCTGGCTGTCTTTGTGCTCCCACAAAGCTACAGTGATTCACCTTACTCTTAAACAATGTCATCCAATGGTCCGGTCCTTTATGAGTCACCCCTGAAGCTGGCAATCATACACTGTCACCAAGCCCTGTGATCTCAGACAATGCATCAAGCTGAACACTTGGAACGGGTGACTCCTGGGGTGACATCTACTTTGTAAGAAATGAAGTGTGTCCCTGGGAGGACAGTGCAAAGTCCTGTCTGGCCAGCTTCCTCCTGTTGGCCCCTGAAGGTGGCAGGAGCCATTCAGCAGTATAAAGCTGAATGCCTGTCCTGACACCCTGTGACTTTTAATTCTGCCCTCTGCTCACCTGCAGTCGTGGGGCAAACCCCTTCCTACAGGTTCTGACTGCTTCTCAAATCCACCTCTTCAACTCACAAATAGATTTGAGAGGCACTGGAGATCATGAGGCTCTCTGTGGTTTTGTGTATTTTAACATAAAGTGTGTGTGATTTGGTAAAAGAGTGTCTCATTGTGCATTCTGCCTGGAAACCCCAACTTTCAATGACTTCCAGCAAAATAGGCATATTCTCTATCAGTTACTTTTCTGTTAACTGATAAACCCATGGGCCCAAAGTAACTTAGGGAAGAAGGGGCTTATTTTGGCTTACAGTTCCAGAGAGTTAAGAGTCCATCGTGGTGGGGAAGACATGGTGTGGTGGAAGGAACAGGAAATTGCATTTTATTCACACAGGAAACAGAGAGCGGGAGAGAACAGGAAGTGAGTCAAATCTATAAATTCTCAAAGCCTACCTCCAGTGACATGCTTCCTCAAGCAAAGCCTTACCTCAGAAGGAATCCATAGTTGTAGCAGGAATAAGGCCTGCGGCTAAACAGCATGTATGCGCGGTTTGCCAAACGCCACACGCAAACGGCACACATGCGCAGCTGGGTTCCCACTTAGGGTCATTGACACATGCGCAGTTAATACTTCCTGCTCGAGCCAACCTGAAAACCTGCAGATGGACCCAGAGATAGATGACACCTGGTGAAAGCCAATTCGAAAGAGCTACAACAGCAGCCTGCAGTCCAGGAGCCAATGGGACTCTGGGCGAGGGTTTAAAAGGGGTCCCTCTTCCTGGAATAAATGAGTCTGCTTCTGCTACTTACCTGATTCCCAGGGTTTGTGTCATTGACTCTGTGCCAGCTCACCCCTTCCCCTGCCCCCAGGGGTCCTGGGACTGGGTTCAGCAACATGATTCAGCAGGTACAACATTTTAAGCAACACATAATGTCCCCAGTGTCACCAACTGAGGACCAAGTATTCAAATGTGCCTGTTGGGCACATTTCTCATTCAAATCACCAAATAATAATTTACCCATCTAAGAGTCACCTTGCTAGGCCTGGTGATATATACCTGTAATTCCAGTTATTTGGGAGGTTGAGGCTGAGGCAAATACAAGATCAAGGACTTCTGGGTCAAGTGTCATGACCTTATCTCAAAACTAAAGAAATTAAGAATAAAAATAAAAGTTAAAAGCTAAGGATATAGCTTAGTAGTAGAGCACTTGCATAGAATGCAGGCATGTAGGAAAACCCAGGTTTCGCCCTGATCACTGCATGAAAAAGAAGAAAGAAAATGGGTGATGTCTCCTCCAGATTTTTGACCTTCACCTTATAACCTTTTCTGGAATTGGAGTGTTTGGCTGTTTAGCTCCTCTGTTATGTGGCTGCATGTGGTATGTTGCATTTTTTTCAAGATGGCCATGAAACTCTCCCATCATGTGTATTCCAAGACAAAGTCACCCTAACACCATTTTTATAAAGAGAAGCATCCACATCATCACTCAGGGACTAGCTGGTCTTGTGACTTGCAGTGATGCAGTTCCCCAGAGCTAGGATTTTGGCCCTTAGAATCACTGCTCAAAGTCCTTCATGTATTGAGGAAGGCCCAACACACACGGCTACATGAACACTGATGTCCTAGACACAGACAGAATCCACTGCCAACGATAGGACTGTAAAACACAACTTCAAATGCCATGAGCCCAGCTATCCTTGCATTTTGTCGGCTGAGATGACGAACATACATGGGAGATTCAGGCTTCCTCTTCTGTCATTGATAGTTAACATATTGTTTCATAACCAAAATTAAATGCACGCAGCTTCTAGGCTGCTCACCGTGAAGCAAAGGTTACTTCCAGAAGAATGAAGACAGGACTTTTATTATCCTTTTTGGTTGTCTCAAAGCAACTGTTCACCTTGTAGTCTGTATGGATGCAAGCATTAAAGAAACTAGAAATCAAAGCTCTGAGAGTCCCAGGATTTATCAACTGAAGCTGACTTCTGCTAGTAGAAGGGGCTATGCTGTAGAGAACACGTATCTGCAAGCCAGATAAGAATGTTAATTGTCAATATTAAATAATTTATACATTCATGACTTTATCGCTTGTTTGATGGTTTTTTTTTTTTTTTTTTTTTTTCATTTGAGTTGGGATTGTGAGGGGGCAGAGTGAAGACCTGGTGAGGCACATTCCTCATCTCCCTTGGATAGCTCCCCAGAGGTTGGGGCGGAGATGGCTCAAGGTCTTTTCTGTGAAACCATTTTGAAACAGATAGCTAAATGTTTGGCATTCACTGTTTAAGTAATAAAAACATAGGTTTTTTTCTTTTGAAAGGTGGAGGGAAGATAGGAAGGGAAAAAAAGACTTCCGGTAGTTATTGGTTTCTGAGCAAATCCCTGTGGCATGGTGAGGATTGGAGACAAAGAAAGGAAAAAGAAAGAAGAGAAGCTCAAAGACCGTGAGCAAGTTCTGTTCTGGTGTCTATCTCCTCATCCTTCCCCACCCCTTCCGGCTACTCAGACACTGGAGTGCACCCATGGGAGAAGGTCAGAAGATGCCTTTGGATTTGGGTCTCTGAGCTGGAACTCTGTTCCTGTATAACTCTCTGAAACAAGGCCTGTCCATCCTGTGTTACTGGGAAACTCTCCCTCTGGGTAGAGCAAATGTTTAATTTGCTGCATGGTGGTTTCTGTAAATAAATCACACATTGGTGGAGGCAAAGGAAATGAATAAGAAACTTTGCCTGGGAGGTTAGACACATTGCGTGGGGCTTCAAATAAGCTGGGTGCACACTGTAATTCAGAAGATGTATGTAGCTGCAGAGTACAAAGGCAAGGGCTTTATTTATACATGCATGTGGTGCTGTGCACAACGCGTATGTAGGAATACAAACTTGATCTTTGTGTGTGTGTTGTTCCCTTCTCTACAGTGAAGAGTTAGAGAAACAATATTCCTAGGAATGCTTGCAGCAGTGCACCCTGTCCCTCTGAATTCTCTTTATTCATTCAGCAAACATCCGCATCACAATGGAAGTTGTTCTTTGTATTAGAGAGAAAGGAAAACAAGAATAATTCCTGCTCAAAGAAAAGGAAAAGAAAGCTGGTCTTCATACAACTCCAGTCTGTGTGAAATGCCCGGTGGTCTCAGGGCCACCACAACTCACTGACTAACCACTGTGCAGTAAGTACCTCTTACCTTCAGTCACAATGCTGACTGTAGCTACAAAAAAAGGAATAAAGCACTTATGATATAGAAGAAAAAAATATAAACAGGTAAGAAATGAAGGAGAGGCAGCATGAAGGAGAGAAGGATTCCTTTAGACTGGTGTAAATAAGGGAAAGGGGCTGTGGAGGCCCAGGGAACCTCCACACTGCAACATCAAAGCTGAGTTTTGAGGAATATATAGGAGTTACCAAGGAATGGTATTGGTGAAAATATTCCATACGGAGGAAGCAAAATATGAAGTATCACAAAGACACTGTTTTATACTTCATACCTTCCTTAAGAGATTCTACATGAGTATATTGTCACTGAATCCAAACACTGCATGAAGACAGCAGAGAGTAAAGAAGGGGAAACAAAAGGAGAAATGTGGAAGACACACCCTTCTTCGGGCTGTGCATAACTGTATGATTAGGTGGACAGAGCATGCTGAGAATGATAACAGTCTCTGTCCTTTGCCTTTCCATGGCAAGGAGCTAGATGACACCAAGTGAGGCCACACCAGGAGCCAACAGAATCAACCAAGAATGTAATCAAGCAGGTCTAGAAGGCAAAAGGATCCGAAGGTCTTACTCTGAAGGCACATGTTGGTTTCATCATTAGTGCTGTCTTCAGATATTTGCAAAGGAACAGCCTCTAACAGGCTGCAGTGGGAGCAAGTTTGAAGCATATTTTGACTCCATACAAAGCAGAACTTACTAGTAGTCTGAGCTATTAAAAAATGAGCTGTGTTGAGAGTAAGTACAAGTTCTGTATCTGATGTGTCCAAGCAGAGGTGAATCCCACGTGGTAGGACTGACACAAGCTGTGACAAGGACTGATGTGCATATAAGGCAGGCTTCTCTGAGGTCCCTTTTAAGTCAAGGATTCTATGCTGAGAATCACAAGCACAAACACAGGACGGCCAGGTTGAACACCTATGAACAGCGCTCACAGAAGAAAACAGGGAGTCAGAAGGGTTGGGGCTAACACTACAGATAGTAAATAGAAATGTCACGTATCTTTAAAATAATGAAACCACGCATAGGTCAAATGAACCATTTCTTATGGGCCTAATTTGGTCTATGGACTGGAAATCACGATTCTGGTAACATGACTCCCAATCAAAATGGTCTTTCTATCAAAGATTTGCTTTCTCCTCTAAGCCACAAGATGCTTGGATGGTCTCTGTACCTTGCCTCTGCTCTGATTGACATGCCACTCACAGGAAAACTTAAACACACAAGAGGACAGAATAGAAGCTACATGGACAGGAAGCACTATTGTCCTTTGAGTTTGTTTGTTTGGAGGAGATGTGCTGACTTATAAAACTTCTACTAGAATGGCTAGACGTGAGTCCTCTGTGGTTAATAATCCTGCCCTAATCATCTTGCCAGCTTATTCTGTTCCCTTTTTATATTAAGAAAATTACTGAGATATACAGAGCAGAATCAGTCTATGCACCTGCCACCAGAACTAAAATCATCTCATGAACACCATATGTCTTTGTTTATAAGAAATATTAAGAATGTGGCTTCCAAACCTCTGTGTGCCCCTGAAGCCCCCAAACACATCCACCCTCTCCAGAAGCAGTCATTTTTATGAAAGTCATTAGTGCCCCATATTTATGCTTGGAGTGCATATATATGTATTCTGACATTTCATATGTCCTAAAAGCGTATGCTAATGGTGCCATGTCCTGTGTATATATACGGTCTACAGTAAGGATGTCCAGCATTTTATACTGCAACATGGTATTGTCATCTATAAATCCAGTGCTTGAGAACTGTGCAATCCATTCACAATGAATAAGCTGCAATAAATCTGATGTGTGAAGTATGTCAGCAATTTTGTCCTAGACTATCCTGGGGAGTACAGGTGAGACACCTTGATTCTGTTCAACGGTCAAGCCTTAGAGAAGCACCCATGTTGAAAAACATTTAGTTCATTAATTTTTATTAAAGAGCATTACAATTTATCAATAAATTTATAATTTGTTTCACTCAACTCCCCCAAATTCATGGATGCCCCTAATCATGTCATTGTTTTCTTGGAAGTGAAATTACTGGTTCACCAGTCAGCGCTGTGAGGATTTTACCAACTCCTGTCAACTCATTCTTTAAAGTTTGGTGCCAATTTATAGTCCCTGTTGCAGGGCTTTTTCTATTTTGCACCAAACATTGGTCAACCTTTGGCATTTCTAAGAGCTTTTAAACTTTTGTCAATCCAATGGGTAAGAAACTTGAGGTTTAAACTGCACCCCTGCTGGCTGAGGCCGGATGTGCTTTCATCTGCATTAGCCGTTTCAGCTTGCTCTACTTAACCTGTTCGAATCTTTTGTCTTTGATTGGACTATATATGTGCGCACACACACACACACACACACACACACACACACACACCCCACTCTGAATATGGTTGATAGGAATTCCAAATATAAATTTGCCACTTATGCATTGTGCGGACTTGGGTGTGACATGACCTCTCTGTTTCAGTCCCTTCAAGAGGAAAAATGGAGATTAAAATAGTGTCTTGTAGCTTTATTATAGTGGTTCAGAAAGCAAAAGCATACTGACTAACTAATTAGATAAGATATGGGTATACAGTAAGTGATTAATATAGGCATCAGTACCTGGCATGGGGAGAAATGTTCTGTATACAGTTTGGCTAGATTTCTCAACTATAAAGGATTTTGTGAAATCTCTTTCTACCTTGTTACTTTGTCACGCAAGTATTTTAAACCCTAATGTAAATTATGTTTTTGTTTGTATGCTTCCATCTTATATAATTAAACAGTTTTCATCATAAAATTATTAAATTGCCATCTAACATTGTATTTCTAAGCTATTTTGACTGGATTTAAGCCTTTAAATTACCTGGAACTTATTTTCATAGAGAGGAATCTCTAATTATCTTTGTTTCCACACAGATAGCTAATTATTTCAAAAGGTTCTGATATGTGAGGCCACCCTTCTCATAAATCCTGGTCCCACAGACCCTAGCATCTATTTCTAAGCTCCGGAGTCTATCTAATTAACATATTTTAACCTTGTAAAACACTACACTTCTAATTATGACTGCCTTGAAATAATTTATTGATCTTTTATAAATACTACCCAGGAAGGTAACTTTTCCCAGTCCTGTCATACCTAGTCTTGAATATTTATTAATGGTAATGAATTTCGAAACTTTTATGAAATTACCTGAAAAATATTTGTTAAGATTTTTTGTTGTAATTACATTGAATTTATTGAGGTATATTTAGAGTGTGTGCTTACAATGTTGAATTTTCTTAGTCATAAATAGTTTTCTATTTGAGTAGTTTTATAATTTTGTTGCACAAAAGCACTAAATACTATTTTTGGTCATTTCTCCCAGAAACTATGGAAGTTTTAACACAGTAGTGAATGGGTATTTTAAATTTTTATTTAATGACATTCATTTATTTGCTTACTTACTTATCTAATATGTATCAGCGTGTGCCTGAGTGTATGTGTGAATAACACACATGCAGTATTTGAAGATGCAAGGAGATTGTGCCGGAGCCCCTGGAACTGGAGTTCCAGGTAGTTGTGAGCTGCCATGTGGATTCTGGGAACTGAACCAAAGTCCTCTAGAAGAGCATCCAGTGCTCTGAACAGTAACCCATCTTTCCAGCCCCAAAAGTGGGTACTTTTTTACCAGAATGTTTTCTATTTTCCAATTACTGTTAAATCAAAGTCTAATCATTTTGTGTATTTATCTCCTTTTAAAACAAACTTCTTAAACTTTTTATTCTGAATAGTTTGTGAACTCTTTTGCATTTTGCTTGAAACATTGATGCCATCTTTAATTCATCTTTAATTCTTTGTGTTTCTTTCCAATAATTTTAATGCCTATTTTTTTGTCACTTTTTGATTCACCTGAACATTCCTTGATTGTTATAGAGAAGGGGATTTGATTACAGTGTCTTGTTCTGAGTTTAAAGTGTATGCCATGGAATCTGGCCACAAAGTATGTGACTGCTTGGGATGTGGGGTAACATTCTTCATAACTCTGGGAAATGGACTCTGAGCCAGTGTTGAGAAGGTGAGAGGTAAGACCTAAATGATCTCATGTTGTATAGTGATTCCCTCATCACTGAAACATTCTATCTTGGAAAGAAGAGGGAGCCCTAAGACCTCAGGAGGCTCTGGAAACATTCAAGATTCATGCATCCCTCCTGGAGGTCATAGAAGCAGTAAGCAAGTACTGAGGGAGAGGAGAAGCTTGGAGAGACTCAAGTGGTGTTTTTGTTTGTTTGTTTGTTTGTTTTTGTGAGACGGCATTCATGCTAGGATGATATTTTGATGATTCAGTTGCTTAGTGCCACCCAAGCTTCAATAAGTAATCCTTCAACTTATGCTCCTACAAGTAATCTCAATAAACTCATTGATTCAACAAGCTAGACATGGGGCAGAATCATTTCTTTGGTTTATCTGAAGTGTGAATAAATGTAGCAGAACACTTGGAAGAAGCTTTTGTTATTTTGGTTTCTTTAAACCCTCAAAATGGCATTTGGACTAGGGTTATGTTCCCATCCCAGGTGTGGTGGATGATTATGAGCTGGATTTGGAACACTTGATGCAGGTGGCTATAATTTGCTTAGGTGAAATTGTTTAGGCACGGGTAGCTGGTTCTTGGGATTGTGTGCCACTTGAGTTTATGGGAACTTTTGCTTAGGGCATAAAAAGGTCTAATGCCCTGAGAGCCAGCAGGGGGATTGGGAGTGTGGGGTGTTGGCTGGTGGTTCCTTGGTTGGTTTGTCTGTCGTTAGTGTGTTGCTTCTTACTTAAACAAAGCTGGAGACAGTGAGTTTGCAGACTAGCTGAGATGCTAGTCTGACTCACTGTCATCTAGTCCTCTCCAAGTTTAGGACAGCCTAAAAAAGGCTGTGAAGATTTTTACCTTTTTCTCATTCTATATCAAGGCTGCATGCAAAAGCTGTGAAAATTTCTTTCTATCCTTCCTTTCTCTTTCCCTAAATTGAGGGTAAAAGATTGTAGTTAACAACTACAGATGTCTGTTGACATCTCCATACAAAAATCCAAATATCCTACAAAGGAAACTAGAGCTGGTGTGGTCCTTCACATTGCCCCCAGTTAAGGTAAGGATGACAAGACAAGACTTTATAGTCCATTGCCAATTATTCATTTGATGTGACCTGACCAGGGGAAAGCCAGATTGGGCAGTCAATGCAATCTCTGTAGAAGCTTCTGGATAAAAGTACTTTCCACCAGAGTCCCAAGAAACTGGTACTCAAGTCCTTCATTAATGAAGAAGGATCTGGTAGTAGATCCAAGTATTCCCCACAGACTGCACTTGAAGTTGTGTGGATTCACCTGGGTTCACAATCCAGAAACAAACAAACAAGCAAAAAACCATAGAAGATGAAAGGTATTTGTGGAAATAACCATTGCCACCTTGCTGTTATCTAAAGTGCAGAACAAATTCTCTTATCTACTTCTGTACAGCTGCTGATCTTCAGGACTTACTTGTGATGTGAGTCAGAAGTTCATTCTGAACTGAACTGCAGTTCATCAAATTTTAGTCCAGGAGTACTAAAAGATACTCAGTGTATAACATGGGTACTAATATACTCCCCTTCTCTGAATGTATAATAGTACCTCAATATGGTAATCAGGGGTCATCGATGGACCTCATTAAAATGTGGACCCCATTAAATCCAGTATCCCTGTCTTACAATACTCTGCTCCACAACCCAAAAAACTCCACCAGGTACTTTGCTTCCTTTCTCGTGGTATAAATTGAAGCTTCAGTAATCTGGTCTTTGTTTGAGAAAGACATGTAATTCTCATCAGGCTACAAACAGCAGACATTTTAGAATCACTTCAGCAGCTTTTATTAAAATGTAGGACAGGATTTTGTTGAATCTATAGATTGAATTTGGGGAAATTGATCTCTTAGTCATATTGAGTTTTCAGATCTATTAACAGTCTATTAACTGTCTGAGGCACACGTTTCTTAACAGAGCCTCCAGCCAGCATCTGCTTCCTGTTCATCTGGTTCTGTGAACACACAACACCATCAATATAGTGAACAAATGAGGTATTCTTCCCAGATTTCCAGATGGTCTCTGTCTCTTCATACAATATTTTAACAAAGGGCAGAGGAGTTAACGCAGCCCTGAAGCAAACTCATAATGTATCTTGTTGTCTGTTTTAAATAAATGGAAACCTGTACATTTACACTCTTGCTGAAGATAGAAAAATGTATTTTCTGGATCACTGGTTACATACCATTTATCTGGTAGCATATGCTGTGGTTTGAATGTAAAATGTCCCCCACAGGCTCAAGTGCTCGAATGCTTGTTGCACAGCTGGTGGTGATGTTTTAGAGGGTTGTGGATCCTTTAGGACATGAAGTCTTGCAGGAGAAGTGATCAGTGGGAGTAGATCTTGAGGTTTCACAGACATGTCCTACTTCCTGTCTACTTTCTGTTTCCTGACTATGAACACAATATGACCAGTAGTTTCATGTTCCTGCAGCCATGCCTGCCCCACCGTGATGAACTATACCTCTTCTCAAACTGTGAACTAAAATATCCCTTCTTTCCTTTAGTTGCTTCTTGTCAGGGATTTGATTGCATAATGAGAAAAGCTACTAATATAACATGTTGTTCTGCTCTAGAAAAGACAAATACCTGCCCTTAGTCTATGCTCAGGCTGCATTTCTCTATTCCAGTGAGGATATGTGGTTTCTGCAGGACTAGTACAGGGGGAGATAATGGGGACTGATGGAGACCATTATTTCTATATCCTTTAACAACTTCAATGTGGCACTCACTTCAATCACTCTAATTTCACAGTGATTTATTTTTAAATGTATTGGTGAGAATTGTGGTGAAGAAGGTAGCTTTATAGGTTTCCACTTGTCCTGTCCCACTAGAAAGCTCTGACATTATAGGTTCAAGACCTGTTGTAGAAGTTTATTTTTAGTTATGTTTAAAATGGTTGTTTTGTGCACTGTTGGGAAGGGCTGCCTGGGCCTTGACATCTTGTATTGTCTGCAGGTGTTGGCTTTATGTAAAAGATGTTTGATTCCTCATGATCTGCACATGGTATCAATAGAACACCTGAGGAGCTTAGGGATCAATAAAAATCCCTGACATGAGAGATTCAGGGTTCCACTGTCCAGGATGGTGCTTGCCATGATAGTGGTTCCCTCTGCTGAGGTCTGGCAGTGTTTGTACCTATGAATATGCCTTCTTGTCTTCTTTGGTGAGCTGCCACAGTAGGTGCACAACAACAAAGACCCAGCACAAAGGCTGTGGTAACTGCTAGGATTGTCTCTGACAGTCATAAGTGATGAACTAGTTGGGTTAGTAGGCATGTTGGAACCTCTATGAACTGTCCTTGGGAGTTCCAGGTCTCCATTGCCACAGAGGGACAGGAATGACACATTGGCATCTATGCCAGTTTCCACTATATAACACAACAGTCACTGACGTGTTTACATGTTCCTTTTGTGTATGTGGGGGTGGGGTGCAAATGTACAAATGTTGTGAGAAAGCCAGAGGTCAACCTTGTGCGTTGACCTTGTTATTGAAGACAGTCTCTTAAAGACTAAGTAGGCAAAGATGGCTGGCCAGTGAACTCCATCTTTCTTCATCTCCCCAGTGCTAGTACCATATCCACTTGTTTATTTTAAACATGGGGTTCTCTGGGTCAAACTCAAGTCCTCATCCTTGCATGGCAAGACATTGGTCAACAGAGCTATATTGCTTTCTCTTTGCAGTGCAATTACTTGGTAAATGGCAGTAGATCTCTCCGAAGAGGCCTGAAAGAGACATTGGCATTTACATTGCCAAGGTATTGCAGGCTTCTCTGAAATGGTATTGTGCTGGATAGTTTTATGTCAATTTGATATAAGCTAAAAATCATCTGAGAGGAGGGAACCTCAATTTAAAAACTATCTCCATAAGATCAGGCTGTACACAAGCCTATTGGACGTTTCTTAATTAGTGATTGATGTGGGAGGGCCCAGGCCTCTGTCGGTGATGTCACTCCTGGGCTGGTGGTCCTGGGTTCTATAAGAAGGCAGGCTCAACAAGCCATGGAAAGCAACCTTGTAAGCAGCACCCCTCTGTGGCCTCTGCAACAGCTCCGGCCTCCAGGTTCCTGTCCTGCTTGAGTTCCTCTCCTGACTTCCTTTGACGATGAGCAGTGCTCTGGAAGTGTAAGTGTAAAAGTGTAAAAGTCAGTGTAAGTGTAAAGTGTAATGGATTTAAGCGAATACATGACAAGTAAGCGTAAAGCGTAAGTGTAAAAATAAACCCTTTCTACCCCAACTTGCTTATTGGTCAAGGTGTTTCATCCCAGCAACAGAAATCCTAAGACACTGCCTCCTGCTGGTACATACTGGTGCATCCTGCCATTTCACGGCCCCCCTTCCTAGTCAATCAAAGCGTATGGGAACTTAGTGTGCCCAGGCTATGTTCTGAATAGTCACCGTAACTCCTTTCATACTTTAAACATACGTGAGATAGTGTGATTAAAGCTGAGGGTACAATAACAGCTAAATATCAATTATGTGTATATCGTGTGTTTGCTAAATGCTTCCTGCATGCCAAGTTTAGTATTACTCTAACGACCTAGGGGGAGACAGGGACAGAACTTGGGGTGGAGAGAATACCCGTTTTTTCATCATCTCTAAGCAAGAGTACTACTGAGCAGAAAGAAATGGGTAACTTAAGGCTTACCAGCTTCAACGGCACCTGGAGACACACTTTTCAGGTGCATCAACCTGAATGTCCCTGTGTCACAGACCCTAACCAGGCACTGATACGGCGTGTAGACTTATAGGGGAAAGAGTGAGATCTTAGCCGGTACTTAGCTCTCTCTGTTATCACGTTTTGGGCCTGGTCCTCATGAGTGGGGCCAATGAGGCCGTCTAGCTTGAGTTTTGGACTTTGCTTTAATCTGGTTGTGACTCTGCCCTGTTATTTTTTTATAATTACATTTTAAATTTTTTTTATTTGAAATTTTTTAATGATTTCCTTATCAAAAATTCTTAAGAATATTTTTCCTTTCTTTAAGCAATAGCCTAAGAATATAACACTTGCTGCTGCACATACAGGTAAATGAACATAGTAACTTCAATTCGTGAACAAATTTCAGCATCTTACAAACCTTTGAATGAAAATCTGGTAGAGAATAAACTTTTCTAGTGAATGTTCCAGAAGATGCTGACTCTTCATGGAAAGTTATGGCTATTCTTGTTAATCTAAACCTCAAAAGACAATTTGAAGTCGCGAGCATCCATTATTAGCAGACAAGAGCTGTGTGCAAATCCTCAGCAAGGCAGTGATTTAAATTTACTTCCCATGTGTTCCTTTGTTTTTTTTTAAGCCCAACAAGTTTTGGATACTCAGTCCTGTTTTTGTGCAATTACAACTTGTGTTTCTCCTCACAATCTGACCTTCTCTGACTATCCACTTAACATCACCCTTGATTTTTAATAGCCAGTTGGTAATTCTGTTTCTGTGATCTTTCCACAAAGCAGTCAAATCAACGTAACAATAGTCTCCACATTATTTCTTTAGGTTAAATGCGTACATGTTTTTTAAAACCTTGTACATGCCACCAGCTTAGGCACTGGACCTTATTTCTCTGGATTAGTATTTACCTGGGTTTGTAAATACGTTTTTCTTGATTTTTAAAGGCCGTTTCATCTTATTTAAAAGGATGTATTTTTTTTTTAATTTTTCTGTGTATGCATGCTTTTCCTTCATGTGTGTGTGTGTGTGCTTGTTGCTCACAGAGACCAGAAGAGGGCACCAGATACCCTGGAACTGGAGTAACAGATGGTGATAGGCCACCACGTGGGTGCTGGGAACCAAACATGATCCTCTGCAAAAGCAATAAATGCTCTTAACCATGGAGTCATCTCTCCAGCTTTGGTTGTTTCATTTATTTTCTTTTGATGACATGTTTTCGGAGCGCCTGCATACAGCAGGAACTCTTCTGTTCACAGTCTGCCTTGTCATTTGTTCTCCTCTCCACGTCTCCATCTATTTTCCTATGTCTATTTCATTTTTATCAGATTGGCCGCATTTGCTTTGACCCTTTCTTCTTGCTAATTGAAACGCTAATTTCCGTTTCTATTTTCCTTTCTCTTTAAGGACTAATTTATATTTTTAATTTTAATGCACACAGTTAACTAAGCTAAGACTAATCCGTTTCTCTCCCATATTACTGAACAGAAAGGAGTTTACATCGATTGATCTTTGAGCCTCCCTCATCTGATGCCTGGTGCTCTCGTTTCATGGTTTGCTCTGCTTTGACACCCATCCCTGTCTTCAGCTGAGTGTTTGACCAATGTGCCCCAAGGGTTTGCCATTCTATGCTGAGGGCAAGGACTTTGTTTTTCCTCCCGTCGTGCTTCCAAATTCAGCCACATCATGTTCTTTTCTATCTAAAGCAGCATTTGGTGCCAACAGAGATGCTTCCCATTTCTGCTTGGTTCATCACAGCGATTAGAAGGATTCTCTGATGAAACGTCCCTTCATCCTTGAAACCAAATAGCTCTTAGAAAATCCATGTCATGTATTCACTTAAATCTATTAGTTGTTTCTTGGACATCTACCTAAGGCTAATACTAACTTTGGAGATAGGAATACTTACTTCTGTGTATCGAGAAAATATTTATTCTGCAGTGTAAAAGATAGGAAGGGTGCACTCTGCCTGGAGCTTTTGGAGTTATCCATTTCTGTTAAACATACCTGGGAATAAATGCCCTCCTGAAACAAGGCAGACTGGAGAAGGCTCTGTAGCACTCTATCAGGAATGACAGCAGAGTTTTGATTCTAGCAGCAGGCCTTAGGGAAAGAAAGCCCTTGCAATGAAACTCAACAAGAAATTGAAAACTTACTGCAAGCCATGCCCTTTGCCTTCCTTTTAATCTGCCCTACCCTGGCTCTAGTTGAACACACCAGGCCTTTCAGCATAGCTTAACTCCTCTCTCATCCTGCCCTTTCTTCCCCTTCCCCTCTCAGTAATAGAACTTAGGAGATGTGAGTGATGGAGAACACAGGGCTCTGATGGTACCCCAAAGCTCAGGGTTCTCCTGAGGACACTGGTGTGGTCCCACACCTCCAGGAATCTGTGCTTGATCTCTTGTGAAATGGGCTGGGTTGCTGTTTATTCTGGTTTTCTTACTCAAGTCTCTCTCCTCAAGCAGTCTCACCCACTGAGTGAGCAAATAAGAAACCCCTGTGTCTGCGATAATAATGGAAGTTTCTCTGGGAGATGAGCAAAGCAACAAGAACAACAACAACAAAAAGCAAAAAATAGAGGCAGCCTCCCAGGGCCTCCTCTCCGAACACTTTTCTCCACAAGCTGGTGACCTTTCTCCAGCTCTGAGCTGGCCCTTAGGCTCCCTGGAGCTTCCTGTCAAATTTCTGTGAACTGGTTTCCACTTCTCAAGTTCTACTTCAGCTGAGTGAGCCTTAGGCACAGCTTCCTGAGGGACTGCTTCCCTGGCCTTCTGGCACCTCTGTTTCCTTGGCAAAGCCCATTAATTAGAGCTTCTTGGGCCCTGAGTTCCATACATAGCTCCCCTAACTCTACAAAGATTTCCTTTTTTCTTTTACCAAACAGGTCTGTAATCAAACTTTCACTTGACCATACCCAAGACAGGATCAAAGACTCACCTCAATTTCCTTTCTGGTCTTTGACAGACAAAGAGAAATTCTTTTTGAGTAGTTCGACCCAAGTGGCCTAAGGAGTTTAACAAGTAAATGATACCCAGGTGTCAAGTTGTTTGAAGAATTGTACATTTAAAACTGTGAAATGGAAGGTCACCATAGTTCTCATTCTGTACTTTACTATAATACTGTGACTAATGATAATCACAACAGCTAACCATTCATGGTCTGTGTGCCAGGTACTTACTAAATGCTTACATTGCATTATCTAAGTTCACCTTCACAAAAGTCTTGAGAAATAATTGTTATTAAGCTCATCTGAAGAAAAGAAATACCTTTTTAACAATTGGAGAGAAGAGGTGTGCAAAGGTAAATTATCCACTAAAATCCCCATCCTTTCCCAGTGAATGAAGAAGCTGGAGCTTTAGCTCCACAGTCTGGGTTTATAACCACCTTTAGAAAAGACAACTGATATTTCTTCAGGACAAGCCTATTCTAGTAACAGAGCCAACAGAGTTCGTGACACACTGTGAGCATACACCAAAGATGACTGCGAACTTCGAAGCTTTTAGTGTCTGGCAGCAGAGGCTGAATGAGTAAAGGCAAATGTTGTTCTCCAGTGGAGATCTTGTAGGGTCTACAGGATGTTCCTGCCATAAGATGAGAGATTTAACTGCAAGCATGGAGGGCAGCAGTGTGAGGAGCTGGTGTGGATAAGCAGTGTGATTGGTAGATCCATTCTGGGTATAGAACACAGATACAGAACATACCTGTGTTCTGCAGAGGACAGAGCTCCAGACAACTCAGAGACAATGCAATTAAGTCCTGGTGTGCCGATACTGTTCTGAAGCAAATCTGGTTTCTGTGGAAGAGAAGTTCTGTACTGTGTTGAGGTTGCAGAGCTAGGAAGATTGCTGGGTACCTCTTATATTTTATAGAAGAGTGATTGACCTAAGAGAGAGTTTGAAACAAAAATGAAAATAGGAAGACTTATCACTCAGAAAACCATGTATTATAATGACAGTTGCTAAGGATATTCAGTCAAGAGGACAGAGGTTACAACTCATGCAATTTAAAGATTAATAGTAGGTGTAGATATGTAATATAATAGTCACAATATGACATGTTCATAGTAAGAAGTAAGTGTAAAATAGTACAGGAGTGCAGAGGAAGAGAGCAGTACTCAGAGTGTTACAGATTGGGTTCACCATCTTACTGTCACTATCAAGTAAGGCATAACTTCTTAGGGCTTAATTTTCCCTATCAGCAAAATGAGAGCTTTGGAGTATATCCAAGTTCGCAGTTTTAAAATAAAGTGACAGAAAATGCAATCATTTTATGATACCACTCATTTAACAGTGCTTGGTTTACAAAGTTCAGCACAGAAATGTAGGCTAACCTTTCTGCAAATACCCACTTTCTTTTTCTCAATATTAGAATTTTTTTTATCTGAAATAATGAAGACTGAGATAAAATCAAAAAATGATGTGAATTAAATTTCATGTAATTTTAAAGAAGAATGAAGTCATGGCAGGAGGAGGAGAGTGATGTAACTAGACTCATCACGCTAAACAAAAGAAGCCAGGCTCAGAAAGAAAAATGACATTTTTTCTCTCACAAGATGAATCTAGATTTTAAATTATGTATACATGTATTTTTGGTAATACAGTGCCCCCCCCCAAAACTCCTTCAAGATCTACATATACCCTACCCACTCAACTTTGTTTTCTCTCTTTTTTTTCAATACATAGAGTTCATACTGATCTTTCTAAGCCTGGCATGCATGTTTATATACATGTTTTTAGGTCACAAGACTAGAACAATGGGATCAGGAGAGGAGGGAAGAGATCCTAAGGAAAGTGGAAAATAGAGTAGTAGATTATATAGAAGACAGGACTACCTAGGGAAGAATGCAAACCAGCTGGAGGTGGGAGGAGGTAACGGGAAAAGGCATGGTCAGGGGAATGAATAAGAGCAACATATATTGACACATATGTGGAAAACGCATGATTAGATGAGATCAGGCACTTTCAGGCTACTAAATGAGACAAGTGATTGTGAATCATATCCAGCTGTGAACCCTAGCACAGTACGAGCTATAATAATCACTGTACTGTCAAGATATGCCTCCTGATACAATGGTGGCACAAATATAGCAGGGGTAACCAATCACATATGATTGAATTCATGGCCCACTTCATGAGGTGGCCCAGATCTTGCGTTTTAGCTAGATAGGCCATAAGCTCTAGGGGAGAATCTACTAATATTATTCTGCCAGATGAACATAGTATTAACATGATTCCTTATGACATATTGCTTTATCCATAGATCAACACACTTCTTGACCCTCATCAGAAATGATAGTTATTTCAGTAGATAGTTAACACAGAGACTCATAACTGATCACCATGCAGAGAATAAGAGACTAAACTGTGCTCAGCCCTAAATGGGATGATGTATATATGTATATATATATATATATATATATATATATATATATATATATATATCACATGCCTCTCTAGTTGACTGTGCTCCAGGACAGGCTCAACACCCTAGTGTATTTGGTCAACACAAATTGGATCCTATAGCTTTTAAAAAGAATGAACATGCATAAAGTTGAGTAGGCAGTGGGTATGGATGAATCTGGGAGGCATTGGGGAAAGGTGAAGAATATGCTCAGAATACATTGTATAAAATTTTCATAGAATAAAAAATATTATTTGTAAAAAGAAAATGACATGATAAAACCCATTACCTTGTATGCTACCCTAAAAAATTAATAAAAGTTTTGTAAAAAGAAACTAAAATGTCCATGTTTAGGATAGGAATTAAGAAGGGGCATTTAAGGAGCTTTGGTTCCAGTAGTTTGTGATCTTTGTAAGCATCTGAGATCATTCCTGGAGGAATCAGAGTTCCAATAGGTGAAGTAGGAAGAATGAGTTGCAGGAACGGGCCACTAACAGCATGGATAGGGGTGTGTGGAGGCTCCCTAGCATCTCCACCGTGTCTGGAATTTGCTCTAGTTAAAAGTCCCCAGGAGTCCAGGACCTTAGGAAGCGAACTGATGCCAAGTTGTATTTACTGAGTCTAGTGATTTCCTTTGTAATTTTTCTGATTTGATAATGTGTATTAAACTGAGATATAAAACAGTTGGATAAAGAATAAAAATGGGGAAAAACAGTGCTGCTTGAAGGGAAGGAAAAGATGCAAACAGTTCACTTGGAAAAACATCCAAAAAGTAAAGTGAACTGATTCAAGGAACGTATGCTACAGATCGGTGGGCTTTGTGCTTAGTCATCATTAGGACCCTTGCTGAGTCATTAGGTCACTGACCCTCAGTCATTTGTTAAGTCATAATTTGATTTTTTTTTTTTTTTTTTTTTTTTTTTTTTTTTTTTAGTTCTTTGGCAGTTTGCCAAGTTACCTTAAAAGTTTTACGAAGTCATCCTTTCCATTTTGTTGGGTCATCGTTGGACTTTCTTGGCAGTCATTTTGCCTTTCTGTGCAATAGCAATGACTCTATTCTGAGTCTCTGATAGGTGTTGTGGCTTGGCATTGTTGAGTATTTTGCTGAATCAGTACTTCTCTAGCTTTGGCTGCCTCCCTTAAAATCCTGCTCCCATGGCCTGGGGTACCTTGGAATGATCTTAGTCATTTTCTTGAGAGAAAAAATTATGATAAGCCATTTGGGGTGAAACATCTCAATTCATCTTTGGTTTATGTTGGAGCTATCTACCTGGTTTCTGCTTCCTCTAGCCTACAATAATATAGCCTAGCAGTGAAGACGCCAAGAGAACAAGACTGCTTAAAATCTACACTCAAATGTGATGACAATTCACAGGACCACTTGGGCATCATCAGGACTATAAACTTGGCCTGACGTCTCCATGGATGGTGCTTCTTCTGTCTCCTTGGTCTTAGGGTCTGAAGGCTATCAACCTCTGGCCATATATACTCTACTCCGCTCACATTCTTGCATTCTTAACTCCCTTCAGTATATCTGGGGACATGTTTTCAAACAATGTGTGGTAGGTCGAGAGTTTGGCTCTTAGAATTCCAAGTGGCAGTTTCCCAGCTCACCCCCAACAACACACCTGCTGCTTCTTACCAAAGCTTTGAGGTACAACTAGTCTTCTGGTCCTACACAATGACCACAAGAAACAGCTTCCTTGCTTCAATTTTATTATTGTAGAATGGGCATAACAACTGGATCTACTATGGTGTTGCTAACACCAATAAATGAGATCATAAACAGTAAAGTATTTAGAATATCTGGCATAAGATATTAATAAGAGGCTTACAATGAACTTGCAGATTTCTAGTCTTTGTTTTATACACAGCAATGCATTACAAACCATAGGGTAACCACTAAAAGCATTTTTAGTGGCATAAATAATAAATTAACAGAAGTAAAATGGAATTATAAAAATGCTCAATGTGAAGCCAGAAAAGAGGTTTAAAACAAAGAGAACACATGGAAGAAATTGCAACAACAAACTCCAGCAAGATGGCATATCAATAATCATCAGCTTCCAGGCATGGTGACACACGCCTTTAATCCCAGCACTTGGAAGGCAGAGGCAGGTGGAATTCTGTGAGTTCAAAGCCAGCCTGGTCTGCATAATAAGTTCTAGGACAGTTACATAAAAGATTGGCCCTGTCTCAAAAAAATCAACCGTATCAATAACCACATTAAATATGAATGCTTGATCACGTCAATTAAACAGCAAGACTGGAAGTTTGAATCAACAAAGCAATATTCAATTATATACTCCCATTAAGAAGTCAATTTTAAAATAAATCTCTACTAACAGTTAACAAAATGAGAAAAAACATGTGAAACTCAATAAAGAGAAAACGGGGATAAAGAGAGACACTATATATGGATAACGAAAACATAATCCTAATAGTACATGGTCTTAAGATCAGAAGGTAAACCCACATGGATCCAAGGGGCAGACTCGCCACTACAGCTGGCTGGAGTGACTCGTGCCCATTGCTGTCACTGATAAAGCATTCACAGAGAGAGTCAGTAGGAAGAACAAGGGGTGATGTTATCAAGTAGCCCTTCTTGATGATAATGGAACATTTATCACCAAAGAGCCAAATAAGCTTTCACTTTTATACACGTAATATTCACCAATCAAGATCATATTCGAGCATCAAACAAATCTTAACAAACTCAAGAGAATCAAAATTGTAGCAAGTATATTATCAGACCACGGCAGAATTAAACTAGAAAGGAACAATAGGGAGAGGAAGAGGCAGAACCACAACTGCAGCCAGAGACACCCTCCCCGTCTCTGTCCTTTAGTAGGCTTCAAACTCATGTGAGTGAGCTGCACAGCCACAAATAAACTGCGGTCAAAGAGGGAGGAGTCTCTAAGGAAGAAAACTTCTAAAAATTATTTTGAGTTGAGTGAAAGTGAGCATACAATGCCTCCAAGTAAGGGGGATGTTTGCAGGGCAGTAATTACATAGACATGTGTCTTAGCAGCACAAAGTGGCTTCCATAAGGAGGAGGCCCGGCAAGATGGCTTAGCAGGGAAAAGCATCAGCTGCCAAGCCTGGCGATCTCAATTTGATCCTGAGACCTGAATGGTAGAAGGAAAAACCTTACTCTCACAACTTGTCCTCTGACCTCCACACATGCTATGACACGGCCAGCCCCACAGCGAGGCACCAAGTAAATAAATGCCATAAAAATATTTTAAAAGAAAACAAGAAAGTTCACATCACTGTCATAAGATATATATATATATATATATATATATATATATATATATAAGATACATAAGATATATATATATATATACACACATACATAAAAGCAAGCCAAACATAAGGCAAGCTGGCAAAAATAGATAAAAAATAAGACCAGAAATTAATAAAATAAAGAATGAAAACCATTTATTGTCAATGGATGAAGAAAGATAATTTGACAAAATCCAATCTCTATTTAAGGTAAAAACTCT
This sequence comes from Cricetomys ansorgei, assembly GCA_026225945.1. Taxonomy (NCBI): domain Eukaryota; kingdom Metazoa; phylum Chordata; class Mammalia; order Rodentia; family Nesomyidae; genus Cricetomys; species Cricetomys ansorgei. Next base: position 3,860,938 of record JAMJFZ010000116.1, read on the forward strand.
TGAAAACTAGATTTTTTTTTTAACCTAACAGGTGCTCAGGGAACATCACACTGAATAAGGAAACACTCACCCTCACCTACCCACTACTGCCAGGATAAGCCTGGTCTCTCTCCCGACTCTTTTTTAGAAGTTCTAAACAGTTCAATGAGGCAAGAAAAACTGCCAAAATATACACACCAGAAAGAGAAAGAAAACTGTATACTGAGCCAGTGAGAGGCCTCAGCAGATGTCTGATGACCTGTTTGGTCCCTGGGACCCATGCGGTGGCCAGAGAAACCAACTCCCTCCTACAAGTTGGTCTCTGACCTCCACACATGGGATGAGCATCACCCCCATGCACACACAAATAAAAATAAATGTAATATAAAATTTCAGTCAAATTTACCCTAAATGTCACTTTAAAATTGAAATAATCTTTTACACTGTGAAGAACTAGAACTGTATGTGAAGACTAAGAGATGGGGTGGTGAACTTTGAATGCTTTACTGATCATTTGGATACCTTAGAAATAAAAGTTTCTACTTAAAAGAGAATATAATAAAAATTAAACCATGTACATTTACAAATATGATCGTGACTATGCAGAAAATCCTCCAAAGAAATCCATAGATATATTCTCAAACAATGGAGCCTAACAAAGTCACAGGCTGAAGTTTGCAATTTCAATTCAAGATAAGTAAGAATAATTCTATCACAACATATCTACATCTTTATTATATATATGATCTATATGTTACAAACAAAAAACACTGATAGGTGTAGAAATGCTAAGTAGAAATGCTAAATATGCTTTACACACGTTCCATGGTAATAGCTTTGAAGGCTTGGTGGAACAGTTCTCCCCAGTTCAACCCATGGATTCAACAAAAGCCTAGCACTCAGCTCCTGTAAACACTGCCACAGTGATTATAATATGCCGAAAGCAAAGGGACCAGGAAAGCCAAAATGATTCAGAAAGAAGACACAAAGGAAGAGGGACACATTTTCTTTGACTCGAGACTTTCTGAAAAGCTACAGGACTCAGCACATTCTGGTACAGAAAGATGATGGACACATAAATCAGTGGGTAGACAGAGAAAAGAAACAGATGGCACAAAGAAAATGCAGTGGGCTGATTAGGGAGGTACATACTCGGCTGATGAGAGAATCACAGTGTCTTCAACAAGTACAGAGTACTTGCAAATAAGCAAAAATAACGTCACCCTTCACCTCACATCATATGCGCCCATAACTCTAAATAGATTCTAGACATAAATATAAAGCATGAAACTAAAATCTCTTTTAAAACACCAGAAAAAAAAAAATCTGTGAGAACTTGAATTAGGGAGGAAAAACAGCTACACCATCAAAAGCATGGTCCTTAAGTGAGAAAACTTGAAGTTCACCAAAATTAGAAATGTATGAGACCCACTTGGGTTGCTTAGTGAGAGTCTATATTTATATCTATCTATCTATCTATATATATATATATATATATATATATATATATATATATATATATATATATATATATAATGTTTGATTTTTGAAAGGCAGTGGCTCATAGAAAATATTTATAAATCACAGTTTGTGCAAATTTGTTTATATAAAGAACTCTCAAATCCCAGGAGTAAGAAATCAAAAATCCCAACTTCAAAACAGACAAGAGAACATTCAACCCAACATCAAAACAGACAAGAGAACATTCAACCAAACAGACATTCAACCAAAGGAGATGCATGAGTGGCAAATAAGCCCAGAACAGATAAACAGTGTCATTAGTCATGAGTTTCACGATGGGGTAAGCAATTGTCTATAAAGATCAGGAACAACTGGGGGCTGATGGAACAAGTCTGTAGGAAACTGTGATGATGGGTACATGAACATCTTAACCCCAAACTATCTACACCTTCATCAAAACCCATAAAGCTGATCAACAAAAAGAATAAATTTAATCACATTTTTAAAATTTTATTTTTCAGGACATCCATAAGTATCAAATTATTATATAAAAACAACTGTTATATTACAAAGAAAACTCAGAAAACATACTAAGTGAAGAATCCTAAGACCACATTCTCAGTTAGCGACCAAGGGTTTGGGTGGGTTAATAGGTCTTAGTACACAGCTGTTCTGCAAACTTCCCAGGAACGTTGGAAAGTGTCCATTCTGTATCTGATTTGTGTGCATTCTTCATGGGAAGAAATGCTCTCCATACATAGACCAGGCAGGAGTCATTCCTTGTACCTCTTGGTATAATTGCTGAGGTCCTTGATATGGCTTCCTTGGAAATCTGAAGAGTGATAGTGGATTAAAGCCTCCCTCGTATTTTGGATAATTTCCAACTCAGATAAAACTCCCTTCATATCAAGTTAAGGCAACTGATATTGAGACATACTTTACGTATGGTACTGAACCCACAAAACACTCATCTTGACCACCTAAATCACTCTTACTTTGATCATGTGGATTGGAATTCCTTAAAGTCAACACTCACTCAGTGAGGTGTCTCTAGGAATGTAACCTTGCACTAATAGATGCCCCATGCTGTACCAGGGATTTCTTTATGCTTCTGAAATAAAGTGATACTGGGAGGGGAGATTGAACACAGTGCAGGGTAGCCTGGAATAGAAAAGGAGAGCTTCTGGCACTCTAGAAAGATGTCAGGAATGTAGCTGGGGCTGAGTTAGGATGGCATAAACACGGGGCTTATCTAGGGACAAAGCAGTGGTCTTTGGGGAAAAAAACAACGTCAACACATTGACCAGAGACAATACTGAAGCTGTTTGACTTTTCCAAAGTTGTAGCTGGTGGTTCTCTGAGTTCCAAAAGACCTAGAGTGAATACTATCTTTATTTGACAGAATAGCCTATTTCTTACCTAGCCCCAGAGGGCATTATTAGTACCCAAATCCATACATTCCGTAATTCTAAGACTATCAGCAGAGCCTGGCATCTACTGCCCCATGACAACAGCAAGGAATACTCCACTGACTTCCCATTTGCTTAAAAAGGAATAGAGAAAAGAGATAAACCGATTATAGATACAGAATGACAAGGAGAGAGAAAAAAAGTGTTTCTTATGAGTGGTTCCCTGTGTCCTCTACCGAGTGGGAGGCCCATATGTGTGGAGTCGTTCCCTCCTCTGTGTGTGCAAAGGACTAGTCATCTTTTAAATTTGTTTAAAATGCACATGAGTGTATTTCCTTAAGGAAGCCAAAAGAGGAAGTGAGATCTATAGATCTAGAGTTTTAAGCCACCTAATGTGGGTACTGGGAACTGAACTTGGGTCTTTGCTCACAATGTCCCTGGAGGGCTTCCCTATTGCTCTCTCTGAGAGAAGCCAGCAGCCCTGTGGTGTTAAATCTGGTGGAGAGCTATGAGGCTAGAAAAACTATCAAAAAACTGAGGCCTTCAGTATAATAACCCTTGAGGAACTGAGTTTTGCCAGTGACCATATGAGCATGAATGAGGCAGATCCTGTCCCTGAGCTGAGTCCATAGTTGAGCTGGGAGTCCCAGCTGACACCTTGACTCAAACATAACAAGACCTTGGGCTGCCATTCCCAGATTCCAGTCCCACAGGAACTCAGGATTATAAACCTGAGTTTAAGCCAATAGGTTTAGGGGCACTTTATTACATATCAGTAGATAATAAAATATCTTATAAGCAGCTGGGTGGTGGTGATACATGCCTTTAATTCCAGTACTTGGGAGGCAGAGGCAGGCAGATCTCTGTGAGTTTGAGGTCACCCTGGTCTACAGAGTGAGTTCCAGGATAGCCAGAGTTACATCAGAGAAACCCTGTCTCAAAGCAAACAAACAAACAAAAATCTTATAAATATATGGCCATTATAGACATGGGTATTTAAATGATATTGTGCATATTTAAAAGAACCATTACAAGTTGGTTTAGAATTTCAGAGCAAACTCTTCTGTGAGAGCAAACTCTTCATTCTAAACCTGTCCCAGAAAAACCAGTGACATATTGAGATTATAAACTGGAAAGTTGAAGACATTAAAGTTAAATTTTATAGTTATATTTGCACCAGTCTTCAGTCTCTAAGTTGAAGAATTATGTCAACCTGAGATCTATCTATCTATCTATCATCTATCTATCAATTTATCATCTATTTATCTGTCTTTCTTTGAATTTTTGAACTTTCCTATAATAAATATATGCCCTTATTTCTTTTTCTAATAAAAATTTTAACCACTCAAGAACTAACTCACATTCTTCTTTCCCTGGTCTCTTGTTCTTCCAAGACTGGTCTTGGACTGTCCTCTCCATTCTCCTTGGTCTTTCCTTTCTCCTAGCACTGACTTGCTGTGTCAGGGCCACCTGTCTGATGGTCTTTCCATTGGTCTATGTATACAGCACAGTCTCTGCATGCTGTCAGCCGAGCAGAACAAGTGCTCCACACTTCCAAGCCCCACAGTCTGCCTGAGTCCATGCTCCGAAGCATGTCAGGAAACTGTTCTTCTGTTTGAAGCAAAGGAGCCATGAGTCTAGCAAATTTCTTCCAGGACTTGGAGTTCCTCTTGCCTAAGATTAAGATTTTAAATCCCTCCCTCCCATCTGGATCCTCTTCCTGATCCTGCCCCACTGCCCCAAGATGCTTTATATTCTCTAACACACTATGGAATCTTCAGTGTAGATTCCAGGGTCTAACCACCTCCAACAGAATCCCAGCTCTATGCCTTCCAGGCTGGGTAAACACAGGAAAGTTATCCAGATGTTGTGCATGTCTGGCAAATGGGATTGCTGACTCAATCTGCTATTGAGAGTATTACATTAATGCACATAACAGATCTGAGATAAGACCTGCTCAGTAATTCCTACTGAGTTGGCCTCAGCTATTAGCACAGATTCACCCTTCTGAGGCTTTTTTCTCCATGCCATAAACTCACTTGTCTAGTTTATGGCATACATCGTATGTCTTCCCTATTTCTATATCCAGCGGTATATTTTGGAAACATCACATCATTAAAGACATATGTCCCCCATGGACACCAGGATAACCAAGAAAGAACTTGTGAGCATTTGATGGCAGAAATTATCTTCACTCTAAGTCCTTGAGTTCGCGTGCAGTTTGGTTTTTGAGATCACCTATGAGCAAAGCGAAACCCTCATCTTACCATTTTTTGTTTTTGTGTTTTAAAAGTAGGCTTGTAGTTTAGAATTACAATGATTATTGAATGCTGCTGCCCAAATGCCTGCATTCTTAAGTTTGTACCTGGGCCACCCAGAGGCTCTCTGCACCCATTCTTCCACTCATCATTTTTCAGTTTTCTGAAGCAGGAATCCATCCTGGAGCTGGACCACAACACCCAAGAGAGGTGTGCAGCTTATTCCTGTGCATAAAGTGCCCTGCAACCCCTCACTGAAAGAAGCCATACAAATGCAAAGGATTCCGTGTGATCTTATCTTTGGAGTTAAGTTCAGGTCAGAACATCAGGCGGGATTTAAGCCATATCTCTTGCTCCCTTTGCCATTGTGGATTAAAGTCAGTCCATTTTAATGTTCCTAAATGCAATTTTTTTCTGGGGATAGGGAGACGTGCGGTGCTGAGAAGGATTTAATGCATTGTGTTGTCAAAGGGCTGATGAGATGGGCTCAATGCTGGACGTTCAGAGGAAGCTGTAGGATACTAAGTTTCCTCTGTTGCAGTTCTAGCAATGTGATATAATTAAGGGGAAGCAAGAGGGCACCTAAGCAAATGTTAAGATGCTGGACAGCTTGAGAGAAGGGTCAGAGAAGGTTGAATTCACAGAATGACTCCCTGGTGTGGGGTGTTATCAGGCCAGAATGGATGAGGAAGGGAAGACAGACTCAATCAGCAAGAGGATTGCTGAGTGTGGCTAACTGCTGGAGGGTGATTCTGAGCAAACCACAAAGTATTAACAATTTTTAAAAAGCACCAAGGGATTAATTGTCGTTCCACTGGCCTGTGAGGAAACTGATACCAAATATAATTGAATTACTTCTCAATTATTTCTTCGGAGTGTTTAGCTCCAGCTAGTCTTTGGTGAGACTTCCTCTTTTTTTTTTTTTTTTTTTTTGCTTTGCACTGCAAATGGATTTTGCATTATGGGTATTGTTCCTCCTTACTGTATTATCTTGTGCAAACTATTCTGGTTTATTCGCCTTCTTCCTTGCCAGTGGGGTTGTTTACTTATCGGAATTAAAGTCAGAAGTGAGTGTCTCTTGCCAGCAGGACAGAATTTCTAATAAATATGTAAATAATGCCTCTTTCTCAGCTGTGGCCCCGGGTGTAGCTCTCATGTAGTCCACCCAGGCCACTGTCTGAGGCCCAGGCAGGCTTAGAAGTGAAGAGAACATTTTTATCAATCTAAAGATTTGAGAAGAAATTAAATGAAATTGCACGGAGAGGGCAAAAGCTGGAGGAAAGAGGTGTGTCCTTGTGGCCATGGAAATGGTCCTTTTCCTTAGATCCAAAAGTGAAGGCATCTGAAGATTGACAAAACCTGGCTTTAGGAAGGAAAGTTAGGTCATTCAGGGTGGCTCCAGACAGAAAAATAATAAATGTTTTTTTTTTCCCCTGGGGGCAGGCCATAATCATTTTGATAACAATACAGGCATCACATCAGTGTCCAATCACAAGTCAGCTACACCTGTCTCTTCCCGCAGGACACTATGGTAATTAACCCCTGGTGTCTACACTACAGAAACCTTTTTCCAGGATATTTGTCATATTTATCCTTCTGCAGAAGGGGAAATAAATTCAAACCTCTGCAGATGTCAAGGACACATTCTTTTAAAAGTAATAGTATTAGTAGTAGTCGTCTGTGTATGTGTCTGAGACAGAGAGTGTGTGTGTGTCTGTGTGTGTGTGTGGTATGTTCCAAGACATACATGTAAATGTCATTCCATCTTTCTGTGGGCTCCAGTGATTGAACTCAGCTCACAGGTTTCCACTGCGAGTTCTTTTACACACAGAACCATCATCTCTCTGGCCCATGGACATACTCACGTGAGGTTTAAGAACATGTACTTATAAGCTAGATTGGGAGAATGGCACCTGTTGTCTCTGGGAGGTAGGAATGTGTACATCCAACACTGTTATACTGTGCATGTTCTAGAGGGCAGCGATAGAGTTTGGAGCAAGGCAAGGTTCCATCCTCAGGACAGCTACTGTGGTTAGCAGTAGTGGCAGCTACCACAGTGAGCTGTCTTGTAAAGAATCAGTCAGTCCCTAGGATTCAGTAAGTTGTAATCGTTCAAGTAGCAGGGCAGGTTCCATGTAGAGGGCTCCTCAGCCTAGGTGCTAATCACTGGCCCATCAGGCTCAAGTCACATTGTAGAAAGACCCTCTGTGAAGTTCAAGAAAAATGGATTCACTGGGATCCAATCAGTAGGTTCAGAGCTACAGCAGTACCTGAGGTCCAACCCAGCTCGCTGAGTGAGGCTCAGAGAAGCACACCTAGGCAGGGGCTTGCCGGAGGGCCGGCTCATCTCCTGCTACTTCACATCTCAAAGCCACAGGAGTCTAAAACAGAGTTCTTCCCAACTGTGCCCCGCTGCAATGACACCTCAAATGTCTTTCTGGAAGGAGATTTGGCCCCCATTAAAGGGCACAGTGAGCTTTGCTTACTGTTAGTCTTGTTTTCTTGTGGAATAAAATAGAATGAGGGGGAGGAAGTGCTTTGGATCTTCTGCCAGCTTAATGGGTTTTTGCAAAGTGAGTTCCCAGCAAGGCTTGAGAGAAGAAGGATATCCGAGCTTTGTCTGGTGGCATGCTCCAGTGAATCTCTCTTCATGATAAAAGGAAGAATTAATTAGAGCCAGAAATTATGGATTACTAATCACTGCATGTTACATGGCAAAGATAGGCAGCTGTCTGGCACCTCTTCCCTTCTCTCAGGGTGTCTGACCTCAGTGACACCCTAAAGGCTTTACTGGCTTATCCTCTATAAAACCAAGTGTACATTAGTGCCAGAAGCCTCAAGGAAGAACCGATGCTAGAAAGTGCTAGAATCATCCAGCAGAGTACCTGTTCCATTTTGGATGGAAGCCATAGCTTGAGAGAAAGACATTTTGTTACATATTAAACAGAACCTCGGAGTGTCACCACGCCATGGAGACAGGCAGCTAACACTCCTCAAAAGTAAAATTATTCATTTTGATATTAGGCATGAAGTCAAATTTAAAAATGAAATTTCTAATATCATTGAATGTTGAACAGCTATTAAAATGATATTTACATAGAGTTTTTAATGATATGGAAAAATCATAACCTTAAGCAAAAAAGTGGAATAAAAATTACATTAATATACAGAATGATCTTAATAAGGTTTTAAAAGCATGGGGGAAATGTTTGATGGAAATAAGCCCAAATTTCAGGATGGGGGGATTAAATATGCCTTTTTTGCTCTTATTAAAATGTATGCATTTTCTAAATTGTTAAAATATTACCATGTATTACATTTCAAAGTAATGTAAGGATATGAAAAAAATTAAAACTGGTAATAACAACCAGGCTGATCCTAGCTAGGCAAGGGCTGCTCTCAGCCTTAAACCGAGATGCCAATATTGCAGTGAAAGACAGCAATGCAGACATTCCTGGTTACCTGTCTTGTTTGCTTTTTGTTGCTGAGATAAACATCATGACCAAGAGCAGCTTCGAAAGGAAGGAAAGGGTTTGGTTTGCAGTTCCATGTCACAATCCAGCATCAAGGGGAGCCAGAGCAGGAATACAAGCAGAAACTGCAGCAGAAGTCATAGGCAGATGCTGCTTACTGGCTTCCTTTCTCTAGCTTGCTCAGCAAACTTTCTTATACAGCCCAGAACCACCTGCCCAGAGATGGTATTGCCCACAGCGGACTAGGACTCTCCATATCAATTATTAATCAAGAAAAGACCCCCATGGATATGCCCGCTAGCTAATCTAATCTGGGAAATTCCTCAAAATTAAGGTCCCCTCTTTCCAGGTAACTTTAGTTTGTGTCAGGTTGACATTGCCCAAGATGCAAAAAATAAGATCAGAACACGTCCGTATAGGTCAAAAAGCAGGTACATATGCAGTTTTGATAGATACTGTTAAGGTTTCCTCCAGAAGAAATGAGAGGCCCTTCCCCATTGGCCAGTAGAGGAATAGTACAGTTTGCAATACTTCAGTCAGACAGCTGAGAAGCAGCCCTTAGGGCTAGCTTTGTTTGTTTGTTTGTTTGCTGTTTTGTTTTGTTTCTGTAATGTCACTCTCTAGGAGGAAACCCGAGTCTCTTTCATCATCATCATCATCATCGTCATCATCGTCATCATTGTTATTTACATTCTCCAAGTTTTTGGTTCCTATGTCCGAGTTTAAAAGCTGGATACTTTGTTAGGGAACTTAGCTCTCAGCCTGTGGTGTGCATATGTTCTTAGTAGTTCCAACAATGCTTCTTTTAAGTCACATTTTTGCGATGCAAATATTTTTCATGTTTATGTAGTTTGGTTTACAAATCTTTCCTTTTTGTTACTTAAAAAAAAAAAGAGGAGATTAGAATTTTGGTGACTTGTTATGTGGTTATTGACTTAAACTGTGTCTGTGCCCCAATCCATGTTAAATTGCCACTTTCGCCATCTTTAATCACCCGAAGCAGAAACTGCCTATATTTTAGTTCTTGGAGACTGACTTCAGAAACAAGTTACAGATATCCTGGTCTGCAAGCAGAGAGTTTACCAAGCTACTAATACTGATGCAACCGTGTCGGTTTGCCGACTAACCTTGAATCTGTGGATTTCTTGACTCTATTTAGTGTGTTATTTCACTGTGACTCATAAGAATTCTATCTCCTTGAAGAACAGCTGTCTCTACCACCTAACTAAAAGTTGGCAACACAAATCTTCAACACAAAATATAGCCAACGGAGCCCATGTAAATATACAACCCTATGCTTTATAGGAAGATCACAGTGTCCCCAGCATCTGGATTATTTCTTGCTTGGAATAAGCCCATGCCAGGTGCTGAGGGTCCTACAGACAAATACTCCACACAGCACCTTCCTTGATGGAGCTAAGACTCAAGAAATTAAACCCACGAGAGAAGCAGACCAAACAGAAAACCGTGATGAAGGGGCTGTCTCTAGCCTGTACGCACTTGGCTGTGGGCACAGAAGTCACTGATGCAGAGAAGGGAGGAGGAGGATCCTGTACATGGCCTGCAGATGTGAGTGCGGATAGGTAAGGAGAGGAAGGGTAAGTAGGATGGGATCATTTACACATTTTCCTGAACTATATATATTGAGAGAGCTGAGTGCCTACCGTGTACAAAATAATAATCAGTGGCTTCATATATAGGACAAAGATGTAACGACTGGCACCGGCACTGTCCAACAAGTTATGAAGTCATATCATGTGCAGGCAATGGATGCATCTGGAGGTTGTCATATTAAATGAATTAAGCAGGTCTCAGAAAGACAGATATCATTTTTCTCACTTGTGGGACCAAGGTTTTATATAGATATATAAAACATGCATGTGTGTTTGACAGGAAAGAAGAGGTAAAACTGCCTAGGGGATGTAGAGGACCAAGAGGATGTGAGGAAGGAAAGACATGGGTGGTTTAGCTTCATTTCTGTTGCTGTCATAAAATACTCCATCAAAAAGCAACTTAGAGGATAAAGGTTAGAGTTCAAGGTTACTGTCCATTATTGTGAGGAAGTCAAGGCAGGAACTTCTAACAGCTCAACCCATTACATTCACAGATAAGAGTAGAAGGAAATGAATGAATGCATGCTCACCCTTTTGCTTATGTTCAGCTTGATTTCTCTACTCCTATACAGATCAGGACCTCCCACCAGTGTTCTGGGTCTTCCCACATCAAATAGCTCAATTGGTTCAAACTGCCCCCCTCCTCATAGATGTACCCATAAGTCCAGTTGACAATTAAAGCTAACCATGGGGACAGTGATCAACGGACAATGGATATTTCTGTGAAAGAGTCCTTATGTAGCACAGTACTGTGTGCCATGATATACACAATGGAAACAAGTTGATTTTTATACCTGGAACCCACTTTAACAATATCATTGAATAGCGAAGAAAGAAAAAACAAATAAAAGTGAAAATAAAAGTGAAAAAATAAAAGTACATAAAATGAATTCTGTAACAGTAGAGATATAGAGCACAGGACCAGGAGTAACTAACTCATGCTTATTTATCATCTCTTGATCTGAGAAGGCAACCTTGCAATTTGAATCTAAGATGATCCAGTTTAAGAGAGCCATTCCCCAGTACCATCTCTGTTGTGTGTAGACCAGACTATGCATAGTCTCGCCCTGATTGTTAACAGTTCCAGTAATGGAAGGACATCTTTCTCTCTTGCTAGGTCTCAGGTTCCCTGCTTATCAAGGGTATCAGTATACTACATTGGCTCCTGGGTGCAAAATTTCTGCATCCAAACTTCCAGCCAGCTTTTATTGCCTTTTGCTGGCCTAGAAAGAGTTCTCAGGGAGGCAAATCCAATTATAGCTGAACTCTAGAAGCCCTCGAAGTCCAGGACGGGACAGTGAGCCACACCACCAGGTTGCCTTCACATCATTCCAAGGCTTTGAGATAGTTACAGAGGGTGCCAAGCTTCAGAGAGAAGAAGAGCGCACCAGAAGCAAGACTTTCCTCTGATGTGGCTGCCTGAGGCTAGAGGTTTGTATTTGGTAGCAAGAGGTGTTCTGAAAGAATAACCTGGGAAGGTGAATCTCCTAACCCTGCTCGGTGCAGTGTAGTGGGAACTGAAATGGAAAACCCAGAACTCACAGATCACCCAGGGAAGCTGAAATCCAGGGCAGGATATTAAGTACAAAAGATTGGAAATGAACATGAGGTGTTATTGGTTTGGGGAGATGGGCTATTTCCCTGAAGCCTGTAATTAGAGCTGGGAACCTTTTGCATGTAATTAAGAGTAAGAGATTGGTTTAACAACCACAGCTGAGCAAGTCTGAAACTTTTTTTTTTTCCCAGCTAGCATTTGGGATTAGGATTTTTTTCCCCCCTCTCTCTCTCTTTGTGAAATTCGAATTTCCAAGTTTCCTGGCTATTTAGGAAATGGAGGCTAATTCCACTGCCAGGGCATTCTAGCAGCTAATAATAACGAGATGTATTCTGCATACTCAATGTGAGATCAACAAGGCGCCCTACCGAAACGCGATGGCCTTTGCGACGCCTTTTCCCCCTCAAGGAAGCTGTCTCAGAGCAGCTGATTAATTACTGTAATAATCATAATTTTTAAAAATTAAAAAAAAAATCCTCTTTCCATTCGTTAAGTACACTGCAGATAGGTGCCAGAGGTAATTATTGTAGAGAAGTACTTCTAAATTATCTTTCCTAATCCAACCATGCTGACATTTTTGAGAGGGGCGAGGAGGGGGTAGTGTTTTGTCTTTTCTCTTGTGATCCGGGTGACATTTGAATATGCAAACAGTGGGCTGGCTGTGTGGATGCTCCGATGGAGGTATGATTTATGAGGCCAGTCCACCGTGTTTGCTATCGCTCTGTGGGAAAGGTCATTAGACAAAGAAGCTCCACCTACTGGTTTATAGTTCATCTTGAAATGTTTTAATTTGTTGGTCTTATGCTGACTTTGAGGCAGGCTTTGGGGCGTGAGCTGTGAACAGTACTCTGTCCAGGCTTTGAATCTATTCTTTAGCATTTGTTAGGTGGTTAAGTTTAAGGAAGGCCCACAGAAAATCTTAGTCTTATGTTTGGCCTTGTGGTTCAACTGTCTCCACAAGTTCAGAACATGATCTGCTCTGAACTTAATGTGATGAAGATGAGCTGCCTGTTAGAAATTTATCTTCAAGGAGACTGATAAACAACAGTGTCTCTCCTAGGTTCTGTATTGAGCAGGAGAGTGAAATCATGCAACCTCATAGAAAGCTCTCAGAGTCTGTCTTTAATCCCTACCCTCAACCTGACTCTCCTCTCAAATACTCCTGAGGTAGCTATTTAGTCCAATGCCAACAATTCACTTCTTAGTCTATAAGAAATCCTATCCATCTTTAATGCTAAATTAGTATTTTATGTGTAAAATTTACCCATAGAAGTTCAGCCATTTTTAATTAAGCTGTTTCATCTAGAACCTTTTCAAAAACAGCCCTCTAACACAACTATATCTGACCTGAAAACCTCTCACTTTGAACCATAACAATGACCAGCATGGAAAGATAGCTCTAAAAGTACAATAGTGACACTCACATCTTGGTGGTAACCAACAACTGTCTAATTGAATTTAAGCCTCTTAAACAAGGGGGGAATCATGCCTGGCACTGGAAACTTAGCCAACTACCATGGCTAATGAGGTCCTGAGTCTAACCAGTATTATTCCTAACTACATGCTACATATTTATCCTTATACCTAAAATAAATGCAGCTCTCATTCCTCATCAAAGGAACATCTCTTTACAGCAGACAGAGACCATTACAGAAAGCCAGAGCTGGCCAAATTATACAACAATCCTGGGGTGCTCAGCCCCATTGGATATGTCTACAACAAACCCCCACGCTCAAGGCTCAGTGAGCATTGAGGAAGAGAGATGGGAGATTGTAAAAACCAGACAGCCAGCAAGTCTTCTGCAAGGTTGTATCTCCTGGAAATTATAGGAAAGCCTCACTCGTGTTACCTCAATAGATAGCTGCTTGACCAAGACTTGAACCAAGACAGTACTAATAAACATGCTAACGTGGAAACGGGAAGTCTCACTGGGTACCACCACCCCTAGATAAGGAGATACAGACAATTAATGACTGATGAGAGGAATAGAATTAGTCTTTCCCAGGGATGAACCTCCTAATATGTTATCCAACACCAAGCGATCAGTCCTGAAACCATCTACACAAGCGACATTAAATTCACTCAGCCAGCTGTATTTATACATTTATATACATGTGTGACAATAATGAATAAAAAGAGGCCGTGGATTTTTGAGAGAGCGAAGGAGGGTACAGTATAGGAAGGAGAAGGAAGAAGGCAAACGATGTAGTGATTTTTTAGTTTAAAAAGTTCTTACAAATAAAAAGAAAATCTTCCTCTTACATTGCAAAGAAGGCTAGAAGAAAACGCGCCTCAAATCCATTCAGCTCAGCAGATGAGTAGTTCCCCAGCTGAATGTTGTTGTGAGGTATTCACCAAGTAAGACTACTTGGACATGGGTTCAAACCAATAGAAAGAATTGATCAGCCAGCCTGCAAACGACCCTGGGTGTTTGGGACCCCAGTACAATCCCAGGCCTTTCTCGGGGTAAGCGTTTAAGCACAAAGAAAATATCCTGGGTTGACATATTTCAGTTAACAAAACAGCCCAAAGCGGAACTACAGAACACCCCAAAACTAGGTTAGTATGTGGAGGGATTTTACCAGAAGTAAATAATTTGATGGGTTAGGGTCTTTGTTCTCACTTTCGGCAGGCGTTGCTGCCTACACGCTGGGCTTCATGGCCTGAACGGTACCTCCATTATGGTGGCCGTTGAGCAACAGTCCAAGGCCCTACTAAGACCTGGAGGTCTCTTACAATGTGATCTTCCGTTGTCTCCAAATTGGCTATAATAGTACTTACCTGTTACTTATTTTGGAGGTGTCATTTTATATACAATAGAGGATACAATAAGCCACGACCACATGGACCTGCCTAGGGTGTAGACCCTGTCTAATGTGTTAAAGGCAACTCTACCCCATTATCTTCCATGAGGGGCATTTATTGAGGAAAAAGAAATCAGTGGCACTATTATAGCGATAGGCTTGAATATGTTTATCTATTATGATAATTTCAGCCTCCAGTAAAAAGTCCACATCTAATCAGTTTAAAAATAAGAAAATGAATCTGTGCATATCATAAAAATGGAGGGAGATGGACTTTGGGATTTGTTAATTTGATGGCTCAGTGTCCTCATAAAGGACACTGGTCTGGCGAGGCACACTACAAATTTTAGCTCTGATTCCATGCGTCTGGAGCAGCTGCCAGCAACACACTATTTTGAGCAGGTATGATGAAAGGAGAAAGCACAATTTCCCACCATTCTCTCGAGGAAAAAGAGCTTCCTTAAACTGCCACTTGCTAAATAGATCCCAGAGCCAGGCTGAACCCAGCACACCTACCTCATAGCTGAGTGTGAGATTCTGTTAGTCCCATGCAGATGGGGGTTCTCAGACCATTCCTACTGATGTAGCAAAATGATGACTTACAAATAAAACATTATTTTCCCAATTTTGAAACTCTGGAAGTCAATATCAAGGAGCCAGCAGATGTCTGGTTGGGGATAACTCTCATTTCTGATTTGTAACCTGCCATTAATCCTCTAGATGAGGAAATCTGTATCCACACACATGGAAAAAAAGATGGTGGCCAGGCAATTCTCAAGACCCTTTAATAGGTACATAAATATCTGTAATCTCTTTACAAAGGCCCTGACTCTTAATACCACAATAGGAGCAATTAAGTTTCAACATCTGGATTTTGGGAGGAATATGCATTCATGCAATAAAGTAACTCGATCACTAGTATACAAAGCATTTTAAGTAGGAAGTGACCACCATCATGCAGTAGACTGCTGTATCAAAGCTAAATGCACAGACACAAGTGTTGTGTAGCTGAAAACTATTTCCTTGCTTCTCTGTGGAGTTGGTTATTTTTCTCCTGCACTACATTTTTACTGTCTTTGGATTCCTCCATGACATTGAAGCAGGGAGTGAGCCTGCACGATACATTTCCCAGTCTTCTTTTCTAGTTCAAAGTTAGACTCTACCAAGTACAGGACTTGCAGGCAGATGGAAAGAGGCAGAAGCCATGTTTTCAGGTCTTGACAGTGGCAACAATAAAAGCATCAATAGACAAGAGTGAGCCAGTTTCCTATTCCATGGGCAACAGTGAACATCATAGGTCTCAACAATAATGACCCATAAAACACTCAGACGAAACAGGATAAAAACAATAAAAAGTAGGTCTGGCTTCAAATATGTATATTTTAGGATAGGTCTAGAACTGGGATGTGGTTTATGAATACTTGCCAATCATAGACTCAGGGTTTAATTCCCAGCACTAAAGAGTAATGAGAATAGTAATTATCATTATTATATTATATGTTATGCTAACATAGCAGTCAATAGCCATCCCGCTGATGCTTGTGTCCTAGCTTAAGAAATAGAGACACAAGATAAATGAGACTCTTACATGATGAGATAAGGCTCTTGTGTTCCATCAGCATTTTTCAAATGAACCATGCCAAGATAGAAGATACGCATGATGCCCCCACAACCTCTTACAGGAAGCTTTGCAGAAAAACTATCAGATTTATTCTGTTATTTACTTTGAAAGGTTTTCAAGGAACAAAAGTATCTCTATCATTGGACAGAGATATGTTCTGCCTCAAGACAGCTGTCCTGCTGACATACCTTGTCGGGTTTTTCCTGCTGCATGCTTATCTCTGGAAGATTTTTTTCCTGGTTATTTCATGCATGTCTGTAACCATGCAGCAAATTATTCCTTGGGCAGTCCTTAATTAACCCTTCACACTGTCTCTCCCTTGTGCCCCCATGTACTCCTGGGTGGCCTCAGGATTTTCTTCTCCTCTCCCAGGTGGCCCAGAAAGTGGCTGGTTTGTGATTCAAAACTTTAGTGGATTCCTGAGATTCCTAAGGAAGAGGATCAGAGTGACCCTTAAACACTGAAAATATCACTCCTAAACCATGACATGCCTCATTTATTGTCCCTTTTATTGCTTCTTCTTCTTTTTTTTAATCTGCAGAGAAAAGGGTGGCTGATTTTGTCAATGACAAACTCAGCTTCTAGTTATTCGATTGAGATCAATTCCCACCTGGGAGACAGAGCATGCCACATCTATGATGCTGTACCTGTCAATAAGAATGAGATCTGCAACCTGGAAAGCAGCAAGCATCAGCACCATAGGGACGGATACCAAAGACAGGCCCTCAGGGAGGCTCCCAAAGTGCCCCAATCCTCCTCCCAGAGGCACAGGTTGCTTACATGCTCTGCAAGCCTCAGAGATCATCTCCCATAATCCAAACACGAAACCTACTAACTGAGTAAAGCATGGTTGCACTGAAAAGACACTCATGGGAACAACGTGGTGTGCTGTCAACAGCTGGGAACCATGCAACTCAGGTTGACAGGCTGAAACAAAACAGAACTGACTGGAGAGGAAAAGGCTTGGAACAAGAACGTCATCAACTGTGTAAGTACCAGGTAGTTTTGTAGTCAGAGTAAAGCTGGGCAGGGAGGCTGGCAGCCTGGGTTTGGTATGTACCCTATGGGGACTCTTGGCCTGGAAACAGAGCCTTTAGTACTTAGCAATGAGTTTGGGTATGAAGAGCTCCTGTTCATTTATTTCTTCATTAATTAAAAAAAAACTTACCCAAAAAGCACTGACTGTGTGACAGATGGTGTCTTAGTCCCTAGAGACAAAGTAATGAACACGATAGAGATAACTCCTTTCCTCTCAGAAATCCCTACAAATTCTGCTAGAAGGAAGGAAGGAAGGAAGGAAGGAAGAAAGGAAGGAAGGAAGGAAGGAAGGAAGGAAGGAAGGAAGGAAGGAAGGAAGGAAGAAAGGAAGGGAGGAAAGATAGGCAGATGGACAGTAAATAACAAATGTTAAATGTCAAACCAGTGCTCCAAGGTAGAGTTGTTGCCTGGGAAAAGGTGGATAAAACACTCAGCCATGTAAACAAAGGACATTCTGTAAATAGTGTCAGAAAATGACACAGGCAGACTGTCCGATGTGTAAGAGCCGTAGGAGGTCAGTGTAAGATGGGAGATGTGACACAAGTTTATTTTTAGAATGTTTAGAATGGTGGTTTTGTGCATTGTTGGGGGGAAGGGCTGCCAGGCCTTGGCATTTTGTATTATCTACAGATGTTGGCTTTGTGTAAAAGATGTGTGCTTCCTCATGATCTGCACATGCTCACTGCTCTCTGGCAGAGCCAGGACTTTGGATTAGAAGGCAGAGTTTGTGTATCAATAAAATCCCTGAGGAACTTCTGTATCAATAAAAACACGTGAGATCAGACGATCAGGGATCCACTGTGCAGGATGGTGCTTGCTACAACAGGCGGTTCCCTCTGCATGGAAAATGCCTCCTTATCTTCTTTGCTGAGACACAAAGTAGCTACAGTTACAGGGAAAAGGAAGGACAAACCAGCAGAGAAGCTGGGAACAGGTAAGCAAAGCCCTGCAAATCCTGGCAACCAGTTTAGACTTAGTACTGGTCAGCTTAAGGTTACTATAGTGAAACACCCTTCATCATTAACATATGAAGAGAAACAAGGAATTTTTTTTGGTTCATGGTTTTGGAGATTCCAGCTCTAGATTAATTCAGCTCACAGCTTTTGATCACTTGAGAGACAACACTTCACGGCACAGGTATATGACAAAATGTCTTAATCTCATAAGCCAAGGAGCAAAAGGGAGAAATGAGGGTCCTATAATCCCCTTCAAAGGCACACTTTCAATGGCCTAATGACACCCCCCTCAAGGCCAGCTTCCTAAAGATCTTATCATTTCTCACTAACGTAATCTAAGAAGTAAGCCTTTAACACGTGGGCTTTTGGGGAACTTCAATATCCAAATCACATTTTATTTTATGGGGATGAAAAAAAATCATCCAATGTCAGTAGAGAGGCCCCAAGATAATGTTAGATTATGATGAGGAGGGTGTCAAGGGGGGCTTTGATACTTGGTAGAGTCAGGTTTTGTTCCATCTGTGCAAAATAGGACTACATGACAGTTCTATACCTGTACCTTTGTGATGATTGAATGGCACTGCATGTGAAGTCCTTGAAGTTGCTTTCAGTAAGCCAGTGGTATCAGACTTTGTGCTCTTTTTTGCTCATTTCGACTCCATGTTGACCTTCAACTGCATTGTAAGTACAAATATTTTAAGTAAAATTATACTAACATCAATATTTTTGTGGGAAAAAGTATGTTTCCAGTGCACTCCATTAAACCAATTTAGTTCCTTGATCAATGTTCCATGCTGCACAATTTAATCATTTGTAGAATTTCCCATTTTCATTAGCATTATGTCTTTTCTATTTCAATTTTGTAGCAAGATTGAAACATCTCTGAAGCTTCAAGGATGGAGCCAAGTTTCAATACGGTGTGGTCAAAATGTTCTTTTACTGAGAGTCCCTGAGACTCACAGGATTAACTCACTTTCTTAAAGATATACAGCTAAGCTAGTAAGAGACCCAGGTGAGATCCCAACAGGAGTCTAGCTCATTCTGGTACCAGGACTTTTCACCATGGTGCTTTTTTGGTAGAAAACATAGAGAAGAAATTAAATGATACAATTGATTACTAACATACCAGGGTTAGCAGGACGTTTAATGACGTAATGTATGTGAAAGCAACTTTGCAACTTGTGCAGCCCCGTGTTAAGGATAGTGATAACATGAAAATAAGGCCCACATCCGGGTTGAGAAAAGCACAAGGAATATGCATTTCCCAGAAGTCTTGATTTGTCACATTCATCATAGACCTATTTCAATACATCCCAAGAGCCTCCACCAAGGAGGATGGAACTTGGATTTGGCCCAGGGAAGATCTAAGTGCCACAATTGACTATGGTGACAGAGGTGGTCTTTGAGAAGATCTTTCAATTGGTGTATGAAGTATAATTGAGGTTTTCTGTCTATACATGAGAGTTTAATTCAAAGAATCCAGTACCTAGGCATTGGGGAGATGATGGTTCTTGGTATAAGGGTCACTCTGTAGTCCTTCTCTGAGTACTTACTATCTTGAGGCTCTTTACTACAGTCCAACAATCTTAAATGCACTAACTCAGCATCAAAAATCTCAGAGTTTCCTACAGGAATAGGCATTTAAGCTTCATACAGTGTAGCAGCCAAGAGGAGATATACATCAGGAGAGGGAGAATTCCTGTATGAGTGTGCTTTGATGGTATTTCTCAAGGGCAAGTTGGAGCGATCTGATAGACTGTTTCCCCCAGGAAAACAAAATTGGATGTGCAAAAGAATAGCAAAGAAAGGGACTGTATGTGAGCTGCCATGGTCAAGGACCACATAGCGCTGAGAGATTTTCAGAGGGGCTCTCAAATCTAACCTTTGCATCTCTCAATTATCAGTGATTGAATCTATCGTGAGCCTATGGAACTTTCAGGGCCCTGGTTTATTAATCATGTTATTGGGCTAAGACTTCCCTTTCAAGATTGATGTGAGGAATAAATAAAATAATAATTAATGTGGTCATTGCCAACCACATTCTAAGCATGCTGTTTGTGCTGATCCTCACATCAATTCTGTGAGGAAGCGTGCCCTCCAAAGAGGAAGCAGAAGGATACACTGTTGTAAAACAATTTCCTCTAAATTAAAACATCCCCTCTAGGATGTAAGGGTAGGTTCATGAGACTCAAGAAGTAAATAGACTTCACATACCTGGGAAAGCTCAAACTTTCAAGATTCAGAGGACCCCATCACCAGGGTTATAGAAACTGTAGACCTGAGTCTCTGACCAGCTAAGCTGCCTAGAGAAGATTCTTGGACCTATAGAGATGTGGGGGTCGGGACCCTCGCCCAGGCCTAAGAAACTTTAGTCAGGCTTCTAAGAGCACCAAAATTGTATAGGCCCAAGCCAGGTGCACCGTGACCCTGGAGAGTTCTCAGAGTTAAAGAAAAAAAAACCTTTTCTTAGACAGACGAGATGGCCTTGGGCTAGAGAGCTCCCCCTTCCCCCGTAGACCGCCCATGGCCTTGGGCAAAAGAGTTTCGTCCACCCAGTTGCCCAGAACCTTGAGCATATATTCTTTTTAGGAGCCTGCGGCCTTGCTATATGCTAGCGCCAATCAGTTTAGAGGTTAACTGGCCCCCTACCTATCAAAATGGGAAAGCAATTTGGGTACCAATCAACTTGTACCAACTTGGTCTGTGCCTAGCAACTGTACAGCCCCCTAGCAACCACTTGGACAGTAAATAAAAAGGCTTGCTTTCTGCCCCTGGGGGTTGCTTCTATCCTGCGTGTTAGAACAGCCCCAGTATACTGGAATAAATCCTCTTGCTATTTGCATTGATATCCCATCTGTGAGTCTCTGTGGGGGTGCGGCATTCCGGTTTGGGCCCTGGGGGTCCCAGTTTGGATCTCTGAGGTCCAACAGAGATGCCTACAAGTTGTGCAGAGATCTCCAGGGATGCAGCTGTTATGAATTGTCACCTGAGTTATGGTAAGCTTTCTAATGATGCAGCTGCTTTTGAGCCATCTCTGTTCCTATAAGTAACCCCTCACATATATTCCTGTTAGTGTTGCTAAGAAAAACTCTGTGTGTGTGTGTGTGTGTGTGTGTGCATGTGTGCGCGCGTGTGCGTGCTGTGTCTTCCCAGGAAAAGTCTTTCATACAACACTGTCAGTCAGGATAGGTAATTTGATCAAGTTCATTCAACCAATAAATAGCAGAGTTTGGATTTAAAGTCAGGCATTTAGAAACAAAATATGTTATATTCCCTTATATGAGAGAAGACAGCCAACAAATAAAGATTATTTGTGTGCTATTTTTATTCTTGTTGTGAAGGTCAATTTATTACTTGAGGACAGTAGGGAACTAACATGCCCTTCTTCTTCATTGTATGGGGAGAGTGTATTAAAATATTTACCTCCACAGAGAACAGTCTGAGTGCTCTACTGAAGACTGTCTAGAAAATGGAGTAACACATCACTCAGCCTCTCCTGCACTGTCCAAGGTAGCTCAGCAAGCTCTGTGCTCCACCTTCCATAAGTCACAGAGCAAAAGAAAAGTGCAGTAATCCAGTGACCCCATCTCCAAAGAGTTTGTACCAGGTGTTGCAGCTCACACTCATCCTAAGCTTCATAGTCACTTCCTTCCAACCACAATGGCTGCCTCCTAGAAAGACAGCTTGTCAATGGCAAAGTCCATTGGCCTTTCCAGGAGTGTGACCTTTCTGGCTCAGGTGGCTGCCCAGTTGCCCTTTCCTCAGCACACCTTGTTAGTTGATCCACAGCATAGAAAAGAGCATTCAGAACCTGTCCAAGCTGAATCCAGGACACACCTTAGGTGGGGGCAGTTCTGTTTCTAATGAGATCAAAGAATTCCTCATACTTTATGAAAGGGGCTGGAGACAGGGTGTGGGGTGGAGAGTAAAAGAGAATGGATAACTGGGTAAACTGGGCTGAGAAGTTCTAGACACTGACCACTTTTTAGAAACAATCTGCTTGTTTTCTGAGCACTTCAGAGGCCAGTGTTTTCTGTCCCTCTTCTCAGAACCCCCATATCTACCCTTCCCACTTATCTAAAGAAGGAATGCTAGAAACTGCCCAGGGACTCCTGCTCCTGTCTTTCCTGAGGCCTGAGCAATGTTGCAGGCACCAAATCTGTCGAGTCCTTGTAACTTTGACTCAGTAGCACTGTCCAGATTGTCACCTCATGTGACTGGGTTGACTGAGAAGGCTCAAAGTCATGTCTTTTCCAGGAAAAAAATGGATTCCCACCTTAAGTCAGAAACCTTTATGCATTGAATGAAACTAAATTAAAGCTTTCTCTTACTTCTAAGCATTAAGAAATGAATTCTCATGTGCCAAGCATTTTCATGTTTATGCTATATCACAAAATAACCTATTTTTCACCAACTAAACTAGTTTGGTTTGTTAATATTAATTTTCTATTAATGAACACCTGGCTGTAAATATATCAGGAGTAAGGAGTCTTGAGTTCTCAGTTCTTGGGGCTGGATATGCTGTACAACATGCCCATTACATCTTCACTGAATAAAAGGGGGAATGATTTTTCTCTTTTCTTACATGTGTCATCTTCCTAACTGATTAAAATGTAATGTGTATAAAGCATTGTTGTTTAAATTTTCCATGAAGCCATGTTTTCTTTAACACAGACCCCCCATTCTTTCAATATTTCCGAACAGTAAAGTTTCATAGAATTTATACAACTGCTTCAAAACATAAATCTCTATTTACCTTCACGGTAACAAGAGAATGTGGGCTAAAGACTTTGGTGAGTAAAATCATGGCAGCCTCCCTAACTGGCCTACTCTCAGCATTTATAGGTACACCTGGGACTTGACCCACACCTTCCCAAGCAGTTGTGCATCCTGAAAGTCTATGAGCCTGAGTACCGTGTTCCCTAGCTCAGGGTTAAGGCTGCATAGGTTCTAAGAACATTTTGTTTTCTTGAAGATTTCTATTACTGCTATAAATTTTTCATTGTGGCTTTTATGTAAATGCAGCAAGAAAGGCAAGACAGAAAAATTTATTTGTAAGCTTTAGGGGGAAAAAATGAGGAATCTGAAACTGTTTATTGAAAATAAATGAATATGGAATGTAGAAAGGAGGCCAAGAAAGAAATGAATATTTTTCTTCAAGTAGCACATGAGCAGAATCCCAGATATTAAACAGTGGCTGGTATGGACTGTGTCAGGGGCACCCAAGCATGCTTTGTCTCCTGTTCTGCAGATAGGCCAAGTTAAAACCCAAAGTCATGGCTCCCTCTGATTGCCCAGCCCTGGATTGGCTGTCAGAAAACTGTATTTGAGTCTTTGTTTCTCCATCATTTAAATTCTTCCTCCTGTCACAGAAAAAATTTCCATGTATCACTTCATACTGGAAAGTCTCTGTAATTAGATTCCTTAAAAGAGAGAAACAGATATTACTCATATCTGGGAATCCAGGGACTTTACACACAGTATTCCATGAAGGCCTTGTGATCCATGAAGGGTAATGGGGCCTTTACATATGAGGTGTTTTGTGAAACACTTTTATGGTTTGTGGTATGGACCACATTATTTTTCTGGTTCAAGATGTCATATCATGGAGCAACTGCCATTGAAATTATTCTTGTTTCTTACATATTTCCAGAGAAAGGGGCACAGAACATGGATACAAGGAAAGCACCAAGACTTGCCAGGAAGTAGAAGAATGGTGTATAAGCAAAAGCTTTTACTCTGGCTTTTTGGGCAGAATGAATGCAGGGAGTAAAACCATTTAGGTTTGGCTAGTGTGAGTAATTTCTGTGGGTTATGGACAGAAGGACACTGGCCCTATTGATCTAGAACTTGGCAGATGGTAGGGTCAGATAAACAGTAACCAGGGATGTAAGAGCCTGACAGGAAAAGTAGCAGGCATGTGGGCTATGAATGGATCTATAGTAAGACAGGGGGAGCAGTCCCTCCAGAGTCAGAAAGGTCCAAGGTGTCAAAGCATATGAAATAGCCATCTATGAAAATGCAAGCCAGTAAGGGAAGACTGAAAAGGGCAAGGCAAGATTGTGAGTTCAAGGCCAGCCTTGGCTATTCTCTTCAATTAAGCTTTGGCTAAACCTCAGTGGTAAAGTGCTTATCTAGATTATATAAGGCCTGGGTTTAATCACTACCATTATACACACACACACACACACACACACACACACACACACACACACGTTGAATAAAATAAACCATGTGTGAACCTGCATATGCTGTTTTAAAGTTAAACATTAAGCATATTTATTGTACATTTTTATGTGACAAAGTAAATCTGAAAATGACTGTGAAGCTGAGCCAAGGTTGTACAGTAAATGGAAGGACTGGAAACGCAATCAAGGCAATCATGGCCTGTGTGACCCTAAGCAAATCTCAACACCCCTGATTTACTGTTACCAGTTTAGATGCAGTATACAGTATACCTCTCCTAGCTACAGCCTCTCTCTCTTTCTTTCTCTCTCCATCTCTCTCTCCATCTCCCTCCTTCTCTCTCTCTCTCTCTCTCTCCTCTCCCTTCACATTCTACATAGGAAGACAATTATGACAACATCCAAATTTGAGAGCGGTGAGAGGAAGATCTGTAAGAACATGAGGACATTTAGCATTCTGCTGCTGCTAGTAAGTTGAGAGCCTTTGAAAAAGTCATTTGGCCACATGGGCTGAACACAGTCCTTTACATACAGCAGAAAAGTCAATAAATCCTTACTGAATTGATTTGAGTCTCAGCTTCCTTATCTATGACAGGAAGGGATTAAAATAGATACATTTCCATGCTATTTACACCCTAAATATGACAACCCTAATATTTATATCATCTAAAAGATGATGCCATCAAAATTGCATGATGCTTGCTACCTCATCACCTCTCCCCTCCCCAAACGCATGCACATACCCTAGTCGTGGATCAGTATTCTTTGCCTAGCTTGATCTCACCATAGCTCAAGACCATTGGAAGGACAGGTATCCTGGGCTGTGTTAGGAGTGAGCTGTGTGGCAGAGGAGCACTTTGGGTAACAGTTCCTCTGCGTGCTTGCAAGCCTGCTGCTGTAAGCAACACTGTTAAAGATGTATTACAGGAAGGTGTTTGGCACAGAACAGTCCTGTTGAATCATCACTCTTATTCTTATACAAGCCTGAATTTTTTTTTTCCTTTTTTTAAAATAAGAAACACACTGACTGGCATGATAAATAACACCATCAGGAAAAGCAAGGAAGTAGAACAACCTCGGCCAGCAAGACCAGCCTCTTGTAAACTTCTGTTCCTGTCTCCTGATCAGTTTGCCCACACAGCAGGGCAGCTGGGAAGACTCTCCTTTCCTCCACAGGGCAAGAGGGGAAAGCAAGACAAAAGTAAGGGAACCGTTTCTCATCTAGTACTAAAGGAAACTGCCAGAATGCAAGGCTACAGACAGCTTGACTGGGAATGTGATTATCTCTGTTCCTAATCATTAGGCAGAGGGATGGAAATGTGATGAAGTAAGATGCTGTATGCAGACACTGCTATCCTCGTCTGACTCAACTGGACATAATCAAGCTTTCAAGTCCTAGAATTTTCTCCTAACTTGCAGTTATTTTACCAAATGCTTTTGAGCCAAAGTCTTCACTATCTGAGCTTCATTCTCTCACCGTTTCACAGAGATGTGTAAAAGTTCTTCCCTTTGATCATCTTCCGCTCCCAGGCATGGAGGTAAAGCCTTTCTCCGGAGAGTGTGTGGTCTACCATGGACAGGGTCTAGTATGAGATTCTATGTTCATTGCTGATGATTTTGTGAATCCTAAACCAAAGCTCTCTCTAAAGAAGCTGTGCACATCTGAGCTCCTTCCGATCTCTAAATGTGAGATCTGTTGGAGAGTTTCCTTAACTATCTTGGACTCCTTGCAAGGCTTTGCGATTTTACCTCACTAGAACATCTGATCTTGTAAAGAAATGAAACTGTTCTAGTAACATTGTCACACGTTAGGATTCTGATGTGCATGTCATTCAAAAAGGAAACTGCCTGCTTCAGGTTGGGACAGGAGAACTGGGCATTCTTGCTGAGGCTATCCCTGGACTCCTTCCTCTGACTTCTTGGCCTTTTTGGGAAACCACAGTTTGAAAACTTCTGCTCTCCTGCCTATCAAGAGACTGGGGACCTGAAGAAGGATGAGTCAGAGCCACTCCCACCGTCTCAGGTCCTGTCTCAGCCTTTTTATCTGGAAGCCCATGCTATGTGTAGACTGATACATAGGACCTTAGTATGTGCAAAGCACAAGGAAGAATCTAAGCATCTCTATCTCCACTCTCTCCATAATGACCTACAAATTATAGGTATCTGCTAAGTGTTTTTAGGTTCAATAGTAAAAGGTAGAATGCAATTATAGTTTGATCAGGGGGAGAACCATGTTTAAGAATCTATACCTTCAGAAGTCAACCTCAGAGACCCATATAAATAAGGCATATTCAGACTCTTTGAAAAAATAAAGTTCAAACTCATTGAAGTAACCATTTTTGAAGGAACTTCCTTTTCCTGTCTATGGGCTGCTTGCTTACTTTATCACCTCCTTTCATGGGCACCTGACTCCCTCATTTATGTACACACACACCACACACACACACACACACACACACACACACACACACACTCAAATCTCTAGACTCTGCAAATGCTAGGCCTCCCTGCTCTTTCTTTTTCTCCTCTCTTCTTTTGTCCTGGCCCTTCTAGTGACTGATGTAATTCTGGTACCGCCAGTAGCTAGATCTAGCCTTTATCCAGCTTGGCTCAGCAGCCTAGTTCTTGTGATATTTCTGAAAGAATAAATTAGCCTTAGTAAAATAGGATTACGACTTGCAATTATTTCTTTTTCAAAAAAAAACTGACTAAATTATATATTAAGTGATTTTTTTCCTTCTAAAATATTTCTGATTTAAAGATACTCTTCTTTCTTTTCGACCTTCCTTTCCATTCATTCTTTCTTTCTCTTTTCTTCAAGGCAAAAAAACTGGCATAGATCCAAAAGTGAAATGATTGAAATAAATGGAAATTCTGAGATAAAAAATGTTAATAGAAAGATCACCATGATTTTAGTATCTTGATCACTTTCACTTAAGATTTTAGCCAGCTAAGTAGAGGAGAAAACATGTAGTTAGAGCCCCATGTCTACAGATCATCAGGGATTTTTTTTTTCATGGGAAAAGAACCCGCCCATCAGGCACTTCTGAAAAGCATAGGAGGAAACCATGAAAAGGTCAAAAGCTGGTTATGTGTTTCCACGTGAGAGAAAAGGCAGTGACTTCAGGGAAGCACTTATCTATAATAGAAGGGCACTGGGCCCTGAGTGATCATTAGAATGTGGTAAGGGAACTTGGGAGATACTGACATCACTTCCTGAACAGAGCTCGTGGCCTTCAGGAGCAACAAAGCATTGTAATGAACTAGTAGCATTGCTGTGCCCTTATATAAACCATGAATCTTCCACTTTGGATTCCTGCATTCAGTTCAGGCTGCCTAAGCGACCCCATTTTACAAATGAGGAAGTAACACTCCAAAGCTCCAGAGAAAACAACTAAATTATCAACAGGATGCAATATATGAAGATCAATCAAAGATTAGAACCATCTGCAAAGAAAAAGTTAGGAGGGGATGTGCTTTGAATCCTTTAAAAGACCACAGAATGTGAAAGATGGTGTGTCACATAAGGTGCCTGCCAATGCTGAGGGATACACAGGTGAAGTGGGAGCAATGATGCCGTCTTAAAAAGGAAAACTGAGCCAGGTGGTGGTGGTGCACACCTTTAACCCCAACACTCAGGAGGCAGAGGCAGTTGGATTTTTGTGAGTTTGATGCCAGCCTGGTCTACAGAGTGAGTTCCAGGACAGCCAGAGTTACAATAGAGAAACCCTATCTTTAAAAACCAAGGGGACAGGGTGGGGTGGGGGATTGAACTGAAACTAACAAGAGTTGATATTTGCCAATTTTGATTTGCATTCGTTTTGCTTCTAAAGAATTCTTGGAACTTGCTATATGTCAAGCATTTAGCTAAGCTCTTGGGATAACCAGGCAGATAAGGTATGTCTCTGTCTATGACAGGAAATTTCACTGAAGAGAATGAGAGCTGCAGAAAAGTAGGCGTGAAGTAGTTATAAATGTGGTAATAAGAGAGGCTTCATACTGAGGTGACATTTGATCCAGACATTGAAGAATGACTATGGTTATGTCATCAGACAATGAGCAAAAGAAAACTCCAGGCAGAGAAGAAGAGCTTGAGGAAACAAATTGGGTGACAGAAATAGGTAAATGTAAAGGGACACAAAGACAAAAGGTGAATTTTCAAGGGTTGTTCCTGCACAGAAATAAAGAGTCTCTGGAAACAGGACTCAGGAATTCATTTGTGAAAGAGCCTTTAGCATCTTGGGCAAAGAGAGAACAGGATCAGACTGGCATTTTAGAAATATTTCTCAATGTTGGTTACCCTATGGGACTCACACGACCTAGGAAAGAACTATCTGTATAAAAAATGATCTCATAAATTAATGAATCATAGTGAACTAGAATTGATGGCAGGTCCCAGCCCTTTTGAGGTCAGTGACCTTAGACTGCTATGTCAAAGTAACACATGTGCTAGTTCTATTTTTGCTGAGTTTCAGTGGTGGATTGTGGGTAGAGCTTGCTGTATCACTTGATCAACTGTGGAAAAAAGCTTTCATGGTCCGGGGAAGTCTATAAGCATACTAGACAGACATACACGCACACACGAAAGAAACCAACCAACCAAACAAACAAAAAACCAGAAACCCTATGCAGAAGGGAAGCATTCTCTAGTGCCTGCTTTGTAAACTGCATGACCTTTGCCCAACCTGACTCCATTACCTGTGAGAGGTGTGCGGTTGCTATTTGGAATCTGTCAAAGCTGTAGCAAATATGGAGAGCAGCATAACAAGGTTGGTAAGAAAGAATCTACCATTTGACAGGCTGACTTCAGAGTACAGAGCAATATCATTGGACTAATAGCTCGGGATCCTTTGAAAAAATACAACAAATGCATGTATTAGGGTTAGAATATATATATATTATATATAATGAGTCACAGGCTCACTTCTGTTAATGTTTGCAGAAACAGCTATCACACTTGCTCAGTAAAGTATAAGCAGGAAATCTGCTGCAGAAAAGATTATTGGCACACGAGAGTTTTCACACTCAGACTGCGGATTGGGGGAGGAGTAGAAGTAATAGGGTTTAGGGAGACATTTATAATAAGAGGCTGAGCCAAGACAAGAACACAAAGAAGACAGAACCAGTGTAAAACTATCCACAGTGATATTTTGGTAGGTGTTTTTTGTTTGTTTGTTTTCTTTTCTTTTATGACTAGCCTTTCTTTTAAAGAGTTGTCCTGTTTATGGTTCCCACCATTTAATTAGAATGCCCATTTTATAGGCATAATGTCTGAATTAGTGGGAGGGGGTTATATTATAAAATAAATCCACCAGTCACCTGCTTTAGCTTCCATTTTAAAGTCTCAAGCATGATGCCAGAATTAGTTTAGCATGACCTCAGGACTTGGAAAAAAAGAAAGTTAAAGAGGTCTCACACTCTATCTTGAGGACAGCCTTCACAGTGACATAAATGCTTCCCACTGGGTCTACTTCTTAAAGTTGCCACCATCCTATTTGTGCTGCCTTGCTGGGAAACAAGTTCCCAACAGATAAAACCTTAAGAAGAAACAAGTCTGATTCAAACCCCAGAAAAGCCAATGTCTTAGTCAAGTTTATTCAACTAGTTAACGGCTGATCTCCTCAGTCCTGGTTTTATCATCTTTGCCATGTATTACCCCCCACTGCAGTATGAAATATGTCTGACTATTCACATCACTGGACCCTTGGGAAGCCAGGCCCCTCTATGTATCACTGTTGAAATGTGTCGATAGAAATAAGTAAACAGGAATAGCCAAGATCTAATAAAAAGTCTTTGTTGGTTCTCAAATGGCAGCAACAAAGCCAGAACCAGTTCTTTTAAAGCACCTTAAAATTCCTGAAGGACAAAATATTCTTCCCTGAAGAGTATGGGCTAAGATAGGCAGTTGCCTTACTGGGAAAGCCTGCACTACTAACGTTAGGAAGCACTCGCTTGTCTTCTTCATTCCTCCTACTGGCCTTGGAGTCGTGGAAAGGACATTTGCTTGTTGAAGAAGAAAATACCAAGCAGGTGAAACAGGTGATCCAGCATACTCTGGTCTTCTGCGGTGAAAGTATATCATCTAAATTGTCCTGAGCAGCAGAGTGGACTGATGGGAGATCAAGGGGTCAGGGAGGGGAGTAAGGTATGTCCAGAGTATGTTCAAAGTCCATCATATGTTTGTATGTAACCCAATATAACATATAGTGAAAAACAATAGAGCAGAATGATTAAAAGATGCTTTAACCTTCTGTAATACCTGGATTTCTCTCCATTTCTGGCTTCTTACTCGTGTTACTCTGTGTTATGTGCAAGTCTGGAACACATGGAGTATATGTTAGTGGAGACACTGCTAACAGTGTCTGATGTCTGCCCCTTTAGAAACCAGGAAATAGCCCTGCAATGATAGTCGATTAATTTTTTTTAATCACATTTTATCAGCAGCCAAATCTTAGCAGGTCTATAAAATGCTACCACTTTAGGCAAAGGCAGCACTAATTCCCCATTATTTTGCTGTAATAGACAGAGTGATAGCATTTATCCTACCAAGGGGCACCCTTTCTGCAGCCTGGCTCTGTGCATGGAGAAAAGGGCATTCCGAAGCCATTCTCAACTGGCTTTGCTTTGTCCATCCATACACAGAGCCTTTGGTGCATTTAAATTGCTTTTTGCAGCAGTCGAAAGGATCAATAGCTCTTAGACTCTTTAAGGAACAAATAATATACAAGATGGACATTTTAAGCTCTTTAGAAAATATATGCATGAGGTCATCTGTTTCCCCCGGTACCCAACTTTACTAGTGACATTTATTAATGTTTTTGCAGCAAACAGGAGGTGGAGTCCTTCAAAGGCTCTTGTCTCTGTTCTTCCAGAAAACACTAATTTTTCTCAAGAATTGGGGGGTCAAGTAGTACTAAAAAAAAAAGAGATGCTCAAAACAAGGAAGAAATCTTACAAAGGATAACTTAAGCTCAAAGCTGGCTGGACAAATTTACAATATCTAAATAGCTTTGCACCACTTGATAGAGACAATTTCTCCTGATTTTCCCTTTGAACAATTTCATACCCTTTATGAGAGCTTGCTTTAAGAATGTTATGTCCTTAATGGTGGCACAGGACTTTGCACTGAATCTTTGCATTGGCAAGAGAGGACAGCTTCACACGGCCACTGACTTGGAAAGCATTTGAAATTCCAATTAATTAGGGTTAATTAACTACATGTTTGGTAAAACCACTCTGAGATGCCAGACTGGGGAAAAATAACTGCTTCTTAATAGCTGTTTTAAAGAAAAGGCTGGAACCCACTAGGAAGCTCAGTCTGACTCACACAAGTCTGAGTTTATTGGGGTGTGTGATTAAGTTGGAAGGAAATCAAATACTGGAATGTCTTTCCTCCAAAAGAAGGGGGAGATTAATTCTGTGGACTCTCTTTTATTAAACTGATATCTTATAGGACTTCAGATAATAGAAATGTTGCTGGGTGGGCAGGGTCTGACTGGTTAGAAGAGGGGTGCTAGGGCACCCATATACCCATGCATGTTGGAGACTGAGGTCCCAAGTGCTCTGGGGCATGAAAGATCACAGTATAGCAAAGGCAAGCCCTGTTCTCTTCTCCATGCCACTTGCAGACCTGGGCTGATCCTGTAACATGGCTCAAAATCCACAAAGGGTATTGTTCAGTCCTCAAGGTGTCTTTGTCAATGGAAGGTAATATTTGGGAACATTTGGAAATGAATAGTTTTTATGAAAATCCATCTATTTAGATTCTGTTGAAAAATATTTACATTTGACACTAGGCAGTCCTTAGGAGTCCTCAGGAGCTGACAGTCATTCACTTGAATTTGATCTGCCCTCTCCAGGCCCACTACCCCTCCTGTAGTCATTGACCTTCTCACTGTTTTCATAGACTCCCACTCAGAATGAGAATATACCTGTGTCCACTGTGCCAACAGGGGTCAGTTAAACATGTGCTGAATATTTGGGAATCCCTTATACCCCTTGTCACACTGTGGGGACCAGCCTTTGCTTTCACCATCTTCCTTTTGCTCTTTTTTTCTGACATTATGCCAAGACTGTTGGAGGACTTCTTTCTCTTCAAGGTTCCCCGGTGCCCCTAAAATCCTTTGAAACCCCAACCATTATGGATGATAACACATTCTCTAACAGCCTCCTTTACTCTACCACAAAATCTCCAATCTCTTGTGCAGCTAGCACAAGAAGGCAACAGTCCCCCCCTCCACACACACACACACATATAAACACCTGTGTCCACCGATGGGCAGGAAAGGGAAGGGCAAGTAGCCTTGCCTAGAAACTCTGGTGCAGCTGCCCATTCCCAGCCTTTCTCCTTCAGTCTAATCGTCAGCTTCTGAGACAGCCACAGTACCAAACCTGCTCCAAGAAGCCCCTTCCTAGGTACCTACTGTAACACATCTTCACCTTCCCGTTTCATAGCTCTTCATCCAGGTTAGAGCCAGGCTTTATTAATTATACTACAAATTTACTCACCAGCTGGCTTGTGGGCTCAGAGAATCATTTGCCCCTTGTAGCATATTCGGTATGAGGGAATGCCTGGTACATGGAAGCTACTCAATAATATATGCTGGACCAACAAAGCTCAACATATTTAAATACGAAAGACTCTTCTGACAATTAAAAATGAACATCAAAGAATGCCTGTGGCCTAAAGCTCAGACTTTAGGGACTCAACCAAACTAGAATATGAACTTCTCCATTCCTCTGAAAGTGTACCCCAAACCTAAGTCAGGTCACACTTGGTGGGAACATCTTTCCACTAGTCATTAGGATATATTTTTTCTAGAAAGATTGTCTTGTTCTGTTTAGAAAACACCAACTATCTCATACCACTGAAACAGTTATTCCCAACCTGCCTCCATTGTTTTTCCTGTGGTGCAAGTTTGAAGATTGTTGTACCTTGAAAATCTTACAAAATTACTGAAGGGTTGATATTAATAGAGGATAAGGAAAAGGAAGAAGGGGGAGGAGAAAGAGGTGGGAAATGAGGGGGAAGGGATGGAGGAAAAGAAAGAATTATGATCATGATTTGCCATCAGGAAAGATTCTGTTAAGTTCGTTTAGAACATATGACCCCATGCTATCCCCTTTTCCCCTTTCTCTTTCTCTCTGTACTACGAAGGGTTAAACCTAGGGCCTCATACATTTAAGCTATAACCCCAGGCCTTATCTATCGTCTCTTAAAAGAGGGAGGAAATGTAAAATACCCTAATATTTTGTTCACTTCATTGCCCAAAACTAAATCATTCATTTTTTTTTTTCCCTGCAGATTTGAGATTCTAAGCAGGAATCGGCTACATTTCTTTCAATTCACTATGCATTTTGGATTCTATTGTTTGTCTGAAACTAGATACCAACAGACACAGATGGAATTGTAAGAGCTTCTCATACCCAAAGGGAAACTATGCCCCACTATATTGAGGGCTGAAGAGCTCTTGTGTAGGTCTAGAAGGTTGGGGTGGACGTAAAGAGGATCTGGGGCATCAAAGAACCTGCTTTCATCAAAGGCCTTGAGATTTCCTGGCTAGACAAAGAGAAAGGAAACTTTCCCAGGAGGGAATCAGCTCAGGGTTCCACAGAGCAATGTTTATAAGCATTGAAGATTCTGTGAAAGATTCCTGCTGGGCAAAGAAGACCCCTAGGTAAGAAGCAGGGATTCAGACAGCCTACCAAGGAAGATACCAAACAGAGGAGGCAGGCCTGCTGTGTGCTGAAACTAGCTGTGCTCTGTGCCATTGCTGGCCTCCTGCCTCTAGGGCTCTCTCTCTTTGATGCCACAGATTGACTCAAGGCAAGCTGCAACAAAAAGACCTCCTAGAAAGGACAATTTCTACAATAATTAAATGCTGCTCAGCATTCCCTGTTCTTGACTAATTTCCTTCTGTTTAATCTGATTTTAATTTTAATTTTTGGACCTAGATAGACTATTCATAGCCTCAAAAACAAGCAATAATTCTTGTCTTCGGACTTGCTATAGGAGCACAATGCATCTAGAACCCCAATTCTCTTTAACACTCCCACAATAGAAGAAATAATTGTTTTAGAGGACTCTTGTCCCAAAATGAGTCAGCAAAAACATGCACCTGGAACTCAAGAGTTCAACATGCCCCAGCTTTAAATGATCTTATAATCCAAACTAGCATGGCAGCACATATCCATAATCTGGGCAATCAGAAAGTTGAGGTAACAGAGTAGTGAGTTCAAGACCAGCCTGAGCTGTGTACGTGATGCGTACCAGGCCAGTAAGGCCTACATACAGTGAGATGCCATCTCAGGAGGGTAAGAGGGGATGAGATGGGAAAGAGGAGAGGGAAGGAAGGAAGAAGGAGGGAGAGAGGAGCTTTTTTTTTTTTAAGCGCCAATAATCATCAAAAGAAACAAAAGCAAACAGGGAGGCATGGTTTTCTTAACCCCAGCACTTAGGAGGTAAAAGCAAGAGGATCACGAGTTCAAGGCCACCCTGAAAAATAAGATCATATTATAAAATGCCAAAACAAGTAAGTAAATTAATACTCAAGAATTTCTCATGTCTATAGGGCACATAAACTATCACGGCACATAAACAAATTACTCCAGACATTTGAAGAAGAGAGAGATTATGTTTGCAGAAGTGGGAGAGAACTGGTTGTCAGAATGGGCGGATTCGTACACGGTTTATGTAAGGTATAGTCAGGAAGGCCTTGTCAAGATGAGGAGTTTGGGGGAACAAGAATCAGGTAAGCAGCAGGCCTGCGCTGGAGGAGCATGCCTTTGTCCTGTTTCCCAGGGGACCTCAGGCTCACTGGGTTATTACCATCCCCAAAGTACTCCATTATTTTATTAGTTCCCCATATAAATTATTTATCTGAGCAATTGCTGATGCTGACCAGCTCTGATAAGTAATGTCATCGTTGGGAAATGCTGCTGGAGGGACCACAGTATCCTGTGGCTGCCAAAACCCCAAAAATCAATTTTAATTCCTTTTGTGTGTGTTGCATGTGTGAGGGGAGGTCTTGCAGAATAGGGCTGTTCAGGTGGCAGCTGCCCTTTCTAGAGGGTCTCCATCAGATCTACAAATGAGGTATCTGAGAGCAACGTTAGGGATGTCGCCAAGGGACATAACTTCCAGTACTGTTTGGTACAAAGCAAGTCATAATAACTCGTCTGGGGGCAGGATATTAAAAGGTCACTTGATTTTATCTCCAATGGGCTTCTTTTTTAAAAAGTCACCTTGCTGCCACATCCAGAGAAAGATTTGTCAGTATATTTGCCTTCTTCTCATCACTAGAGCTGAGCTTACAGAGACAGTACATGCTGACAGGTCTAGAAGCTCCTCGAGCTTTCCCTTCCTTTACTATCTTTACTGTCACATACCTCCCTTCACTGCTCCGCTGCTAATGTTATCTATGGTGCTCCATGGGAATGCTCTGTTACAGAAGACAAGAATTAGTCGCCTGTAGCATGCTGATCTAAGATGACCTAAGCTATAATGTTGAGAAGCAAAAAACCATGCAGAACAGACGTTCAGCTTGATGTGTGTGTGTGTGTGTGTTTTTTTTTTGTGTTTGTTTTTTTTTGAGGGGGGCAGGTTGAGGCAGAGAGTGAACTAGGGGTAAGACAGCACTTTAAAAGAAGGAGTTTTTTTTTTGTTGTTTCTTACTCCTTTGTAAAATGTTCTTCCAGGAATCTGGGAAGCTATCTTTGTGCTCTTTTAAGTAGGGCCTGACTTGTCAAATTCAACAGCAGTCACTTCCTCCCGCGTGAAGGTCAGACACCAGAAAGAGTTCTCTAGACTGAGCAAAGCTGGTCTTGTAGGAAGAGTGGTTGATATCCATACAGATGCAGTGGTGTCTTTTCAATGGTCAGCTGTCTTCAAGCCTTGTCCTGGTCTCCTTTAGTCATCGATGGTGTGGCAATTTGTCTGGGCAACTGGACAGTCCTTTTCTTCTGAACTCCATCCTATCTACCACTCCGGT
Organism: Cricetomys ansorgei; assembly: GCA_026225945.1. NCBI lineage: Eukaryota > Metazoa > Chordata > Mammalia > Rodentia > Nesomyidae > Cricetomys > Cricetomys ansorgei. The sequence goes on from JAMJFZ010000116.1 coordinate 3,897,280, forward strand.
CATGGAAAAACCTAGCAAGGCTTGAGAAGCTGTACAGAGCAGTGTGCCTGTCTCCCTGGCATTAGTCTTCGGAGGGTAAGCAAGGGTGCCAGCCCAAGCTAAGAAGCACTCTTGCATTTTATAAATGACATCTTTCTAGCAATGATGGGTTGTTGGGAGGTCCACCTGTAACTTTGATTCCAGGAGAGACCAGGGTAGGTAGCCATCCCTGTGTGGCTGCCTCAGGCAGAGGGTTTACACACTCCTACCTATGCATCCTCAGGTAGGACCACAGAGAATGTACAGTACTCAGTATTTCTTTGTATTGTCTCCATGCACACCTTGAAATACAAAATCACCATGGACTTTAGGCTTCAAGAGATAAATTCACAAAGACTATAAGGGGTTAACTTTTCACTGGCACTGCAAAGTTGCCTCTGCACTGGCCTGCTCCAGTTCCTAGAACACAGGAGAGTGAACAAGCAGAAATAAGCAAGAGCCAGCTAATCTGTACCCCTCCAAGGACACTTCCCAGAACTTCCATTGGTGTTTTTACTGGCTAGAACGGTGCCCATTTTGGCCTCCCCTGTGTGCAAAGGAGAGCTGGGGAATAACTGGACTCATGGTTACTTACCCTGAACAAGCCAGGGTTGCTTGACTACTATGGAAAACAGAAGCAGCACCGGGCAGACAAAAGCACCAACATTAAAGAACAGAAATCTCTTTCTCTCTTTAGAGTTAACCTACAGCACGAGAATTAATGTCTGTTGCACAGGCTACAGATGAGAAGCCGTTCATTTCTTATAAAGCTATGCAGGAGCCCCACCCTCCCCCCCAGCTTCTCCTCTGTTGGCCTCGCACTTCGATGCAGTGTGTATTTACTGTGGCCAAACCTAATTCATTCATTTATGAAGCCTTCTCAGCACCAGCAGCGGTCATAAAGTATTCATCTCCTGATGGTTTACACTGGAGAAGGTCACAGTATTGAGTGTGTGTATGCCCCAAGGCCCCTCTCTCCACCTGGGCCCCCTGTGGCTTACGCCTGCCATTTTCCTTTCAACAGTGAAATAAGGTGTACACAGCTTAAAAATACATACTGATGTTTTCTCACAAGCTCTGAAGGCCTTGCCACGAGGGGCTGGGACCCTTTCTGATGCCCTCTTCCATTTCTTTGCAGTATTCCCTACTTTTCTCTTGCCGAATGGCAGCATTTGGTCATGAGAACAGATTTTCTTTGTATCGCTGTTTTTCACACTGAGGGATTTTCTGAGTTCTTCACTTCTAAATTCAGAAGAAAAGATATTTCACTCTTCTGTCATTCCAAACTTCCAAATAAGAAGGTGTCTCTTTGGAAAAGGCTAGGCATGGAGTCACCTTCCCTCCGAACCCCCTTTGCTTGGAGCTGTTTGAAAAGAAATCTCACCTCTGGTGACAGGCATGGGTACACAGCTCAGAGGTGAGGTTATGCAGCTGACTGACTGTGAGCTAGGAGAGTCCACGAGGCAGAAGTGCCAGGCAGCTAAAGGGCAGCATGTTCTTCCCATGATACTTCACAATAAGGTCCCGTACAGTTAGAACAATGACCTTGATGAATGTAATTGCTTAATAAAGTTAAAGCCATCATCCAACCCTGGACAGACCTGATCTTTGCCTAACCTCTCATTTTCTGGAGTGGAGTCTTATTTCTCTCACTTTGCATTCATGCGCCTGGCCCCTTTCAGTGTCCCCAGACCCTGTCTTACGTCTAGCCTGTCCTCCTGGCTCCCTTGCTGCCAGGTCATGTTTCCTACATTTCCTGGGACGTCCACCTGCTGGTCAGAACCCTGAGATGTAATTCCCTCTTCTGGCTAGTTCCATCTGCACGCCATGAAGGAAAAGGCCAGGAAAGCTGTCCTGCTCGTCTCTGCAGAGGCTGTGCAATCCTCCCTCGGCACAGTTAATGTGATGCAGTGTTGTGAAACTAACCTTTCCTCGAAAGGTCACTAAGAAAAATATAAGGACAGCATCAGATATTCTGCCCAGAAAAGGTCTTCAGTATCCTGCATGGTGTGGGTCTACTTGTTAGCAGAGTTGTTAGGATGGAGGCCTGGGACCCTTGCTCAATAAGACAGTGAAACAGAAAGAAATGGTGAAAAGCGGAATAAAGAAGTATATTCAATGTGCCTGTACTGAGAAGAGGAACAAAGGTCCAATGAGACCCAAGTCTACCTTTGGGGCCCTGGCATGACTGCAGGTATAAGTGGAGAGCAACAGGTATGCATAGCTAAGCAGTGTCCCTCAAGGCGTGGCCCTGTCTCCCATCTCTCCTACAAAGTAGCGACAAATCAGAATGTGAAGCTCTCTCCAGGAGTCAGGCTGGTCCTCTGACTGGCTCCAGGGTTCTGCCTGTTCCTTCTGCCAGCATGAGACTCCTTGGAAATTGTAATTCCTTAGGGTCCGTTGTTTTAAAAGCTTGATAGCTGAATGGAGAGGCACAATTGTCTTTCTAGAATATGTTTGCTCCTGCCAGGGAGATTGTACACTGCTCTCCTCCTGATTGGCATCTACGGTCAGTCATCACTCCTTCAACCTAGCATGGTTTCCCTCCAGCCACAGTAAGCCAACCAGAGCCCATCTCTGGGGAAAAAAAAATCCATCAGCCCACTCTCCACAGTCAGATGGATCAGAGCAACCTCTCTGGCCCTGGAGGGAGCGCACTTCTACTTGATGTAGTTTTACAGACAACTGAATGTCCCCATTTTAGATGAGACCCAAGGCTGTGCCTTTTATGACCAAAAAGGAAAAAAAGAAGTGTGTTCCTAAACAAAATAGATTTTCCCCTGAGGTAAATGCTGTGACTCCCCTAAAATGGGGAAAAAAAAAAAAAAGGAAGACAGCGTCTAAATTTAGCTCCTTATTTCTTTAATGCTCAGTTCCCTCCACAGCATCTGCCTGGGAGCAATGGCTGCACATGCAGAGTTCCATATTCCAGGTCAAGGGTGGCAGGAGGGTGATTTGGGAGGAATATTTCTGTTACTGGGATTTAGTTTGTGTGCTTGTGCAGGGGGTGGGGTAGCTGATTCCTGCGGCTCTAGCACTGAAATTTTAAATTGTATTCAAGAGTAACCATCTCAAAGAATGCTCCTGCTTTAGGAAGAAAACTAAATTTGTCTGTGACTTATTCAGGAGAAAGGCAGGGTTAGAGGGCTGGCCCTCCACTGAACATGCCATTTCAGCCACCACAGGGTTCCAGCTGGGCCCAGGGCAGCCAGCACTGACCCCCTACAGAGCCAGTCTGCTTCCTGGGACTGATGAGGAAGAGCTGACTGCCTCTAGGCAGCACGAGCAGACATTTTATTATTATTGGCTTCACAATTTGTTCACATTTTGCTGTCATTTGCCTTAGTGGCCAAGGATCTGTACATTAAGACTTTGATTTTATCCCCCGGGGCATCCATGTTTTATGAAGATCGCTAGTGTTTGCCGTCTTTATTGCAGTTTTCGTACAAGCCCCTGGCTGCTGTGTTGAGCATAATCAAATGTCATTTATGAAGTACTCCTGCCAACGGAGGATTGAGGGAGAGCCCTGTGGCCTGAGCCTGCACAGCTGTAAGAGACAAAAAGCTGCAGAAACATGCTCAGGTGCTAATGAACTACAGGCTGGGGCTTGGTTTCCAGCCAGCACTCCCCTGCTGTGAGCTACAGATTGCTGACTTTTCTGGGTGGAAGTCAGGTGCCGCCCAGCCACCAACCCTCTCTCCTCTTCCTGCGTCTTTGCAGGAACAGGTAGAGTTCTTCAGAGGACTGTGGGCAGGGAAAGTATTGCTTAGATGGTGGTTCTAACCCAGTTCCAGGTCTGGCACTTTTGGCTCCTTTGCTTTGTAGCCCTGACAAAGTCACTTCTAGGCCTCTGCTTCTATAGAGCAGGGTTTTGAGTATGTAATTTCTTGGGATCTTTCTACTCTCAATTGTTCTCTATCCTCTCATGGCCTTCTGCCCTAGCTTCTGTGTACCTGCTCCACTTTCTTCTCCATCTCATGGTTTGCCTACGTCATCATGAACTCTGTCATTTCAGTAGTTGATCTTAGAAAGATTCCTCTCTAGCTACTTGGTAGCATTTCTTCCCAGTTGTTTCTCATCTGGCTTCTGATGAGAAGCCACTGTTGTTCCCCTAAAAATCCTCTAGACTCTCTTTAGTTCTCTCCCTGACTTGATACCTCTTCAGAAGCCAATAGAGGTGACCAGGTGTTTCTTAATACATTGTCTTGAGAATGTTACTTGTCTCTGGCTACTCTGCTATGCAGCCTTTAAATGGCAACTACCTACTGCCAACTTCCGCATAGACATAGAAGTCTGAACCCCAGACTTCTGCACTCAGCTATCTACTCCCCACCTCTAAAAAAGAAACAGTCCCAAAGGTGACTCCCACTTGGCGAGGTTTGAACTAAACTTACCATCCTCCCACCTAAAACTGGATCCTATCCAGAGTTTCCCTCACCAGTGAATGACATCGCCATTCATCTTCTGCCCATGAGAGACCTTAGAGTCACCACTAAGCATCCCATCCCATTTCTGTCAAAGCCCTTTGGCTTATGCACCAAAAATGCATCCCAAATAAACCTCCCACTCCCCATCTGTCCCCATAATCAAGCTCAGTCCAACACACACTTCTCGATGGACTCAGGTGCAGCTGTGCTAGCTTCGGTTTTTGACCCAACACAATGTAGACTCAACTGCGAAGGAGTCTGGAGAACTCCCTAGATTAGGTTAGGCTACAGGCATGCCTATGAGGAATTTTCTTAATTAGGTAAGATGGGTAAGGAGACCTATCCTGAAGGTGAGCGGTATCGACTGGATGAACATGGGAGGCAAGCTGAGCACTAGCACGAATGTGTTCTTTCACTGCTCTCTGCTCTTGACTGTGGATGTAACGTGACCAGTTCCTTCAAGTTCTTGCCAGATTAACTTCCCACCAATGATGGGTTGTAACCTGGAATTTTGAGCTAGACAAACCTTTTTTCTGTAAGCCGCTTTTGTTGGGGTATCTTATTATTACAGCAATGAAAAATGAAACTAAGTCAAGCTACGTCGAGGTTTACCCTGCTTTACACATCTCATTTACAGTAATTACTTTTGCACATATGTGATTCCTCATTGTCCTATTTTAAGTCATTCAGTAAGTTTCCATACATTTACGTATTAAAATCCCAAATCTTGGACATGGCTACCAAGGCATGGTATGATCTACTGGGTTACTTTGGGAATAGTGGCTGCTGCTCTTCTTTGAATTCTTCAGATTTGCTATTTACCAAGCTCAAAGGCCACCTCCTTGTGCCTACAATGCTTGCCTCACACATTTGTACTTGGCACCTCCTCTTCCTGATTATGTTTAATCACAAACTGTCCATTGACATCAGTTGTTTCCAAGGAACTCTGGAGCATTCCTTTATGGAGCTCTCATTGTTATTTCAGAGGTCTGTGTGGTTAACTCAATAATTAATGGTAACCTCTTTACCTGAATTGCCAGCCTCACGAAGGCAGTGATATGTACACTTTCTAACCACTCTGTCTCTGATACTGTGAGGTTAGGAACAGGGGAAGAAGGCAGATTTCACATGCTAGATTGGGAACTAAACAAAACCACATGCCGTTGCCCACTATGTTAAAAATACACCCATGGCAGACGCACCTATGACTAACTACAAGGTTAAAGGAGAGCCAGCAGCTTGGCGGCTTCCATCAGGCCCAAAGCTTAGCAGTAAGCAGACAACAGTAAGTGTGGGAGCTATTTCCTGTCTCCAACATCCTGGGCTTGGGGACACACAGGACAGCTCTCCTCTAACTACAAAGTTAAGTCAACACAGTAGAGTACTTGTGATTATTTCTTCTTTGGTTGGGCCAGAAAGCAGAGCCTGGGGTTCCAGAGATGGTCCTGGTGGCCTTAAAAAAGGCCTATTGGCCGCTCTCTATGCTCTCAGGTCACCTAAAGCTCCTTTAACCTTTTTTTCTGATCTCCCATCTGAGAGGTGTCCTTAATCTTAGGCTGCCTCACCCAACACCCTGACACCCTAGTAGCAAACTCTTTTGCTGAAGCTGCTATTTAAAGGCTTAACGTTTATTAGAGGAATAAATTAATTCTAATTTATAATTTGCTAAAACCCAGAACATTGGCCTTCATATGTGTCAAGCTACCTTAATTTACATCTATGTGCCAAGACATTAAATTGGAGGTTTCATGTGAGTTAAACTTAGAAACCGCTTCAGATAGCTAATCAAAATCCAAACTTTGAAAAGAACAAGCCCTCACTTTTGGATACTGCCATCCTTCCTTATCCAGGACATATAAGCCTCAGTCTAACAGAGGGAGAGAGATCTGCAGTGAGGCTATCGTCAACCTCAAGGGATGAACTGGGAAAGACTCAGTGGTCTGATAATGTGGCCCTGTGGTTAGAGAGGGCTGCAGGACTCCACCGTGGACCCATAGCTTACCCTCATTCTAGAACTCTAGAACAAAAGGTGGACTGGCTAGCTGCTTTGTGGTAGAGCAAAGAAATGTTCCTGCTTTGTTGACATGCTCAGAGTTTGACAGATCTAGAAAGAAAGAAATGTTCTAGAAAGAAAAGGTCAAGGCTGGAGTTTATTCAGATGCTTTCTAAGACAGTTTCCCTGGAAAGATGCTGGTAGGACCTTAACAGAGAGAACTGGGAGAGGATGTGGATTTTTAGGGATGAGGATAGAGGCACGTGTATACAAGTGAAGGGATATTGAGTTGAGAGCTATCAATGATGGGAACTCTCATAAGAGTGCAGGAAATGAAGACTCAGATGTGAAGAAGCATCATGGAGGCCAGCAGTGCCTGTAGGAAAAGTACATATACGAATATTTCTCAGGCCAACAGTGCTTGTTGGATGTCCTTCCTTGTCCCCTACCCCCGATCTCTACAGCTCCATCTTTCCCCAAGGCAGGAAGACTTGCTGGCACATGTCCCCAGGAAAGGAATTGAAAGTCAACTCCGACCTGCTGATGGTGTTGGGGAAAGTGGGGGTGCTTTCTACACAGGACTCCATAGATGCAGCTGCAAAATTGAGTCTGTAGCATAGAACTCAAAGAACACTCACACTGAGCGGCTGTGAAATGATAGCAAAGGTAAACATAAAGTGATTCGGGGGGCTGAGATAATCCAGTCAGTAAAGCACTTGCTGTATAATCCAGAAGACCTGAGTTTGCTCCCCAGAACCCACATAAAAAGCCAGGCACTGCAGTGTGTACTCGTAACCCCAGCACTAGGCTGTGTACAGACAGAGGATGTCTGGGGATGGCTGACCAGACAACCTAGCCTACCTAACAAGCTCTAAGACAAGAAGAGACACTGTCTTAAAATATAAAGGAAAGGCTTCTGACGAACAACACCCAAGGTTGTCCTTTGATATCCCAAACCAGATGTATATACATGTGTACCTACACACGAACACTGATCCCCACTCTCTACCCCCATAACTATCTGGTCAAACCCCATGAGTCTTGTTTATTTATAGCAACAGCTCCATGATGGAGCTATGAGTAATAACTGTTTGAAAGAAACATGAAAGATATATTTTTTTTTTGCTTAAAAGAGGCTCACAATGTTTGGTACATACTAGCTAACTGCTGCAACTAATAGCCCTCCAGACTACACAAGATAAATATGCCAACTTTCACTTCTTGCCAGGTGGGTGATCAGTGCTAACCATCAAGGGCCCAAGTTAAGCAGGCTCTGCTGTGTTTAATACACTGTGCTGGTCTTCACAGATGTCCTTGGTGCCCAGAAATAGTGCACATGAGATAGCTCCATAGGAAGGTCTCAGAGGCCCAGGCTACAAGGGGGTTATACACTGTTTCTGTCACTTTCTCCTGGTGCCATAGTCACCTGCACAAAAGGGGAAGGCGGGAGGCCGGCAGCTTCTGTTGCACAGTGTGTTATGAAACTGTAATTATAGGCTACACTGTTATTCACAGCCTACTCAGCCTGTGGGTATGAATGAGGTCACATTAATATTTATGTCTAAATTTGCAAAGATGCATGAATTGGCGGATTGGCTCTGTAAAAACTTAGGGAAGTTGTTTGAAGGAGCTCCAGCAAGATCTGTAATTAGCTAAAAAAATAATTCCATTATAAGTACTATGTTCTCATTTTCCTTACAGTAGTACTAAAATTAATCACTGACAGCGAGCACTCACTGGGGCTTGCTCCACGCCAGCCATTGCTCTCTGCGCTTTGAATTGTCATCCCTAAAGCTCAGGTGAGGCAAGGCATACAGACAGGTAACTTGCCCAGTCTTTCAGAACAGGTGACTAGCAGAGCAGGATGAAAACCCATTCTGTCTGGCTACAGAGTGCTGTCCCTTTGTTGCACCTCCATCTTATAAGTTCTCAGCATCTTCTTTAAAAGCAATGACATCTATGGAAGCTCCCATCTTAGACTGTGGTGTCCAGAGTAACACAATATCAGCCTTAGAGTTTAGTAGGCTGGGAAGTTCAAGATCAAGGTTCTGGGCAGACCTAGCTTCTGGTGAGGTCTCTTCCTGGCTTACAGACAACCACCTTTCATCATTCCCTCACACAGTAGAAAGAGCAATATCCCTGGGGTTCATTCCTGTTTTACAAAGACAGCAGTTCTGTCAGATTGGGTAGGAATACACCTTGTGACTCACCTAGGCACAACTGCCCCTTGCAGGTGCTCTCTCTGATACATGGGCACATGAATCTATGAGGACTGGCTCTGTCCCTTGAAGATGTTTTTTCTGATGCTTCCCACCAATAGTAGGGTAACCTGAGCTAGAACAGACAGGGGACTTCTCTTCTGCTTCCCTGGCTACTTGGGTCCTAAGCAAAGTATTCATGGCCAGAATTTCCCAAGGCCCAGTAAGAACACAAACCAAGACCAACCCTTCCTCATCTCAGAACTGCCTGGAAAAGCAAGCATACCTCACCTTTACTCTGCTCTTTCCAGGCCTTCCTCCAGAGGACTATGCACAAAGTCTTTTCTTTCCTGTATCTTTTGATGGCTGTCTCCAACTTGACCTTATGCATAGAAAACCAGTCTTCCACACTTCTAGCTTTGGTGTACCTAGGCTGCTTCCTTTGGGAACCAGAGGCTTTAGGGAAGCCTCCTTGTACAGCCAAGTTGACCTCTAAAAAAAGACAGAGCTGGATATGAAGCAGCTTGTCAGTCATCCCATGCTGCAAGTCAAATGAACTCTGGCTTCATCCCTCTGAGAGGAAGTAGGTAGTTACCAAATGAGTGACCCAAAACAGAAAGAGACAGGCTATCTCGGACATCAAATAAAGTTGTCCAGAGGCAGGCATGATGCAGGAACGACAGTGCTATCTAGGACACAGAAGCATTACATATGACAGCTGCATGTCCTGAATTTTCTAGGTCAGTCCCAATTTCAGATCTTCCCTGACTTGTCAGACTACATTTCCCCATTCCCTTACTGGAAAAGGTGGCCACCAAATCTTCAGGACACTTGATCAGCACATTAACTCAGAGGGTGGAACCATCCTTAACGGTGTTGATAACTGTGTTTCTGAGAACTATATCATATTAGGGGCAAAATTAGAGCTGAAAACTACTCCAGCCTCTAAAAAGAGGAAGCCAATGGCTGGAAAGTCGATGTGGGAACTTCAGCTGCCAGACATGACAGGGTACTGTGTCGTCCCTCCTCAAAGGGTGCAGAGGAAGCTCAGGAAGAGGGTAGCCTCAGGACTACTGTCTGGGCAGCCCACCTTCTAAGGAGCTGCCTCTGCAAAGACAGGACAATCTGAGCACCAGGAAGGACACCCAGCCCTGGACAGGGCTTTGGAAGAGACACCAAGGGCCTCAAATGCTCCTCAAAGTTAAACTATGTGAAATATAAGCAGGGTAGAAATTGAACATGTTGATTCATGTTCAAATGTTCATATTCATGTTGATTCACTAAGTCACCATGCCTGGTCAGGGCAGGTGACCAGGAGTAAATGCTGTAGTCTCCAACCAGGGTTGATAGTGTTACAAAGGAGGCCTGCCTGGCCTACATGTTGAGACCTTGTACAAAGAGGGGGTAGAGGACAAGGAAAGATGCGGAGAGGGAGGGAGATGGGGATCTTTAAGCTACTTTGATTATGGGACTATTAGTCTCAGACTAAATTGTATCAAATTGTGCTCAAATGACTATGTTTTGCAAATACCTCTGAAGGTATGTTTGTACCTCTGAAGTTGTTTGTAAAGTCTGCTTCGTGTTTTATTTTTCTAATAAAGGTCTCTTGTTAAACTAGCAAACTTTATTTTTCCTACAAAAGAGGAGAGATTCTATCCCCACCCTCACCCCAATCTGAAAAGCCTTCTGGGAAAGAAAATCTGTGGTGAGACAGTGAGTTTGAGGGGAGGACTTGCAGTCACAGAAGAGCTTAGACTGAATGAGTCTATGCTCGTGCGATTCCTGTATGCCCAGCGTAAGGAAAGAGACCATGGATGGGAATACATACAGAAAGGGTTGAAGACTGGAGACTCTGCCCCTTCTCCACTTCCAGAGACCAGCTTGATTCAACAGATACAGCTCTAACTCTCAGATCCTCTGAACAAGGAAACTTAGAGTGCTTTGACACTTCAGTGATTAACGAGAATCAACATTTCTTCGCACACCTGTCACTGTTGTGCTTAGGTAAATAAAACATGCTCAGAGGACATGATCATTTTGTTGTAGCTAAAATTTCTGAAGAAGAAAAATGGCCACCTATGGTAGTATCTTTCCCCTGAGTGACAAAGTGTTTCATGTTGCCTAGAAGATCCACCCTCAGGACCTCTGCCCTGCTGTGGAGAGTTCTGTTCAGATTAGAAGGTACCTCCCTCTTCAGATGCACAGTGGAGAGCCAATTCAGCCCTCTCCCCTGCCCTGGTGTGGTGCCCTTGGCTATTGCATTGCCCAGTGCCTTCTATATGGGTGGAATCATTAGCTGGTCCTCATCACTGCCTTAGGCATCTGAGTAATATTCACCAAAGTCCAAAGTGATTTGAAAACATAAACAGGAAATCATCTTCACAGAAGAGCACACTCTCACCCATGGGTTGAACATTGGTTGGTTCTTTTGAAAACCTCAGAGATTTGAAAATTAATGGGGATGCTGGAGTCACTCTGGGCAAGCCATTAACACAGATTCTATGGGTCATGGTGGGGAATGGGGTACATTTTTGCCTTCTAGATTTGGAAGAGTTCCACATAGGTGATGAAGAACCTATGCTTAAAAAGCCAACAAGAGTGCACAGCTATGGAAGATCCGGTAGTAAATGACTGGAACTGAGATATGCAGTTCAGAGGAGGAAGGGACTCAGAGGGTCCCTGCTGATTGTAAATATGTAAAATGGGCAAGGGGATTAAAAAAGTAATTTGCTTGTAACAAGGGAGCAAAAAGTGTCTTGTCTGCAGTGCGAGGCAGCTGAGGGCAAAGAGGATGCTGAACTTAGCCTGGTAGTTTGAAGTAAAGACCTGGTGCCTTAGCAGAGTACTCGGAGATAAGGGTGATAAATATTTTACAGATATGCTGCAGAAGTAAATATTTACAAGGAAAGGCTTATTTAGAAAGCCCATTTGATGAACTAAAAAGATCAGATGCTAAGGAACAGAGCAAGTAAGAGTTCAGAGTCTATCCTCATTCATTACCTAGCCATGGGCATGTACCATCCCTCGAATGCCATATTCTCATTTGTAAAGGCAAATATACCTTTCCCATTACCATGAAGGTTGCAGAGACTGGATGTGATTAAGAAATTGTATGTCTGTCACATAGTAGGTGTTTAGGCACCAGGAGATCTTGCTATATTACAACTTCAGGATTCTTTAAGCATGGATAACACGGAAGAAAAATATTGCACTCTGTTTTGACTTCAAGACTTTTGCAAAATCCAACAAATTGTTTATACACCCCAAAATAGCCAATTATGAATAGTAATGAGGATTGAGCTCTCAGATGGATTCTTTGCCATACAAGAAAACTATTTCTTCAAAAAGAAGAAAGAAATTCTTGTGATTTTAGGCAGAAATGAAGCTCACTGGAAAGATGTCAGTGTCTGGCCCCATAAATTGATTGGCAGGAGAGATTCTAGCAGAACTAAGGCGGGCAATGCCAAGGCAAGGTCATACCCAGGTTGAATACCAGAGCAGAGCACCACCAGCATCCTGGGAACTCACTGCCACGCTGCTAGGCTGCTTCCTTCCTCTACATTCTCTGAGGTCCCCCTGAATGAGACTTCGGCTTTCAAGCAACTGCTATATCAAAAAGCCTCCCATTACCCCTATGCCATACTTTGTTAGGATTTAAAGTCCCTACTAGTGGCATTCCATTGACCAAGCTTAAATGCTTATGTGCCCATTCCCCAGCTGTCAGGAATGTGGAGAGTAAACACCCTCCGCTTTATCTTCTGCAGAAAGGGGTAGATAGGTGTCATACCTTGGGATTCTTCCTCAAACAACAATGGCATATAGGAGACAAAATGACAGAATTAGTCCTGTTTGATAAGCAGCATCAATAAAAATCTATTAAATGCTCATGTCCAAGTCTAGCAAGAAATATGCAAGGCCTGTAGAAGAAAGCCATAAACCTTTGCTCAAGGAAGCTTCAGTCTAACATAACTGATGAGGCCTGTCATGCTTCTGAAGGGGCAGCATCAATACTGTGACCCTGTCAGTCCTCTCCTGATCCCTGCGTCCAACTCATGTTCTGATCAGAAGCACATGAGCTCTCATGTGTTTATTTGTTTAGACAAAGAGTCTAAAGTTGGTCCTGCAATTCCTGTGTCAATGTTGTGTTGGCCTGAGGATGTCGTGGAGATGCTATTGTCTATGGGCACTCAAGTTCCTTATATAAAATGGGACAGTGTTTATTTCAAATTGCCCTAGACTTCAAATCATTTCTAGATTGCTCTGTAAAGAGCAGACCATAGGCTTCTACTTAAAAAATAAAGGCAAGAAAACAGGTCTTTACATGTTTGATACAGACACAACTTTAGAACTTTTTTTTTTTAATCCACACTTGGTTGAGTCCACAGATAAAGAGTCCAGAAGGCTGGCTATAAATAAAACAGGGTATGAAGAAGAGCAAAGACATTTTTGAAAAAGAATACAAAGGGCATTTGCCACATCAGCTACCACTACGGGTTCTGAACTGATCATCATATGGAAGGCCATTGACCCAAGAATAGATTTGCAGTTCAGTGGAGCAAAATAGAACTCAGGAGGAATCATTATACAGGACAGCTCTCCCTGTGCATGAGGAAGTATTGGGGAGCAGTGAGAAGGGGGGACTCAGAAAGTATCTCTTCCAAGACAAGACTGCAAATTGTCTAGGCTTTGTGGGCCCCATGGTCTCAATTATAACTGCTCAGTTCAGGCATGGTAGTCGGGGAGCAGCTACAGATGACACAGAGCAAGGAGCTATGTCTCAGTAAGACAGGGCTGACCAGAGACCGCCCTGTGGTCTGCAGCATACCATTACATTGTATTGTATTGTATTCAATAATGAATTGAAATCAGCCGTTCCTCAGAAAAATAAATCCACACTGTTGTCTCGTGTTCGAGAACAAAAAATAAGAGCAAAATGTAAAATGTAAAGCTACGAAAATATTGGGGAATGTAGAAACATGGAAATACAGAGGTGAAACTTCACATTTCAACTCCCATATTCAAAAGGTCAGAATAATGTTAACGACTGGGAAAGACTCCAAGAAGAAGACAGCAGTGATCACAGAGAATGCATGAATCATGGATGCAAATTAAGAAAAAGATACGTAGACCCACGAAAACATTTGAAGATATGAGCGCATGATTCACAGAAGAAATCAGACTTGACAAAGACAGCTAGCTGTTCATCTCACTGCCGTCATAAGATGGGGGAAAAGATGTAGCTTTGCAGCAAACTAGCAAAACCCAAAAGCATACGTGTGGAGAAGGCACCGAGGTGGACACTTGTGTCCACTGCTTATGAGGACGGGGTCAGGGAGCGCATTTCTAGGAGGCTGCAGTAGCCGGTCACCTTTTACGTAGCTACTTTTTGACAAAGTAACTCTGCTTGTCAGGATCAAGTCTAAAGACACGCTGTAGTTCCTTTTTTTGGCATAGGTTTGTTAATAAATGTTTTCTTATACAGTCATAGAAAAAAAATTGGGCACAGTAGCTACAGATCAAAAGAAGAAATGAAAAAACTAAAGTGGATCTGTTTGCTAATGCAGATATAAGATGCAAAGCAATACAAGTAAGTATGGGTAAAACCGTGAGCGCATGCTCTGTTACCTATGTATTTTAAATATTTAGATATACACAATAGAGGAAATCAACTTTTAAAAAGTCATCAACCAGTACCTTGTCACAGTGGGTCTCCATGGAAAGGCAGAGAGGGATGATGTTACAGTGGTGTCTGTTAGTGTGGGTCTGTAATCTACTGGGCAGGGTCACGTGGCCTCTCCATCAGCTGACCTGCTGCAAGCCCCTTGCCAACAATTGCTCTGAATATTTCCTCCTTCTGTAGCCAGTATATTTTCTTCTTTGCAGCTATCCTCGTATGTGCCTTAAGGGCATGCTATGATGCTTTAATTTTGCTCACCAGTGTTGAGTTAGATGACTCAACACTATCTGTTCACGTGCTAACCCCCCACACTTGTGTGCACGCCTTTATGTGAAAATAAGGATTTTGCCACTGAACTCAGTTGAGAAGGGGCTCTACTGAGTTAGGCTGGACTCCAAGAGAAAGAGGGAGCAACGCAGGCACACAAAGAGGAGACACAGATGCAGACAGAGGATGAATGGGTTGGGATGGGGGGATACAAGGATGCCGGGATTTACAGGCACCGTCAGTAGCTAGGCACAGGGCAGACTCTTCCTGAGGATGCCAGAAGGAAATATTTTGTTGACTCCTTTACTTTGGACTTCTGCGCTCTTGAGCTGTGAACGTTCATGGTTTTAAGTTAGTTTGTGTAAATTTGGCTCACTAGAGACAGGAAATTAGTACAACCATGGCTATTGATAGCTGTGATGTCGACCACCATCTAACCCATGTGTGTGCATGTGTGTGTGCATGTGCGTGTGCTTGTGTGTATGTATGTGTGTTTCTCTAAGAAAAGAATGGCAACATAAAGGGTGGACAATAGACAAAACTGAAGGGCAATAATTCCTGTAGCAGGGACAGGGTTCACACAGAAATAGACAAACCAGGCTCCACCCAGGAGATTCCTGTCCATAGGGTGCACATGAAGAGCCTGGAGTCTTTTGGAAAAAAATAGCATTTTCACACAAAAACAAGAATTTGAAATGCAAAGAACCTAGATTAGAATCCTAGTCTCCACACTGGACTTGAACAAATTTTTTAGTTGCTCTGATCCAAAAATAGCACTTCTACTTTCTTGAATAAGCATTTTTATATGGAATCAATGGACACTTGATGGGCATGAAAAAGGAAAGACACTTGCTAAAAGGATTTGAGTAGGCTAAGAAGTGCCAGCAAGCCAAGGCTGGCAGAGACGTCTTCAGAACCTGCTGCTGCTGCTGTGGCAACCATGGAGTACTAACCGAGAAAGACTTACCTGGGAGTTCCTGCTTCTTCTTGTTATTATGTGAGAGTGGTGTAGGAGCTGGCTCTCTGTGGAGAGTAAGGCGAAAGTCCCGTGGTAAAAACTACAAATTGCTCACATATGTTGTAGTAAGAACAGAAGCTGTGATTTAAAGGGAAATTAACAGTCAGCATGGCAGTCCAGAACACCAAGGACAATGAACAAGAGGGGATGAGCCAGCCAGCCTAAGCAGACGGAAAGCACGGGACTCTGAGCCAGTGAAGGGACAGATGTCACACGCTGTTATCCTCTCATAATGTGTACTTCTAATGCAGCTAATTATGACAGGCTAAACTGGCAGGCTGGCCCCTAACAAGAAGCCGGTGTCTATTTCAAGAAAGAGACTCCAGAACATTCTGCAGACAGGGAGGTGACCATGAAAGACTGCTTCTGAGTTTCAGTGGCTGTGACAGTTACCCCTCTGCCAAAGTAAGACGATCTAGTAAATGTGAGAACATTTAGTAAAATCAACAGCACTCCAGACACTGCAGGGTTGGAGCTGGTAACACTGACCAAGTGACCAACAGCTAGCAGATAGCCAAGGTCGATAACTAACAAAACTGGAGTCAGAGATAGACAGAGGTGGACTGCAACAATTCTCCTGGCTCAATACATGAGCGCCTAGAGATCTAAGCACTCTCATAGCAATTACCATAGCCCTTGGCCAGTTTCTCTCATAGCTCTATAAAGCCCCAGATAAAGGAATTTGATAGCTGTTTCTTCTCTTGGAAATGGCTCCCTCGAGAGTTTCCACTAACTTTTTCTTAATTTCTCACTTTTCTTCAGATTTTCACTGTCCTCAATAATCCTTAATGAACTCAGCTTCAGCTTTGCATACTTCCACAAGATTCAGAGTCTTTTATCTTCATTGGCATGGGACAGTGGATTCAGAGCCACTTGCCCTATGTCCATCTTTGATGAACCGTGAGTGTCTGGCATCCTTGGTCCTTAGAGAATGCACACCTGAATTCTGACAGGTCTTGCCACCTTCAAAGGCCTGCATTGGAGTATGTCTGTGTGGCGAGTCCTGGGTCAGGAGCCCAGGCCCCACATCCTAGCAGTTCTGGAAAGTTAAGGGATGGGGGAAGCTATCATGGATAGTTTACTACATGACAAGTAATTTCTGTTATTTCCACATATTAACTTATTTAATGCTCACAAGACCTCTGTGTGGCCAGTCTGTGATTCCCATTTTCACCAACGAAGAAACTGAGACACAGAAAAGCCCAGTAAGTTCACCAGGTACCAAGATATCATTATAGAGCAGGAATTGAACCTTTGCAAATCTGGCTCCAGACCCAGTGATCTGTGAGAATAATCAAATTATTGCTTTACATTTTCAATGTCTGTGAAGAGATCTCTGCCCACAAAGAACACAATGGGTTTCACAAATAAAATTACTTAAGATTCTGAATGGCTATCTTTTAGAGAAAAAGAACAAAAAGACAAGAGCCCACTAGTGCCTACGACTTACTTCAGAGATTGTCATAGGCACTAAAAATGATGCATGCTTGATGACCCATGAGCAGTAAGGAGGACTGTTCTACCAGTGAAACTGTGCTCACCATCACAGCAGCTCCTGCTAGCATTACATCATCGCTAGCTTTGACAGCCTCCCTCCTGGATGCCGCTGTCATGTTTTCCTGCCCCTGTACAGCTCTGCCACCACCTCATTTGGGCACCCCGTACAAGTAAGCTCAATTTTAAGAACCTCTGTGTCCTCAATTGCAAAATGGAGTGAAGTTTGGAAGGAGAAGTATTTTTAAACTCTTATTCTGATATTTTTTGCAATTGCAATCTTCTAGTCCTTCCCCGGGGACGTCTATAAATCCTACATTCTGTGACTCATAGCTTCAATCTGGGTTACAGGGTACTATCTATTGTTCTATAATTGTTTCCTGTTTTTTGCCTCTTCAAAATGTGTTGTACAAAATGTCATTTAAGAACAGTGTCTTTTGAGAAGTCAGACTGACTTTACATGTAAGAGATTCTATATAGCATCCCCATGTATATGCACACAGAGGCGATGGAGAAGGGGGAGGGAGGGAAGGAGAGAGACATAATGTGGCACTCTCTGGCACCCAGTCTAAGTAGGAAGTACCAGATTATCCAATTGAGAGAGCAAGAACAGGGTCCCCCTCAGTTGTTTAAGAAGGAATATCAGAACTGAAAGAAGTCTCGGGAGGTAGAGGCACTAGCTATAGCTATAGCTATGCTATAGCATCACTGGGTGAAGCCTGATGACCTGAGTTCAACCCCTAAAACCCACATAGTATTTGTAAGCTGTCCTCTGACCTCCACATATATGCCATGGCACCCATGTGCCCACCCCTACACTAAATAAATATAAGAGAAGTCATCACATAGATTACTCAAGATGTCTTCCCTTCCCCTCCAAGCCATGTGGGACCTGGGAACTACCCTGGAGGCACATCCTCTGGAAGTTTCCGAGAGCTGTCTAAGTACCGTCGTCTATCTTCCTTTCCTAATTTCCATACTTGTCTCCAAGTTATCCAACCAGCCTGCATCTCTTTAGCCCTCATTCCTAGAACTAGGAATGACTCTGTTTAGTGTTGAGGATGGAGCCCAGTCTGTGCACATGCTTGGCAAGTGCTCAAAGCCTGAGCTGCATCTGTAACTCCCAGACATAACCTTGATACAGAATGTTTTTGCATGTCGGTCACTCCAACTTATCCAGCAACTTGAAATACTTGTTGCCTGAAACATACAAAACAGAAGAATGAAAACACTCTCACTTGTGCTTCACTATGTCCCCCTTGCAGCTGCCTCTGTCCCGTATCAGACACAGATCCCATCCATGCTCAGAGCAGAACATCCATATCATTAGGTGACATATCATTAGGTCATCAACAGGGTGGTGTTGTGGTATGTTTAGTTGTGGATAATATCTTAGTTAAGATTCGTCTCTTACTTGTTTACACCTCTGTGCCATCCCCAGCTTCCACCCTCCACAGGAGGTTCCGGTTATTTGTTGATTGAGGGTCTGTGTGAAAAACAGGAAGAAAACACCTGGGGACAGGGGGTGGAGCAAGGAGGGAGTAGGGGTAGGAGGTGGAGGATAGTAGGAGAAGCAGGAGAGAGGAGAAGGAGAGGGAGAAGAACCAAGAGGAGAGCAAGGGGGGAAGAAGCCATTGGAGTAGAGCTCTCTGCCTAGCTGCCGGGGCATTAGAATTCCCTGAGATTTGACATGGTTTGTGATTAATAAAGAGCATTTGTTGGGAGCCGAGTTGAAACGCCATTACAAGATGGCGCCGGTTTCCTGCTTCCGGGCTCCTCTTGCTCGGTTCTGGAGTAAACAAGTAACAGCGCAGGCGCAAGTTGAGTAATCCTTGCCGCCTCCCCCTATGCTAATGAGGTTCTGGACATGCATCCAATCGTTGATGGTCACGTTGCCTTTTGCCCTATATAAGCAGGGTGCCTCACACATTCAGGGTCTTTTCGCTCTCAACACTCAATCAAGCTACAGTCCTCAATAAAGCGTGAACCAGAAGAATCCTGTGTGCGGTGTCTTCCTTGCAGGCGAGGCGGGCGTCCACATTTGGTGCTGAAACCCGGGAACCTGACCATCAGCTGAGCACCGGCGAAGACCCCTGTTTTCAGGACACAACCTCCACTAGAAAATGTCAAGTGGAAAGATGTATTGTCTAACCAATGGAAGGGCCCGGATCAAGTTTTAATAAGATCCAGGGAAGCTGTTTGTGTCCTCAGGATCAAGAAAACCCCATTTGGGTGCCTGCTCGTCTGACGAGGATGGTGAAACAGCCCTTAGAGCCTGAAAAAGATCAAGAACAGGATGAGGATCTTGAAAACGCTACTAGCTCTACAGATGATCCTGATAAAGTGGCCCTTGATACGCACAGAACAACGATGGGGAATACTAACAACACTCCCCAAACCAATGCCAGTGATGCATGACGAACTCTAGTCTTGATCTCGCCTATTTGCCTTATGACTCTCAAAATAGTGGTATAGGGGAAAATCGTACTATGGCAATTGGCTCAATTAGGTTGTGAATGGAGGATGCTTGGTTTATGTGTGACATCTGTTCAATATCATAATTATACTGTTGCTGCAAATTTGTCACGGGAACTTTCTCAATATCTCAAGACGGATTGGTCATCACAATTTGATGCTACTATGAGGGACCTAAGACTGGCCATTGCACATGTCAATTCAACTCGTGTGGACTTATCCATGGTAGCAGGACTCTGGGATTGGATTAAGGATGCTACCATGTATCTCAAGGAATGGGCAAGTCGGGGAACTATGGGTATTACGATGATTGCTTCTGTATTATTCAAGCATTTGCTGCCCTTGATGTGGGACATTCCCCTGCGGCCTGGTTAGCAACGCTTAATCGTTGGGTCGATGGTTGATATGTATTGTCCAACCCTCTTATTAATAGTTAAGCTGTGTGTTATCAGAGCCAATGAGACAGAAGTCCATCTCCCCCACATGTTTTCTTTCAAGACAATTTTGGGTATGTGGCCTTTGCACCCTGAGGGCTTGTTCCCATTGCACCAAGAATAGGCACATCCCTTATTCGACCCAAGGTTAGCCTTTGCACATCTCAGAGGTTCTCCTCATTGCACGAGATAAGGTAACCTGGGTATTTAGGACATGCTTAACTTCCTCGATCCTCACCTCCGTAGATGGAGGGGGTTGATCGGTGACTTAGCATGTTCCTTTGTCCTCAATTTAATATAAAAGGGGGAGATGTTGGGAGCTGAGTTGAAACGCCATTACAAGATGGCGCCTGTTTCCTGCTTCCGGGCTCCTCTTGCTCGGTTCTGGAGTAAACAAGTAACAGCGCAGGCGCAAGTTGAGTAATCCTTGCCGCCTCCCCCTATGCTAATGAGGTTCTGGACATGCATCCAATCGTTGATGGTCACGTTGCCTTTTGCCCTATATAAGCAGGGTGCCTCACACATTCAGGGTCTTTCGCTCTCAACACTCAATCAAGCTACAGTCCTCAATAAAGCGTGAACCAGAAGAATCCTGTGTGCGGTGTCTTCCTTGCAGGCGAGGCGGGCGTCCACAAGCATTGGAAATTTCAACGACTAGACTCACCCGATAAGCGAAATAACTTTATTTTAACAGGGTGGCTTCTCATCCATAGTTACTACCTCTTAGATCCTCACACAGACTAGTCCTGACTCACAACGAGAGTGCTGTCCCGTCAGAGAAGACCCTAAATTTTCAGCCTTCCTGTTTACTGTGCCACCTGCCATTCACAGCTGCTCTTTGACATTTGAGTACAATTGCCATTTGTACTCAAATTGAAATTTAAGAACATTGAGTACAAAATAGGATTATATTCCGGTCCCTAACCCCTGAGGCATGTGGTAGGGTCATGATAATCAAGGCTGTGAACTTGAAGCTGCTGAGTGATTCTGTAATAGCCTCTACTCAGCATGGAGTCCAACAGTCCCCGCGGAGTGCCTTCCACGTCCCTCTCCAATGTGAAATTGTTGTCGTTGTGGGGACAATAGAAGCCACCAGATGACTGCCCTGGCTTTCTCACCCACAGACTCAATCCTTTCGCCCATGCACAGACTCTTCCTTCCTCTGCTCTGTGCACTGAGCATGGTTTCTCTGTTTGCATTTTAGGTCTCATCCCCTTTCGTTGCCTTTTAGATGCCACCCCTCAAAATCTCTCCTTGTTAAACTGTTCCCTTTCTAAGTGTTTTTATAGAGATTTGTAACCTTTATAAGGCTTTTCCTCTTTGGGATGTAAACACCCTCAAACCTGCCCACCAAGACTGAATCACAATAGTTAACACAGTTCAAAGTAGTAGCCTATCATGCTGAGTGTGCCTACAATCACACAAACCCAACTAAGTTCAAAGCAATCTCTCTTTCCTAGTGTTCCTACAACTCCACCAACCCAAGGTACTTCACAGAGTCCTTCCTTGCCTAAGTTTCCAACAGTTGCATTAACTGAAGACATCTCAAACAATGCTCTCTTCCTTAGAGTGCTCAGAAACTCACTAACACAAGACAGTTCACAGCATCCTGAAGGCTCTGCAGCATAACCCAGTTCACAGTACGCTCTCTTGCCTAGTGTTCCCATAACCACCCCAACCCAATGGCGTGTACAGCATCCTCCCTTGCCTCGTGTCCCTACGATGACACTAACCCAACACACGTCACAGCATGGTCTCTTGCCTACTGTGACTGCAACCACACTAATTCAAGACAGCTCACAGAATCCTCTCTTGCCTAGTATCCCTATAACTCATGAACTCAAGATAGATCATAACACCCACGTCCTTCCACGCACAGTGTCCCTAAAAGCACGCTATCTCAGCTCACAGAATCCTTCTTGCCTCGTATTCCTACATCTACACAAACTCCACTCAGTTCGCAGCTCACACCGTGCTCTCCTGGAAAGTACTCCTACAACAGCAGTAACTCAACACAGTCCACAGGGTCCTCCGTTGCTTAAGGTTGCTACAATGACAGTAACTCAACGCAGTCCACAGCATCCTCTCTTGCAGGGTGCCCTCTACAACCACATCAATCCAACACAGTGCACAGTATACTTTCTTGTCAAGTCCACCTACACCCTCACTTACCCAGCACTTCATAGCATCTTCTCTGGCCCAGTGTACCTAACTCACATAAATCAACATAGCTCCCAGCATTCTTTCTTTCAACCTTTCTTGTTCCAACAACATTGAACCAACACAGATCACGGGGGCCTAAACTCACAGTAGCACAACGTACAGTACTCAGAGTCCTTCCTTGGCTAGTGCGCCATACAGCGCATAATGCAAGACGGTTCACAGCATCCTCTGTGGCCTAGAGTTCCTGAAAGAACACTACTTCAGACAGTTCACAGTGTCCTCTATGGCCTAGTGTCCTCATATCCTCACTAACACAACACAGTTCACAGAACTGTCCTCCCCTGCACAGTGTCCTTAAACCCACACTAACAAGACAGTCCACAGTTCCTCTTCTGCCTGGTGTTCATTCAATCACACTAACCCAACACAGTTGCCTCCTACTTGTCTACCGTTTCCACACCGCATTAACCCAACAACCTTCACAGTGTCATCTCTTACCTAATTTCCCTACGGTCACGTGAATACAGCATGGCTCACAGTTTCCTCTCTTGCCTAGTGGTCCTAACCCACACTAAGACAACCCAAGCCTTCTCTTTGGCTCAGCGTTCCTCCATGTCGACGAACTCTACAGAGCTCACGGCATCCTCTCTTGTCTAGCGTTCTTACAACCGCACTAACACACACAGTATGCAGTGTTTCTTGCTTAGTGTTTTTACAACCACTAACTCAAGACAGTTCAAGTATTCTCTTCTGCCTAGTACTCCTAAAAGTACACTATCTCAAACAGCTTGCACCATCTGCTAATGAAGGATGTGCTACCACCACACTACTCCCACACAGGTTAGAGGGTCCTTTGTTGTCGAGGGTTCCTACAAACATACTAACCCAACGCAACGTCCTCCCTTGCCAAGTGTTCTACAACCACAATAACCAAACATAGTTCACGACCTCCTCTCAAGCGTGTGATTCCTATGACCACACTAACAACACACTTCACGAGGCCCTCTCCTGCCTAGTGTACCCAGCACAACGGTAACACACGAGAGTTCACAGCATCCTCTTACCTAACGTCACCACAAACACACTAAATCAGCACAATACGCAGCATCCTCTCTAGAAATACACTGAGTAAGTTCCGTCCACAGATTCCTCTCTTACAAAGCGTCTCTGCAACCATATTAACACAAAACAGTTCACAGTGTCCCTTTCTGTGTAGTTTTCCTACAGCCCTACTAATTCAGCACAGGCCACAGCATACTCTTGTACAGTGTTCTCAAACCACAATAATCCAACACAGTTAACAACCTCCTTTCTTGCTTATGGAACCTATAAATACATGAATTCAACACACTTCGAAAGAGTTTCTCTTGCCTAGATTCCTGTGACCACACTACCTCAACACAGTTCACACAGTATTCTCTTAAATAGCGTTCCTAAAATGACAATAAGTCAACTCAGCTCACAGCAATCTCTTTTACCGAGTGTCCCTAGAAACACTCTAACCATCAGAGTTCACAGCATCCTTTCTTGCCTAGAGTACCTACAACCACCAAAACCCAATATAGTTCACAGCTGACATTATTGTCTAGTGTATCCACAACCACACTAACGCAAGACAGTTGACAGAACCACACTAAATCTAAAGGGTTCACAGTGTCCTCTCTACAACTAGAATAACTCAAAGATGTTCACAGCATCCTGTGATGCTTGTCTTGCCCACTGTCCCTAAAACCACACTAACATAAAATAGTTCACAGGTTCATGCCTTCCTTAGTGTTGCTACTATTGCACTAACCCAAGGCAGTCCACAGTGTTCTCTCTTGCTAGAGTTCCTAAAATCGCACTAACTCATTCTATTTCAGCCTGTCCTTTCTTGCCCAGTGTTCCCACAACCACAGTAAAACAATGTAACAGTAACACGCCCCGTCTTCTCTAGCCTAGTGGTCCTTCAACCATACTAAACCAAAACCTTCACATCTTCCCTTCTCGCACAGTGGTCCTAACAAGAAAGCAACTCAGCACAGATCACAGCCTCCTCTCTTGTCTAGAGGTTCAACAACAACCCTAACCCAACACAGCTATCCTCTATTCCCTAGTGTTCCTACAAGTACAGTAAGCACACCAAGTCACCATATTTGAAAGTGCCCTTTCTTAGCCAGCAGTAGTGGAGAACACCTTTAATCCCAGCACTTGAGAGGCAGAGGCAAGATCTCTGTGAGTTCGAGGCCAGCTTGGTTTGAGGCCAGAGTGAGTTCCAAGACAGCCAGAGTTACAATAGAAAAATCCTGCCTTGAAAGAGAGAGAAGAGAGAGAGAGAGAGAGAGAGGAAGGAAGGAAAAAATTGCCCTTTCACATTTAACAGCATACTGCTAGCATCCTAGAAATACACTACGCCAACACAGTTCAAATGGCCCTATATCCCCTAGTGTTACTACACCAACTCAACACAGCTCACAGCATCCTCTCTCCCCTAGTGTTCCTACAAAGATACTAACCTAACACTGTTCAGTACCTCCTCTCTAGCCTATGGTTCCTATAACCACATTCACTACACATTTCAAAAGGTCTTCTCTTGCCTGTTATTGCTACAATGACAACACAGAAGAGTTCACAGCATCCTTTCTTACCTAGTGTTACTACAACATAGTAACATAGTTACTAAACACAATACACAGTATCCTCTCCTGCACCGTATTCATGCAACCACACTAACTCAATGAAGTTCACAACTGCCTCACTTTCAAAATGTTGCTACAACCAACGATAACACAGTAAAGTCCACATTGTCCTTTCCCGTCTAGTGTTATTACAGACACACTAACTGAACACAGTTCACAGTGTCCTCTCTTGCATAGTGTTCCTGTAACCACACTAGTCCAGTGCAGTTCACAGTTGCCACTCCTGAAGTGTTCCTACAGCCACACTAACACAACAGAGTTCTATAGCAGTACACTACACTATTTTACTTTCTATTTAGGGAAGGAGAAAGGAAAGATAGAAGTCTTCACTGCTTTTGCAAGCGGCCTTGACACAGAATGAGAGAAAGGTAGAAATCTTCACAGTCTCTTTTTAGGCTGTCCTAAGCTTGAAGAAGACTAGCTGACAGTGAGTCAGACTAGCGTCTCAGCTCACTGTCTATAAACTCATTCTCTCCACCCTTTGTACTTTTAGGAATTATCACACTAACTAACGACAGCAACCCAACCAACGAACCACCAACCAATGTCCACCCCGACTCTCAGGGCTTCAGAACTTTTGTGCACTAAGCCAAAAGTTCCCAACAACCCATATGACACCTAATCCCCAAAACAAGCTACAGGTGCTAGAACACTGCATTATAAACAAATTACAGCCACCTGCATCAAGCATTCCAAACGCAACTCATAAACAACTCTACCACAGCTGGGGTGGGAACACAAACCTAATCTAAATGCCATTTTGCATTTTTAAAGAAACCAAAATAACAAAAACTTCTTCCAAGAGTGTCTCTATAGAGTTCAGTGTCCTTTACTATATAGTGTTCCTACACCCACACTAATTCAACACAGTTCACAATGTCCTGTCTTGTCTAGTGTGTGTTCAGCCACACTGACTGAAAACCGTCCATACCGTACACTCTTAAACAGCCTCCTTACAATGACTATAACTTAGCTCAATTCTCAGTTCCCAACATCCCTTAACTCAGTTCCCAGTTTTCAATATCCCTTGCCTAGTGTTCCTAAAAACACACTAAATAAGCATGTGAACATAATCGATAGCACCCTTTTCTGATTAGTGTCCCTATAACCACACTAACACAAAACAGTTCACAGCCTCTTCCCTTGCATAGTATTCCGAGAGCCACAATAAGTCAACAGACAGCATCGCATCTTCTCTTGCCTAGAGTCCTTACAACCACACTCAGCTAGCACAGTTGGCAGTGTCCTCTCTTCCTTGGAGTACAACCACTAATTAATAACTAATTAATGAACTAATTAGTAATAGTTCAGAGCATGCTCTCTTGCCTAGTGTTATTACACCCACACTAACTTGTAGAGGAATATTTAATCATTTAATCCAGCAACATGGCTGCCCTAGGAAAGGATCACATCCAGGGGTCTATATAAAGAGATCACAATCAGAGGCCTGTGTGGTCTGGATGGAATATAGAAAGAATATTAGTACACATTTCTAATCCAAGTATTCAGAAGGCAGTGGTGGTGCATGCCTTTAATGTCAACACCTGGGAGACAGGAAGCAGAGTTCAGAAGGTGTCAGTATCAGACAGGAAGTGATATCTTAGATGAATCAGAGTGAAAGGCAGGCAAAGTGGTGAATCAGAGGAAGAATTAGCAGAGTGAGTCAGAGTCAGGGCACACCCAACTCTCAGGACAAGAAAAGCAGGGTCTCAATTTAGGGGCAGACAGAGGATAAGAGACAGAGGCAGAAACACAGAAGCAGTCTGAGGAGTCTGAAGCACAGACAGTTCAGTAGAAAAAGTCAGTATCAGATAGGAAGATTAAGCCAAGACGAGTAAAGCAGTTCAGTCAGAGAAGTTGCAGGAGTCAGAGTCTGCCAGAGTCAGAAGAGTTCAGTCAGAAATAGTCAGCTGGCTTGGAAGATCATTTTGAACCAGTAGCTTGGAGAAGAGTTGAGTTCAGTACAGCTCTGAGTTCAGAGTGGATCAGTCAGCTGTAAGTCTTGTAGGCTTAAAATGTCTAGATCGTATGGAGGCTGAGGCTGAAGCCTTCTAGGTCCAAGCTAGCATCTTGAAGATTAGATTGCATGGAGGCCAAAACACTCCAGGGCTCCAGGCCTAGAATCAGTGATTGAATTAGCCAAAGAATACAAGACTTTTACCCTGAATCTACGTCTGCATCTGATGAATCAATGGTCATACTGACTCAACACATTTAACAGCATTCTCTTGCCTAATGTTTCTACACCACTGACACAATGAAGTCCACAGCATTCCCTCTTGTTCTCTTTCTTAGTGTTCTTAGAACTAACGTAAATAAGACAATTCATGACATTCTTTCTTACCTAGTGTTCCTACAACCACACTAACTCATCAGAGTTCACTGCATCCTATGTTGCCCAGTGTTCTACAACTACAATCTCCTCACACAGTTTACAACCTTCTCTCTGGCCTATGGTTCCTAAAACTACACTAATTCAACACACGTCACAGGCACCTCTTTTGTCTAATGTTCTACAACCACACTAACTCAACACAGTTCACACCACACTCTCTTAAATAATGTTCCTACAGTGACAATTATTCAACTCAAGTCACACTGAGCTCTCTTGCCTAGTGTGCCTGCAACAGTAACTCAACACAGTTCAGTGTCCTTTCTTGCCTAGTGTTTCTAACCTACATGAAATCAATATACTTCAAAGCATCCTCTCTTCCCTACTGTTCCTACACCCAGACTAACCCAACACAGTTCATAGTATGCTTTCCTACTTACTGTTTCTAAAGCCACACTCACACAACACAATTCACAGTGTTCTCTCTTGTCTAATATTTCTACAGTCTCACAAACTGGCATTCATTGGCATTCACTATATTCTCTCCTGTGTAGTATTCCTATAACCACACTAACTCAACACATTTTAAACTGCCTTCTCATGCTTAGTGTTCCTATAACAGCACTAAGCAAATACAGTTCACAGCATGCTCTCTTGCCTGCTGTTCCTACAGTCACACTAACCTAATTCATGGCATCCTGTCTTGCTTAGTGTTCCTACAATAATACAAACACAACACAGTACAGTATTCTCTCTTGTTTAGTGTTCCAACAACCACAGTAACTTACTATGGTTCCCAGCACAATTTCTTGCCTAGTCTTTCTAAGCGCACACTACCTCAGAGTTCACATATCCTCTCTTGCCTAGTGTGCATGTAGCCACAGTAACTCCACACGGCTTACAGCATCCTGCTGCTGAGTGCTCCTACAAGCACGGTAAATAACACAGTTCAAATTGTCCTCTCTTTCCTTGTGCCCTACAACTGCACTAACCCAACAAAGCTTACAGCGTCCTCTCTTGCCTAATGTTTCTACAATGACAGTAACTCAGCACACTTCACAGCATCCTCTCTTGTACACTGTTCTTACAACCACACTAACAGTGCAATACGGTGTTCCTTTTTACTCAGTGTTCCTACAACCACAGTGACTCAACACAGTTAACAGAGTCCTCTCTTCTCTAGTGCTCCTACGACACTAGCTCAACAGTTCCCAGCTTCCTCTCTTTCCTAGTGTCCCTACATCCATACTAGCCCAACACAGTTTACATCATCTTCTCTTGGCTCTAACGCCTATTACCCCTTTCCCTTCTTACCTTCTTGGAAATGTTGTCACCGGGTACTTTCGACTTTGTGTGTACCATTTCTCCCACTCATCATTCTTTTCCTCATAGCCCCCTCTTTCTTTCATGCCTGCATGTAGACAGGCCAAGTCTTTTATATCTTGCATATCCTTTTAATACATCTATCTCCTGTCTCACGAAACCATTACTGCTTCATTTTGAATTCATCTGGATTTTTTTAAAAAAGCCTTCTAACTTATCTCCCCTCCTGAAGCCTGGCCCCTTTCCAGCATATCCTCCTTCCTACAGACAACATTGTCCATTCAAAATAGAAATGTGCCCCCATTAAAATCTTCCAACTGCTCCCCATGGCTTTCAAGATAAAGTTCAAACTTCATAACACATAAAGTTCCTGGTGATCTGGCCACTGAGTAACTTTGCAGTCTCCATCTTACACCAGCAATAGTGAAATACATGCGATTTCCAAATCCATGGTCTTAGTTCATGGAGGATGCTACAGTGAAACTCCCCGAGTCTAGATAATTTATAAAGCATAGAAATGCATTCTTCTCTCGTCAGTAGTCTGGGATGCCCAGGATCAAGTTAGTTTGGGTTATCTGTTGGCGTACAGTATCAGTTCCCAAGATGACACCTTCAAGATGTACCCTCAAGACAGAATGAGTCCTGGGGCCACACAGGGCTTAAGGCACCTTGGCTGGCCAAACTGAGCACCGTAGGAAGCCTTTTCATAAGTGCTTCCGTTCTTTCCCTGAGAATAGCCTCATCGGCCTTACCTCCTAATTCCATCACACTACATAGATTCCATTTAGGAATGAGCCCTTAACAATCACCTACTCTCTGCACTTTGATCAATTGAGGGTCTCTGCATTAAATACTACCCACTGCAAAATGAAGGTCCTTTGACCAAGGCTAAAATCTTCACTAGTCTATGGCTATAAACAAATGTTCAGAAGACTATTTGATAACATGTCTATTTTGCAAAGTGACACTAATAGGTTCTCCTATGACCTAGGGTGCCCTAAGCCATGGGTTTTTGATCAGGTCTACAGTACAAGTCATGAATTACCTTCTATGGAAGATGTTTCAAGCCCAAGCATGAAGCAGTGTGGTTATTCCCATAACACACTTGCTCTTATTGCACCAATGGGCACGTCTTGCCTGGCAGGTCAATATTATGTCTATCAAGGTTCACAGCTGTATATGACCACTGATGATGCTTTCCCTCCAGCGACCTGCAGAGCACTTCTCAGCACCACAGATGCTATCTTACAGGGAGGAAGTTTCCATCTCAGCTCCAGCTTTATTTCTCTGTGTCCTGTAACTGCAGTGTGTGATGTCTTCAGCAATGGGATCTTACTGTCTAGTTCTTGTGAGCAACCAGCAGCAATGATAGTAGTCTATACTGTTTAGGGACCATTCTGACCACAAACTCATAAGAAGGGTACCCCACACCTAATATTAGTGTTTTCATTTCATAACTTATGGCTTCTGGGAGTAAACATTATCCCTCCATTCAGGACATGTCTATCAAAGTCCTTTTAAAAATATTTTTAATTGGCTTACAAAATGGTAGATTCTAATACATTCTTAGATTAAGTTAACCCTGCCCTGACTCCTTCACCCTCCTTCTACTCCCTGTCCCACCTAAGGATCCACACCTCCAGCATGTCTGGCCTCTGTTTCCACATCACTCGTGTTTCCTATGTCCCCTCCGTTTAGCATTAAATCCCCTCGGTAGCCCTCTCCTAGTTTCCTGGCCTCTACATGCACTCCAAATTAAACACATAAATCTAAAATCTGGAGCAATTATCTGCATATGAGAAGAACATGTGGTTTTGTCTTTGTGGGCCTGAGTCCCTTGCTTACTATATTTTCCATTTCCATCCATTTTCTTGGACATTTTGCAATTTTACTTTTCTTTACAGTTAGGTAAAGCTCCACTGCGTGTATATGTAGCATATTATCATTACCCATTCACCAGCAAACTGGGATAGCCACAGTGGAAACTCAGTTTGGAGATTTCTAGAAAACAATTAAAGTAGCACTGCCGTATGACCCGGCTGTACCTCTTCTGGGCATATACACAAAGGACTCTGTTGTCCTGTTACAGAGACACTTGCTGGTTCATGCCTATTGCTGCCTAAATGTTCGTGAATTGAACTCAGCCTAATGAAATGAGCTGTCTAAATATTCATCAACTGTTTTGCTGTTGTAGTTGTTGTGGTTGTTTTGTTCTGAGATGGGTCCTCCCTATGCACCCCAGATAGACCTGAAACACAGCATGTATCCTAGGCTGACCTGGAACTCTTACCAATGCCCCTGCCTTAGTCTCCCTAGTGTTGGGATTACAGGTAAGAGCTACCAGATCCAGCTTTAATGCTTTAATTTGATTTGTATTTACTCCTCTGCTTGCGTAGAATCATAGAACAGCTGAGTAGATGGGTGAACGCATAAATAAATGCCTTGGGTCTTATTCATCTTATATCTCCATCACCTGGCATGGTTCCAAGCACACAGTCGATAACGTTTATAAAACTGATTTTTCCCTGAGAGGTGCTTTTGGGAAATTAAACCAAGTTACAGTGTTACTTCCTGCATTTGCCCCTTGTGTGTAGACCCTCCTTGGGAGAAACGTCAACACATCTGAGATGGATCTGGACTTAAACATGGCGTGAGTTTCCTGCATAATTTCTAATAAGAACATAGCACTGCTTGAATCCTAGAAGATAACAGTCCAGTATGGTAAGACTCAACTTCACATGACACTGCATGCTGACTGACATGGCCCTGTTGCTACTCTTCCATGCCTGCCGAGACACTTGGCTGTGCAGATTCGGGGGGATCCAGGCAATGGGGGACAGCAAAGCCTTTCAATAAAATCATGATATGCCAGCGAGCTGCAAATCCTACCTGCAATTTCTTCTCTTCCTCCTTCGATCCAGGGAAAAATGTTTGTGATGCTGTCGGATAAGAACGGGCCATTGATCTGTCTGTGCAAAGAGAGGCTGGAATATTGATGTCACAAGTCCTCTGTGTGCAAACTGCTTTCAATAAATGAGGTGTCTGAGACTCGGGCTTCTTGGACTAATAAACACCTGAAGGAGCAAAAGCCACCCATGCACTCTGCCTTTGCAGCCAGCAGTAATTTGAGCTGGAAATCAGCGTTTATGTGATTACAGTTCCTTTCTCCCCTTACCTTGACTGGAATTCATTGCTTGAGTGCTCTACATTTCCTTAGTGCATAGCTGAGTGTGAGCGGTTCTACTGTGTAATATCACAAGCGGGCTGGGTTCCAACCTGAGGGGCTAAAGGTTTCCTTCCTCTTTCTTAGTGTTTGCTTATCATAAACTGGCAACTTTGACTGGATGGGAATTCCTTTTGTTTGGCAAAGTATGTTGTCATCTTTAGTGGTGGGAATAGATCAGAAAGACTTAGCAGCTCTTCTTATGGATGGGGCTAGGGCTTCTGTTAAGTTCTAGAAATTAGATACATACATTCATATTTCTACCAAGAAAAGCCATAGTTTAGACAAAATTCACAAGGAATCCTCAAACTCTCAAAAGCTATGGAACTGACTGTGCTGGATGTAAGCATGTACACTTCCCTGGGAAGAGTCATCTCCTCACTGGGGAAACTGCCAACAGTGGGAAGTGGGTTCAAATCCCAACTATTCTACTTCCTCTGTGTATTTTTTGGTGAGTCATTTTACTGCTTCTATTTTCAAATCTTCAAAATGGCACAAGAATGCCTGCATGTGTTGTGAAAAAGAGAAACAATGTACATGAATGTTCTGTGGGTAGCTGTCCAAGATAGCCAAGGATTTCTGTTCCATGCATGTCTAAAGAAGCAGAACACTGAATGATGCAACCTTATGCCACCCCCACCATACACATACACACACACACACACACGTACACTCAAACTCCTGCCATCAAACCTGACTCCTTGTGATCGCAGACTGACAGCACCCTGGTGGTTCTTTCCATCATGAGAGGGAGGCAGGAAATAAGTCTGCCTTGTTAACATGTTTCTGCACAAAGGGAAGCACTCTGAAAGGGACAGAAATACTCCACATCTTATAAGAAAGGGACCACAGTCATGACTGAGGTGGAGGAAAGTCATAGTCTCAGCTACTCAGGGAACCAAGGGTGGAATATTGAAAGTTCAAAGCCTGCTTTGGCTACAGAGTGACTTCAAGACTAGCCTGAGCAACTTTGAGAGACCTCTGTCTCAAAATAAAAACCTACAAAAAGGATTGAGAATATATTTCAATGGTGAAGTCCTAGTACGCATAAGGGCCCTAAGTGCCATCTCAAACATATGGATGGATAGATAGATGATAGAAACATAGATAGATGGATAGATGATGGATGGATAGATAAATAGATAGATAGATAGATAGATAGATAGATAGATAGATAGATAGATGAATGGATAGATGGATGGATAGATAGATAGATAGATAGATAGATAGATAGATAGATAGATAGATAAGAGAGAGAGGAAGGGAGAGAGAGAAAGACAGACACAGATACACACAGAGACTGGGATTTGGAGGAAGAGAGGGAGGAGATGGATCTAGTTAATACAGTTTAAGTTTTGACAAAAACAGAGAAAAAAGGGTCATTTCTATGAAAACCTCATCCTGACACTTCAAAAAGATGGTAATCCCAGATTATTAATCCTGATTGTGCATTGGAGGTGGCCCAGTTGGGGTATGCTACAAGTGAAAAGCATCCTGGGACTGACAAGAGGGGTCCTGCACAGCTGGATAGCCCGGAAGACCTGGTATCCTTCACCCTCCCAACACCTGCTGCACCAGCTTCCCCGGAAGGTTGTCACTCCTTCCTCTTTTCCTTGCATCCCTCTTAGCCTAGGTACCACTTTCCTTTGGAAGTATTCTCTCCTTCAAAGATGTTGTTGATATTCAGTCAGCATTCATTTAATGAAAAATAAACCCCTATAAAAAATTAAAAGAGAGATATACATTTAAAATTGTATCAACCTTCAAGGCATCATTACCTTCTACCTTCGGCTTCTAAATGAGAAAATGAAGGTCATGAAGATAATAAGAAACAGAATGCATTTTAATTCAGAATGCCTCTGACTCAAAAACTATCTACAATAATCCTGAGCTCTCAAGATACAGTGTGATGGTGAATATTTATTGTCAATTTAACAGGCTTTAGAATCAGTGAGGAGACAAAGCTCCGGGCATATCTGCGAGAAAGTTTCTATACTGGGTTTATTGAGGTGGGAAGACCCACCCTAAATATGGATGGCATCATTCCATGGGCTGGGGTTCTAGACTGATTAAAAAGGGGGATGTGAACTGAGCACCAGCGCTCACCTGTTTCCCAGCTGTGAACATGGTGTGACCAGCTGCCTCATCCTCCAGCAGCCATGACTTCCTTGTCATGGTGGACTGCACCTTGAACTATGAGCCAAAATGAGCCTTCCCTGAAATTTACTTTGTCAATTAGTTTGCCACAGCAAGAAAAATAACTGATACAGTGCCACATGAAATAGCCCTTGCTCTGTTTGGTCCAGTTCAGGACCTGGACCTGGAACATGACTGTGACATGGCCTGAACATGCTTGTGATGGTCAGTATCATCACCCTGGCAGAACCTACAATCACTCAAGAGGCAAGTCTCTGATCACACCCATGAGGACTGTGCAGATGAGGCTGAGTGCGAAGACCCACCATAAATGTGGGTGATAACATCCTATAGGCTGGGTTCTAGACTGAATATAAAGCGGGGGTTTGAACAGCAGCATTCATTTCTATGTTCTGACTGTGGATGCAATATGGCCAACTATGTCAGGCTCCTGCAACCAGGACTTCCCCATCACGATGGACTGTAAACTGTAAGCCAAAGTAATTCCTAGTCCTCCTAAGTAACTTTTGTCAGGCATTGTGTCACATCAAGCAGAGAAGTAGCTGACACAGTACTCTCCATGCTGGAATCAGGAATGAAACTGCCAAGTTCACAGAAGTCTCCAGGAAACCAAACACACGCCACTCAATATAAATGCTCCTGACAGTGTGACTTGTGAAAAGCTTTGCATTGTCTTTGGAGCCTGAGAAATGGAAGGCTATTTTTTTCTGTCAAGAATAAACTTAAGTCTGATGCTCTGTAAAAAGATAAGGGCTTTGGGGACCCCAGATACTTTTTTTCATCTCCCCTTCCTTAACCCCCAAATCCCAATCTCAATACAAAAGGTTATAATTTTCCTGGAATGAAATTGTATTGACCTCAGGTTTTCACAAAGACTATAATATTTCTGCTTGGCTGCACAGCCCAAAACAATGCTAAAACAGAGAACAAGATGTTCCCAAGCAGGTAAATGCAGAGAAAAGCCAACCAGAGGTTTTACAGAGGTAATTGAGGATGGGAGGGTGACCAGTTTACAGAGAGTCTCGTAAATGCTGAAGAACTGGCTGTGTCTGGCTACTCTTCAGCTCCAGTGCCCACTCCTCCACTACATCCCACTGTTAATGGAGAGAGTGGTCAGCCCACAGCTGATGAGAGAGAAAAGGCAAGGCTCTGGGACTCCCATTTCCTTGGGGACACAGCTTCCTAAACTATGGGTCATATGGGTTACGTAACTGAATGTGGGTGTTAAGAAAATCTTGGCAATAGTAAAGGTTTCTGAACAATAATGAAAAAGAGAAATTTAAAATCCACTGTATGATGAATCCAATATGTCTCTGGCACAGGTGCCCATGCTCTATCATGGGGTATCACCTGGTTCTCTAAAGTGCTCTGCATGCAGTCAGGCTCCACAGGGTGGGCCAACACTGCCTGAAACACCTCAGCTCAGATTCCAGACTACTGTATATTATGAGTTGCAATGCTTTGCTGTGCACACGAAGTTTGCTGCTTTTCTAGAAACATGGTGGTTGCTATATAGAATATATATATAAATATATATACATATTTATTTATATAGAGAGAATTTTATATATATAATATATATAGAATATATATAGAATAAATATAGAAAACTTAATATTTTCCTTCCATCATCCCTCAGCAGGTAAGTATGAAATGAATGTGCTTTTAGATTGTATTATATCATAATATTTGTTTCCTTTAAAAATGTTTGCACTGCCAGATTGAGTCCCTACAAGAAAATAATAATAATTAATGAACTTTGTCACTGAATCAAAGCAGAGTTCCCACACTTTCCAAATGGCCCTGACATGCTTCTGCCGTTCAGTGTTCTGTATGCAAAGTGCCATTCCCATCATTGATTTATGAAATCAAAACATAGATCAACTCAGAAATGTTGAAAATGCTCCGTGTCCTATCAGCTCCTCAAGCCTTGAGTGAATAACGTCCTGAATGAGCATGGACTGTTGAAGTGAGCATGGCCCTCTCAAGGTCAGCAAAGCCTCAGGCTCATGAAAGAATGATGACGCCCTCTCTCCAGAGTGATGCTCAAAAGGAAACGGCAAAGCCTTCCCTTCTGGTCTGTGTGTGGATGTTGATAGCATATGCACAGAATGTCCAGCATAGTTTTCTCCCCTGGCTAGTTACAGTCCTGCAGAGTTGTCTTCTACTGAAATTAACTGAACCTGTCCCCTTGATCCAGCTGTATACCATAAACCCTGCCTTCTCCATTATGGATATGCAATAACCCCACTCCCTTGGTTAGCTGTGTTCAATAACTTCGCATCCCATTCAACTCTATATATAATAAACAAGGCTGTTCTTCCAAGATGCTGTGGTTTCTCTAGGCAAGAACCCAAACACCTAATTCCAGATGTCTGCCCCTATGTCCATCTGTCTGCCTTTTCTTTATTCCCTCACTCCCCCAGTCAGGTCCATCCCTGGATCTCTGCTGGATGCAGCACAGAGGTCAACCTCAGGTAACATTTCTCAGCATGCTGTCCATCTTGGTTTTTTGAACAGGGTCTGACACTGGCCTGGAACTTGCCAAGTAGGTTATACTGGCTGGCCAGTGAGCACCAGGGACCCACCTGTCTTTGCTTCCCCAAAACTGGGACTACAGGGGCTTATCACTACAACCAGCTTTTCTATGTGGGTTCTAAGAATTGAATTCAGGTCCTCATGCTTATGTGGGAAGAACGTTACTTACTAAGCCATATCCCCAGGCAAAGATTTCATTCTTTATGTAAAAAATAAAGCATGTCTAACCCATTATTATCCACACTTGTTTTCATCATTAACAAATGGAAATTTTATATGTGCATGAAAGAATTGTTTCAAAATAAATTTGTTTATGATTTATCACCAGTAAATGTTTTGCTTGTATGTCTACTGCATGTATCTATATACCTAGAATCAATTAAAAATATTTCATGTAAAAGATTCATAGGTGTAAAAAATTAAGATGCTCTGTTCTAGGAAAGGGTCTGTTTGTATTCTGTCTTATCCACCAGATTGGCCAGGCATTCAAGGCTCCTCTTTGTAAAACTTCTCTAACCTTCATGCTGTGAACTGGTTGCTCAGTCTTTTATTTGATGGCTGATGATTATCAACAAAAACAATGCACCCCCCCTTGACCTCTAGGAGTCTTGGACATTAAACTTGACATTGATGTAGCTGATAGGATTTATTCAGTGTGGCCTGAGCCACAGTAACTCCCTGCAAATTTCTCCTAAATGAACAATCATGTAGAGTTGCCCCATACCTAGCTCAGATTTCCTAAAGATGTATATATTTAACTCTAACATCTTGAGGTTAATGACTCTTTTAAGACTGAAAAACCATGCTAAGAGGGGATATAAATTACCAAACCTTAATGTATATATGCCAGTCAGTTCTTGTCCCCTAGTGCTACTGATATTATAGGAAAAAGAAAGATCTTCTGCTGAGAAAGGGAAAATATTTCCAAGTAATTTTGTAGTTTTGGATAAATATAAACAAAGAACCAATCATGAGAGTAGAAAATTGATTCCAAAGCTGTTCTAAAACACACCCTATATACAGACTCTAGGTTTGGGGACCAGATAAAAAGTCTTATTGAATCTTCATGTCTCCTATACAAGATAATAAGGAATGAGGTGCTTAACTGGCATGAGATAGATGCTACTGAAAATGAGACATCATACTTCATCCAACAATAAAAGATCTGTCCACCTATAATTATCCAATTTCCAACTGATTTGCAAAGGATAAAAGAAGAAATACAAGGGAGACACAAAGGATACATGATAGAAGCACAAAGGAAGCTTAGCTGAGTGCTCCACTCAAAGTGGAATAAATATCTTAATCTTCCTACTCATTCAATAATTTACTTAACACTTATAGATTGTGCAGGCAATACATGATAGATGGTGTCTTCCTCTGTCCTGTCTGGAACCTTCTCACAGTGCCTGCTGGCATTTCATAACACTTTTTGAGTGGCTCCTTAGTGGTGGGCCATCACTTTGGTACTACATGCTCTTGCTAAGGGGTTACAAATGCTTGGTCCAGAATGGGTGCTTACTCCAAGAATCATCTGATCAGCGTGCTATGCTGAAACTCAAAATAAAGAGTTCAGCAAAATTAGACCACGGAATCAAACATACAAGATAAGGACAGAAGAAGAGACAATATAGAAAGAAGGGAAGCTTTGACGTAATAAAGCATCAACTAAACAAAGGCTATGAGCAAGAGAGAAGAGCCATTCACTCCATACAGAGAAAGACTAGACTCATCCAAGCAGCCAGAGCAGCAGAGAATTGTCTGGCTGACAATTGACAATTGAGGACATCATACCTGATTGCCAAACTGTGGTCCATTCTGACGTGTGTTTTCATTTGCCTTGGTGTTACAGGTACTGCTCGGGGGAATGAAATCCAGGTGGAGTAAAATGATTGCACTAAACTGAAAAAGTAGACAAAGGAGTTTCAGTGAGACCATGGTAGCTAGGATGCACAGGAAGAGAACAGCATAAGTATCTCCGGAGATAGCTCAGATATTTGAGGAAAGGCCACTGGCTGAGTATATATGACTATGACCATGACTGTGAGCTGGGGAGAGGCTTCAGAAAACAGGATCCAGACTGTTATGACTCCTGAACTCAGATGGGGATGGACATTTATTCCAGTCTCTGAGGCACTGCAGATGCCCTTGGAATGAAATCACCGTAATCAACCCTGGGCAAAAATGCTGCTCTAAGTTTGACTAGGGAAGTAAAAGAGGAGACTCACTGAGGTCAAACAGATATGAAGTACCCGAGAAGCAAGCTGAACTGTGGCAATCTTTATCTTTTAAGATAATACTACAAAACTCAAGCTCCCAACACAAAATATTCACATCTATTTTCAATCACATATGTGCAAAGAGATAGAAAAATATGAACCAGAACCAGAGAAAATTGAATTGAAATGGAACTAGAAATGACAGTTGCTACAGAATTATCCAACAAAGATATTATAGTCACTTTCTTTAATATACTTCTTATATTCAGAAAGTGAAAAAAGACCAGAGCAAAATCAGGGAGATAGGTGTGAGCATATGTGTGTGTGTGTGTGTGTGTGTGTGTGTGTGTGTGTGTGTGTGTTTGTGTGTCTTTGTGTATGTTAGCAAGCATGTGTGAGCCTGTGCATGTGTGTGTGCATGTGGTGTGTGTGTGTTTCTAAATATAACTTCTGGACATAAAATGCACAAGTTACTAAACTTCTCAGTATTAGGAAAGGTTACTTCATCAGAAGAAATGGAAATATTTTTACTTGACTCTAGAGAGCACACGAAGGCTAAAGTGAATTGGCTTGGTTTTTATTGTTAGGATTTATTTGTTTGTTTATTTTAGTGCCAGAAGGAAGTTAAATCCAGGGTCCTGTATATGCCAGACAAGTTCTCTGTCATCAGAGAACTTTTTTTCCAAGACAAAATCTCACTATGTAGTTCATGTTGTCCTTGAACTCATTGTATAGCCCAGACTGGTCTCAAATACCAGGTTCTCCCACTCCACCTCAGCCTCCTGAGAGTTAAGTTTACAAGCAGGTACCACACACACCTGAATTCAGAGTATTACTGAGAACTGTACCCTTTTTACCCCTGACTTTAGCCATACAAGTTCAATGAGTTTGAAACATGTTTGAAGACATGAGTACTATCCCAGCCGGAACATTTCACACGCCCTGCAGTTCCTTTCTGCCCTTTTCTGCCAGCATTTGTATCTGCTCTGTCAATTAGTCAATCTCTCTGCCATGACTTCTCCCTAATGTCACACAAATGGAATAGTATAGAATACAGCGTTTTGTTATTTGTTTCTCTTGGTTACATAATGTTTCTGAGAGTCACCATGTTATGACATAAAACGGCTCGTCGTTTAAGTCACTGAGCAGAATTTCATTGTCACTGCCACTGAATGTGACGATAGCAGACGAGACAGTGAAAGAATGAGTGAACCTGGAGACACAGCAACACACTTGTCTAAGTTACGGTTTCTACTGCGGTGATAAAAACATCGTGATCAAAAACTTGGTGAGGGAAGGGTTTAATTCACCTTACACTTCCAGGTAACTGTCCATGACGGAGGAAGTCAGGAACTCAAGTAAGACAGGAACCTGGAGGCAGGGATTAAGGTAGAGGCCATGGGGGAGTGCTGCTTGCTAGCTTGCTCCTTGTAGCTTGCTCAGTCTGCCTTCTTATTGCATTTCCCCAAGACCATCAGCCCAGGAGTGTCACCTCCCACCATGAGCTGGGCCTTTCCGTACCAATCATCAATAAAGAAAATGTACTACAGGCTTGCCCATGAGTCAATCTGGCATTTTCTCAATCAAGGTTTCCTCTTTCCAAATGACTCTAGCTTGTGTCAAGTTAACATAAGAAACAGTCAACATCACAAGATTTGGACTAGCCAGCCACCAGAAGAAAAGATTGGTGCCTAGCCCAATCCTCAACAGAGAGGTTTCCTATGGCAGCTGAAGGAAGCAGATGCAGAGGTTCATGGCCAGACAAACGCAGAGCTCAGGGAACCCCATAGAAGAAGTAGAGGAGGGATCACTGGAACGAGAGGAGTGAAGGACAGCAGGAGAATAAGCAGTATGGAATCAACTGACCAGCATTCTTAGGGCCTCACAGAGCCTGAAACAGCAGACATTCTGCCCCCCTCCCCCAAATATCTTGAGTTTGTCTGGCCTGGTGCTTTAGAAGAACTCATATAGATTGTAATAGTGGTGTGCGTCTCTGAACCTCTTGCCTGCCATTGAGTACCTTGTCCCCCTGCTGGGTTGCCTAGTCCAAACTTGAAGTAGGGAATTGTGCTTGACCCTGTTCCATCTTGTTGTACCATGTTTGAACAGTAACCCTGGGAAAACTACTCTTTCTTGGGGAGAGGCAGGGGTGAGAATGGGATGATGGGGGATAGATTTGGGAGAAAGGGGAGATGGTGGAGCTTGGAAGAGTGAAGGGAGGGGAGGAAGGGTATTGGAATGTATTATATGAGAGAAGAAAAATTTTAAAAATACAAAAAGAAAGAAAAAAAGATAACCAAAGCTCAAAAAATAAAGAAATTTAAAAACTATATTTGAGCAATTTTCATCTGCTTGTTTTTCTTTCCTAATTTATCTTTTTGGATTTTTGTTCACTATTTTTGTCTATTGTTTTTCTGATGCCTACTTAGATCAATTGCCCATTTTTAATGTTTTTTTGTCAAAGTTGTGTTTTTATTTAATTCTAGATATAAGTCCCTTATCAATATATGATACACAAATATGTGTATGTCTTCTCAATTATTATATGTCTATTAAAGTAAAACATTTTGTTCTTAAGGGAAAAATGTAGTCAATACAACATCACATCCAATGAAACATTAGAAACTATAAAATAAACCAACAATCTTTGTGAAGAATGACTGTATATATCAGTGGAAGATAAGGAGAAGGACAGGAAATCCTTGAAGAAATCAATTAAATTTTCCCAAATTCGATTAATCACGAGGAACATATAGATACATACATACAATGTGCTCAAAGAAACACAAGCAGAATAACAAAAGCACACCAAGGTTCATAAAGAGGAAACATTACAAAGAAACTAGAGAGGAAAGTCACATCCATGCAAAGTTATAAGCATACAATAATTGCAGATCATATTGGAAAGTAGATAGAACTAGAGGCTATCATGTGAAGTGAAATAAGCAAAGAAAAGGTTGTGTTGGGACGAGAAAGGACTGTGAGAGAAGAAGAAGGGTCTTATTGAAGTGAGAGAAGAGGAAGGGTAACCTGGAGTGCCAGGATTCAGGGATATGACCAAAGTACAGTCTATGCATACATTTGGAATGTCAGCCAAGTTCACTGATTTGCACAGGTAATGTATATGCTCACAATTATAATAAGGGTAATGGACAAACAGTTTTAAGCATTGAAAGAAAGAGACTATCAACTTAGAACTCAATAGCCAGGAAAATATATTTTAAACATGAAGATAAAAATAATCTACAGCTGACATGACCTATTAACAACTAATACGCATGACAAAATATATAAAAAGAGGCTCATTTTTAGGCTGGTGAGATAACTTGAGTCTGGTCCTCAATAGCCTGATGTGGAAGTTTATTTTTAGTTATGTTCAAAATACTGTTTTGTGCACTGTCAGGTGAGGGTCTGCCTAGGTCTCAGCATTTCATATTGTCAGCAGGTGTTGGATTTCTGTGTGGGGATGTTTGATTGCTTATGAGCTGCACCTGAGGAATTTTGAGTCAATAAAAACACCTGAGCTCAGACGCTTGGGGTTCCACTGTCAAATATGACGCTGGCCATGATGGTGGTTCCCTCTGCTGAGGTCTGGCAAGGTTTACATCTATGAATATGCCTCCTTGTCTTTTTCACTGAGCTGCCCCAGCAGCAGTGTACTACTACAAATGGCACACCAATGTGGAGCAGAACATCATGCTAGCTAATCCAATGTAGAAACAAGGAAGGAGAGAAAGAAATTCCAGACCTCACAGAGTCCAGACAAGTATGCTCAAGGAAGCTACCAGAGGATAGAGATTAAGGGATTAATTGAAGGCTCCTGAAGGAAGACAAAGGAAATAAATCTCTATGAAGAGAAAAGGCTGTGAAATTAATAAATAAATGAGGGGAAAAGCTCTAAAGTGAGAGCCACAGAATAGGGGCCTTTGGAGAAAGATATTTTCATGGTAAAAACAAAAAAAATTTAGCTGGGAGCAGGAAAGAAGCAAGGTTTTTGATGACTTTTCCTGATCATGGAGCTGACTCTCCCTCT
This sequence comes from Cricetomys ansorgei, assembly GCA_026225945.1. Taxonomy (NCBI): domain Eukaryota; kingdom Metazoa; phylum Chordata; class Mammalia; order Rodentia; family Nesomyidae; genus Cricetomys; species Cricetomys ansorgei. The sequence goes on from JAMJFZ010000116.1 coordinate 3,939,947, forward strand.
TGCTACTGATAACAGCCAGGGCACAGGAAGCATAAGCCAGAGTGTACTGTTCTATAAACTGAGTTTGTTGATGGCTTTTTGTGTGTGTAAAGCCCAACCACGTCTTGTGTTTGAGGTCTATGAAGAAGGATATGTGTTTTCCCTTAGTGGTAGTAAAAAAGAATACTGCAAACTTAACTACAAGTAGTCCAGATACTGGTGATGATGATGAGAACTCCACCCACGAGGGAACCCTTCCTGCAGACAAGGTGAACTATTATTTTCCCTGAAAACCACATTCTATCTTAAAATCTGGAAAGGGTTTCTTCAGATGCAGCACACAGAAGCTGTTTTCCAGAACTGGCCCAGGTTGTATCTCGTGTTGGTAGCCAAACCTGGTACTATAAGAGTCACCCAAGTGGTGCTGGTTTTGAAGGCATGAAGGAGTCTTTGGAGAGCAGCTGAGGCTTGACACTGTAAGAGGCCAGGAAAGGCCACTGGTGAAGGTGCAGCCTCAGTGGCAGTTGAAGGCCCAAACTGAAGGGGTCATGCAGAGCAGTTGAGGCTTGGTACAATGAAGAAAGCCTCTGAGAGGCTATTGGTGAAAGTGCAGCTCTGTTGTAGCAAGGCAAGATCCCAGCTTTTTGGAGATGCCAGTATCATAAGATGACTACAAAGAAAACCAGTAGCAGTGGAGTGGAGCCAGCCAGAGCCTGGAGGACAAGCTGTGTGTGTTGCAGAAGGCAGAGCCAGAGAAATGACCCAAGCCCTTTGGAGGAGCCCAGAAAATTGTAAGTGAACTCCAGATGATTGGACATTAATAAAGTTTTTCTGGTGTCTTTTTGTAAAAAGCTTGATAGATGCTTGGTTTCATTTGGTCCTGTGAATTAGCAACCCTTGTGATTGTTCCTTTTGTAAATAATTTTGCTGGTGTAGTGTTAAATTGTGTTATAAAGGTAAAACATTTTTTTAATACAGAAAAGGAGAAATGTGGAAATTTATTTTTAGCTATGTACAAAATAATTGTTTCATGCACTGTTGGGTGAGGGGCTACCTAGGTCTTGGTGTTTTGTGTTGTCTGCAGGTATTGGCTTTCTGTGAGGGATGCTTGATTGCTTATGATCTGTGCCTGAGGAGTTCTGAATCAATAAAAACACCTGAGCTTAGATGCTTGGGGTTCTACTGCCAAATATGGTGCTGGCCATGATGGTGGTTCCCTCTGCTGAGGTCTGGCAGGGTTTTCATTGATAAATAGGTCTTCTTGTCTCTTTTGGTGAGCCATCACAGCAGCTGACAACTACAATACTCCTGTAAAACAATAGGTCCTACAGTCTACTCTGATAATCCCAGCAGCCGCAACATGGAAACAGGTGCATCGCTGAGGCTTGCTGGTCAGCCTGTCTAGCCAAATTGACATGCTCTAGGCTAACTGAGAGACTCTGCCTCAAAAAAAAAAGAAAACAAGGTAGAAAACAGTTGAGGAAGACATCCAACATTATCTTTTAGTCTTCACATATGCATACGAGTGTACCACACATTACATATACATATACATATACATATACATATACATATACATATACATATACATATACATATACATATACATATACATATACATATACATATACATATACCTACACCACACACCCATGTACCACATACACACACATACACACACACAGGCATCATATATGCGCACGCACCTCTCCAACATACAAATGCACATATACATAAATAATTGAAGCAACTTTCAGTTTACAAATGAATGGACAGCAGCAGCAGATAGTGAATATGATCGTACATATAAAGGACATTCTATCTTAGTTTATGACCCCTTTAGCAAATAATTAGTAATTTCAAGAAAATAAAATAGTAAACTAATATGATAATAAATAAACATAAAATGAGCGTCTGAAATCCCAGAAAAGGGAAAAAAGCTATGGCATGGTGAGACTCTTACACAACACGTATTCTTTTAATGATACTTACCTTTACATATGATGCTGTGTTGAAACTATATTGAAACTCCACAATGAATGAGCAACCAGCTCTAAGTAGACCGAATAACACTAGTGCTTAAATTAAAACAAGAAAGACAGGAAAAGAGAAAAACAGAAACAAAGAGAAGATGTGACAGGTAGAAAAGAAATAGCAAGATAGCAGAAGAGTGTCCAACCATAGAATAATGACACGAAATGAAAATGAGTCAGACATCTCTAGTAAAGAGTAGGAATTGAAACAGTGGTTTAAAAAGTTAGACCCAGCTTTACTGTCTGTAAGCAATGTGCCTTGTTGACAACCGCAGACTTCAACAGTGAAAGGGCAGGACCAGCCAGGTAGCCCAGTGATATAACACTTGCTGAGCAAGTGTGAGTCCCATTTCTAGCACCACATAAATAATAACACAAACATTTCTAAAAAGAAAGTTTGCATTGCCACATTAGTTCAAATATGTAGACATTAAAATCGGAAATCCTGGTAGGGATAAAGAAGGCACAGCCAAGTGATAATGGGGTCAGAGTTCATCATAAGGGCAGAACTGTTCTAAATGTGTGTGCGCATCACACCCAGAGCCTGACAGTACATGAAGAAAACCAATAGCGTAGAATAGCTACATAAATCCGCAAGTATTATTAGGTATGCCAAGACTGTTCTCAGGAATTGATGAAAATAGTTCTCTCTCCCTCCCTCACATACACACACACACACACACACACACACACACACACACACACACGACAAAGAATATGTAGAGCACCATATTCACAAGTGTTCATGAAACACTTTTTTTTTCTGGCACAGAGCAACCACATATTAGTCAACGAAACATACATTAAATACTTGTAACATTAAAAACATGAGCATTTCTACTACAGTAGACCAAAATGCACTTTAATTAAAAGCTATCTAGAAAACTCCCAGATATCTGAAAGCAAAAATTATAGTCTAAACAAAACAAAGGTTAAAAATAAATAAATAAGAAAGGAACCCAGAATATATCTTAGAGTATATTGACACGATAGTGAAATATATCAAAATATGTGGGTTAAATATAAAAAAGAAAAAATTCTCAAGTATACTAAGTTTCTATGTGAAGAAACTACACAAAAAACAAGCCACTACTTCCAAAGAAGCAAAAGATAAATACAAAAGGAATCGAAAGGTTGAACAGGACACTCACAAAGAAAAGCCAAAATCTTAGACCAATTCTTGATATTGATACACCTCAAGCCCCCAGTGTCTCCGTGTGGTGGCTAACAGCCAGAAGAGGTACCCAGCAATTAAAACATGGGCTGTGTGGGTAAAACATGTTTGGATATAAAGTACAAACAATGCATTGAAGATTTCTAGAAAAGAGCAGGGAAGAAAAATCTTTGTCCTATCAAGAAAAACAACAACAGTTTCTTCTAAAACTTCTCAAGCCAGGCCTCCCAGCATTCTCTTCTGTGCACCCGTGGAACGGTCCACTGACCTCTAACACTATGGCTTTTCCAACCCAAAGTTCCAAAAGCTTTCAGAGTCCTCCCCAAAACAGCACGGTCAGGTCTGTCCTGGCAATATTCTCTGATCCTGGTACCAATTCTGTTTGCTTTCCGTTACTGTGATAAAACATGATCACACTAACTTAAGGGAGGAAAGGCTTTATTTAACCTTTCAGGTTATGTAGTCCATCATTGAAGGAAGGCAAGGCACCTGCCTAGCTCACCTTTCCCTGACCTATTCAACTACCTTTCTTACTCGGCTCAGGCCCACCTGCTGTGGAGTGGCACCACCCACAGTGGGCCAGGCCCTCCCAAACCAATCATTAATCAAGAAAATTCCCAGCCTGCAGGCCAATCTGATAGAAGCGATTCCTCAACTGAGTTTCCCTCTTCCCAGGAGTCTCAGTTTGTGTCAATAGACAAAAAGTAACCAGCGCAGATATCTCACAATTAAAAAGCACAAACTACAAGGTTAAAAAAAAAAAAAAGATGATTAAACCACTACCAAATTGCTAAAGGTTGCTCTTTACACTCTTAAGGGGAAAATACACTGCGAAAGGATAAATATCTGCAAACTATAATGAGCTCTAGTGATTATTATAACACAATAAAGACAAACAACCAAATTTAAAGAGTGAGGAAGTTATTTAATCCAAAAAAGATATGAGAACTACATAAACACACATTAGAGATGCTGATATCGTCAGTGCACAGGGGAGTGAATTTAAAATGGCACATAATTCCCAGATTGTACCTTGGGGTGGCCCAATCTAAAAGAGTCCAAATAAGCAGCGCTGGGCAGATGTGGAGGGATCCACGCGCTCTCACGGCAGGGCTGAGGCTGCAAAGTGCCGCCACCACGTTGGGGAACAATTTGAAACTGTCTGATAAAATTAAGCACACGTTTATAGCTCAACCAACCATTCCATTTCTAGAGTCATCAAAAAAAAAAAATGTGTAAACAGACTTGTCAGGAGGACTGAAACGTGACAATCTTCATGACCCAAATCCCTGGGGCCGTGTCTAGAGTTAAGCCAGATAATTCCTCATCGCAGTTACAGAGAACCCGTATTTGGGGACATCTCAGGATTTGGGCTTTAATAAGACACTTTGAGTGAGTATTGGCTGACCCCAGATTGGGGCTATCAGAGTGAAGGCAATTCTATGACAGGTTGTTTCAATAAACCAAATCAGAGGGGAGGGTATTAAGTATTCTGTGGGTGACATGGTGACTTTTTTATTTTTATTTTACATCCAATAGGAGAATCACACAAAAATGGCCTGGCTGTGAAAGCCAGCTGTCAAGTAATACAGAAGGACATGCACCGCCCTGTTATGTTTTCTTTAAGGAGAAGATAAGATTCTGGGAGGGGCTCTCCTTTTCACTTTAGTAGGGAAAAAATAGAAAACCCTATCCAAAATAACCCAACTGTGGTGCAGAAGGAGCCCGGGGTAGGAAGACAGTCACCACTGCACTGACTTGCATGTCTACAGTCCACGCACTTGATTACAGACTCTTTTACCTCTCCTCTCCCTCTGGAGTCTGGTGAAAACGCTCACATTCCTGATTAGTTAACCTCTCCCAAGAACAGAGGTAAGTTTTGTCACAACTGGGGGAAAATTGTAATAACTTAGTGGGTTGTTCCCACTTTCCATGGTCAAGGTAAACACTGAGAACTGTCCCAGAACTGAGCCTGTCAGTTGCCCCAGTACCCTCTTCTCCAGACCACACTGAGTACTATTCTGGCTCAGAAGAAATTTGAGTCAGCAAGGAAACAGGGAGAGAGCAGCATGGGTATCGGAATCTCTTTGGAACAGCACTCCTATCTCAGAAATACGATCTATAAAAGTCATGCATTGAAGGTTCACTGTAGGCTGAGTCTGTCCTGCCCTCTGTGCACCTACCAATATTGTAGAGGTGTGCAGAGAGATGGAGACCACCAGGACAGCAGACTGTGCTGTCCATTTATAACTGCCACGGTTAAAATGGTTTATGAGATCTTGAGAGTGTGTAGTGCCTTTTAATTTAGTCAAAATGGTTATTGCTTTCAACGGAAACTGCCCAATAACATCAAGATGAATATAGCCTCAAAGTAATAATTGGTATCAGCTGTGCCTCCTCTCTTATTAACTTCTCCGTCAAAACTCATGAGGTTCCATTGCCATTGTGACCTTTTGACTCCACAAGAGGTGGGCCGAACCCTGACCCTATACTTTGGAGAGTGCCCCCTATCTATCCAGCTCCTCTGACTGGACTCAACCCCATAGGATAAGAAATCCACGGAGTCAAGTAGTCAGTGCTACCTAGGATCTATAATGCCATTCTGTCCACCTATCAGGAACATACCCACACTCAGGGTACTAGCCCTCCTGGGCCCATCAGCCTTGAGAATGCTTGCTCTGCACTTGCTAAGCCTCTCCCCAGGTCTTCTTGCACAGAACAAGAATGGAAGTTCACACCATGGTGTCAGACGCGTATGTGCAAATGTTCTGTGGTGCAAGTCAGAGCTGGGAGTGAAAAGGAGAAGGCCAAGGCCAGGACCAGTTGTTCTGATACTCTCACGCTGCTGCATGGCAACAGCACCCTGACACTTCTGAGTTTAAGATTCTGAGTGTAAGCTGGTGATTGGGTAGTCACTTGGCTATAATCATCAATGCACTGAGAATAGCATTTACTTAAGAGTTTCCTACATTACGAGTGCTTAAACGTCCAGACATACAGAGTGCGAGCTCTGCCTGACACGTGTGCCCTGGAGTTCTTCAACATTAGGGACAAGACTCTCCAGAACCCGTCAACAGGTCCATGAGCATTCATCCCTACGAGGCAGCTCACTCTGATACTCTGATGTGGGGATGTCTGGCGGGGCACCTTTTCCACATGCTCAACCCCTCCCTCCTTGCTCTCGCCTGGAGAATTCCAGCTGTGGTCTTCAGTACTCTGAGTCTCTGCCATTTATCATTCCACTTAATTTAAAACAAAACTAATAAGTGGAAGGATTCTCATTATAAACTCTGATTGGTGGTATATCTAATGTGGATTGACCTTAATTTGCTACCACGGAGATTAGTTTAGGAGAAAGCCTAGTCTAGCATGAAGGGGAGGTGATTTTAAATGAATTGAAAGACACTGTTAAAAGTAATTTTGAGCTGTACATGTGAAATTGCTAGCCAGAGAAGGGGGCAAATCAAACAGAAAATAAGTGGATAATAAAGTGCCCAAAAGAACTGATATAGCCATACCAAAACTAGAAGAACTATGAAGGGGGAATGAAGACAAGTCCTACTCACCTGTGTCAGGCCAGCCTTGGTAAGCACTGGGCTGTGCGCTGGAGGGTGGGGACAGGGTAAAGGAGGGTGGATGAGGGTACTAGAAGAAAATTCTCTGTCACCAGCTGCTTGCTTTTGAAATGAATGATCTGATCACCAGGCTGACCTTCTGATACAGTCAGCTTCTGTTTTCATCTAACTCCCTCAGTGGGAAGAAAGAAGCTCAGAAGATTCCCAGCTTCCCCCAGACTTGATGTATCATCTGTTCACCTTCAAAATCCCCAAGGTCATGAAAGGCTTTAGAAAAGTCCTACGACAGCTGAGAAAATTCACAATTAACTTTGAAGGTGACGAATGTCAAGACTAGCCAGTGATCCTGACATTCTCATGTTCAAATAGACACGTGGGTTTAAAAGGTATGGCCATGTGGTGCCTGTTCATTTCACATGAGGAACTGAGTATATGACCTGTAATCAGTTCTGAAGTCCTTAAGCCATGTGACAGAGACATACGCAACCTTGAAGACCAGGATAGAAACCTACAGGCCGAGGCAGGTAGAGGACTTGAAGTAGTTCACAGAAGCAGCCCAAAGGCTCGAGAGCTAAAATCTCTCCTGTTCATTTGGTTCACAGAACATTGAAAACCCATGACAGGTATCATAAAATCAACTTTAATTTGATGGCTCTATGGTTCTGTAAATGACACTACTCTGGTCACCATGGATGTTGTAGAGCAGGAAAGTACCAGCCTGAGACCATGAAGCTCTGCCATCCAGCTGAGCAGGCCATGCCCCTTCCCGTTCCACCATTCGCCTAGAGCTGTATCAGAAAACACTAAAGCACATGTCAGAAACTGAAAACTGGGAGAAACAAGGAAAACTGTAGGTGATCCTAAATTCCACCCACAATGCACCGGAGTTGTCCCTGGGCTTCTTCCCTTCCTCTAAATCTGTTTCCTTGTTTGTAGAATTAGGAGGCACAATTTGTTGATTCTCTTAGCTTCTGTTGAAGACTTATTAACCAACGTATGTAAAAGTACTCAGCACCAGATGGATGCACAGTGCTAAAATATAAATAACAAGGAGTACAGACACTATAACTTTGTCTCTGATTTCTTTTCCTGTCCACTGTTTCTCACTGACTCCATCCATCTACACCATACTCCAACCAGCCAGCCAGCCAACCAGCCAGCCACTAAGTCACATGGCAGTCATTTACCATCAGCAAACTGTGTCATTGGGAAACAGGCTTGGCACTGGATCCTGCCTCTTTGAATCTGACCAGTCCCTGGGTTGTTTCCTCAAGGGCCCAGTCATTCAGTTCTATGAAGGATCTACACAAGCACGCTTCTTTTAAGCACTGTAATGTGACTGGTGATGAACCTGTGAACTTGAGGACAATAACAGCATTGAGTTTCTGAACCAGTAAAGCTGAGGGAATTAAACCTTGATGAGTCTGTTATGTCTCAACTGAAAGTCTCTGTGCCTCCTATAGGCCAGGTCTCCCTTGGTGACATGACTTCAGTTCTTTCAACTCTGATTTCTCTATGACAATATCACCATGTATTAGGATTCAGGACATTGGCATATGATGGACACTAGTGTTATTATAATATTGTTGGTGCCCCACAGGTGAGGCTGGCCAATTCCAGTGTGTGACACATTAACACATTGTACTATTTTCCACCAGGTCTGGACACCACTCACAGAATCTACGTACGGGAAGGCAGTGTGGGGCTAGCTGCACCATTTCCTCCTCTTGGATATTAGCATATTCAAAAGTCCTTGAAGAAACCTCTCCCTATTTCATCACTTGTACTTTGATTCCTAGAATTTCTGAAAGATGGGGTGGAAAAGGCCTTCCATTGCTGTAAATGGATTTTTAAAAACTCAAAGAAGGAAACATCTGTCTCTCTGGAGAGCAAGGTGACATGACAGATAATTAGAGCAGCTGCCTCTCTGAGATGGAAGCTTAGCTGCACCACATACTTGAAGCCCTGGTCCTTCCTTATCCCCTAGTGAATTCTGTCTGCAAACAGCCTGCTCTGCCAGCTGACAGAGACTTTCACCTTGAATCCTTCGGTCACCTTTATCTAAAAATCCCTTTTGCAGTGATGCTAATAGCAATAGCTTAGCCATCTTACTTGTAGTCGGAGTGTGTGCAAGTTAGAGGTGATTTGAATCCCAGAAGAAATGACCTATTCATAGGACCAGAGTTTAAATCAGTGGCTCTGAACCTTCCTAATGCTGTGACCCTTTAATACAGTTCCTCATGTTGTGGTGACCCCCCCCAACCATAAACTTATTTTCATTGCTACTTCTTAACTTTAATTCTGCTACTCTTATGAATCTTAATGTAAATATCTGAGACACAGATGGTCTTAGTCAACCCCTGTGAGTAATTCAACCCCCAAAGGAGTCACGATCTACAGGTTGAGAACCTCTGCTTTAAACACAGATGTAAAGTTTCCCATTTCCTGCTTCACAGCATAGATTTGGGGCACAGGCTGATTTCTAGGATGTGCATTTGACAGGGAGGAGAGAGAAAGCCCAGGAGGAGGTGATAAGAATGCTTCTTCTGTATGTCTCTTTTGTATGTCAGGTTGAAGTATTTACACACTGGTAGGCATTGACGCTTTTTGTGTAAAAGAAAACAGAGAAAGAGCTACTGAACAGACTGTGAGGAATGGCCTAGCACAGAGCCCAGTTATGGAGGCTGCTTCCCTGGGCACGTGCTGAAGGCTACTGTTTGAGTGTATTGTATTTCATAATCCAAAAAAGCTCCTATTTTTAGACTATACCTGTAGCACACTTTCCTGAGTTGGGAACTCTCCTCCACTTTCCATCCCAAGACAGTAATTTACATATCTTTCTCACAGTGCTTCCTCCCAGAAGTTGAAGAGATATGAGCGTGAAATGCTCCCTAGGAATTTTCCAGAAAGAGCCCAGAGGACCTTTTAAAAAAAGAAGCAGGAGATTTACAAGGATGGCACAGTGAGAGAGCCCCAGGTAAGTGTCTGGGGTGTCTATTCCTAAAGGATCTAGAAGCCCTTGATAGGCCTCCTATAAGCAACAAAGAGAAACCAATGTGTGCTTTCTTATCTTGGAATACTTGAGACTATCTCCACTAAACTAGCAAGGGAGTCATGTCACTCCAGTGACAAAAAGCCACACGCAGCAAATCAAGCAAAGGACAGCTGCTGCTGCCAGCTTCATAGTAAGCACAGAGGCCTGGGCCCAGCCAGGCTCTGGTCCTTGTTACAGACAGTGCAGCCATTCCCTCCTCTCCCTGCATTCTCACCTTTCCGTTCCTATTCCAACAACGAAAGTAAAAATAAAACCCATTGTTTACTGGATCCAGTTCAGGATTTGAACTCTGGTCTTTGTTGGAAAAGTTACAGTGTGGAAATGCTCTTGTGTGCTTCTTACTCATTCTCATCCACTCCTCTTGTCTTCGGCGTGTTTGGTCATAATCGAACCTGGGCATTTTAAAGACTAGAAGATGCAGGTGTGACTGAGCAAGGATGGAAGCATGAACTGTGTGAATTCATGATAAAGGCATCCTGAGGTGCTCCTTGCTCTAAATCACCAGGCCAATACCACTTTGAATCAGAGTAAATTGTGAGAGCAGAACATCTATGCCTATGATTTCAGAGTTATCTGGGTGGTCATCTCCAAAGCATAAAATTGATGACTAGAACTTTCCAGATACAGTAAATTAGTAGTGAGTGGATTTCTGGTACTACCTCTCTCCTTCCAGGACACACACAGCCCATTAGCCCCTGCCTTTTCCTCATTCATCTTCCTAATTTTTGTTGACTGAGAGTTCTTGAGAAATAGAATGGCTTCCCCTGAGTGTTGGCTCCTAGATCAGTAGGTTTGAGCTGCCTTAAATGCTGGACCAAGAAGTGCTGGTAAACAACAGATCCTGGGATTCACTCCCTTCAACAGACTAGACCATAGAGAAGCAGACTTCCCAAGGTGCTTAGTGTGTGAAACGAACAGAAGAGGGGACAGAGAACACTGGGAAGAGCAGAGGCTGACAAGTGGGATGAACGGTGTGGGGAGTACAACTTCATTTCTTTAAAGCACCAATTAGTCCCAAGACTTTTGATAAATGATTCAAGATTTCTCAGCTTTCATTGCCACTATTAAAGAGAAAGTTTATTTCTTTACACAAAATAAGGCAAACTGCATAAGGCTATTTTACACTTACTTATTTATTTGTGTGTGTTTGTTTTTACGTGCATGCAGGACTCTGAGAAGACCAGAACAGGATATCAGATCCCCTGGAACTGGAGTTACAGATCTTGGTGAGCTACCATGTGGGTGCTGGGAACCAAATGCAGATCCTCTGCAAGAGTAGCAAGTGCTCTTAGCTACTGAACCATCTCTAGATTAAAATTTAGTGATGCGCAATACTGTCCAGAATGTGAGAAGTCAAGTTTTACTGCTGCAGAGGGGAACACTTACAAATGCAAGGAGATGATGAGTTCAGAGAGTGACTAAAAATCAGGCAAGGAATTTTTTTTAAAAAATAAAAATAGGGCTGGAGAGATAGTTAGGGACCTCCCCCCTCCTCCGCCACTGCCTCTGTGTGTGTGTGTGTGTGTGTGCTCTCACAGTGGTTTGGCCTCTTAATAGAAGGAGTCCATAGTCTCCTGTAGCCTGCCCACATATCTGTATTCATTTTTCAATTGTGCATTTGTGTTACTGACTTTGTCATAAAGTATCACAGATCACTTGCTACCCAGACATAACCTGGTGTATTACTTTGTGGTGTGTGTTTTGTGTGTCCAGTTCTCGCACAGTGCTTGCATGTATCAAGGTGCTTAAAAACATTGCAGTCCTGAAGCAAACATCTGAAAACTATTTTGCATGGGTCCTTATTATCTCAGTGTGTTATTTCTCTCTGTCTAGAGTTCTCAACAGATTGTACGTACTTTGGAGACAGAAGGGATCTGAGTTTCCTTTTGTGTCTCCTCCTGTGCTGAGTTTTAGATAGTCATCTGCTAGAAGATGCATGGTACAAGAGAGTGGAGACAGACTTGCTTCCAGCAGCAAATGGATCCCTAGTTTCCAGTTATGAAAGAGGACAGTGGTCCTTCTAAACTCAGGAGAATCACACAGGACTAACCACGCCCTTGTCCTTGCCAGAGGACCTAAGAAATATTGGTAAGATGAAGTCTACACTCATCGGGGAGAGGGCACAAATTCTACATCCAATGCAGTTGCTATGGGCTTTCCCTGGTTGCTTCATCAAGGCCATTGTGCTGTCCGCTCTGGAAAGGTCTTTCGCTTTCAGCAACTGCACATATTTTGTGAGTGCTAATAGTGATGGAAAAAGAAGGCAGAAAGGGAAAAAGAAAAACAAAGAAAAGTGAGGGGGGTGCTGGTTTGAAGGGATTTTATCTAATTTCATTTTAATTAGATCCTTTTTCTAACTGAGTTTCTAATTTTTCAATTAGCAATTAGCAGCTGCAGCTCATTCCGAGAGGCACGAGGTGCCAGAGACACTAATTACACCACAGGAGGAGGAGGAGGCTGGAAATGAGAAATAAAATTATCCATGAATGTTATTAGAAGAAAGGAATGATTACTCTCCGTAATAATATACTGATGTGAGCCTAATTAGATTGAAGGGTTCAGAGGGAAGAGATGAGATTTAAAAGTGGATCACATTTAGATGCCTTGAGCTTATAAATTTGCTATGAATATTGCCTTTGGGTGTCTCACTTGAAAACAGGTTTGCAAGCCTGGTAATGTTTATGACAGGTTGTTCAGCTTGACCCCTGTCCCTAGCAGCTGATAGCCAAAACATCACTGACTTCTGAAATACCAATACACTTCCCGTAAGGCATGTGTCTGATATTTAAAAACAAACATTCATATTCATCGACACAAACAACACAGTAAAAATAATACTCAGACACGCAGAGGTACAGAGCAAAGATGGTACCACTGCTACTGTGCGCCAGGGTGGAGTTTTAGAAATGAAACAGAAAGTTGGATAGCTTTTCAATCTGTTATTTCCATTCATTCCCTCCCTTCCATGACAGTTTTGATCCTGCAGTCATGTTTCCTGGAAAGGGGACATGTGCTGATGACTCTGACACTGGAGACTACTTCAACCCAGGAAAGTGTGGTTGTCTACTAATGCAGCTGTCCTGGAGACCATATGTACTATCAAAGAAGCGGGACTCAAGACACCCAAAATATTGAATCCATCCTCCAGATTCCTAGAGACTAATGCGACTGACCAGGGTTATAGTGGCCTCTAGCACTGGAAAGGCTTCCAACATACTCTCAGGACCTTGGTGGGACAGTGATAATCGTCCTCAGTCCTTCCTGTCGTTGGAAAAGTAAGAAGCCTCTGAAGAGGGGCAGACAATGCCTTGCAAGCTGTCTCCAAGCATCTCTCCTCTCCTAGTTTCAGAATGCCCTGAACCACTGGATCTCTAAACTGTGCTTTCTTCCTTTAGCCATTTAAGTGTTACTTTACGAACCTAGACTCTGCTCTGTGATTAATCTTTGAGCCTTTTCTCTCTGTCTCTCTGTCTCTCTCTCTTTCTTTCTCTCTATATATCTCTCTCTCCTCTCTCTCCATTTCCCTCTCTCCCTCTCTCCAACCTCTGTCTCTGTCTTTCCTTTCTCCATCCCCCTCTCTCTGTCCCTCCCACCTCTCTCTCTGTCTCTGTCTCTCTCTGTCTCTGTCTCTCTCTGTGTGTGCCTCTGACTCTCTCTGTGTCTGTGTCCCTGCCCCCACCCCTCCTGCTCACTTATTCATTCTCATCCTAGCTGCTTCTGGGCAATTCTGTCCGTACTTCTGCTCAGGAATTCTTCTAATTCTTCCCTGCTCAGGCTGTTATCCAGTGTACATATCCCCTTTCTTGCTTTAGTTTCCCATCCAGTCCTCCCCCAAGCCCCAGCAAAGGTCTTTGCATAGAAACTCCCACCTCTTTCTGCAGAGATGACTGGACTGTGTCATATCTGCTGGAACTAGATGGCACTTGTGCCTGCATTGGAGGAAAGGCCAAACTTCTCAGCCTCCAAGCCCCAGTACACATTTTGAATATAGTGGTTCCATCTTCTGGTTAAATATCACACATTACACCTAAATTAATGACTGGGCTCCATGCCTAGCTTGTACCATACCCGTGAATTGAAAATCCTCATATCCATTTTCAGAAAGCCACCTCCTACCTGTTCTCAAAGGTTCAGCTTATGTGCAATAATATCTTAAGCCTCTCCATGAATGAGGAAAGGACTGCTAATTTCCAAAGCAAGTCCAGATGTCTTCCTCAGGCTCGCCATTGCTTCCAGGAAGGTAGAAGGGATCAGTGTGATTAGCCTCCCTGCTAAGAAGTCAGACTTCTTAACACTGTGGCAAAGTACCTGACACAAATGACTTAGAGGAGGAACGGTTTACTTTGGCCCATGGTTTCAAAGTTCTAAGTCGTCATCTTTGGCTCCTGGTAGGGCAGATCATGGTGGCAGTAGCATGTGGAAGAAGCTACTTACCCAGTAGTAGGCTAAGTATGAGGGGGTAGAGACAGAAAGAGTAAAGCAAAAGAGAGATAGAGACAAAGAGAGAGACAACTAGGACCCTGGACACAGTTCATCCTCCAATGAGACTCTCCTTATCTGCCAACTACTACAGCTTCCAAAGCCTCAAAACTTTCCCAAAGTGGGAAGCACCACAGGTGGAGACTTTCAGTGCATGAGCTGGTGGGAGACACTTGCTGTCCTAACCACAGCAGCCCTCTTGTACAGAGGAGGAAAAGGCCTGGGGATCAGCCTGGTGATGGAGGTGGACCACATGGTTACTGGCTTGCTGCTTCTCCGCAGTTCTTTCCACTCAGCACAGGCAGCATTCAGAGCCAGCTTGATTCTGCTCTCAAGGTGGAATCTTGCGGCATATATCTGCCCTCCCAAAGGAAGTGGGAGAAATGAACAGGGGAGCCCCCATTCCTTGGGCCTGTCTTTATATATCTTGGCACACTTGCTACTAATTATATTTCTCTTTATAAATCTGAGATCTTGAGTTAAATCTTACAATTGATCACTCTTGAAAAATACCACTAATTCCAACATAGCCCAGAAGTATTTTGTCATGCTGTTCCTTTTCCATTTCTCTACCCCAGTGTTAGGATTATTAAGATATCACATACATCAGAGGACGAAAACACGTAAGGCCTAGAAATACAGTGGCTGTGCCAGAGCAGAGGAGTGATGGGCAAAATTGAGCATTTTATTCTATTTTTAGGACCAAAAAGGCAAAGGATAATTTGAAGTACAAAGTACAAAAAGAAACAGAAACCATTCTTAGTCAAATTCTCACAAGCCTTGCACATCACCTGCAAAGAAGAGGATGTGAGGTCCAGACTTCTTCTGTAAGCAAAGTATCACCTTGTTTGTTTCTATCTTTGCTGAAAGATTCTTGACAGTTGCTAATGACAGAGCGCCACATGAAATCTGAGTTAGGGTGAGAGGAAGGTAAATAGAACCAGTAGAATGCACATGTATGGTCGTTGTCTTGGCTTCCATCATAGGAGCTGCATAGTATGGCCATGTGACTTGCACACTCAAAAGATAAGAGAAGCCAAGCTAGTACCAGAAGCCCGATGGCATCTTTAGAGTCCCAAATGAAGCCCACAGCGAAAGACCAAGAAGCTGAAGTTTCGCATTAGTGGATGTGGAGGCACACTCATTTAGGAAGAAGCAAAGGCAGGTGGACCCCTTTACTTCACTCTTATGGTAAGCCTTGCCCTCTTAGTGAGTCCTCAACAGAAAAGTCAAGAGGCTGCCTCTTAGATGATTCGAAAGCCAGTCAAGTTTGCAATCAGGATCGACCATCACAGGATGACAGGAGGATTCCTTCCAGTCTAGCAGAAACTCTTCAATTTTGTTCCATTAGAGAAGGAAAAGCCAAAGAACTCCCCGCTCATGCTCACAGGATGGGTGCAGGTGGAGAGACATGACTCTTAGCGTCTCCTCAGGGCAGGGGAAGATGGGAGCAGCACAAGAGGCTGTATGCCCTGCTGTTCTGTGCTGCACCAACAGTGTGTGGGAAAGTTAGGTCCAATGGAGACAGAAAAACCAAATATGAGGATCCACAGACCCTGTCTACCCTCAGGAAATTTTACTCAAACTTAGAGTATTAGTTTTATTCTCAAAAGTCCTCTTCAGGGTGGCAATGTCGAGTTCTTACAAGGACAGTATCTTGATCTACATGAGCCATTTCTTATAAGTGAAATGAGGTAAATCGCACCCACCTTGGCAATGTAAAGAGAATGCAGGCAAAATGTAAACAGAAGTATCCACGGATTGTCTGCAAATGTTACTTAGTGACCACTGTGTCGGAAGCTGTGCCAGAGGCTCACTCACCTTCCTTCACCCTTATGAACGTAAAGAATATGGTTCTTGTTGGTGTCATTGTCACAGCTGAGAAATTCAGATTCCTTGGACCTTGTCCAGTTCTCAGCACTGACACTAGATCTAGAGTTTAAAACCCACATCTGCTTGATGGCAAAGCTTATGGATTCCCAGGGACTCCCCAGCCTTGATGTCCTGCCCTGTCTCCTCACTCACAGAGTCATGAACAGACCAAGACCATGGAGACCTGTGGATCTTGGCTAAAATGCTGGTCTACAATGTAAACATAGAGGCATCATAATCTCTAATTAGAGTGACCTATCTAAAAACCCCAAGCCAGATAAAGTAGCCTCTGGTGTATTATGGGAAAGAAGAGAGAACCTTTCATTGTTAGTCCACCCATTCTCCCACTTTGTATCTGAGAGTCAGAACTGTATAATAGAAAGAACATGAACGATTGTATTCGATGAGAAAACTAGATATGAATCCAACTTATGTCACTGAGGGTTCATGTGAACTTATACAAGCCCCAACTTCTTGTTCCTTAACCTCTATGAAACTAAAATTCCAATATTATGTATCTTACAAGGTTCTCATGAACTATACGATGTGATAACATACCCAGAAATGCAAAAATATGCAAATATTTGAAATTCTGTATAATTATTTCATTTGTACATATATGCAGATTGTATGTGTGTGTGTGTGTGTGTGTGTGTGTGTGTGTGCGTGTACATTATACAATATGCTTCAGCGAAAGGTTTACTCTTCCCTTACTGGGAAGAGATCTTTATTCAAGCTCTACGTACCTTAATCCAGATATGAAAATGTCCTGGAAGTCTTAGGGCAGAGAGATGAACACCATAGCACAAAGCAATAGCCAAATAGCAGGTCAAACTCTTCTGGTCCCTGGAGGGCTAGGGTTTGAGGGTTTTTCATATACTGAGCAGTGAAGAAGCAGACCTGAAAAGGTTTCTGACTGTGGACATGCCCTTCAGTCCTGCAGGATGAGCAGTCCTCTCAGAGTGTATCTATAATGAGTTGTTCAAGAATGGACCTAGAAAATGGCATATGCCCAAAAGGCCAGGCTGGGACCTCCAAAGGTATTGTTCTATTTTTATTCCCTGGGCTGAAATTTGCAGAGCCCTTTGCAAAGACTATCTCAGCTGCTGCTGGACTTGGTGTCTCAGAAATGGTGGTGGCGAGGAGCCACTAAAATTTCAGTGTTCTGAAATTTACATGGTCTCTAACCTCAGGACCGCCACTTCTTCCTCCTCTTCTACCTCCTTGTCTCCTCCCTCCTTCTCCCTTCCCTTCCTTCCCCTCCTTTACCTTCTACTCCTCTTCCTTCTCACCACTTTTTTTTCTCCTACCCCCTCCTTCTCAAGAGACTATGTATCATTCTCCTCTCCATCATCTTTCCTTTCCCCCTCTTCTTCCCTCCCCTTCTTTTCCCTCACATTTAGCAGCCTGTCTCTCCTTCCTCTCCTCTCCATCTCTTCCCCCTGCTTCTCCCCTTCTACATATCTTCCCCACCTACCCCTTCCTCCTCCCATCCTCCTCCTTCTTCTCTGTTTCTTCTTCTCAGCAACTCAAAGCTCCTTCCCCTCCTCTTGTCCTCCCTACCTCCCCCTTTCCTTCTCCCTCCTCCTGCTGTCAGCTGCCCAGGGGGCAAAGAGCAGGACCTTGGCCTTACTGGCTAAGTAGACTTGGGTGACTTGGGAGGGCTACAAGATGAGAAGGCAGGAAGGAGCCTGCGGCTTTCCTTCTTTGTCAGGCTTTCTTCAAGTCAGATAAGGCAGACGGCAGGGCCTGCTGGACCTGTGACAGTATTCCAGGCCCAAAACTGGAATGGCAGCTGTCTGTGGCAGGCCAGGCTTTTGAGCAAGTCATCAGAGCCTTCCTGGTCTCACAGCCTCCACCAGAAGCTAACACGCCTTTGTCTCCAGCTGGTTCTTGGCCCCCTGCTGTTCTCATTTGTGATTTTATTTTCCCCAAATCGAGGGAGTTGTTCCAGGCTGGGCTCCTGTCCAGAAATCCTTGCACATGCTCCCTCTTCCTGGGCCTTTGCTACCCCTCCTGGGTTCTCTCACTGGGTCTGCCTTCCTTCTCTCCATCTGGTGCTGCAAGCCTGCAGCCTGGGCTCTGCAGGGCAGGAGCTGGCCAGGCAGGGCTACCAACATGCCAGCAAAGCCTCCTGCAAAAGGAAATTGGGAATCCACGATGCCTAAGTTTCTCTGCCAGTCCATGTCCAAGAGACAAAGTGCCTAGAGAGGTTCTCAGATATTCAGAAAAGAAAAAGCAGCATGCACAGCAGGGATGAGCTTTGTCCAGCCAGCACTTTTACTAGCAATATATCTGCTTTAAAAAATGTATAAGGAAATAAAGAGAAAAGCTGGGTGAATTGCTTTAATGGAAACCCATTCCTCCTGTATTCAGACTTTCTCTGTGTCAGCTGTGCATTGCCCCATCCATTTCCCAGCCACCAGTCCTGTAAGAAAACTTACCCCATCCCAGCCCCAGCCTCCTGCATGGCAGGCTGCTGAAAGCTTTGGCCAACGGAACCCATGGAGTCTCCAGTTCTGAGCTGACCCTTGCAGGATGCTTCATCTGGAAAAGCCACAGGCTTCTGCCAGTCTCTATGTTAATGCCCAAAGGAGAAATGGTAGCATATGAGCTCCAGGGACTCCCTATCCTCATCCCGGGCAGAACAAGATTGCTAAGGGATCTAAAACTAACAGTTCACTCTCATGGAGAACCTGGAATCTTCTTTCTCAGCAGGATGTAGATGCTTTTTAAAATACCCACATTGTATACATCCATGCTTCCTCCCAGCTGTGCAGTGGGAAAGCTCACCACCCATATGAACCATGATGCTGGGCAGAGACAAGGTTCCTACTCTTCTTCTGTGTAGACAGACATTTCCTCATAAACATACCCCTTACCCATGGCCCCAGCAATTCCAGGAAAGCCCAGAGCAGAATCAGAATCTCAGCCTCCTCCTTCTCTAGCCCTGGGGTAGAAGGGCCTTTTGCTATCTAGAAAATCCTGGACTCAGGATTTGGGTCTCAGCCCCTCTGTTTGTCCCCCAAGGCCACACGTACATAGTAAATGTAAGCAAACTCTTATTCCAAAGAGAGCAATTATGCCCTGGCCAATAAACGATCCGGGAACAATTAGCACTCCTCTTCTTGGAGATCACGTCTCACCTCAGGAAAGTCTTGCTTCCCACCTTGTCAATACATTGACAGGTTATAAATCAGCGGTTTTACTAGGGATGAGATGCAAGCAATCTTGAAGGTAACTAAGCATGACTAGAATATCTTATCCCCCTCGCCCCAGGAAGTCATCTGCATTCAGTTGAAAAATGAGACTTGAGTCCCCAGCTTCTCCATGGTCCTCAGCAGCAATGGGGACCACTAACCATGGAGACAGTGGAAAATGTATAGTTGGTCCCTGGAACCTTCCATTTCCTGGCCATAGCTAGAGCCCTTGGAGTCTTCAGGGTGCTAACCATGTCTTCTGTATTTCAACCATTTGCTTATGAGATAGGCAGCAGCCCCCAGGAGCTTAGGATAGGAGTGGTTACCAGGAAGGCCTAACTTGACTACAAGGACTTGATATTGAGCTTTCTCCCTCCCTGCAAAAAGCACAAAGAGCTGATGCTTAAGTGGTTCACCATGTTCGTTCAGCAGATACCCAGAAGGATTGCGTTTAGCAAGTTACTGGATAGTTGAAGGTACCTGGGTAGAGGTACATCTGGGGAGTACTCAGAAGTCTCTGCAGTCCATCTGCCCAGTCCTTGCATCTCTTCCCCTTGGCTGGTCTTTTTTAGACTTTGCTGTTTTTAATTTGTTTTTATTTTTATTCTTATTTTTCCTAATATTTGCCAGACTAGGTCTCGTATAGTCCAGGATGGAACTTGCTATATAGTGTAACATGAACTTGAACTTCTGTTCCTCCTGCCACTATCTCCTCAGTGTTAGTTCATGGGTATACACCATTATGTTCAGTTTATGTGGTACTAAAGAAGGAACCCAAAGCTTTGTGCAATCTAAGCAAGCATTCTACCAACGTAGCTATATCTGCAGACTCTTACCTGCATCCTTGATAACAAAACAATAGATAGAGGTAATGTCCTTCCCTGAACTCTAAGAACCACTGGAACAAAGTAATAGAGCTAAGGAAAAAGTCACGAGAATTCAATCTGTGGTTAGAACTACAGGATATATCAGTAGGCTGATGTCTAAGGGAGGATAGGTGTGGATTGTACCATTCTAGTGTGGAGGGGCAGTTCCTGTACTCCTTACTTCTCAAAGTAGGCTGTCTGGGTGACCTAGGAATTACTACAATGACAATTTAGAAAAGAAAGCACAGGAATGAGTAGGGCTCTTCACAGACAGTGGACTCTAAAGAAATGGCCAATCATAAGGTGTCTCTGCCTTATACGCTGGCAGAGCTCAAGTGAGAAGTACTAGGGACATCACTAGGAGATATATGTTGGGATGCAGGAGCTAGAAAAAGCAAAGGGTCATATCAGAGTTTGTTTACTCAGCTTGCCACAGTCCAGAGATCAGTTTTAGGTGACCAAGACTGGCTCCTAGCCTTTACATATGAAGAGTATTTCTCCAAGAACCTTTATGGCTTGTTGCATATAGGGAAAGAGCCAAGATGCTTCCAGAGGTTTCATTCCTCATGTGGATTCAATAAGCTAGTTCATCCTTGAGATGACTTATCTTTAACTTCTCTCTCAACCTGTGGGATCTGGTGCAACCCCAGGAGATGTTTGAACTGAACCGAATCACAGCACATCAGCTGGTGCCTGCTGCAGAACTGCTTACCTCATATATGAGGAGAATATACACATTTTGATGAGCAGAGATTAAGTAATCTGTGTTATTTCGTAGTATGGAGAAAATGAGGAATTTTCTTAGACTTCACTAATGGACTAAGTAATGTTCCTATTGGCAGCACTGAACAAGGAAAAGTAATAAAGGGATGGATAAGGCAATAAAAGAAGAAAGGGGTGGACACTATCTAGAACTTATACTTTTCTGGAGCCAAGAAGGAGAAAAAAAAAGGAGCAAAATTGACAACAGGGACTTTGTCAGAATTGGTAGAGCAATGTGTCATATACTGGGTACTCCCCAGACCATGAATCATGTCAATGCAAATAGGTTGGGTGTCAATTATAGATGGGACTTTCTAGAAATTGTCAGTGGTAGGACAGAGATGAGCAAGATACATGGTTCATGTCCCTAAGCAGTCATGAGTCCAGCTGAAGCTACCTGACAACCACAGATGCCAGTGGACAAATCAGAGTGGTTATCACCACCTCAGAGGCACATATCAGAATTTCACAGGATGGGGAAGCTTCATGGAGGGACTATGGTTTGAATATTGTCTAGCTGAGTGCCCTCCTACATGACAGGAGGGAATTTTTCTCGCTGGGGTCCATGGGATGTTGAGTTTCTTGATCCCAGAAGACACTAGGATACAAAATGCCCATGACTTAACACTGAAAGATAAGCTATTTCCAAAAGCTTCTAGGTTCTGATGAATCCCATAAGTATGCATCTCATTCATTCCTACATGGACTTCAGTGTCTGTTTCTTGGATGTTCTGTGTTTAAAGTCTCTCTTTTTCCTGGAGGACCCATGGTTTATATTCATCTCTGTGTGTCTGTCTCTGCAGAAACTCTGCTCTTTGGCTTATGCCTCAGAGCCTTCTGGACAGTCACAAAAAGGGTGTACACAGATGCAGAAATGTGTCTAGTTACTAAGAGTGCACAGGACAGAGCATCATTCAAGGAAACAGAGGTAGGCACTGTTCATGTTTTCACTGAGGATTTAGCATGGTGCCCAGCATGGATCAAGCACATCCCATCAGATTCTGCTCTGGGACCAAGTCACAGCTCTGTCACCTGTCAGCTGTATTGTCTTAAGAGTGTCAATTTCCTACCTGGGAAGTGACCTTTTCTTCTGTAAAAGAGCTGTTGGGTTTTGTTAGTCCTTGAGTGTGCTTGCCTCAATCCTGCTACATTAAAGAAACAATCATCCCCCAGCTAAAAGAATCAGGACCTCATGATCAGAGCATCAATGTCTGTATATACAAAGGGGCCTCATAGTGAATCCTGCAAAGGACATCTGAAAGTCACAGATCCAGTGTCCAAACGCTAATGTCAGTGTCGACATTGTAATTTAAATGTGAAATGTTCCTCACAGACATATGTGTTGATCCCCACCTGGTAGTGCTGTTTTGGGAAATTGTAGAATCTTTTGTTTCCTTTTCCACTATGATGGATTGTACCCCTCAAAGCATGAACTAAACTAAATCCTTCCTCCTCACTGTTGCTCCTTTTGGCATTTTATTACAGCAGTAAGAAAAGTAAAATATTTGAGAACACTAAAATTCCCTGCTGGCGATATAGCAATATGATGACATCACACACAAAAATGTCAGGGAAGATGATGTCTTCCTTCTTTTATTTTCTATTTCACCACCTTTCTGGGGGAGGAGTTTGCAGGTGGGGCAGGACCAGCGCAGCTGCTGAGGCATCTAAGACCTGGATTGATTATCAGTGTAGTAGGCCTCCAATTAGTTTGTGCTGGTCCTGGAAAGTGTCATCGAGATAAGGTGAAAGATTCTCAAGAATAAGAGCGAACAAAAACCCTGCTCACCCTGTGAGGAATTCTCCCTCCCCATGCTGCCATCCTTCCCAAGAAACAAATTAACCAGCTGCCTCTAATGACCTCCAGACCAACACCAGCCCATTTTCCCTTGAAATTAACCTTCTATTCTGAATCTAAACAGCATCTAATTAGCCCCAAACACTGGTGAGCTCGCACAAGAGAAGTCTGTAGGAATTGAAAACAAGAAGAGTGTTTTATCAAAGGAGAAAAAAGAAGAAGAAACAGCAAAAAGCCATCCTCCAATTATCTTCCTCCTAACCTCCACCTCCCATTCTTTATCCCACGACTTCATTTGTCTTCCTTTCTCCAAACCTTGTAAAGGAGATCGCTTTCAGACAAATATTTCTCCCATCTCATTTGACACTGAGAAGGCAGGAAAAATATTGCCCATCACGATAAATATCAGTATAATATTCCAATTTTCCAGCATTTGACAGCAATCAGGGGAAGAATAATGTGTTTCCCTCTGTGACTAAATCATTTAGAGACCAAGGTATTCTGTCTCATACTCATTAGAGAAAAAAATATTCTAATAATCTCATTATCCCAGTGCGAATAACAGTAAAAAGCACCAAGACTAATGACTTCTTCTATCCATGCCTCCATGGATACCAGGCAGGCTGGGCCTTTATGGGAGCAGCTTCATGAAAAAAGTCCCTTCAGTAGTCACCCAAAAGCATCTACTGCTCTGAACACCCTGATGAACAAGTCCAGAGTCCTTTGCAGCAAGGTTCACTCACATCCCCGGACTGCAGAGATGATACATGGTTTTTAACAAACCTCAGTGGAAAAAGAATGTGTCATGGTATGTTAAACTTTATGGAAGTTCTTCCAGGGAATAACATAATTTCATGGTGCATTGCTTTGAAATGACCGAATACTTGAACAATTAATTTTTAAGGTGTAGCATTGACTTTGCCTTGCTGTATTTAACCCATGTCTGATATTGTCAACAATGCCAAGGGTTGAACAATGAGTTGGTAGAAGAGCTGAAGCCTAAAAATTATTCTCTGACTCTTGTTCTTCCTTTTCAGACATTAGTAGTCCCTTCTTTGGTTCAAAATGAAAAGACGAAGATTCTATTATTCCCCTTAGGACAGGACATGTCACAGGCTGCACAGTCAGTCAGGAAGCCAGCATACCCTGAAGACATGAACCTAGCTTCTGACCTTTGCCACTCATGGCCTGTATCACTTTGGCCAAATTTCTATTCTTCTCTGGAATGAAGTTGTGGAGATAGAATTTGGGCCTTATGCACCTTGTTTTTGCAATGATAAATAAATAGATTTGCACTATACCCTCTGACCTCTGTTTTTTCCATATTCTATTTTTGTTGCTAGCTACTTGCTTTCCCCACCTTACCCTGGTGCATTCAGGTAAGGGGAGAATTGGTATTCAAGTACCTCTTCTCAAGGCTCACATGAGACACTTTAAATTCACAGGAAACAGTCGTAGAATGGTAGAGTTGGAAGGAGTCGTATAAAACATCATGAATTCCTTCCATTTGGGGAAAAATAAAAGAGTAAAAGAGGAAAGATTCTTCCCAAGGTTACAGAGTTGTTTATTGGCAGATCTACCAATTCCCAGGCCAGCACTGCCCTCCACACCCTGTAGTACCACCATCATTATTCTCTCCTTTCAAGCCAAGCTCATGAAAGCAACACTGCCTTGCATTCACAAGCATCAAAATAAAGGTATTTGAGGACTGAAAGGACTTTGCAAATCACTGAGGCTGGACTGTTAGGAGAATGACCAACTCTCCAGATTTGTCTAGGACGAAGGAGGCATTGAAGATATGGTGTTTAAGCCAGGAATGTCATAAGCAAACTGATGAGCCGGCTGCCCTGACCCAAGCCCAAGTGATGATTGAATTTATTCTCCAGCTCTCAGATCTCAACATGAATCTCTTCAGCACAAAGGTGCCTGTGACATTCTCATTTAGCAAATGGCATTACTGGACTATGGGTTTCTGTTCTTTTCATCACGCTAGACAGTGGAGATGATGGGTCTGCAGACAACCCACCAGAGCACAGCAGTACTAAGATGAGTCTGTTCCCTCAACTGGAGAGAAATTGGAGTTAAAAGATGTACAAACAAAGAAAAGCCATCTAACAGATTTTTTCTTCTCCGTTCTTGCCTTTGCTCGATAAAAGTGTTCTCTTCTCTTCCTCGCTACAGGGTCATGATTAAGTGACCACAGAACCCAGTGTTGCTTTGTTTTAGTTTTCCACTTTTCTGATAACTCAATGCCCCAGCTCCCATTTAAGGATAGCTACTGTTTCAGGCCTGGCCTTGGGGTGATAGACAGCTCAGTGAGTCACACTTCTGAAGCAACGTAACAGATGTATGTATGACCTTTTATCCAAGCTTTCTGGAACCTCAGTGACATTTCCAGACCCATTCATTTATGGGGCTTCAGCTCCACCCAGATGATTATGGTTTTAGTTAGCACTCTGACGGAATGGATGGCTGCACAAGTTCCACCATTAGTTCCTTGAAACCTCCCTGACTGGCCATTAGTTCTATTCTAGGGGTTGACTATGACTCTCCTCCCACAGGACAGTGGCCATTGGGGTGAAGTTTCAGGATGTGAAGGCAGATAGCTGAGACAAGGGGGAAAGAGGACAGGAGATTCTGGTTGGGCTTCTTTTCTTCTCACCTTGTTGCTCTCCTCTGCAGAGCTCCTTGACTATCAGGTGCCAATGACCTTCCTCCATTGCAAATGGAGGAAAGTCTGCCTCAATGCCAAATGCCCCAAGTTCCCACCTGTTCTCATTTTATTTCTATTGCTGTGATAAAATACCTCAACATAAATGAACTTATGGGGAAGGGGATTTATTCAACACATAGTTCTATGTTACAGTCCATAATCAGGCGGAGGTTGAGGCAAGAACTCCAAGGAACTAATCACATCATATCACATCCATAGTCAAGAGCAGAGAGAAATCAAAGCATGAGATGCTTTCTTGTCAGCTGTCTTAGAGTTTCCATGGCTGTAATAAAACACCATCATGGTGTTTTATTGTTGCAAAAGCAACTTAGGAAGCAAAGTGTTCATTTGGCCTATACTTCCACTTCACGGTCCATCAAGAAGGGAAGTTACATCAGGAACTTAAGACCTGGCCATAAATAGAGGCATTTTTTAATTTAAGCAGAGGCCATGAAGGAACATTGCTTACTGACTTGCTCCTCATAGTTTTCTCAACCTGTTTTCTAATAGTACCTAGAACTACCAGTCCAGAGTTAGCACTATCCACAGTGATCTGGTCCCTCCCATATCAATCATCAATCAAGAAATTGCACCACGGGCCTGCCCATACACCAATGAGGTGGGAGCATTTTCTCAATTGATGCTCCGTCTTACTAAATGACCCTAGCTTGCGTCAAGTTTACATAAAACTAGATCACACTAGCTTTCTCCATTTGTATGCTGTTTAGGACCCTCTTTCTGGGGTGTAGTGTTGCCCACAGTAGGTTGGGTACCTACATCAATTAACAATCAAGATAACCACCCACAGACATGCTCACAAGCCAATTTGATCTAGATAATCCCTCATCAAGACTCCTTGCAGGTGATTCTAGATTGTATCACATTGACAGTTAAAACTAACTAGCACACCACTAACACCCAAAAATTTTAATTAATTAAAGAAGCAGAAGATAAAAATCCAACCTATTCAAATAAAGATTCTAATAGTGTTCATAAGAAAACAACTTATCTGATTAAAGAAATCACTGCTAAGGTGATAATATGGGTTTTGACATCCATAAGTGTCTTTTGTCCTAAAAGAAGAGCTCACTAGTCATAAGTAAAGTCCCTAATTGATGTTAAAAATACATGAAGAACAAAGTAGACATTTCAGAGTCTCACTTGCTCTGGATCCCTGGTGCCCTTCATCCTGACCCCTCCAAGGCTTCCCATTTCTATACTGAACTAAAATGTGTGAGTAGAGAGGCCAACAGACCGACTGTTGTCACTGCAGCCAGTCACCTAGGAGGGCCCTTCAAGTGGAGGCTGGGTGCTCCTTCCCGCTGGGATCCTGGCTGTATGTTTTCTGCAGTCATGTTAACAGTGGTTCTGTAAACCATGTCAGGACATCTCGGACAACGGCTCATCCTAACTTTGATGCTATGAACTTTGATTAAAGTGAACTTCACTTGGTATCTCCACTACAAAATTAATTTTTATGCATTTTTACTTATTAATTCTGTGTGGGAGGTGTGGTCTTAGTACATAAATACAGCGCTTCTACTCAAATTGTAACTTGCTAATCTTAAAATCCGCTAATGATTCTTGCCTGTGCCACCTGGTAAAGTGATGGTGAGACGTGATGAATTTTGAAGATGCTTATAGTTACTCAATTACTCTTGTTCACTTCCTCATTTGTATTAGACTGGAATTATAGATTCTTTACAAAATGAATCAGAAACCACTATCATTTTGATGTTCAAATTATCTCAGACTTAGCCAGTTGATGCTTAAAGTAGCAGTCTCATAACTCTGTCATGCCCTGGTCACTCTATGACCACACTATTCTGTCCTGTCACATAATAATGTTATAGACCTGTGACACAACTCCAGGATCAAAGGTTTCTTTACAAGGTTCTGATTGCCCTGAAGAAGGAATGACACTTAAGAAGCAAAACCTAGCTGAGTGCATTGTTCCCGAAGTGTCATTGATGTATGTCTTCTCAATGGGCAGGGCTATGAAGTATACATGCACATTTGTTTATATTCCTGTAGCTTCCTGAATATTTTTAGACAGATACAAAGCCGTTAGTTTACACCAGTTTCCTCCACTTCTAACCCAGCACTGTAGAATTTCCTGTTACCTCTCTTCTTCTATATTTGTAACTCCTAATTAGTAGTAAGAAACAAGGTGCCAAGAAGCTAAAAATTACTTATTTTCCCTGTGTCTTCTTTCAGCCACTCTGAGTCTCTGTTAGTCACGGCTGTACTGGTCTGACTTTGTAAATTGTATCTTTGGCACCATTCCTGTTAGACTCTGCGTCCTAATGGAATTCTTGGCCCTGATATTCCAGGACACACAAGACAACAGTTCATTCTTCACACTAGCCTACATTGCTATCATTTTAATAGTCAAAATCCTTTGTGGGTAATTTAAATACAAAGGATTTTATGCTCACAGATTAACCCATTGTTATGTTTGTTTTTTTTTTTTCTTTCCTGGAAAACAAGATTTCAATCTGGTAACAAATACATATCCTTCTTTCATTCTGTAGTGTAAGCTTTAGAGAGGGGAATTATCTATTCGAAACTGTCTGAGAAAAGAAAAAAGATTTTATTGGACACAAACTAAAGAGTCAAAGGATAAGATTTTGCTTTGTTTTTCTTTGTCACTTTTTAAAACTATTGTTCCATTGTCTTCATTCTTCGTTTTTCCTGATATCAGCCGTCATTCTTCCCAATTCCCCACAGTGTATAACACGTCGTTTTTTTTTAAAACTACTTTTAAGATTTTTTTTTAATTATTATTATCGTTGTGTGTGTGTGTGTGTGCACTCGTGATGTGCTGTGTGGCATTGTATGTCACAGCTTGAGTGTGCAGATTAGAAATCAACTTTGCTGCTTCTTTCCTTCCATCTTCATGTGGGTGGGTTCCAGGGACCAAACCCAGGTAATCAGGTTTACCAGGAAAGCACTACCTGTTCAGCCATTTTGCTGACCCAAGACTTACGTTTTACATATTGTGTTCTTCAGTTTAATATGCAGTTGTTTTGTTTACTTTGTGTTTACTCTACTTGGAATTTGCTGAGATCTTAGGTTCTGTGAGTTGATACCTTTTGCTGGTTTTGAAAAATTGTCAACTGTTTCTTACTAGTGTTCACATCACTGAATTGATTATTTTTGATCCCATATATCTCATTTCTAATATGTCTATGTGGTTCTTTTTTATACTTTAATTTATCTGCTGCAACATTTATCGTTATAATGGTTCACTGAAAATCCTCATCTTCTAATTCCTATATCTGAGTCATTTATGGGTCTTCCATAGGATATTATTATTATAATAATTATTATTATTATTCACATTCTCAAGCTTCTTCCTATTTTTATAAGTTTAAATTGTATTCAAGGTTTCATGTGTAAAAAGACAGTAAAGACTAAAGAAAATATATTTATCTGCAGAAAATACCTCTTCCTATGCCAGACTGATAAGATTTCAAACATAGATTGAATCTAGAACGCACATCAGCTAGATCTGGTATCTGGAGACATTTTCCTTATAACAAACTTCCCAACAATGTCAGTTTTTCTGAGAATGGAATGAGGTCTTTTCCTTGAACAAGAATCAGGATCCGTGCTTGTGACAATCTGTAGATTTCTTTGATGCTAATTTGTCACAGAGAAGAGCATCTCTCTCCTTCACAGTCTGGTTGACAACTCTTATGGTCACTTGAGAATTTTCTTTGCTCCTGGGCTCTGACCTTGGATCCTCATGACTTGGAAAATCTAGCCAGTCTGCAGACCCATCTCTACATTTCCACTCTACTGTACTTGGCAAAGGCCCGATGATACAATGATCATCTCTTCTGTCGTGCCCCATTGATCCTGCTTTCCTCTTAGAAAGGGCCCTCCATACAAAAGTAGAAATCCCTCTCAGTTCCCCTGCACAACCCCAAGACTTTAGAAAACTATCCCAATGCATCCAACAAAGACTAGGGAAAGCGCTACATGTGTGCAAACTCCATGAATGAGATCCTCCAGACTGACTTATGCCAGTCCTTGCACAGCAGCTAAAGTTCACTAAGGGTCAGACTAGCTTCTCATTTTAATGAATTTTCACTCCTTTTCCCATCATGCCTGCAGCACTTATAGCAGCTGGGAGATTCTCTTCTAGAAAGGGTTCATTTCTTCAGACGTTTTAGAATACATCAAAGCCTCAAGGCTCTGACGGACTGGGGTTGGGGTGCTATGACTTAGGTAAGCCAGCCCGTGCTTATTGCTAGAGAGGACTATCTGTCTCCTGTTCCACTTCTATCTTTAAGCACTTCCTTCTGTTCCTTTCTACGTATCTAACTGACCCTTGCTGCCCTTCCTCAGTTTCTTAGTTTCTCCTTTTTTTATTTGAACCTTCCAATGTCAAACCTTGGAATTTTGAAACTTGTGAGATATGAATCTATTTTTTTTTATCTCTTTGTATGTTTATATTTTGACATTTAAAAAAATGTCTTTCTCATGTTCCTGGGTAAGAATTTGAAGAGTTACTTTTGGGAACTAGATAGAATCAATGAATTGTATCAGCTACAGAATCTGATTTGGAAATTAGAAATTCTTAAACATTAATTGGCATTTTACTCCCAAGAGAAATGATGACCTTTTAAAAGCACAGACCCACCTACTCCCCACCTACTCGCTCTGTTTGGTCTGTGCACCCCAACAGAGCATGAAGAAATGCAGGGACAAGCAAGGACAGACGTGAGGTTGACCTATGCTCTTTTTCTTACTGCTTCCTAACTGCCATTTTTAAACCTGCCATGGTTGAGTTGTAAGAGGCAGAAGAAGAAAAGAGGTCAAAAGCTGTTTCCTCTCTGCCCTTTCTTAAGGTGATATTGTTATTTCAGATCCTGGTGGGAATTTAAAGCTGGTTCTTCATTCATGAGTAAGCTTGCTGGGTTAGGGGGTACTCTGACTGAAGCCTCCAGGTGAGATTCTCTAGCATAAAGCTTTTCTATAGGTTGGATCTGGAGTGCTCCCCAAAGATCTATTCATTGAAGGCTTGGTCCCCCACCCATCTGGTAGCATCAGAAGGTTTTTAGGTCATTAGTAGTGTGCAGCCAAGGGGATTATGGAATTCCAAGACCTTTGTTTCTCTCCTATGACCTTGAGCAGCTTTGCTTTGGCCAGGATGGATCCCCAGGCCCAGAGTAACGGAGCCAACTGATCACAGACTGAATCCATAACTCAGAGACAAAACAGCCCTTTCTTCTTTGCAAAATGCCTTCCTTAGGTGTTTGCTTCAGGAATGGGAAACTGGTAAACACAGATTTCTTGGTCAACATAACTTTTTAGATGATACTATATTCTCATCTTGAGTTTTATATCTTTTCCACAGGGACTTGGACATACCTGGAGGAAATGTAATAACCTTCTGTCGTGGTTCCATGGCCAGTCAGCCAGCCTCTCACTCAATGATTTTGTAGGTGTGAATTAGATGCCAGTTGATAGCTGTCTCTTCTAAGTATCAGGTGTGTATACCAAACGCTCTGGCTGATCCCCTTTGAACTGGAATGAGAAATGATGTGAATCATAGGTCTCATTTTTCCCAAAGAAGTCCTCATAAATAGCTATGCATCCTTTCTCATTTTCCTCATTGACATGGACCTCAAAAACATTCTCATACCCCTATTTTTAAATCCATGTCTGGTTATCTAATTCATGACCAACTTGTAATTTTTTATACTTTTGTGTCTCAATTTCTCAATTCTGAAAGTTTGTATTAGCATGCATCTTCCTTTCCCTGACCATTACACATTGCTATTCTACAGGTTTCTGTCCTTGAGCCAATTATGTCTACCCTCAACACACCTGTGTCCTGAGCAGTTTTCCACTCTCATAGCAACAACTGTAGGCATGCAAATTAGTCCAAATCCTGTCTAGTTCCATTCCCTCACCCAAGTCTCTGACTTCTAATTGCAGCCACTTACAGGATAATAACACACCAGCCCCATGGAACTCTGAATTTAACAAGTCCCGAGCAACCCTCCTATTTTCTTACTTCTGTCTCTCACTTGTATACCACCTGCCTTCAGTTGTCTCTCACATTCTCCTGCAATGTCTCTTCTGCTCCCTCCCATTTCACTTCTTCCTGTGCCTGAAAAAACACTAGTCATCTTTCAGCTTAAACTTTAGCTCATCATTTCCCATACAGGATTATTGAATTTTTCCTCTCTGGATCCCTCAGATTTTATCATTTATGACTTGCCTTCTATGTAGTCACATAGAAATTGTCTGCTTTCATCACCCTGAAACTCTTCAGTGTCAAGGGTGCATAGCACTTACCTCTAAGTGTCCAGGAAAGTCCTGATATGCAGAATGCTTTCAGTGCATGTCTGTTAACTTGGGTCTATATGAATTTTGTTATTTGATTACTATAACACCAAGAACAAAATTATTACTCTACCCAAATGTCAGATAAGACAACTACAGTACTTATGTGTCACATCTCTAGCTGCACACTCCTGTGGCATGGAAGCTGGGCTGTTTTTATACCAGCCTTATGTTTCCTGGCCTTTCTAGCATCCTTAAAGACCTCTCTTTCCCTGGACACTATCATACTTCTTCCAGTGTTTTGTGCATGCTAAGCAAATGCTCTGCCACTGAGCTTGATCCCCAGCCAAACCAGCCAAATGCATTTTAGATGAAAGATACATGAGGATTGTGCCCCTATCTCTCTGCCTGCTTCTTACTAACACCTAAAAAAAAAATCAGGCCCAAAGTACAATTAATTCATTTGATATATCACAAGTTTTCTGCTTCGTTTCCTCATGGTAGCCATAGAAGCTGTTTACACGATTAGCATGTGTCAGTGCTGCACTTCTCTGCCTTTTTTTATTCACACAATGGGGTCAACTACAGCCTGGCCCACTGTTTTACGGGTGTTAGAGAGCCCTGTGGCTCCCCAGGAGCCAGGTGTTGTAGTTGAAAAATGCCACGAGATTTCTCTCTGGCCTGGCTTCTAACTTGTGTCTGAGGTCAGGGTTTGTCTTATTAAAAACTTTTGATCCTGACTCAGAATTTCCTCAGCTTCACCCGCTATGTAAGAATGTGCCTAAAAGCTATTGAGCCAGAGCTGCATGCTGGTCATTTTCTCTGGAAAACAATCTCACGAAACAGGAATCAAGTGGTGGGGTGGAGGGTTAAAACTGAAGAGGGAAAAGCTTGTACAGGGGAATATTGTCAGACTAACCATTCCTTTAGACAGTTGAACTTCAGTCTTTCTTGGGTTCCTCTGAGGAGCTGGTATAGAATGTGCTTCAGAAACATCCACTCTGGAAGGGCGTAGAGACCACTTATCTCGAGCCCCCTTGTTCAGTGGTCACAAATCCTAAGATAAAACTCCTGCCTGCTTCTCAGCTGAGTAGAGATGCCCATTTCAGCAGCATCTTCACTAAGGTAGAAAGCAAGGAGATGGCAGTTTACCCCTGTATGAGGCCAACTGCCTCAAGAGTCTGGAGTGATAACAGGCTGAGCAGATGTGAGAAGACACTCCTAGAATCCAATGTACTATATGGCTCTAATCTGATATCCTGGCTTCCAGTGATAGGATGGCACCAGGAAGAGGTGGGAATAAGTAGAGTTCAGGAGTCAGCATGAATACGGGGGTGAGGGGTATGTGAAATGACTCAGAGCCTCTGTTGTTGGTAAGCAGAGGAACAGAAGGGCTGCCATAGAACTGCCAGCAAAGCAGAGGCCAGAGGGCTGAGCTTGGGAGCACACAGGTCATTTTTCAGGACTGACCTATCTTGCATTCTGCAGCTGCCCTTCCAGAGGAAGAGATCCATTTCCTTTTCAGACAAGCTGAATGTCCCAAGCATCAGCCTGACTCCTTGTTGTCAACACAGTCAGCATAGCCACGTATAGGAGGGTAGTGCTGTCTTCCATCCCTGCTGCCTCTGATGTTCTCTCTTGTTTTAATCCTTATCTCCTACCTACTCCTGGGACCCACATACGATACACTCTGGGTTGCTTTACCCTAGTGTCCTTCTGCAGGCTTGTTGCAGGCAATATTCCAGGACCTGGTCTGCTCTCTTATTTCTTCGCTTTACCTTTTGTGTTATTTGACTTCTGGGAAGCCAAATAATAGCCTTAAATTCTGGATCCTGTGAATATTACTATATTATATCACAATGCAAAAGGGACTTGGCAGATTTAATTAATGCTACAGACATTAAAACAGATACATTATTCTGGATTATCCTGCTGTACCCAACCTAATAACTTGATCCCTTAAAATATGAGCACGGTTTGCAGCTGGAGTCTGTCTGTAAAAGAGAAATGACAAAAGAAAAGGAAGAAATATACGGTGGAAACAGAGGTTGGAGAGATTAGTGAGTGAGGACCTGACCTGCCATTACTAATTTTGATGATCTAGGACAGAAACCAAGGCATTCAGGATGACTCGAAAAGCTGAAAACCATCCTCTACTGATAACTTGGAAGAAAGACGAACAGCAGTGTGAACATCAGAGGGAGCTGCCCACAAACTATGAGAGTCAGAAGCAGATTCTTCTCTAGGAAGGAAAACAAACATACGAAATTTAGTTACAGGACAGCAGCTAAGCTCACATCCGTGTGTTGAAGCAGCAGCAGAAACCGACTACAGAGCCCTAAGGCATCAAAAATACCTGGTTAGTGATTCTTCCACAAGCTGCAATATTCTAGGGTTGCCTGGCAGTATGACCCTCCTCAAGAGAAGTGGCATTTTCACACATGAAATTATAGGGGACAAAGAGAGGTTCTTGAGATACAGTACCCATACCAAAGGAGCCCTGCTCACCATTTTCAAAACTGTGGTGTTCACATTGTCAACACGGAGGCACCGACAGAGAAAAAGCAGCTGAGGGATACCCAGGCAGTTGTTACCTACTCTTGGAAGGATATCTCTTCTCTACCTTGCCACACAGAATAAGCTTCAGGGAAGATCTAGCCAAAGCCCACAACCTTTTTTCACGGCTCTCTCAAAGATATCAGCCATAAAAATATGTTCCTCCTTCCCTAACATTTCACTCCTTCCTTTTCTTCTTGTCCCTCGACTCTCCGGGCAGAGAGCGGGCCTCCTCTATCATCCATCCCACTGGAGAAAAGGACAATAGGGAAACCCAGAAGCTGTGAGGACTGTGAGAACACTGGCCACCCTTCACTGAAGGATTCCTAACCAGGACGAGGTGAAGGGAAGACTAATTCTGCCTTGTCCCTTTGAGTCATTCTGTGCCCAGCCTATGAGGGATAAAAGTCCCTCTAAGAGCAAAAGAGACAAAGAGAAGTAATAGTGGACACACCCAACAAAAGCCAAACAAGAGCAAAGGCAGTTGTGTCCAGACTGTTACTGTAATGTGGATACAACCCAATGATTCACCTTAGATAATTATAGTGTATACTTAAATTGACTGCTTATCTATGTGAAGCCGTAAATGAATTGGCTGTAAGGACTGATACTACTCTTACCTAGCACTGTTAGCTCTAAACATCTAGGTAGCCCTGGCCATTGCTCCTGACATTTCACCTTCTGCGAGTTGAAGTTGACAAGCTGTTTTATGATTTATTGTGCCTTTAAGCCATATATCTTGTCCAAGTTTCCTTTTTATATGCTAATGAACTGCTCTGGTTTTAACTAGCTGCAGCCACATCTGGGTTTCATTTATACCAATGATCCATAGTTCCAGGTTGTACTCTATCTTGAGAAAGAACTTTTCCATACCAGTTAACACTCATATATCAAATCTCTTCTCCTGCTTTCAACCTAAACTACCTTAAATCATCACCTGGGTCCCTGAGGAGGAATGGAAATCTGACATGACTTTGTCTCCAGAGAATCATTTCATAAACGGGGAACTATGTAGGAAGCAATCAATAAATGACGAGTAAGTGAGCAAGGGTTTGAAGGAAGTGGTGTTTGTGTCTAGTGGGAACCAAAGGCTGATCAGGACAGTTTATGCTTAGGCAATATTCACTGATATGAATCTCTGGCATGAGCTAAAATATCTACTGTTGGACATCTGGTGGGCTATGAGTCAGTATAAGATGTCTGACGTAGGATTTCAGGGACCCCAAAAGTAGACGATGATGTAAGTTATTATATAACTATTTTGGGCAGAATGCCACTTTTGTGTAAGTTTATATAAATGTGACTTAGAGGTTAGAGGTGTGAGCTTTTGCCTGAGCTTTCACTAACCTGCCCATGTTTGTCTGTCCATAGATCTGTGTGTATCTACTTCTGTTCAGCCTATGTGTCAGTTTACCTGTGTGACTGGGCCAACATATGTGTGGCCTGAGTATGCCAGACTATGTCTGGGCACCTGCCTAGCAGTCTGTGTGGCTTTCCTCTAAAGTGAGGAAAGTATGTCTCATCGGTCTATGGTTCCTCTCCACCTCTTCCACGAGCCCAGGCTCCTGCAACCCTCCTCCTTTCCTGGTACCAGAGCTCAGAAGTCACGGATTCATCTCTAGAAATCTTTAACCAAGTGTGTGTTAATCGCAAAGAAAGTTGCTCCTTTGCAACTCGTAGATCTCCCTCAACCAAGTGACCAAGATTAACATCACCAGTTATAGGTTACGTGAGCATCATCAACTCTGACGTGATTTACAGAGAAGGACATATTGTGTCTGTGGTACTTTAGCCGTAAAATGAAGAATCTTAATCTAATCAAGAGAAAACATACAGCAGAAATAAACAAACAAACAAATAAAAGCCATTCTTTTATTTTCCTTTTCTTTTGAGACAGGGTCTCATTTAGCTTACATTACCCTTGAACTCATGATCTTTCTGCCTCCACCTCTTGAGTGCTGAAATTATAGGAGGGTGCTACCACACTCCGTTCAAAGAGTAAAGACAATCTATAAAGCAATTTGACCAGAGTTCTCCCAAAGTGGCTCAGAGATGGATGACAAGAGAAAGCTAAAGAGTCATCTCAACTGGAAGAGACCAAGGAGAGAGAGCTCTGATAGCTCAGTGCAGTGTAGCACCTTGATTATGTTCTAAAAATAATGGAACACTAGAGGAAAGAATCTATAACATCTGTACAAAATTGAGAGATGTCAACATCATACTGTGTTGATTTCCTAATTTTTATCATTGTAGTGTGGCTTTACGGTATGTTAACATTAAATGAATCTGAATTACAACAACTCAAATCTAAAAATAACTCTTTCAAAGTTAACTACACAATCTTAAAATTGTTTGTCTTTGGGTTTCAATTTCTTCATTTGTGAAAACTTCTGACCTAATTGCCCCAAAGTCAAAAGTTAGAGAGGGAAAATGATAACTAAAATATACAGAAATTTTTAGCTAGAGATCTGGCTGCCTGAGGTGACATCACAATTGCACCCCACTATACCATACACCCAGGACCTGAATCTAAGCAAATGCATCAGAACTGACAGCAGAGGAGACTGAGCTGCCTAAAACTCAACTGAACTTTCTGAGTTCAGCGAGTGTGTACCAGCTTTGAGGTGAGCACAAGAAAGTGGTTCTGACAGATCTTTGAACAAAAGTCTGAAAAATGAATCAGGAAACATTTGAAGACATACAGGGACACCTGCTTCTCACAGTGGCAGGTGAGGATGTGTGGTCTGACCAAGTAAAATGCTAGATAGAATCTTTTTGAAGTATGAAGGAACTGAAAAAGTGTTCTGCTGTTGGTAGGCTGAAAATAGAAAAAGATTTAGGACTCAGGGGAGCAAGCTTACATTTGTTCCCACTTTTTCCTGGAGAGAATCAAGATAAAATAGCTATAAAGTCCTCGAGAGTTCCAATAGGTTCTGCAGATATGAAAAGACAAACTGAAAATTCAAGTCCTAATCAAGTGGAATCTCATAGAGCAATCTCCTTTCACACAACATACATAAACACACACACACATACATGCCCACAAAATATATGCCAGACATCAGCAGAGGGAACCACCATCTTGGCCAGTGCCATACTCAATCAACAGTGGAACCTCAAGCGTCTGAGCTCAGGTGTTTTTATTGATTCAGAACTCCTCAGGTATTCTACTGATAGCACGTGCAGATCATTAGCAATTAAACAACCCCCACAGAAATCCAATACCTCCAAACAATACAAAATGTCCTAGATAGCCCTTCACCCAACAGTGCAATCATTTTATATATTACTAAAAATAAACTTCAGCAACACAGGTGTCTGTGGGATTCCCAGGAGATCCTATGCCTCTGGCCTTCACTGGAACCTGCGCTCACGTGCACCTACACATACCCACTCCGTGAGTATGTGAGCACACACACACACATACACGATTTAAAAATTAATAAAAATAAGTCTTAAAAATAAAATTGTTAACCCAAAATGTAACAAAGAAAGAAAGAAAGGAAGTGACATGCACACAGTACAGGAACAGCAGGTGCAGAGCAGAAAACAAGACGCTGAGCTTGTGCTCAAGGCTCCAGGAAAAAGTACGCACAGGTGGACAAACAATTCAGACAAAAGGTTCCAAAAAGCACAGAACGTTGTGCTGTTCAACAAAACACATCCACTGTAGGTAAATGGAGGGACCTAGAAAAGATCATATGGAGTGAAGTAAGCTAGACTCAGAAAGACAAGCATCCATGTTCTCTCTTCTCTGTGGTCCCTTGCTCCATGCCAGATGTGAGTACACAATATGGAAAACACTGAAAACAGGAAAGTACAAAGAAACCACAGAGGTGGTGGAGACAAAACAGAGGGGAACAGCAGAGTACAAGTGATTTGGAGGAGGGTGGGAAAATCCAGGTGAGGGTTTTAATTAGAGAGGAGGAGGAAGGTCAGTACAGGAGAGGGTGGGATGAACAGTAAAGATGTCTGAAAAGTCATAAGGAATCATATTACCCGTTTCTCAATACAGATAAGTGTCTTCCCCCCTCCCCATGTGTGTGTGTGTGTGTGTGTAATTTAAATGAAATTAACTTACCTACATTAGCAACACCCCATGCAAGAGCCAAAGACTATGTAAAAAAATATCCCAACACCAAACATGAGAAGCCCCGTTTTGAATTGTTGGTCAAGGTTATCCAAAAGACTCCTCAAATATTATAGACTGTTTGCTATTGTCCTTGGTTGCCTCCTATAGAGGTTGAAAGTAGGTTCCTCTTGCTGAAGAAACCATGCACTTTGGACACAGGAACCAGAGGACCTGAGCTGGATCTGACGCAAAAGGTACCTCCCTGAGAACTAGTTTTCAGAGTATCAGAAGGTACAATGCAAGCTTCCAAAGAGAGAAAACAGCAATAATCCTACCTACCAATGACATTTATGAACTGCGATGACCAGCATAGCACAGTAACCCTAAGAAAGC
This sequence comes from Cricetomys ansorgei, assembly GCA_026225945.1. Taxonomy (NCBI): domain Eukaryota; kingdom Metazoa; phylum Chordata; class Mammalia; order Rodentia; family Nesomyidae; genus Cricetomys; species Cricetomys ansorgei. The sequence continues at coordinate 3,978,777 of JAMJFZ010000116.1, forward strand.
AATAGTGGTATGCATACCTTGGCAGTAACCAAAATCTCTGTAATTGGACACTAGGCCCACTTAATGAGAGGGAAATCATTGCTGGCACTGAAAATATAGCCAGCTATCAAGGGCTAGGGAAGTCATGGAACTTGGAAAAGAACCTATAACCACCACTTTACTAAATCAGCATAATTTCTAACTATATTCTATTTGTCTGTCTTTATACCCACAGATAAGTATAGTTCACAGCCATCATCAAAGAAAATTCTCTACAACAGATGGAGACCCTTACAGAAAAGCCTAACTGTGATGATCATTTGGTGCTATGTGGAGTTCACATAAACTGATACATCTACAACACAATTCCTGTATGTGAGGCTAGAGATCATCATGGAAGAGGGGTGAAAATATTCTTAGAGCCCAATGAATAGGGGATTTGCTATGAGAGCAAATGTTCTATAAATGACAGGGAAGCTACACCCATGAAGACTCATCAGCATGGCTGCCTAAGCAAGACCTGAATAAGGATGACACCAATAGACATGCTAACATGAAAGGGGGAAATAGCACAGGGCCTTCACCCTAGGTAAAGAACTATAGGCAACTAAGAATTGCTGAGAGTGGGAAAAATAGTCTTCTCCAGAGAAAAGTCGCCTCTCTCATTGGTTATCCAATATCAAGTGGTCATCCCTGAAAATGTATAAATACAAGTAACATGACACAGAGTGGCAAGGTTGTATGTATGTATTTAGGAATACATACATGCCCATAGTTAAAGAGGATATAAATTTGAAAGAAATCAAGAAAGTGTACACGGCAGAGGTCAGACGAAGAAAAGGGAAAGGGGCAAAAATGTAACATTATTCTAATTTCAAAAAAAATAAAAAAGAAGTATACCCAAAATTTAAAAACTGCTTTCTAAAAATATATTGAAAACTTTTTAAAACAAAGAAGGCTCATGTAGCCATAATAAATATCATTCAAAGTGGACTTTGAAATGAAAATCAAGGCTGAAAACAAAGAGGGTACATTATAACGATAAAAACCTGAATTTAAGAGAAAAGTTAAATGTATTGTATTTGCCTGCACCCGGCAACACATATGACACAGAACACAACAAATATATAAAAGTAAAAACGACGATTATAAAGAGTTGATAGAATAAGAAGTAATTATTAACAAAATAAAGTAATTCACCAAAAATTTAGCAAAGTTAATATCATAACTATATAGAAAGAACGCTAACAAAATGAAACACCTTCAAAAATAATTGTATGCTGAGATACAAAGTAAACACAGAGAGTTTTTAAAAACCTGTAAAGACTATGTTCTGTAACCCAATGCAATTAAGCTGAAAATCAATACTGAAGAGACAACAGCAAAAGAAATCACCGTATTTTAGAAAATTAAAAAATAGACTTACAGGTAAGTCAAAGAATAAAGCGGAATAGAAAATTTCAAATATTGTAACTAAAAAAATACATACTATTGTGACCTGGCATGTATGTATATATATATATCTCATATACATATGTGTGTGTGTGCATATGAAAATATATATAACTATAATTGCCTATAGATAAGAAGTGAAAGAACTGTAACTCAGTGATTGTTAAGTAAATGTCCTTCAGAAGGTAGACTAAAAACACCCAAACAACCACAGAGAACAGCGTAAGTGGATCAATATAAGTAAAGGTCAAAATTTAATTTGGAAACTATTAAAGAAGGCTGAAGAATCTCTTTGTATATTCCTTTATAATGAGGTCTAAGAGACAGCACTAAGAAAGAATTAGAAGTAATGCATGTATTATGCTCCCATTTGTATAAAAAGAGAATGTATACAGAGGCAGAAAGACAGAGAGACCTCACAGAGATAGCCCGTGGAAGCACAGCCGCACACCCCAGAATGCACGGTAAGGACCAGTGCAGAGGGCAGAGTGCGAGACAGCTTGCGCTGCTGTGCCTTCTGTTAGCTCCTAGGTCTCACCATAATGAAACTCAGATTGTTTTTAAAGTAAACAAAAAGTTCAAAATAAGTAATCATTTTTTTTTTTAAGCAACGGTGATTCCTTAAATAAAAAGCATTAAGGGGAAATATGAGCACTCTCTAGAATATAAGGAAGACACCTTTACCTATAAATTTATTGACGTCAAGTAATAAATCAGTAGCACTAATGATCATGAAAGTGACAGTGGAAGTGCTGGTGGTTAGGAAGTGGTAGCTGTTGCTGCTGCTATTGCTGTTGCCATAGGCGGCGGTGGTGATTATGGTGGTACTGAAAGCAGTTGTGGTAATGGTGGTGGTGGTGGTGGAGGCGGTAGTGGTCATAATAGCAATGGTGATTGTGGTGGTAATGATAGTGGTGGTGAAGATGGTGATGGTGGTAAGGACAGAGATAAAGATAGTAGTGACACTGGTGGTTTTGGCTTGGTGATGGTTTTAGTAGTAAAGCTATTGAAACTCCCCTAATAAGCCACAGAACTTCTAATGACCTTAATTCCTAGGCAACAAACAAGTTTTAACACCAATCTGAGCCAATTAACAGTAACATATCTGTATTCTCTCCAGTCAAAGTTATCATGTTTTCCCCTGTCTTCATGTGTTTTTAATTCTTATGCACTGTGGTTTTAAAATGTGAATTCTACACTCTTAAACACTTAGAAGGTGAGTACAAAATTGTCAACCCAAGTACAATGCCACATAGCTGATCTGTGGACTGCTTCACCTTGCACACCTGAGTCTATGTGTACTGAGCAAAGATATTCCATGTCCCCTTCCCCTAGATCCTGGGAACCAAGCATCTAAGTCCTGATTCTGTGAGTTTAACAATGTTGGGCATCTTATATAAGCACAATTATTCAGCATGTATCCACTTGTGAGGGCTCTGGTCCGCTTAGCACAGCATCCTGAAGCTTCATCCATGTAGCTTCCTGTGACAAGATTTCCTGGAGGTATATCTATGTTTGTGTATATGTGCGTCTTTTATGTATGCATGACACTTTGAGGTACGGAAACCTCAAAGGTCTGCTCCTAGTTTCCCACTTCTACAAGTCAAGGTCCACCTCTCAAAGGTTCCTAGGTCATCAAAATAGTGCCACCAACCGGGATCCAAGTATTTATAAAATGAGCGTGTGGTGAACATTTCAAAATCAAACCACAATACTCTACCTAACCCCAAAAGGCTCATAGTCATCTCATAATGCAAAATGAATTTAGTCCAGAAATCCTAAGAATCTCAACAATGTTAAAAAAAAAACACACAGTGTCTCCACTGAGACTAAAAGTAATATTTTCACTGTGAGAGCCTATGAAGTCAGAAAGTTACATACTTCCAATATACAATGGCACAGAGTAGCTATTACCATCCCAAGAGGAAGAATAAGATGGATAGCAAGGAAAGACTACACTTATAGAGGCAAACAATACTATAGCCTGGTCCCCATGGACTTGCCATTTGCAGCACATGTGGCCTCTCCCTTGGTGGCTGCAGAGTTCCACAGAACATATCATATGCTTCTGGCATCGCCAACATCTGAGGGTACAATCATAACTTGGACTTCATCCCAGGCACTCCCTGCAGGGAATTCAACCCTCCTGCACTTTCTTTAGAACCTCAGTGACTCCTGCATTATGTATGCATGCCATCACCACCAGCAGCACATGGGCAATCCCACCTTCTGCTGTCAGCTTGATCACACCAGGCTCCCTAGGACCACAGCTGCAGCTGAATCTAGAACTACTACCTTACATGGCCCATCCATGCCTGCCATCCAACAGCTCAGCTTCCCTCTCAGCATGCTACTTGGTTGATTCAGAGGAGGGGAGTTGATTGAGAGACAGAATGAAAAGGGAAAATTAAGAGGACATAGGTCAAGGAAAGAATCCTTCACCCTGGAGTCTGGCTGAAGTCTCTCAACAGCTGAAAGTTATGAATTCCAACAGAATTAATAAAATTTGCTATAGGTTGAATGCATAGAGAAATGTCTCGAGCAAGAGCGATAAACTAGCATGGAATTTTGCATGCATAGGGCCGAAATGTATATGGTCTTCAAGTGTAACCTCTCTTCATTCCCAGCTATAAGTCTGCAGTTTTCTCAGAATCTCACAAATAAAACTATATGCACCACATACAAATTTAAAGAGATCTTAACTTACTTGTGAATCCTTGTGATGATGTATGGTTTTACCAGGAAATAAAAAAAGATGGGAATAGAGAGGGAGAGTCTTTAGAAACCCTTTGAAAAAAAGTAACTTCAGAAGCCACAAAATTCAAACATATGATGGCCTAGTTTGCTGTCTGTTGCTGGGATAGAATGCTGACCAAAACCAACGTAGGGAGAAGGAAAAGAGTTTATTCCATTTTACAGGTTACAGCCATAGTAAAGCAACCTTAGGGCAGGAAACTGGAGACAGGAACTGAAGCAGAAACCATGGAAAAATGCTACTTAGTGTCTTGCTTCCCAACTTACTCAGCCTACTTTCTTACACAACCCAGTGCTGTCTGCCCAGGAATGGCACTGCACACAGTGAGCCAGGCCACCTCCATATGGGTCATTTGATGGATCATCCCTCTTCCCTGGTGATTCTAGCTTGTGTCAGGTTAACAGAAAAACTAATCGTCACATTTTGCAATATGTGGCGGGTACTGTCCCTTCTAGGTGCCTCTTGCTATTAATACCTATGTTTAAATGTATCTTAAAATTTGTTCTTCACACACTTAAAACCTATTTTATACTATCTCATCCTGGAATTATTTTCTGCAGTAAATTCAGGAATCCAGCTTTGCCTGGGTAGAGGTCTCTCAGGCAGCATGGCACTACGTCTCCACGGCCCCTCCTGCTGCCACTCATAGCTGCTTAGCCTTCAAAATAAACAGAAGAGAAGCAGATTCCTAAGAATGGCACTTGATCCACATTCAGATGTCCCTTACTCCTTGCTATGCACTCCACAACCTGCAATGAGGCAGCCATAAGAGGCTCTCTGATTATCCCAAATGGGCACTAGAGTACAGTCAAAGAGGTCTCAAAAGCACTGGGTCCTCACTCACTTTATTGGAAAAGGAATCCTGAGGTTATATGACAAGTTATGGTGTCCATGGAAGATTATTATCATCACTTGGAATACACAACTAGAAAAAAATAGGAAGAAAAAGAAGGGACAGAGCAGAAATGGGGGAGGGGGTAATGACAGGACAGAGCCTAGAAAGTTGATGTCCCAAGGGTCTAGGATTCACTGTCTCTGGAAATGGGAGAAACTATTCTCAGCATCACTAACTTGGAGGCAAAATGAACACCCCGTGAAAAAGCAAAGCTGAAGAGGTGCTGTCTGCACAGGACTCAGTTGTCTCAAAAGAAATGATAAATGCTCCTGGAGGTCTTTTTATTTCTATTCTTAATAACATTAGTATTATTCAGGCTCATTCCAGGTCTCTTCTTTAAAACCACAAAACCTGAAAGGAGGATGACTTCTGTCTCCTTGGATCTTTTCTGTGCCCTTTCCATTATAAATGAAAGCTAACAATAGTATAATTTTCCCCAATTGAAACGCACCATCTCCCCTCTTCAAAAAATATGCTATTGTGATTATTGAGTAGGTCTGGGTACTTGGCATTCCTCTCCCAGGCTGTAACTAGATGGCCCTTTCTTCTCATGATAGCTGAAAGTACACAAATCTCACTGTCCTGCAGGGTCTGACCTGGGAGCAATTGTGCTTTGTACCACTCCAGCCCCTTTGGGAGAAAGATCATTTTTAAAATAATGACTTGCCCAGAAGTTTATTACCAGCCGGGAGTCATTTTCACACCTCAGAAGTGAAGGCTTAATGAGCAGAAAAATTAAAGAGTGAAGCTCTGCTAAGGTCTTCTTAAATGGCAGCATTTTGTCAGATGGGTAGAAGATGCACTTCCAAAGAGAAGCTGCCTCACTCTCATCTTCTCCAGGTGCCCTTTCAATAATGAACTCCAACCTTCTGGCCTCTCCTTCCACCCACTTTTTTCCACTCTAGAGGGGATGTCCCTTTGGAAGAGCTTATGGTAATTAATAGCTGCGTTGCCATGAAACACTCATCGACACATGCTGAAAACACAGTCATCCATCAGTAATGTTTTCCTGATTGACTGACAGCCCTGGACCCCTGGACCCTTTCCCCTACCTCGATAGCAACTCTAGACCCAACTTGCAAATCCACAAGCAGATTTTAGAGAATCGCTCAAGCATCACTTCTTATAACTCTTTCCTACATCTCTCAAGTAGCTACCTTCTCCTTGGTGCTCTTGGGCTTCTTGGTAAAGGAGCTCACTCTGATCTCTCTTCAGATCTCCAGGCCTTGTGATCACTATGGAGATAATTCAAATGAGATGCTCAGAGTACTATGCAGAGGCCAGATGTGTTTATTACAGAATAAAGTGGGTGTCTTCAGGGGAGGAAGGGACAGTAGCCAAAGAGACCATTACAGAGGAAAACACTCATGGGGAATGATAGCTCCAGAAAGATCGCAATAGAGGAAAACACTTTCAAAGATCAAGAGTGGGCAATGGTCAGAGAGATCTGTGCAGAGGAAAATCACTGCCAGAGAGACTACTAGGTAGGGCACTGCCAATTGGTGAGAGTGGACTGTGGACAAAGGGACCGCTGTGAGGACATACATGTTTAGGTTGGATGTATACTGTACACTAAAGTAGCTAGAACAGATGGTTTTCTTAAGGGCAGTGTGTTGCCTGGGTGACTGACAGACCCATTTGGACTAATTCTGAAGGGAGGGGACAATAATATGTCTTTGTTCTTTACCAGAAAGACTTTATAGCTTATGATCTTTGAGACAGTTCAAATCACCACGTTTACATCCAGAGCCAGAAATTCAACTCAGATCCCATTCTTGGACCAGTGATCAGAGTCCTGTTGCTTGAGTTCCTGGTTTTACAAGCTGCTGGTTATAAGGACGGGGTCCATCCCCAGTGACCTCCAACCCTGCTGATATCTAACTAGCTATTAACATGCCTGTTGTTCACGCATACCATTATGATCACGGCAATTCCAGGTCTATGTAGATGCTTGTCTTTCCCACTAGGCATCTGAGGACAGAGGCTACGCTCTTTTTATAGTTACATCCCTGATGACCATCATGATGTTTAGCAAAAGTGAAAACATGGTAATGACTTCATGAGTTAACAAATGATTGAAAGGTTATAATGACCCTTTTAAAATGAATGGCAATGCAAAGGCTTGTATCCTTTGATTCAAAATGGAGCAATGAAAACCAGTGGGGAGATGAGAGGGCTAACTGTGGTCTGAAATTGGCCATGTTAAAAAAAGATTTGTAGTGTACACCCACACACTGAGAGATGTTCCCCACATGACTGCTCTAATAGTGATACTCCAGGTAGTGTTTGTTCAAATCTATTCATTTTGTCCATGGAGTTTGGAGGAATCAAACATCTGTTTGGATGTACTTTTCCTCATACCTGCAATCTCTGGATTTGTTTCTGGCTAAGATAAGTGCTGTAAAGTATGATCGACTTGCCCAGAGTACCAGACTCAGGGTATGTGTCTCCAATTCCAGCACTGAGGAGCCTGTAGCAAGAGCATAGTATGCTCTATGTAAAGAGTTCAAGACCAGCCTGAGCAACTTAATGAATCCCTGCATTTAAAAGAGAGAGTGATGTAGCTCACATAGAGCCCTTGCCTGACTTGTGTGAGGCCTTCATTTCTGTCCTGAGAATTTCAAAATAAATAAGCAAATACCATGCGCACACAGAACTTATCCAGAGCTAACGAGTCAGCTGAGTAAAGCAGCAGACGCTGTCGAGCCGGTGTCTGCTGACCAAATTGCACGTTCTGCTTGGATGGATCAGAGACTCTTTACTGAAGTCTGAAATGGTTTTCTCTCCTTGTTAACATCAGCCATTAGTAAGCTGTGCTTTTTTGTTTCCAAATATTGCATCTCTTTCTTCTTTGTGGTAGAAAAATCATGGCAGAAAGATGGAAAGAGCAAATGGCTGTTAGGGGGAGGGGAACTAGAGGATTGTGGGAATCTTCCAACGAGGCTACTTGGAGGGGCCAGGACACGTCAAGGTGGTCCTTTCCCCATGCCACTGACAGACTTGCGAGGTGGTTTTTCCTTAGTCTCAGTTCCCACATATTTGCTAAACAGGGCTGACTACCATAAGATGTGGGAAATTCACTCCTTCCCTGTAGTAGATATGAGAGATGAGGCAATTTGCTCCAGAAAAACCAACGGAATTAAGCTGGTGTTTACTGCTTCATAAAAGCAGAGTGGACAAATTACCTAGCTAGAGCATTCTGGGTGGAATTGTTAGTTAAGAGTGACAAGCAGGCCTGTAATTTACTGTGCACTTTGCCGATCTAAGCTGGGAGGCTCAGCTCGCTAAGGAAGGCAGTGTAAGGTTTCTTTTGTACTTCTGGCTCATTTTGTGCTGGGAATCATTTAGCCATTGACTTTAACTGCTAATACAGTTCCATCAAATACCAAGTATAAATCAAAATTACTGGATCATTCAAAATCTGTCCACAGACTTGTTTATATGTATTTTTTCCACCATTACTTCAGTATAGTTACAACAGAGCCTGCTAAATTATGATACATTGTGTGTGCCTGGCTGCCATCTTACCAGAGCCTCTTGAAAATAAGATGTAATCTATGACAAATTATTTTTCTAGTTACACAAAACATAAATAATGATAATAAAAAGGGAATCAAACTGATGAAGGGTAGAGAAGAGAAAGATGGAGAAGAGATGTTTCAAATAAATAGCTCAGCTCTTGGTCCTGGTTGTCTAAAGCTGATCAGAAGATAAAGGAGGGAATTTAAAACTAGCTTGACTACACAGGAGCCTCGCAGCCTCCATATCCAGTCTAGGCCTACTACAGAATCTCGGAGATGCCTATTGGCCATGTCCTCTAGCTCGGAGCTCAGTCAACTCACTCCTCCGCCTTGCCCCCAGCATCTACATAATCATTGGTAAACATTGGTAAACATCATTCCACCCAAAGAAACAGTTGCTGTGTGAGAGTCCCCTGGATCACAGATATCAGGTGGGAATGTCCCAGAGTGGCGGGTCCAGGTTCCCTGATAGCCACACAGTGTCAACATGTCTTAGGAAGTCATTGGAACATTCAATATGAGTGAATCTGCCACCCTGTCTGAATCTTATGGCTTTTAAAATTATAGTTCAAGGGCTGGGAGATAGCTCGGTCAATAAAGTACTTGTTGTACAAGTGTGAAGCCCCAAGTTCTATTCCCAGAACCCATGTAAGAAAGATGAATGTAGTGTATGCTTGAAATTCCAGTGCCTGGGAGATAGAGATGAGTGGGTCTCCGAGGCTCACTAGCCAGATAGAATAAGACTAGTTGAATCAGCAAGTTCCACATCAGCAAGAGAAGGTGGATGGCTCCTGAGGAAATGACACCCTGAGTTATTTTTTGGTATGCACAGGCATGTAAATATATGCATACGTGCATCACACATGCTTGTATACCTGTAGACACACAAGTATATGTTCTGCCCCCCCCCACAAACACCCAAAAATTATAGTTCAAGGATAAATACATTGTGTCAGATGTATTTACGGTATATTACAAAAAGTCAGGGCAGGAAAAAAATTGTTAGTGTCTCCAAATCATCTCTTGTTTGCTCTCACTCTTACTTCTGATATTTCTACTTAGCCTGCAAAGAGAACTAGAAGCTCCATCTATAAATGTTAATGTCTGGTCACTGAGAGGCCTGCCTTGACCCTTCTCTTAAGCCACTCTGTCCCCCACCAATGTGACATTTTCCAAACCTGTGTGGTAATGAAAGACACAGAAAAAAAAGCATCTAGCCCCAAACACCCATCTCATGACATCACACTCATTAAATTTAAGTTAGCACACAGTTTTTTGTATTTGAATGTATAACGACTCTCAGAGGCCCATGTGTTTGAGCATCTGGTCTCCAGCTAGCCACACTGTTTTAGAAGGGGAACCTTTAGGACATGAGGCCTTGATGGAGAAAGTATGTCTCTATAAATATAGATATATATTTATTTTATAAATAAATGTATATATTTTATAAATATATATGCTTATGTATATTTATAAGTATAGATATATACTATAATATATATAAAACCACAAGGTTTTATAGCCTGGTGGTACTTCCTGACTGTTCTCTGCTTCCTGACTGTATAACTAGGTACTTCATGCTTCTGCCTCTAGGCCTTCTCTATTATGATGGACTGTGTCCCTTTGAACTGTAAGTCAAAATCACTCCTTCCTCCCCATGATGGTTAGTTTTTATTGTCAACTTGACATTAGCGACAGTAACCTGGGAAGAGAGAACCTCAACGGAAGAATTGCCATCTGATTGTCCTGTGGTCATGTGTGCCTGTGAGAAACTGTATCAACTGATGATTGAGATGGCAGGCCCAAGGTCACTGTGAGTGGTGCCATCCCTGGGCTGCATAAGAAAGATAACTGACTGGAGATGAAGAAACAACTCTGTTCTTAGGAGGACTGACTCCTCTCCCAGAAGATCTGGATTCAATTGCTAGTACCCACTCCAGTCCCAGGGGATCTGATACCCTTTTTTGACCTCTCTAGGTACCAGGCAGGCATGCACAGAAATACAGAAATACATGCAGAGTATCAGAGCACCCAAACACATAAAATCAATATTAAAAATATTTTTTAAAGAAAACTAGCTGAGCATGAGGGAAATCAAGCCAGTAAACAGCCTTCCTCCATGGTTTCTGTCTCTGCTCCTGACTTGAACACCTGTCCTTACTGTCCTCAATAATGAATATTGACCTGCAAGTCTAAACTGAAATAAGACTTTTTCTTCCCAAGTTGTTCTTGGCGTTTATCACAGCAACAAAAACCAAACGATGGCACTGCCTGAAGTTACCTGCTGTGAGGTATTGGATCACAGCAACAAGAAAAGTAACAGATATACACACCAACATTAAAAAACTTAAGAATGGGCATTTATTGTATCTTCCTGTTCCCCTATTGTGCCGTCAAGCAGGTGTGAGGCTGGGTGGTCAAGGCCCTAACTGGGTCCTCTGAGAGCAGCATCAGCACAAGAACTGTATCATAAAGTAAGACAGGCATTTTTCAGATATGAGAACTCAGAAATGTCTTTTTCTAAGAGAGCATTCAGAGCACCTTGAGTGCTACAAATCCAGACAGTCCCTGCTGCATCTGATCAGGCACCTATAATCAGCCACTGTGGCAAGATGTTGACTCTCCAGGGCCCCAAATTAAATCAGCAAAGCAGCTTAGAAATCCAGAGACACAGAGAGAGAAAGCCTCTGCAATTAAAAGTCTTTTGCCCATTTATAGAATCAAATTTTCCAGAAACACAGCTCAGTATAAACCACATCTCGTGAACATTTCAACATAATATAATGAACACGAGTGTTTCAGTGAAGCAGAGAGCAGAGCAATTTGTACCAGCAGATGGTTCACCCTGGGATCAGAGCAATTATCTTCTTACTCCACACGCAGGGGTAGCCAAAGATTCAACAGTTGACTATTCAAAACAACTGAGCAACACAGTGAATTTCTGAAATATTGAGATTGGCAGTGTTTGCAAGGTTTCTGGATCATGTGAGTATGTGGCCGCCAAGCATTGATCTAATAAGCTACCCTGGAGCATGTGAGAAGTCAGCAGATTCCCGACCTGTATGGTGGCACCTTAAAGTACCACACCACTATCTTCCTCACTGTTGCCTGGGAACACATTTTCCCTCCTTTACCTTACCTACATGTCATCCTGATCTATAGACAGATAAAATACCTACCAAACAAATAATTGACAAGTCAAAATACGAACTTTGTATGGTAGAGGAGTGTGAACTTTCTGATTTAGGACTATAGAATATGAAGCCAGCATACCTAAACCATGAATATATGCTAAATATATGTTGACTGGGGAAAAGATGACTTAAAGCAGAAAGCACCTGATGTGTAACTCTGAACTAGGTAAAACTATTAGTGTGAATCACCTGAGTTATAGATACTTCTATCAGTTCCATTGAGCTATAGTACAAATGTACAAGATTTTGGTCATCTTCCTGGCTAAGGAAGAGTAGCTATAATATTAATGTGAAATTAAGCATATTACTTAGAGCTAGATAGATGGCTCAATGGTTAAGAGCATATGCTACGCTTTGAAAGGTACTCTTTGAGAGGAACAAATTCTGTTCCCAGAGCCCATGTAGAGTAGCTTACAACTATCTATAACTCCAGATCCAGGGGAGATCACACCCTCTTCTGGTATCCACAGGTACTGCACTCACACAAGCCCATGCATACATATACACTATTAAAAATAATAAAAAAATATTTTTTAAAATAGTATCAACCGTGTGTATGGGCTCAGCCACCTTTGTATACCTACAGAAACAAAAGCTTAAGTAAGCTCAAACAAGTCAACAAGAAATAGCTTATGCTAGAGGACCAGACACAGAGGAAAATTACAAGGCCACTGTACATATTTGAGACTTGTAGGGGACACTACCTAGAATATACACGAACAGAGATGTTTATAGAATTAAAACCTGAAAAGAACAAAGTAAACAAACAAAGAAGATGGTTTCCAATGAACTACCAAGGATAGGGGTATAGAGGATATTAAAGATGCTTAGATCACATAGAAGATTCACAAAATCTAGCCATGAACTAGATATAATAGCTTCCTCCATTTCACAGAGAGTAAGAGTGAGCAAGCATAGGGACAGTGGTCCATAAGTGGATCAGAGGTCCAGCCATGGTTTACAGACAAAAGGTAAACCTTTCCTGACCTTTCCTCCTGTTCCTCTTCCTTCTCCTTCTCTACCTCCTCCTGTTACACTTTCTTTTTCCTGTGCTAGAGATGAGACCTAGTGCATGCTAAACACTCACTTTTCTGTTAAGCTAGATACTCAAAGAGTCTTTTGAATTCAGTAATGCAAGGAGTTTGCAATCACTTTTGAATAAGAACTTGTACTATTTGATGAAAATAACAGTTACACATGGCCGAGGGCTGACTAAGCAAGAGCACATAGTAGGCACACTCAACAGGGCTTACTGAGTGCATGTTAGGTATACTCACAGGGGGAGTGGCTGATCATTAAGGGTACAAACCAGGGCTGACTAAGCATCATCAAATGTAGCCACTGTCTCAGTTAGGGTTTCTGTTGTTGTGATAAAAACACTACGACCAAAAGCAACTTGGGGAGGAAAGGATTTATTTGGATTACAAATCCTGGGCAGGACCCAAGCAGGAATAGAAGACAGAAGCCATGAAGGAGCACTGATTCCTGGCTTGCTCTTGTGGCTTGCTTTCTTATACAACCCAGAGTCACCTGCCTAGGGGTGGCAGTACACCCAGTGAGCTGGGCTCTCTCTCCACATCAATCATTAATCAAGAAAATGCCCTACAGACTTGCATACAGGCCAAGCTTCTGGAGGCATTTGCTCAATTAAGATTCCTTCTTCCTGATATCTCTAGGTTTGAGTCAAGCTAACAAAACCCAACCAGCACAACCACTATTTAAGAGGAAGGCATTGGAGATACACACAGAAATTCATGCTGAGATGACACAGGACCTGTAAAGATCTCTCTGGGTCTGGAAGACTGAGAAAACTTTACTAACTCAAGTGGAAGACTGTCAAGCAGAGTTTTTCTCTCTGATGTCTGTTCAAAGATCCATTTCAGAATCTGCAAGCTCTCCATGTGAACAAGCATGGGGTCCTTTTACATTGTTACTCCATAGAACACATACTTAACATAAGCAAGACATAAGGCCCCAGTGCCCATATCCTGTACTCTAAAAGCACAAAAAACAGAAATTTAAAATAAACTAGCATGCTGTTGATGGAGAGAGAATTCTTCTTTGAGGATGGCTAAGCTTCCCGTGCTACAGTGGAAGGGCAGCTCCACACCCATGAGCAAAAGGGCAGCGCTTAGTGTATTATTTCAAAAGTAAGACAGAGAGGAGGAGGAAGAGGAGAGAAGGAAGAGGAGGAGAGAAAATTAAGTTGGAGGAGAATGTGCTGGGAGAGATCTGGAGGAGTTGGAGAAGAGAAATGGGGACTAGATATGATCATATTTCATTGTATATGTGTATGAAATTCTCAAAGGATATGTTTAGGAAAATAAAACTAAAAAATAAACAAGTTTTTATTTTTTAATTGTATTTACAGGTGCTTTGCCTACATGTATGCCTGTGTCCCACTTGTATGCTTAGCCAGAAAAGGGCATCAGATCCCCTGGAAATGGAGATACAGATGGTTGTGCGCCTCCATTATGAATCAAACCCTAGTCTTCCGGAAGAACAGCCAGTGCTCTTAACCTCTGAGCTTACCCACAGAAGTAGCTTTTAGAGTACATGCCAAATGACAGCCATCGTGCCGGTCATTTTAAAGACTCTGTCTAGTTTGCCCTCATCACAGCCTTGACGCACTTTATTATTCTCGTGTCCACATGATGAATCCATTAGGTTCCAGAAATCCTTGCCTATCTTCCTGGAACTCTAACACTACAGGTAAAGACCATAGTGTCACTACTGGAGCATACACAGTGGCCTATGGCCTTTTCACATTTAACTTTTATTAAGAAATGAGACATGCACTGAGGAACAGATGTAAGGTAAAAGGCTCCAGTGAGGAGGAAGAAGAGGGAAGAGCACTGCCCAGGCAGCTCTGGTGGTTCTAATCAACTGATAAGCACCCTACCTGCTGTAATGACAGCAACAAACAAAGAAAATGACATCATCAACAATGACAACATCTTTGCAGGAGAGGATGTGCTGTCTGCTCCACAGCCCAGGGCGTGTCAATTAATAGATTAACTCAGGAGAACAGAGAAGTACTCTCAGATGATTACCACTTCTATATTCTCTTATCTAGGTAGTAGGGCTGTGAAGAATTCACAATGCCACCAAATGCCAGTCATTTATCTTTTAGAACAAACATTTTAATCTTTAGAGAGATTAGGAATTTCAAATAGTCATCACATTAAAATTCTAGCTATTTTTTTACCATGCCAGGAAAAATAATTTCATTATGCTTTTTCTTCATTTTTCTATAGAGCTAGTGTTGTAGGAATCACTTTATAGCACAAAACTAGAAATCTTAAGTGTTGACCTTTCTTTTTTCAGTGTTAAATCCCATTATATAAGGAAATTTCTGTGCCTGTTCTCAGAAAGCTCAAGTGGCTGGGTGCAATCCAAAATAATGCCATCTTTCCTAATGCTTTTAGAAGTGTCAGACCCTAGGTGTTCCTGCCATCTCAAACCCTTTTCCCTCTTAATGATATTGCTTCAAAAACTAAAACAGATGTGTAACAGCTGTCTCATGAGCTCCAACACCCCCACCATTTCTTGGCAGCATTGCTAATACTTTCCTTCGAACCTCACAGGCTAGTGCTGAGTGGAGCCGGGATTTGAAGTCTTTAATCCAGTATAGTTATCAGTTTTCAATCACAATCCCGCACAATGAAGGGTGGGTAGTTAGAAACCCAATGCTCAGTATTACTTTACTTTCCATGAGCATAACTTGTAGGTTATGGAAATTTCTCTTAATTAGTTAAAGCATTGTATCTTTGCAGACTGTTATGCAACAGTAAAATTTTTATGCTTGAGTTATAAACTTTTGAAATAAGATTTTAAAACAGAAAATGACAAGTTATATCTATACTTCAACCCTCTGCCTTTAATAAATGCAAGTTCCTTCCCCCTAAAACCACTGATACTTTCTTGGATTGACCCATAATCAATCAAAGGAGAAAGACAAAGAGAGCAAATGACATTTAAAAGAGGCTGTTAAGTCACACTGTGGAAAATAGTGACAAGAGAAGCACACTGTCTCTGGGAAGTGGTGTTAAGTCAAAATTCTGGCCTTAAAATATTCCTTTTTTGATTCTCCCCATCTGAGAGAAAGGTGGATCTTTCAGGACCATGGACAGATCTCTCAACCTTGTACTCTCCGTCTCTCTGTCTCTGCCTCTCTCTGTGTCTGTCTCTGTCTCTCTCCCCCTCTGACTCTCTGTCTCTCTCCCTCTCTCTCTCCCTCTCCCTCCCTCTCCTCCCTCTCCCCCGCCCCCAATGCTCTGTTCTTGGAGAAATCCTCATAAGGCAACATAGAATGCCAAGTTCTCTGTGACAGTCACATGTATTCATCTTCATTTTGGCATCTGGCTTATTCCAACTGTTGGGGTTTCAAAACTTGCTGAAAGTTGATATCACCCAGGGCACTTAAAACTGTCAAGCTGACCAAAAACGAATGTGTTTGTACAATAAACAAATACTTTAAAAGAAATCATGGTGTCTCTAGATTTTCTAATAATTGCATTATCTTTAATTCAGTAATTCTCTATTTTAGGAGTAGAGTGGTAGAACCCATCAACATTTTATTTCTACCTTGTTCCCTTGAGGAGATGGCAGAGCTCAGGCCACCACCCTCTGCTCCTCTTTATAACTGGATTCATTTCGTTTACATAAACCATCTTTGATATTGTGGAGAGGTTGCCCAGAAAGGTCATGCTAAACACTAAAAGTGGAATTAAAAGGACAGGAGCCAAAATGTTCAAAGAAGGCCAGAACGGAGATAACGTATAGACACAAAGATATGAAAGAACTTAGCACAGAATCACTAGGTAAATACACAATAAAATCCTAAGGAAATTTACATTGACAGAGATAAAGGTGTTCGTGCAGATATGGAAATTTGGAGAAAACTGGTGTTTTGATGTAAAATTGGAAAGCTTAAAGAATATGAAGGGCAGTTGGAACACAGTGATGTGTATACTTCCTGCTTTAAGATTTTGCTCCTGATATTTGCCAATAAAATGTGGATTCTAGTCATGTTTTGTTTGGGGACAGCCTAGAAGGACATTCATTCAAATGTCCTGGCTCCACCATGTGAATCTAGGCACCTGCTGCCTCTCCTAATTCACTAGGCATTGCCAAACAGTCAATGCACATGCATTAAGTAAAGGAACAATTCTTCCCAGAGCAAAGTTAAAGGATTAGTTTATTTCTTTCCAGTCCTTGAGTACAAAAGAGAAAAGAGCACCCACCCAATGAGTAGAGGGTCATTAGAAACCTAATGCTCAGTATTATTTTATTTTGCATGAATATAACTTGTAGGTTATGGAAAGTAAAAATTTAGCCTTAATTCTATAACTGTCATAGAACTAACTCCTGGTCCACAGCCCTCTTCCTGCCTTCAAATGGCCCAGACTACTATCACCTGCTTTTCTAGGTAATATTAACATCCACCATTTATTATTGAGTACCAATCTCACAGCTTTAGCCAATATAAAGTTTAATTTATGTACTAAGGGCTATTATTATCATCCCCATTTTACTGGCAAACTGAGCCACAAAGGAGACAAATCGAATCTGCCAAGATCATGTAGCTTTTAAACTAAAAAATGGAGCTTGAAAGCAGTTTTGACTGATGGAATGCAGGCCCAAAAGAAATCTAAAGTCACTATCTAATCTATGAAAACGAAACCTTTGATGGGCATTCAGGAGCTGTGTGGTCATGGTTCTAATGCAAGTGTCTTCTTATCTGTTTATTCTCTAAATTCAGGTGCTCTGGACGCTGAGCACAGAACAGGTTTTCTTCTGGCCAGTTTGATTTGCTACAGTACTTTCCTTACAGCAAAAGTCCAGAAATGGCCTGAGGCCATTTATCAATTAAACAGCTTTTATTTCCTCTTTGCATAATTTGTGGTTCAATTTATTTATTCATACGTATGCACCTTGCACGACCCAAGTCATCCTTCTGCTGCTGTTCCTCAGTGTGTGGAGCCATGGTCTCCAGTGGAGAGAGATCCATGGATCTACAGCCTTCTCAAATGAGAGCTTATACACAAAGTCACAGATGGGTGCTCTGTGTCTCTGGATGTCTTGTACACTTCCTATTCCTGCCATCATCCCTCTTCTCCTAAGGTGCATTCACTCATTCTCTGCTTATTTTAAGGCTTCGGTTCTGCTTCAGAGATACATCCTGAAAGACTGAGTCA
This sequence comes from Cricetomys ansorgei, assembly GCA_026225945.1. Taxonomy (NCBI): domain Eukaryota; kingdom Metazoa; phylum Chordata; class Mammalia; order Rodentia; family Nesomyidae; genus Cricetomys; species Cricetomys ansorgei. Next base: position 3,996,773 of record JAMJFZ010000116.1, read on the forward strand.
CTGAACCTTTTCTCAATAAAGCACAGAAGATGGATAGTCACAATGCCTTCCTTCAGCTCTCATAAATCTAACAAATTGTTTCATCCCTATTGCCTCTCCTGGAATCCTTCACAGAGCCTTGGTTGGCTTTTGTTACAGATAAGAAGGGGAATGTTTGCCAACCTAGACATTGATGAGCCTGAAAGAGCGACACTAATAATTCTACATCCCTATGACTTTATTCTTATTGCTCAACCAGCAGTGAGTGGCATTCCCTAAGTGAAAAACAATGTGGCCAGAGCAATAAAGAAGAGGGTATTGTCAGGTCACTTGCTGTCTAAGTTATGCTGGGCCAGCTGGTTCTTGGGGCTCCTGAGAGTAAGAATGAGTTCCTGGCAATGCTACAGGATGCTGGGGGATGCTTCTATCTCCTGTCGGAGGGGATTAGAAAAATTTCTTGAACTTACCCAGTTTCTTCGTGGAAAAACACAGGCACAGTTTCATCAAAATGAACTTCCTACAAATAATCATGTTTCTAAAATTAGGAGACACAATATGTTTCAGCGGAAGAAAGAAACCATGAGTTTCAGACCCTGAGCAAGAAATATTTTCTTTGCTTTACCCCAAATCTCACTTATTTAATATTTTGTTCAGCACATGTTTTATAAAAACCAATCTCCTTTATCACTCTTCCCTCATCGGGACTCTTCACAAATGAAAAAAAGAACAATATTTCTCAGCTCATAAGACTGAGTTGGGTTTTTTTAGGTATTGAAAGTCTTTGCTTTTTTTCTTTCATTTTTAAATTAAAGGCAACTGAGAGAAGAGCAAAAGAAGGAAAGAAAGAGAAAGAGAGAGAGAGAGGAAGGAAGAAAGAGAGGAAGGAAGGAAAGAAGGAAGGAAGGGGGAAAGAAAGATAAGGAAGCCATTTGTAATGTACTCGGTTAGGCTTTAGTTAGACTCCTACTTACAAATCATGCTAAAAATGGACCCTGGCCCTAAGTCTAACAAGTCTCTCCCTGGTGACCTGGGACCTTTGCTGGTATTGTTTTTGGTCACCATCTCTGAGACCCTTTTGAGATGATGTCCCTTGTGTTTAATAATATTAAAGCAAACTTTGCCAGGGCCAACCTCTACAGAGCACACAACTTGAGTCAACAGCTCTGAATCAGGAATATTGGGGTGTATTCGAGGATGATGGAGCCTTTCTTAGCTTGGAAGGCGAGGGTCCCTAATGGCTCAAAGGGCACCAAAGCTGCCCCAAACCAGTAGTTTTTGTTGAAAATTCACAGAACCACTGAGGGTCAGTATTACAGAGAATTTTATTGTAAATTCACAGGAGAGGGCTTGGGAGGAAAAAAGAGAGCCCTGTGGTTTGAGTTAGGCACGGCGATTAATCATATTTTTTTACAGAAAACTACATAGTAGGGAGGAGAACTTCAGAGAAAGAATGATAAAGTCCAAACTACCAGAGAAAGCATACTTAGGTCAGCATTAAAAGGAAAAAAAAAAAAAAAGACAGAGAAGAAAAAGGGAAAAGAGTTAGGACTCAGAAAGGTGAGTGGACCTAGAAAACCTTCATGGTGCCACAGAAGTATTGCACCAGGGAGACTGTGGGGCACAAGAACGCATCATCTCACTAAAGGGATAATTATTCCTTCCTTCTCTTTTTTTGTTTGTTTGGTTTTGGTCTTTGGCTTTGGTTTTGTTGTTGTTTTCGAGACGGGATCTCTCTGTGGTGACTATGGTTCTGGAACTCATTCTGTAGACCAGGCTGGCCTCAAATTCATGGGAGACCCACCTGCCTCTGACTCCTGAGTGCTGGGATTAAAGGCATGCGCTGCCACCACCACCACCCTGCTCCTCCCATCTCCTTAACAGGACTTGAGGAAAACCCACCATCCTGAGGGGTGGTTCCTTGGCTAGGTGATTGGCTCACTCTGTTGGATTACTTTATAAGGGAAGTTTCCACCCATAGGTGGAATACCTGTACCATAGATAGCATTCTTTTGGCTCCTTGCCAAAAGGACAACTTTTCTGTAAGGGGTCTTCAGTGCTGCTGCAACAGTTCTAAAGTATCAGATCATAGAAGTGTATCTCACTTGCATTTTACCGCTTGGCTCCTTAGCGACAACAGTGAGGCATCCTAACCACACAAGAGTTGTTAGATGTGGGCCACAAGGTTCCAAAGGACAGACACCAGGTCTGAGAATGGAGGCTGATTTCAGAGGGAAAGACACCCAAAGCCTAGAGAAACAAAGAAGTCAGTTGCATCCTGCCTCTGTCTCTCTTAGAGGAAAGACCTACCAAACTAGCAAACAATAATAAAATATATATATATTGTAAACCTGTTCATTCTCAACCTGCCCTCCTGAGGGCTTCACCTTTATAATGAGCTAGAGTAGAGGAGGAGATTGCATTCTGCTCCAAATGAATTATCATTATAACAAGCATCCAGGCTGCCCATCAAAGATCCCAGAACTGGGGCAGTAGTGAATGGAGAGGGGATGGAGACAGGAGAAATTTCCATACAGAGATAAGTGTGGATACTCATTAGAGAACAGGCCTTCACTTCAAAAAGACATGAACTCGGCGCAGGTCTCCTGCCTGTTAAATATGTACAGAGTGTGCTTGTTTGATGATGAGAGTCAGAGTTTGGCTATTTGAATGGAAATGAATTTTAATAAGCATTTGAGGCAGGAGAAGCTGCAACCCTCATCTGCCCCTGGATCACCAGGCACCTTCCTCACCATCACCACCTCTGAGGAGAGAATGCAGAGTCCTCATCATGAGTGCAGGATGCCAGCTCTCGCTCTTTGTGGATGTTCATTAACCTTGCAAGTTCCTTTCCTAGCAGAGGAGCACAGCTGTCCCTGGGAAATTTCCATGTTCCTTAAGAAGAGCAGGATGTGGAATTAGCACTAAGGGTCCTGCCAACAAAAAGCAGTAGGGGAAAGCTCCCTAGGAAGTGGAGACAGAGGCCATCCTAGTTAGCACTTTAGTTACGCCATTTAAATATCTACAAAATTTTGCACGCACTTTGCACTTTTGTAAAATTAAGTATAATATGGTTATTTATCACATATTTTCATCCTGACAGAAAGACAAAACAATTGTTCTCATTTTTATATATCTCAGTCCTCACTTCCAGTCCAAGATAAGAGCCACAACAAATACCCTTGGGTTATTTATCTCTTCTTGGCATTTAAGCAGACCTAGAGCTCAGAAACATTCCAGCAACCTTAACAGATCATGAATCTATCTTCTTACCAGCAACAAAACCACTTAAACCTGTATGGGTAATGGTGACAGGATAATTCTGAAATGCTTTCAAAGAAGCGAGGCTGGGAATTGGCAGGGTGCCCCATAGAAAACATGGATGGGCTGTCTCCCCCAGCCTCTGTACTAATTCACATGGTTAGTGTTGTTTCCTGTTTTTCTCGCTGCATTGTTTATCCATGCAGACTCTAAGTCAGTTAGGTCACTGACCCTAAGTTAGTCCAACTCATTAAACCCGATCCTGCAGATGGACCAGCCCCAGTCCTGCAACAGCCCTCTACCCCAATGCCATCTTTACTAGCATCTCTAATTAAAGTCAGTAAGACTCGTCATCCATGTACTTACAGAAAAGCATATAATATTTGTCTCATGTTGGGATAGAAAACAAATACTGCCTAAGGACAGGGCATCTGAAATCATTACTATCTAAGAATAAATGTCACCAGCACAACCTCTCTGCAACCTACATGTCAGATATTGGGGTGAATGTCACTAACTCAGCTCTCAACAAAGCATGATAGAGAGAAGAAATCCAGCATATTTTAGAAGCTTCTCCTTGGCCAAATTCTCAAATAATGTAATCTTTTTCTTGCTTTCTTTTAACTGTGTGTGTGTGTGTGTGTGTGTGTGTGTGTGTGTGTGTGTACATGTAGGGGGTGTGCACAAGTGTGTGCTTGTGTACATGTTTTCAGGCATAGGCATGTCACAGGACTTTTATGAAGGTCAGAGGACAACTCTAAGTGTCTGCCTTAGCCTTCCATGCTTTTTGCAGTTGAGTCTCTTACAGTTCACTGCTGGGTAGCCCAGGGGCTTCCAGGAATTCTCCTTCCATCTTGCCATTGGAGGATTAGGGCTACAGATATGTTACAGATGTTGGCTTTCTGTGTGTTCTGGGGATCCCAACTAAAATCCTCACAATATACAACAAGTGCTTTACCCACTGAGCTGTCTCCCAGACCAGGAATAGTGTGTTCTTAAAGTCATTTGCAAGTGAATTCCCATGTCAGCCATACCTTTGGTGATTGAAGTTTGTTTCAGGAGGGTTGCGAGTCTCTCAGGCAGTCCACCATATGCTTTATGCTTTTACTAATTTCAAATAACTATAACCTGAAACAAGAGATGCAAGCACATGGGTGTGCTCCCCAAATCTATTGCCAGACCCTGGATAATTTAATGTCTGTACTACTTTAGACAGAAGAGTGTGCTGGGAGCTTTCTTCTCCCCCTAAGGAGCTTAATTAAGTTGTTTCTCCCACCTTCCTTTTCTTTTGAACAACTCTTACCAACCTTGTCCCATGAGTACTAGAAGTAGATAGGGAGGAATAAATACCTAGGAACCGGGGCTGGAAAAGGGTCCCAGCCACTTTCTCCCCATTACAACCCCGCCAGGCCACTCCAGCTGACAACCTAACAAGGTGATAATGGGCCCAGTTCACAGCAGGTTGTTTCAAATAGGTTGAAGAGGTTCATTTGCATTCAAATCTTCCCTCTCTGGCTGGCTTTTGTTTGGCCCCTTGATTTCTACTCCCAAGACACCCTTTGGTTGACTTGGAGTGGAACAAAATCACATTGCTTCAGAATTTGAATTGCAGGCTTGGGTTTTAAATGTGTCCCATTATTTCATCAAGTTGTACTGGGGGAGGAGTGAAAGGAAAGAAAGAAGAGCAAAGAGATTCAAAAATGAAAGGGAGAGATGACAGATGGGTGCAAATGTCCCTTTTAAGTGTAGAGGAGCAGCTGATGCCAGGCTGTGAAATTAAATTAATGCATCTGTGGCTTATTCCTGCTGGGAGATCTCAGGCTAGCTCCCTGCTCCAAAGGGAAGCCCTGTGCACACAGCAGGTACTGGAGAGAAACAGCCTTCCACCTTTCTGTGTCCTCTCATCCTGGAAGGACGTGGAGGACCCTAAAGTCAAACAGAAGGGGCAGGAAATGAGTGAGAGCAGCTCATCAGTGGCCACAGGTCTAAGTCAGTTGTCTCCTGAACCTAGGATGGCCGAAGTCTTAGACAAGCCACAGTAAGTGGGAGGCATCAGTACTTCAGAACCAGCCGGGTAAAGGTTTTAAAATAAGTGTTTAGAGCAGAAATGAATCCCTAGAAATTTCAATAGACCCAGGAACTGCCGCTTCCCACTGATAGTGATGGGATCTAAGAGTGATCCCCAAAATGTCTCAAACAATCTGTGGGGGGAACTACTCCTGTAGCTTGAAGGTCTGTTTTTCTTCCAGATCCTGATGCTGGAATAATGACCCCTAATATAATGGCATAGATTAGGTCACAAGGGTGGAGCCCTCTTGAATAGGATTAGCCAGGAAAGAGCCACCATAAGTCATATACCATCCTTCTGCCACATGAAGATGCCAAGAGAGATTAGCAGTACCACTTAGCAGAGAGACTTTAAAACAACCAACCTAGCCACCCTGGCCTTGGACTTCAGCTCCAGCCCCTTAGAAATGCCTCCCTGCTATGCTTAAGGCACCCAGGGTACTGCCTTGTTAGAACAGTCAAACCAAATAAGACAGAAGTAGGGAGGGATGCAAAGGGGCCATGCTTCAGACATTGCTCACTGTCAGCTTGAATCTATTGAAGACGAGAAAAGGAAGAAACAATTTAAACACATTTAATTTTCAGGATTCCTTATCTAGGTAAAAAGTACTGAAGGCACTTCTATCAGTCCACACAAGTCAAAAGAGGAAAAAGTCTCGACCCTTCCCCACAGACCCCAGAGAGCTATGAAAGAAAAGCCTTCTTCAGGTAGTGTCTGCCTGTTCCAGGCATGGCGACTTGCAGGGAAGCCAGACAAGGCCTTCCCATTCCATTCTGTCATTTGCTTTGATTTGCACACACGACATGGTCTTTCTTCAGGCAATTTTCAAGTTGTCTTTTTGGATTCCTTACACTAGAAATGTGCACACAACAAAGATGAAGAATGTTTAGTGTGTATGGAAGGAAAAAAAGGAGAAAAAGAAAAAAAGCATGGTCGTGCTGGTCTCCTGCAAATCTCTTGGTGCAACACCATTGTGAATTCTCCATCAGTTTCCATTTGCTTCATACTACCCCAGCCAGGCCACTGGCCTTTGTGTTTAGTCCACAAGGTCATCAGCAAGCTGCCTGATTTTTCCCCTGAGAGCTGCTTAGCCAGCCAGGCCATATGCCATTCCCCTTCTTAGCCAACTGCTTCATTCCCTAACACATTTCTGAAGTGGTTCTTGGAGCTGTCTCCAGTATACTAGGTCCAATGGAGGCAGCTGAAGCAAGGCCCATTGCCCGTCGGTGCCAGAAAGATGCCCTCACTGTTTTCTGTCAATCTCTCTCTCTGCAAAGGAATTTGACAGGAAAGGCTGTCTTACTTCATTGTTGCCACTGTCCTATGACAAGACTCCCCAGGGTGTTTCTCATGGAAGAAAAATCAAGCCCAGGCTAAATAAGTAAACTTGGCTTTTTCAGTGCTAGGTAACTGTAACACTGGGCTGTATGTGACTATTCCTTCTGCTTTCCCCTTCCTCTGCTCAGTCCATTCTTGTTCTAGCAACCCGGTGTGATGGTTAATTTTAGACCTCAGCTTGATGGGTTAGAGAGTACCCAGAAAGCCTGGGGAACATTATTTCTGGTATGTGCCAGGGCATTTCTGGAAGAAGTTTGCGATCCCCAGTGGACTGAATATGAAATAACTACTCATATCCAACGTGGACAGCCAATGGCCTGGATAGAATGAGGCAGAGGGAAGATGAGTTCCAATTCTGGAGCTGAGACTCTCTTCTCTTGCCATTGGACATTACAACCACGGGGCTTGCCCAACAATAGCCTCTTTCCAGCTTCTCTGGCTTTTGACCTTGGGCTGAGGTTCTCCAGGCTTCTTCACACAGACTCCACAGACTTCAAATTGTAGGCTTTGGAGCATCATACTTACATTATCCGATTGACACAATCAGTCCTCTCTCTTCTATCTGCTTGTCTGTTGCCACACATCTACCACATATATGTACATATATATACATACATATATATATATATATACACACACATATACATATACATACATATACATATATATGCCTATAGGCCTCTTTCTTTATGGAATTCTTCAAATGCACTCATTCCCTGTCACTGTCCTTTCAGAGGCCCATAAGCATTCCTCAGCTATTCTGCTGTCTCTGCGTTTAGAACGCTTTCATGCCTTTTCCTCCATGAAAGAAGTTTCCTCTATTCAATGTCCAGTTTCCTAATTAAGATAAATTAATATAACAAGAGCTCATCTTCTTGTGTGTGTATTTAATGTATGTGTGTAAATATTATTATTATTATTAATTATTATCATTATTATTATTATTATTATTATTATTATTATTAAAGAGGTCTTGAATGGAAACTCAGATTCTGTTCTGAATAATTTTGTTTTACGTTGACATAATGGAAGATGTGAAGCCGGGTGCTTCACAAAATAGAGTCTTGTTCAGCTCATGGTTCTGAAGGTGAGAGCCTCCAGACACAGGCATCACGAGGCAGGGGCGTGAGACAGAGAGAGGCTGCAGTGACAGAAGCGGGCAAGCAAGGGAAGCTGCGTGGTGAGAGAAGAAACGGGAACGTGAGGTGGGGCCAGCTCACCATCTCCTCCTGCAAGACTCGAGCTGCCCACGAGCCAGCATTCTTCTCACGAGGGAAGACTTCCAGTTACTTCCCAGCTAGACACTGCCTCTTAAAAGCCCCACCACCTTTCAGCAACTGTTACAGTGGGGCCAAGTGTGTGGGACATGAACCTCCAGAATACAAACCACATCTGAACTACCACACCTGAACCTCAACCCCAGATCTGGGATCATAGGGAGGGGGCAGTCGGAGGGTGTTTTGTTCATGTGCCTGTACATGTGTATTTGCACATGCTGTGAGTGTGGGTGCACATGTATGTGAGTGCATGTGTGTGTGTGTGTGTGTACATATAGAGGCCAAAGGTTTAAGATAGGATCTCTCACTAAACCTGGAGCTCACTGCTTTGGCTAGACTGGCTGGTCAGCGGGTGTGCTGCCTTGCCTGTCTTTTGACATGAGCACTGGGGGCCCAGACTCATCTCTTCATGCCTCTGTGGCAAGCACTTTCCCAGTAGCCATTCCTTAGCTCCATCTGATCTATCCTAAAGGTTCCACAGTGCAAGGATGGAACTTGGAATGAGCAAGAGAGAAGGTGGGATGATTTCTGTATAATTCTGGCAAAGAACAAAAAAGCGTTGACTGGAAACAGAAAATGTTAGATTATTCAGATCCTTAGGGAGAGGCCTGCTCCATGGTTCCCTTTTAAATTATGTGTCTTTCATTCAGTCTCTATCTCTAAAGCTGGGTGCAATGGCACATTCCTATAATCGCAGCACTCAGGAGATGGAGGCAGGTGGATTGCCAAGTGTTCAAAGCTAGCCTGGACTACATAGTGAGTTCTAAGCCATCCTGGGTAAAAAATCTCAAAAAAAAAATCTCTATTGCTAGTTGATTTATTTATTCGACACATATTAATTAGACCTTTGCCATGGTCTGTGAGCAGCACAAGTCATTGAGAAATAATACAGTCAGGGTTGACATCATTCTTACAAATGCAGAGCTGAGAAAATCCATTAAAAGCCACATAATGGAATAATAATGATTGCTTTCGATCTAGCATTTCAGATACATACAGAGAGGCACCAGATTAAGTATCCTTAAAGAAAACTGCTGCTCACTGACTTCGGTTGCTGTTTTTCACTCCAAATCAATCTGAACAACCAGGAGGAGGAATTTCATCATATATGCTCAGTGAAGCCCCAGTGTTTCTGTGGCACAGTCGCCTCTTTGGGACCTCACCTCACAATCTTCCAGAACTAGAGAAGACATCCTCAAAGAGGCAGCATTTATTTTAGAAGTTATTTGTGTATATGAATGGAATCATTCTAAAGCATAGGATGCATACCTACGATGTACTACATAAAGTTCAGTCGTGGGGTACAGAGACAAAGGGACAAGTTCACTGTATCCACACATCCACATGGCTCAGAAGGAGACACTATAAGCTGAACAGAGCCAGTGAATGAAATAGTGATGTTTATATCTAAAATAGGAAGACAGCGTGAGGCTGGGGAGCTGGTTCATCAGTAAAGTGCTTGCTGCACAAGCACCAGGACTGTGTTCAGGTCCCCAGCAGACACAGAAACTCAGGTGTGGCAGCATGGACCTGTAATTCCAGGGCTGCAGGTGCAAACGGGGGATCGAAGCCAGTCTGGCCAAAGCACTGAGGTCCTGGTACAGCAACAAATCCTGTCACAAAAAATAAGGTAGTCAGCAATAGAGGAAGACATCTGGAAAGTGTTATCTGGCTCAAACACATGTGCACAGGTGAGTACCTGCACACACATATATATGTGGCAGATAACACACACACACACAAACACAAACACACACATGCATACACACACACATACAAAGTAAAGCTGACATCTTCAGCATCCCAAAGTTTCTGTCCCAGCAGTAACAGGAGCCAATAGTTTGAGGAGATCTCCATGATTTTTTACCATGACCAGAATGTATCTGTCTAAGGTGGAAAGTTAGCTCATCATTTGAAAGCCAATTTAACACAGTGTGTTAATGGAATACAAGAAATGTGCCGCATGATTGTCATAATCGCTACAAGCATAATCTGACAAAATCCAATACCTTTTCACATTGAGGAAATGAAACCACTTGGCAAGCACTAGAAGAGAATTTTCCCAACCTAATGGAGATCATCCAAGTAAAACTCACAAGCAATATTAGACTTCATGGTGAAAGACTGAGCTCTTTGCCCTGTTATTGGGAATAAGACAAGGAAACCCACTCATGACACGTCTATTCAACCCCGTACTAGAGAATATAGCCAGAGAAATTAGACAAGAAAATATAATAAAAGTTATACAGAAACAAGAAATAAAATGATCGTTTTTGAAATGCTAAGGGATACACACAGTATCTGTAGACAGTTTCAGCAGTTTCGTACCAGGGTCCCATGGAAATTCTCCTCCTCCTCCTCAGACTCCACAAGAGGGAAGAATGTCCACCTAGGCATGATGCACTCTACCAGCCAGGGACTTCCTGAATGCTGTCCTCCTGAACATCACTTTCTTCTCTCATTGGAGCTGCCCTGTCATGCAACCCCCTGACATAGGGTTGTGACTCTTCTGTCCCCCTCAGAGCTGGCTTTGGATAAACCTGTTTTGTTTTTTTTCTCCTTCTGATTCAAGTTATCACATTCTAAATCGCAGGATAATTAATATAATGTAAGATCTATACATGAACGGTGAACAATTCAAATATGAAATCAAGAAAACAATCCTATTGACAACAGCATCAAAAGAATAAAATACTTAAGAATAAATTAACGAGAGACATACGTGATTTGTAAATTAGAAGCAGAAACAAGTTGCTAAAAGAGATTAAGGTAGACCCAAACAAATGGGAAAAAAGCCCATATTCATGGACTAGAGACTCCATATTGTCAACATTAATAGCACATCCCCAGTCAATTTACAGATTCAACACAATCCCTACCCAAGCCTCCTATTTGCCTTTCTTTTTTTCCAAAATTAACATTTGGATTATTAAAAATTCTAAGAAATCCAGAATACGCAAAACAATCTTGAAAACAAAAAGCAAAGTTGGAGGTATTGTACTTCTTAGGTACAAACCAACTCACAAAATAAAGCAAAGCTACAAAAATTAAGACAGCATGATATGAACAACAAGAAACATGTGGGTCAATGGGATGAAATTTAGAGTTCAGAACTACAGCCTGAAATTTATGGTGACCTGATTTGATAAGGAAGTCAAGAAATGCAACAAAGGGGAAACAGTCTTTTCAACGAATGGTCCCAACACAATAACTGCATGGCCACATGCACAGGCATGAAGTCAGACCCCCATCTCACACCACATCCAAAACTTCCCTGAACTGAATTCAAACTCAGTGTCTAAGCTAAAATTATTGGAGAACCCAATTCTGGGTTAGGCAGTGATTTCTTAAATATAATGCTAAAACAAAAAGAAAAATGTACAAGAACAATTAGATTGAAATGCTCAAATTGTGTGTTTTGAAGAATACTATCAAGAAAGAGCGAAAACAGCCCATGAAATGAATGAAATGAAATGAAATAATGGAATGAAAGAAAATGTTGACGTTTTCTGACATGAAACTTATGATCAGAATACATGAAGAACTCTCATAACTCAAAAAAAGGAAATTACTCCAATTTAAAACAGACAATGGGTTGAACAGACATCTCTCCAGAAAGATACATAAATAGACAATAAGCATAAAACACTCCTCAAATCACTTATGAATAGGGATATAAAACTGCGGTGAGATTCTCCAACACTCCATAAGGCTGATTATAAGTAATAATGGTAATAATGATGTGCTATTAAATCACACGAGCATTTCTAGTAGTTATTTAGTTAAACAGTTACTATGTGATCCCAAATAAATCTGAGAGAATTGAAACCATAGGCACACTTATACATGAATGTTCATAATAACACAAGCCAGCCATCTACAGCTACAAGTTGGATATACAAAGATTCCAAAAAATCCACTAATCAAAAATATTTGAAAAAAAAATCCAGAAATGTCTGGAAAGCAAATTTAAATTTTCCACGTACCAGGTATAACAGAGAACTCATGTGAATGAAGTGATACGTAATCATGCCCTGCCTTAGCCTCCTGCCCTGCCACAGGTCCTCATTCTCTCTCCTTAGCCATGTTACACCACTGTGATCAGCTTTGGGTCTCCTTCTTGCACTACTGACAAAGGTACAGACTTTTCTTCACTGTAAACAGTGCAGTCTACTGACAGTACATTACTTTATACTAGACAGTGTCTGGAATCCAGAGATGGTATAGGTACTTGGGAGGACATGTGTGCTTATAGGTAGCTGTCACTTTATTTATGACATCTCGAGGGTTGGGATTCTTGCGTGGGGAACCATCCCCTTTGGATCTGGAGGGATGACTGTAGTCACAGTATCTGAAAAGTAGGGACAATCTGAAGTCGACCAATGAATGGATGAACAAAACATGGTGAATCCCTACAATGAATCTCAATTCGCTCCAACAAGGAAATGAACACTGATACTGGCCACAACATGAATGAACATTATGTAACAAATAATTTAACTTCACCCAAAGAAAGTTGGGTGAGAGACAACATTTAGATCCTTGGAATATCCTAATCATGGAGCTTTGGGTAATCAGGTGCTAACAAAATTTAAGGTGGAGACTTTGGGGCACAGGGCTGCCATTGACCTCCAAAGAGGCTGGAAACTAACCAGGTTTACACAATCAAGTGCCCAGGATAATCCCAAACATCAAAGCTCTGGGGACCTTTTCTGGCTAGCTGTGCCTTGTGGGTACTACCATGTATTGATAGTATGATAATAACAGCAAGCTATAACCATAAATTGTCTTGGTGAGCTTTACAAGTACTTCTAATGAATTCTTAAATGTGATTGTCTTAGAGACTCCAAGCCTAAAACTGGCATTGGAAGCAAAGGCTGTCCTCTCTAATATTCCAACTTGGAAAGGAAGCCAGACACACACAACAATCAATTTGTGTGAAATACAGAGAACAGACAAATAGGCACAGAACGTTTCTAGTTACTGCCAAGGTCTGAGGAGGGAGGGAATGGTCTATCTCTGTCAGCAGCTATGGCCTTTGCCTCTGGAGTGCTGAATACGTGGCAGACTTAGGGATGAAAGGGACACAATGTTATTAATATACTAAATGCCACTTTGGCACTCAGAAGGTTCCCCTTGACTAGGCTGAGATGAAGAAAGGGGTACTGACTGGAATTGGCAGATTAGATCATTACACCCAATCAGAGTGACACACTAACCCCTGCTGTGAGAGACACTGCAGCTAGTAGAGGCAGGAAGCAGAATCATCAAGCAGAGGCCTGCAGGCCTGGTCTCTGCTTCCTCTCACTACATACTCTGGACAGGCAGGAAAACTGTCATTTCTCCATAAAATATCTGGACACACACACACACACACACCACTTTTCTCCCTGGTCTCATTAAAATGCCACTTCTGAGTCATTTAGAAAGGGTCAGGTCAGATGTTGGTTCTGAAACCTTTGACAGCTGCTGTAATTGCCTGGAAGAACGGTGAGTGATGGCTGGTGTAGTTTAAATCTTGGAGTTTCTGCTCAGCCATTAACACGGCAGTGAGAGCAGGAGTCCAAGAACACCAGGATGAGGAGAGAATCCATCTTACCGCCCCTGGATGGTCACCTCCTCCCGGGTACAATGTTCTAGCCTAAATTCTGGGATCTGCTCCCATTCTGCCGCTCACAAATCACGGGGTCTCCCGAGTTACTAAGCATTTTTACATCTTCATCAATGGCAACCATCACCTCCCCAGCTCTGACTCATCTGTGGATAACTATTGTAAAGGGAGACAGGGTGAGGCCAGGCATGAGCAGAGGGAGCTCAGGGACACCTGCAAAGGCAGTTGTTGAGTTTAGGGTTAGGTCAGGAAGCTGCACAGCACTTACATAGAGGTGGATTACAATAAGATGTCACGTCACTGAGTGACGTCAGAGTTCTGAGGACAACTCGTTAATGAATTAGCTTCAGAGAACACAAGTTAATCAGAGTGGTAGTGCCTACCTGTCCCATCACTCTAGACGCCTGGATAAAACCCCAAAGGGTCAAAAGGCACAGCAGGAAGGACTGCAAGAGGATCCTAGGAACATTCCAGGGAGAAAAGATGCTTGCCTTTGATGAAGACCTCATGCGGGAAGAGAACTCATGGGACTTCAATGCATAGGATTTCAACAAGGAAAAGAAGCGGAGCAAAGGAGAGATGTTACAAGAAGGTTCCAGACAAACAAACGGAGTCGCGTCAGCCGAGATAGGAGGAAAAGATGTTGATAGCTGAGTGTCAAGGTTTGCTTCATGCGCACCAACACAGTGCATCCTGGAGGTACCAGGGATGACTCGGGGGAGAGGTGACGTGGGAAAGCCTGAGGCTGACCTGGAGGGAGGCAGAGGCTAACTGCTTCTAAATAAAAACTGCCAAGGAAGCATTTTGATACTGGCAATGTCTTTAAGAGTCTTGATCAGGTTCCAACATTCAAGTGGGAAATAACAGCATGCCCTGGGAGGTGATGAGTATGAATCAGTGCAGCACTGAGCTCAGCTGAGTAGATGCAAAATTAATTACCTCCTCTCCTTTCTATCCCACTCATAAATTGCATTGTTCCGAATATGGGGTCAGTTACCTGGCATGGAGTCATGTCAGGACTCTGTTGGTAGTGGATCTGTGAGTCTCTTTGTCCTCCCCAGGATCCAGTAAAAGGCACAGTTATACTGTATCCAGTAAAGGCACTGTGAGCTGGGCCTAGAAACTGGCCCAGTTGCAGGCCAGAGGCTCTGCACCATTGGCTATTTATCTGAGCGTGAGAAACTCACAGCTCCACAGCTTAATCCCGGCTGGCCTGGCCCTGCATGCCAGAGGCTGCCTGGCAGAGCTGCCCCCACCCCTCCTCCCTTAATCTCTCTCTCCAGAGGCTCATTTGGGCTGACCAGCTGAGTACTTGGCATTCAGGCAGCGTGCTTCTTCCTTTCTGCCTCCACTTTGTGGAGCCTGAAGGATGATTTGGAGGTATATAGCCCTTTATAGCCCCCCTTCAGCTGCCAGGTCTGGGAGGCTTTTCTTGCTCATAAGAACTTCCTAGCAGCTTCATCAGAGCCATTGTTGAGAGAAGAGGAGTCTTCCCACACACAACAGACACTTTCCCTCTCCGCGGACGAATCAGTGCTTAGAGAAGTCTCATTACAGGCTCATGCCGTGCACACTCAGCCACAGGAAGAGCAAAGTCAGAGGAAAAGAACAATCCAGGCTTGCTGTTCGTTTTTGAAAAACTGGCTGTGAAAATGGCCTCATTCTCCACTAATGGGATTAGAGGGAGCCAACCCTCAGTGCTTCCTACCTTCCCGTCTCTTAGCAAAGTCCTTTACAGACATGTAGGTCATCCCGCTCCTTCCATCCTCTCTCATCTTCTCTCATCTAACTCCAGTTGTTTCACCTCCTCAGCAATCAGCACGCCACCAGCCCCACCCCCAGCACCTTAGTGTCTTCAATGAAAGAAACTCCTGTTCCCACTCCTCCCATTGTCCTTCCCTTTCCCTCTGCTCCCAAACCTGTGGACCTACTCCTATCAGCTCCTGGGCACCATGCTGGGGCTCAGTTAGGGTTGATGTCCCATCAACATCTGGGCACTGTGCTGCGCTGGTGTGTGGGTGATGCTCCCATCAGCACCTGGACATTGTGCTGGGCTGGGCTGGGGTTGGTGCGCCATCGGCACCAGGGCACTGTGCTGGGCTCAGGGTGGGAGAGGGGGCATGTCCCCTTCTACTCTCGGCTGTTCTTCTTCTTTTTTTGTTTTCTTCTGCTGTAACTCTGGCTGTCCTGGAACTCACTCCATAGACCAGGCTGGCCTGGAACTCACAGAGATCTGCCTGCCTCTGCCTCCTGAGTACTGGGATTACAGGCGTGCACCACTACCAGTCTTTACTGTTCTTCTTTACTGTTCCTATGTATCAGAAATCCAACTAGGCCCTTTCACTGTGAACAACCAAATCCTGCTGAAGTTTGTACCCTTCACCATGTAGCTAGGATCCAACCTACCAGATCTGCTGTGACATGTTAGACAGTAAAGATAAACATTCCCTTTACAGCTACTGGTTGGGAAATATTTAATTCTGGCTATTCCTAACCCAACTCACTGCAAATGGCAGCACTATGAACCCTCATGAATTTGTTTATTGCTCAGTGTTCAGCTGCTTCTTGGAACAGAGGAGACAAGAATGTCTGAGGTCAGAATAAACATACACTCATCTGTAAGAGAAAACAACAAAATGCTGGGCAGAGAAAAGTGTAGGCATACGAGTTCAGGGGGTTACTTTGTATTAGCTGTCCTAACTGCTGGAGGAGGGCCACCCTCTGTTGGTTTCCCTGGTCTCAGCCTGTAAAGCAGAGCATCGGAATGACAAGGCTACCCTTCACCAGCTCCACATTCTCCCCGGAAGAGTCAACCAGTCAGCGGCATTGAGCCACCTCAAACAGATTCAAAGGTGCTGGTCTGCGTCCATGACCAGGGAAAGTTAACATGCCCCTGCCACCCTAGAGAATGAAGCATCAACTCTCACGAGCTTGTGCCAGGGAGATGGTGACATGTACCTGAGACTCACCACCTTCCCCGGTGTGGCCAGTCCTCAGCCTGCTGTCTGCCTTCTCAGTGCTGAACTTAGTGGCCTCTCTACTGGATAACATTCTTCTCTATCTTCATTCCCAGCTGCATTTCAGGGTATGGGGTCATCGAGTGATGATTTCTTTGGTCATATTAAAGACTAGTAGGCAAATGGCAGTGGACCATTAATAGAAGGGACCTCCCAGCCAAATGGGTCATTTCCCAGGAGGCTCACTGACATTCCCATTGCGGCTCACGGGGAGTCTGTTGTACTTCTATCTGCCCTGACTGACAAAACACCTAAGAAAACTCCCAGGAGCAGAACTTCATTTGGGTTCATACTGTCTCAGCCAACCATGAAGGGTGTGATAGAACAGGCCAC
Organism: Cricetomys ansorgei; assembly: GCA_026225945.1. Classification (NCBI taxonomy): domain Eukaryota; kingdom Metazoa; phylum Chordata; class Mammalia; order Rodentia; family Nesomyidae; genus Cricetomys; species Cricetomys ansorgei. The sequence goes on from JAMJFZ010000116.1 coordinate 4,013,654, forward strand.
ATCACCCCAGCCATGAGACTGCTTGCACTGGGGGCTCTCTCCCTTTTACACTTTTAATCCATTTGGTCTCTCAGCCTATGCAATGGTACTGCCTTCAGTCAAGGATGGCCTGATCCTCCCCTTAGTTCATCCTTTCTGGAGATCCAGAAGTATCCTGCTTTACTATCTCACAAGATGCCTCTTACGCCAAGCAAGTTAACAAATTAAGACTGACCATTACAGGAGCGAGCCTCAGTAATAGCCCTAACCTGTTGCAGAACAGGGGTCCTGTGTCCAAAGTCACAGCTCTCACAATTTGAAGCAAAAAGCTGACCCTGCCGAGAGTAGAGATGGATAGAAAATATCCTGGGTAACCTAGCAATCATGAAGCAATGCTGCTGCCTCTTTTGGCCAGAACAGGCCATCAACTCTGTGGCCACCTCCTGGGCAGGTATTCTATGATGCACCAGAGAGAAGTGGCTGTCTGGAAATGAGCATGGCTTTACAAGGGTGGCATAATGCCCAAGTGATGGGACTGTCACTGTTTCAATGTGATAGGTATCCACTAGGCTCATGTAGTTGAACTCTTGGTCCCCAGCTGATGGTGCTGTTTTGAGAGGTTGTGAACTAGGGCCAGGACTTGAGGTCCTACAGCGTGGCCACTTCACTTCCTGTCAGCTGTTTCCTAACTGCAGGTGCCATGTGACCAGTAATCTGTGTCTTCTACACCCTTGGTGAGCCCCACATTTCAGGAATCCCAGTGTCAGAATGCATCTGAATAGAAGCTGCCATGTGTCCAGCACACCGAGTAACAGCAAACTGCACCTGCAACTGGTTACGGTGAGGTGAACTGTTCTATGTTTATTTTATTACATGAAAAATAAGTATCGTTCATCTTCAACTGGACACATCAGAAAATCGTATCTATAAAACAGTATGAGTTGGAGAGAAGGAAGCTATCCTGAGTCATGTCAGACTCATTCACATTCTATTCCTGCCATGCTCTTTCTCAGAGTCTCACAAGCTGGTCTGGAGCTCACTATGTAGTCCAGGTTGACCCAGAACTCAAGGCAAACCACTGCCTCAGACTCGTACACATTGGCATTACAGATGTGAGCCACCATGACGGGCATCCAAAGACTATAAACTGCTCTCCAGGTTACATGTAGACCTTTACATATGTTAAGAATGAAGAAGTAGCAGCCAGAACTGAAAATGCCTCCACAGTTTATCAAGGTCATCAAGGAGATTAAAATAGACTGTGAAATGTCAGCCATCTTGTCCAATGACCAGAGCCCTTCACTTCACCATGTCTGAGGTTGAATGGAGCTTCTGGCCTATGATAAATTTTCAAGATTTTTTTAAATCATTATTTTTCAAATGCCACTGATCATTCACAGGGAGACCAGTTTTGTCAGGAACAGTGAGCCCTTTGGGATATCAAGGGTGTCTTTGGTACCCCTTCTGCTGTCACTGACACACCTAGGAACAGAGTTCCTGAACAGTACCCTCTAGTGACAGAAAGATCTGGTGCAGCTCTGAAGGGTAAAGGAAACAGACCTAGCACTCAAGACGACCTTCCTAATTATACATCTTGATGGAGACAAGAGTATACCACATAGTAGAGGTACACAAAGGTGCACCTCTATACATCAATATTTATACCCTGAGGTCCTGGACACTCAACAAGAGCTTAATATCTCTCTTCATTTATTATCCAGCAAAGTTCAAGTACACACTGAATAGAAATTGCAGAGACCAATTTGTGTCTCTGCTCCCTGTTACAGAAGCAAAAGAGACACTAACAGTCCTGTACCAGAAACTATTTGGGGATCCAGACCAGTGTCTTCTTCCTGGACTAATGGCAGGCCTGTGTTTTCTAAGAACTTTGCCATTAGTTAGGCGTGAGCCATGATTGAGTTCTGACCTGTTGATGGATGAAGGAGCCATAAGCCTTGACTTTTAGGACCACAAGGCTCCCTCCCTTCAACTCCTTTTCTTTTTGCTTTTGTTTTTTGTTCTTCTCCAAAGCTTGTTGACCATGAACTGTAATATGGGAAGATGCGTTCACTGGCCTGTGGCACAAGTAGAAAACCAGCTTTTACTGTATTAAGCCCCTGCAACTGTGGATCTGTTTATTACTCACCTTGCTAGTACAATGACCTTTGTTATTGTGATTTCAACACAGCACACAAATAAAAGAACCAGGGATGCATATGACAAAAGAAGAAACTAAGAATAAAGTGTCATCACTTTATCCATAAAATCAATAACTTAATGATACAAGGAGCTGCCAGTAAGCTGTTCATATAACAATTGATTTTAAAGCCAATCCAATTTCTATGATAGCTATTGTAAAACTGGCTTTGTGCTTCAACTTGACATAACCTAGAATTGCCTGGGAAGGGAACCTTAATGAGGTGTTGTCTAAATGAAGTTAGCCTGAGGATATGCCTGTGGGAGACTTTCTTCACTGTTAATTGATGTAGGAAGACCTAGCCCATTGTGGGCAGCACCATTCTCTAGGCATGGGGTTCTAAACTATAGGACAGGAGGAAGCTAGATGAGAAATAGCAAGAGTATATTCTGTTGTCTCTGTCTTAGCAGTGGATATGACTACCTGAGTCCCTACTGTGACTTCCTCTCGATGATGGATTGTGACCTGAAATTGTAAGCCAAGTAAGCCCTTTCTTTCTATAAGTTATTTATTGGTCAAGTTGCTTTTATCACAGCATCATAAATGAAACAAGAACATAATAAATCTTCATAAGTCAACTTTATTATTTATTCATTTGTTCTGACAAGGCCTCATGCGTCTCAAGACCTTAAACTTCTGATCTTCCTGTGTCTGCCTCCCAAGTGCTAGGATTACAGATGTGTACCACCATCTCTGGTTTATGCAATGTGGTGATGAAACCCAGGGCTTCTTGTCCATTGTAGACAAGCATTCTTCGACTGGAGCTACATCCTCAGCTCAAGAACCAAATTTATTAAGCAAAAGTGAATAACTTCTCACAATGGTAAATTGCCATGTACTGTATGGAAATTATCAGAGTCGTGATTCCTCATTCCAGATTGCCTGAGAAGTAACTGACCTGTGTCAGCCAGTAAATACAAGTCGGCTGCCAAAACGTCACAGGAAGTCCTCCTCAGGTAAGGGAGATTCTGCTTTTTTTGCTTGTGGTGGTGTTGAGGAAGGTCTAGTGGTCACTTGGTTGGAGGCTTTGGTGGCGTGTCTAGTGGATGGGGGGCGCATGGGAGGAAGACTTTTAAGAGCCAAGAGCTGGGGTTCCAAGGAGCTGTGATTTTTGCACACTTTACAAATTCCTTAAAATATTGGTACCATTTTTAGGGTGTTTAGAGTAATTTCATGAATTTGGTAAAAATTCCCAATTGTAAATTTTACATAAAGAAGGAAAAGGGAAAGGGGGTTATATTCGTATATAATGAGTCTTCGCAGTTTTCCTAATGTTCTTTTGGCAAATACTGACTGTGGAGTACCTGAGTTCTGAGAAAGTCAGGGATGGAGGACCTGGGAAAGAATGCAGATTCTTTCATGCTCAAGAGCAATCAGCATTTCAAACATAGGAAGGTCAATCTACAATGTCCCGGTGTATCTGGGAGAGAAAACGAATTAAAAATAAAGCAAATGGATAAGAACCAGTGGTAATTGAAGATCAATCGGAAGTTAACCTACATTGCATCTGAAATTATAGTGCTAATTGACAGAAGGCCAGGATGAAATTTAAAAGCAGATGGCTCACTGCAGATTTTCACAACTCAAACGATGTAAGAGTCAATATCCTGCCATATTTGTTTACCCCTTCAATAGCGAGCAATGACTGCGTTCAAAGACACACATGTGCAGAAGGAAGCTCATTCTCTGGATTTACTGTTTGATTTCAGTGGGGGCCACTGTTTGGGGAGGGGAGGATCTGAGCAGTGGTAGCTCATATTACCAAATATAAATAGCCAGGAAGTTTTGTATTTAATTGCTCTTGCAAAAGAAATCTCTGTTCCTAGCAAGGAGAAATTTGCAGGCTGTTCGCATTCGCCACCAGGAAAGACCCTGGATTTTCTGCTGCTGTTGTATTTGGTGGCTTGTTTTAATTAGGGCCTGGGAAATTGATCAGTTTTAGGCTACCAAGCACGGATTCAGGATTAGGGTTTTATCCCTTTCGCTACCATTTAAAAAATTAATTTCTACAATTCTTCAACTACATCAGCACTTTGACACTGAGTTCAGTGAACTCAAAACAGCAGGTCGAGCTGGTCAATACAAGCAGAAACACCCTCAAAACAAAGTTAAGAGAAAACACTACTTTTGTCCAAAAGTTGACTACATGAAATGAGAGCCTGAAGTCCATCTCTATAACCAGGGCAAAAGAGTTAGAAGATTTCGTTCTGACAACAGCCATCTATGCCAAACCTCAATACAAGAGTAACGCTTTGAAAGTGTCTTAACAACCCTAAGAGCCTGTGGCACACTCTCCATGTGTCCTAACAGTGAATGAAGTCAGCATCTGGCAACTGCTCACCCTAGCTTCTTCTCTCTACCCCAAGACACCAACAAAACAAAACAAGGCTGGATGAGTCCACTTCAGAGAGTTGCATCTTTCCTTGCTTAATGGAGCCTATTATTTTAGAAGTGAATCCTTCAGTACTTCAGAGGGCATCGAGTAGAATACTGACACACATTCAGAAAATATGTTTCTAGACTAGATAGCAAAAGAAAGGAGACAGGAGAAGAAAGCTTTAAATACTTTAACTTTATTTTATGTTCATTGGTCTGAGGCTGTCAGATCCCCTGGAACTGGAGTTACAGACAGTTATGAGATGTCATGTGGGTGCTGGGAATTGAATCTGGGTCCTCTGGAAAAACAGGCTCTTAATCTCTAAGACATCTCTCTGGCCCCAGGAAAGAAGGCTTTAAAAGCAAAGGCTCTTACCAGAGACTGTGGTTTGAATGTGAAATATTCCACAGGTTCATGCATTTAAACACTTGGTCTCCAGTTGGTCTGCTATTTTTGTTATGTCGTAGAACCTTTAGAAGGTGAAACCTTGCTGGAGAAAGTAGAATGAGGGGCAGGCCTTGAGGGTTCGTAGCCAGGTCCTACTTACTGTTCCTTCTCTGATCCCCAATAGCCATTGTAATATGATCAGCTGGCCTTCTGCTATTACCTCCCGATACTTACACCTGAAGCCATGTCTCCTCCACCACGATGAAGGATTGCCTCACACTATAAGCAAGAATTCACTCTTTTTCTCTTAAGTTGATTTTATCAGGGTGTATTTTCATCACAGCAACAGTAAAAGAACACCAGATGATGAAAGAATGTTCTTCAGTGATTGGATCACGAGAAACAAAGCATGGACTGCCTACATAGAGCCAAATACTACCAGCTTCTTGGTGAAGTCTCTCTGACAGCTGAAATATGTGACTAGCTGGGGGTCAAACAAGCAATGCCCTGCTTACCTTGGGCATATAAGAGGCAACAATGGAGGAGACTAAGGGGTATGAAAGCTGACCTAGGCACCCACCAGCAGCCTAAGTGACCCTGGCCATGCCCTTCCCTGTTTCCTCTCTGGATGATACCTCATACATATGGCTTTCTCTTCAAGGAGATAAGAGATAACTTGTCCTGGAGCCAAATATGTGTAACCATGGCTCAGGAACATGAACTCAGGTTTCTCCCAATACAATGTTCCAACATGAAGAAATTTTCATGAAGTTTTATAGTACCAGTAACAGAACAAAGTCTTTAATCAAAGCACTTTTCAGATATATTGATGGAATCATATGATCAGGTTACATCAAAGTAGAGAACTCTGCTACAGACTACAGATATTTTTCTTAATGGCATTCTCAGTCTTTGGTTGGTGGACATGAGGAGTTTGTTCAGACATTCCAAAAGGAACCATCTAACAGTCACAAGGAGGTTAGGCCAAACACAGAGATGGACAATGAATGACTATTAGGGGGGCTAAAGATAGCCCAAAGTAATTTAGTTATAGACCAGTAACATTCCAAATCTCTAGTCATAGAACTCCTAATCAGTCAATCAACCTTGAAGATTCATTAATACACGTTCAGCTTTTCTTTTGGGAACTGCAATTCACAAATGAAACTCACTGAGAGGATGCTTTGGCTATAAAACACTGAATTCTCGCTCAGCCACAAAGCAACTCAAGTGGGATGAAAGTCCAGCATCTTTCCCTTCTTCATTGTGTCTGTCTGTGTGTCTTCCCTACTTTAGTTGAAGGCACGATAAATCATTGCCCTTAATTTTCACATCCAAATCACCTTGGATTCCTGAAACAGCAGAATGCCACAAGACATGACCATCCCAGATGAGGAAGGTTATCCACAAGGAGGAGGCTATACCCTAGAATAGAAGGAATCTTCTCTTGAGAACTACCATGTCCCCTGAAGCAGTAAGGGATTTTGGGGACTCACCCTGCAGGACTCTGAGAAATGATGGGCCAGACCATATCACTAAGACTGATTAATTATATAGACCTCTTGTCCCCTATTCTATTCTTCCTCTATTTAAGCCTAAAACCAATGTCAAGCCCCAAGGACTCACCCCTCTATCTGTCCTGTTCCCAACATGCCACATAGAGTCAGTCTCTCATCTCTTTAATTGGTATATTTGGACCAGTGGCTGAACCTAGCTTGTTAGGGCTGCCAGAGCCCCCCCTTTTTTTTCTTACCTAAAAGCTCTGTTCATTTAAGGAATTTGTTCAGTTCAGTTCCCACAGTGACTATCTTGGGCTTTAACCTGCAGGATGGCAAGATTATTCAATGGAAAATGTTGAATTAGGTTTAAAGATTTTGCAGTCAAATAGCTTAGGAAAATCCAGATTAAATGCACACAGGCATCTTTGCTATAGAAGCTCTCTGGCATTCTGGCCTCTCTGTCAGGTCACACTGGTATTTTTTTGCCTGTTACATAGTGCTATCCTATTTATTTATGTGATAGCCACCAGATTCTCTAGCTCAGAATCAGCTCAACGAGAAGCGGAGCTTTGTTTACTATGGTTGGAGTTCCGACAATGAAACCCTCAAGTACGACACTCACAGGTTTGAGGTAGGCTACAAAAAGGCGTCAATGCCAAATGTGCCTCTTGTCTCCATGGGAATAAGAGATAGTTTATCCTAATACAAATATAAGTGACCCTGATCTGAGAATATGGATTTAGGTTGCCCTGCCCAAATGACATGTTCTACTGTGTAAGAGGTTAAATGAACTTTTCATACTCATAGAACAAAAGAAAGCCATAAATCAAGGCATTTACAAACACATTAGTGGGAATGTCGGGTAGGCAGGTTACAATAAAGTGGGATGCTATCTTATCATCTGCATTGGCAGAAGAAAGTAGTCTGCTAAATTAGTATGCTTTAAAGGCTTTTCCTGGTAACCCCAAGGACGCTAGGTCAGACACAGGTGGGAATGGATGGCTAATGAGAGAAGAGAGCTCAAACCTGCAACCTCCCAGCTTTACACAATCATGAAGTTCTAATTGGCCAATCAGCCTTGGGGAATCTTTAAACACAAGAACGGAATTCCCCTAACCTCTTCGGAACTTCAGTCAGTACTCGGGGTTAAGGAATAGGAGGCAAACTTCATGGCAGCTAGAGGCTGGTGAACTCCAGAGCCGTATCACTGCAGAACATCAAATAACACTCAGACAGGAAGGAAACTTTATAGGCAAACTCACAGAACCAAACGGCTGACAGCAATGACCGCTGTCTTTGTCTCAGTGTAGTAGTATTTCTACATCATTGACTTGACCACAGTGTCTACCCATCATGCCTCATGTGCCAGAACACATCCAGAACTCCATTTACGGAAAGCAAAGGAGGCAAAACTGTTCTGGGCAGAGACTGGAGCATAGGCTCATACGGTCACCTAGGGCCCAGTGCACAGAAGGACTCCACAATTTGTCTGTCCTGCTTTGATGCTGACATTCTTAGTAAGTTTTTTAAAAGGGGCTGGAGACTGTCACTGAGGCTTCGGTACAGATTATGTAATTTGTCATAGTGCTAAGAGCACAGACACTAGAGGCAGCACCTGACTCACAGCCAGGTCAGCCACGTTGGTGGACCATGGCCTGCTCTGTTTGGTGTGGGCAATACTAACCATCCATGTTTTGAGGGTTGCTACAAAGTTTCAAAAGTTGTGGAAGCCAAGCACTTTGAATAGGGTCAGCAATGAAGTGCTGCGTACAACTCAGATACAGGCCTGTCACCCAACACTGGATGGTATCTGGAAGAAGCAACGTTTCACAATTCCTTTTCAAGTTGAATAAGCACATGGAAGTCTTTCCAAAAGGAAATAACAATATGTGTTTGGAACTGAGTCATTTGACTTCAGAAACCTTGACTTACAAAGAGTGTGTGTACAGCTGATGAGAACGGGTAACAGAAACCGGCCAGTGAGGGCAGGGGCCCCAAAGTAGCAGTTCTGAGAAGGTCCTTGCTGGAGGCAGGGATGCAGAGAGAGCTCTGGTTCCCCTTTCTTTGTTACCTGTTAAATGAGCACCTCTTACTAAAGGGTACTTGAGCAAGTGACTGAAACTGAAAGGTGGCACCTGGACACCTGGCTGGTTAAATGGAACAGCTCCTCTCTCGCGTACACCTCACCCCAGTTTCCACCATGAGTCTTTTAAAAAGCCAGGATAGTATCCTATTTCTTTGAAACATGCCTCCTATAACCCCCCCATCTCTCCCTCTATCTCTATCTCTATCTTTCTTCCCTCTGCCCCTCCCCTCTCTCTCCTTTGCGTCTATCTCTCTTTTCCCCCCTTTCCCCTTTTAGTGCCCACCTATGAATCTACAAATAAACTTCTCTCTTAAATTCCAACGAAGCTTCTGTGATCAGACCCTGGCTCTGAGCAGCTTTAAGACTCACTCAATAGGAGGGAACTCATGGGGTGGCATTGTAAACCTAGCCAAGTCAGGGCTTTTGAAACTTTGCTGAATTTTTATCTGAATATTTTCAATCTATAGTTGGTTAAATGGCAGATATGAACCTGTGGAAACTGAGGGCTAACCACATGTACTATGTTCAGGTACACACTTCACGTGTACCTATAAGTACATGTGCACACAAACTTCATGATGTCTTGACTTAACATGTCATAGTGAGAGTTCTGAGATCTTTGGTGACCTAGCTGCAGAAACACATCTCTTCATTCATTTTACTTAAGGCGCTGCTACTCAAGAGAACTCGGTGATCCCCAGTCTCATGTGGACAGTGCCGCAGCTTAAATCTACCATTGGTGTGAATACAACCGTAGAGTAAATCTTTACAGCTTCAGAGTTGGGATCCCTTACATCTGTGACTTTGCTATCCTTCTGCCAAATTGCTTAGCAACCCTGTAAAATGTTCCCAACACCCTACCAGCCCAGTGGAGCCCCCAGTGATATTTGAAACAAATGTCCATGTAGTGTTAACTTAGGTTACTCTTATTGTCCAGTGTCTTTTCCTATGTGGAAGGGAGCCATTTGCATTTCTTTCCCTTTATATGTGAATCCCATAGTCAGTTCCTCAATACAGTTGTGTATGCAGTTGAGCTTCTTAGATTAATTATGACTCTATTATTGAATGGTAGGAATTCTTTAGCCATGTGGGGAGTAAGGCAATTCTTGTTAGTTCACAGCACACACAATGTCTGTTTCCCTGAAACATCTCCACACACAACCATTTAGCTGCTCTGGGCTTGTCACAGTGGTTACTCGAGAGAGAGCCTGCAACTGTCACCTTAGTTTCTTGAGGAAGAAATGCATTTCTTACACCAGTTCTCAAAAATAAAAGTTGGGGCCCAGGATGTAGAAGTTACTTCAACAATGGGGGTGCAGAGCTGACACTTAAGCTGTGTTCTTTGATCACTATTCAAGCTATCAGTCTCTTTGCTCTCTTCCATACTGAAACACCTGTAAGGGTCGCAAGGGCTGGGCGCCCTTAATTTTCTGCATTGCTTTAACACCTAACTCATGGCTAGGTACACTAATGTTCACTGACTAATGAGCAGCTTTTCCTTTCCCTCGCCCCCTCTCTCCATTTTCAATGTAGCTTTTATAGGTTACTCTTGCTAACTTCCTTTTAGCCTCTCATATTGATTTTTTAGAAAATCCACAAAGTCCCCAGATAAGAGAGAATACACAGGAAGACAAACATCAGACAAGAATAGCTAAAGGACATTTGCTTTTTGAATAGTATAGAGTGGCTTCATTTGGCCAGATAAATGTTTTAGCTCTGATGGGAAGCAGAGACGCAAACCACCCACAGGCACCACAGGCTCACCTCCAGAAGGGCAGAGACTCATCAGAGAGGCAGTGTGGCTTCCAACCACAGGAAGGTGTGCTGGGATCTCCTTCTGTGGGTGGTATGGCCTCAGTTCTGACCTCCCTCCCATCCCTGCTGGTAAATTCTGGAGAGAACAAACATATGGCCTCCCAGCCACCCTGGGAAAGCTGCTCACACAGGAGTATTCCCACAACCAGGGCATTTCTCAAATATTCCGTCCAGGTTTCCAGAAGCAGCTGCAAGCCCCAGGCCTGTGAGATTAACAAGTACTAGGGCTCCACAGCCATCCATGGCCACAGGCTGCCCCAGTCTCATCGTGCCCACCATCAGTTAAAAGTGGAAGCTTAAAATTACCTGGGTTTTGCTGAGCTTTGGGAGACTCGTAAGCTGATTTGCTTAGGCCACATGCAAGGAAGACGTAAGTCCTGCCCAGGAGCATCTTAGCTTGATGTTTCACAGAATATGATTGTCTGTGTTCTGTATTCCCTCAGAAAATGGACTGTTAGTTTGTGAACACCAGTCTGGAGCATAATCGTATGCTGGCTTCCCTTTCTCCTGGAAATGCCAGCCATGCTCCCTTATCTCTCGGTCCCATGTCCTTGATCACCCTCCCCTCTTCCCTGGAACCACCGAGATGCTAGGCAGCATGGGCAGCCCTGCTTGTGGAGCTCAGAGAAGGATTTTTAATATAAACTCAGACCTCACACCAGGAAGCAGAAACAGAGTGCTCCCATAGTGTGTGTGTGTGTGTGTGTGTGTGTGTGTGTGTGTATACCTGAGTGGTATATGTGTGTGACACTGAGTAGTATGTGTGTGACTGAGTGGTGTGTCTGTGTGTGTGACCTAGTGGTGTGTGTGCGTGTGTGTGCAACTTGTTTTTGGTTCAGTGTTGAATTTTAAAAAATGGTTTTAATGCAATCAATGAAAAGGGGCCAAGAAAGCCTTCTCCTTTACAACTGAGCAATTGACAGAAGTAGTTTTAAAGTTCTCTATACTAAGATATCTATCTTCAGTGATTGGTGAAAGATAAAGTCTATGAGTACAAAGTGAAGTGAGACAGTTGGGATGGGAGTGGGGCACAGAGGGAAAGGGAATTGGCCAGGGAGGACAGAAGGAGGACAGAGGGACTACAGAGGGGAGGACAGAGGGGAGGACAGAGGGGAGGACAGAGGGAGGACAGAGGGGAGGACAGAGAGGGTTGTATTTTGTTTACACCACTACCTTCTCAGTCCCACCCCTAGTTCCTCAATTTGCCCAAGAGTAATGGTTATAATAATCATTGTGACCTGATAGAGTCATATGGTCTTTGAGCTCTGCCTGGAGGTAGCAAATGTTAGTTCTTACCAAGGACTTCGGGTTCTTTAATATACAGCTGGAATTGCTGAGTTTGTGAGCTGAAGTTCTTCAAAGCCACATCTGGGAATGTCCTGTCTACTGTCCAACTCTGTAACCCTGGAGAGACATGGAATAAACTTGGGCTGTCCTCAGTCTCCTTACCAGCGTTGACTAGCCTCTGTATCTGACCACCTTTTTGATGATAGGCAGACATTCAGAAAGTATTAACTTAGCAGACCTCCAGTTCTGCCAACCCTGAAGACAAGAGTGTTATAGACAGCAAGGAGCCTAGAGAAGAGACACCACTCAGCTGTCACCTGCCTGCCTGGTACCCTCACCAGAGGGCTTGTAAACGCACTGACATCTGGCTTCCTCTGGTTCTGTGACTATAAAAAGTTCATGCAAGCTCTTCCCACCTTTGAAGCAAGCCATTTAGAACTTCAGGAATCCATGCTCCTGGGCCATGGTCACAATCAATGTGTTTGGTTCAGAATAAACTGTCTCTCACTCCTTTGGGAGCAAGAACTATACTTTGTCTAGACGGTTTAAAAGGATTTTAAATATTTAAACAAATCCGTACCTGCATCATTGCTGTTTTCTTCTTCCAATGGTGAGTCCCTTTCCCTCACAACATGTTTGATATAAAACAATAGTTTATTTTTTGTTGTTGTTTGTTTGTTTGTTTTGTTTTTTCTTAAGTCAATCCATTCTCGAAGTCTCTGGACACTAGCCAGATGCCATTCAACCCATTGCAGCTTATGGGCCAATTCCAGAGTTAGTATAAATACCATTAGGGACTGAGCCCACTTCAGATCTACCCCTTATTTTTACACACACACCCTCCCCGGCACACACTTGAGACGCCATCAGCAGCTCCATGATCGCCTGGACTGTGTCTAATCACATACAAGGGTAGAGGAGGCATCTACAACCACTCTGCCATTTTACCAGTTAGATAAGTGGCTCACTGAGCACAGTGAGATTCGTACTTGCAATAGTCTCTTAGAACAAAGGGCAGCATGAAGGCTGTAATGAAGAGGAACCTACAGTGAATTCCAGATGAACCAGGAGCTCCTGTACAAAGAACCTGCTGTGCCACCCACCAATCAGGTGGAGAGCTCAGCAGCCTGGACACACTGAACACACTGACCCATGTCTGAGGTTTCCATGGAGATGTGGTTAGGTAAGCACAGCCCAGTGGATCATGTACCACTGTGACTGAACCCCATCTTCTGCCCATTTCCCCTCCATGGAGATTGGAGGATGAGCTGAAGGCTTCTTCCCACCTCATCATAGGCTGCCCAGGGAACCCCCAATAGTCACCTCACTACCAAAGCCAGGGAATTGAAAGGAGCTCATGACTAACAAAAGACACTTTTATCCCTCAGAAAACTACGAGTTTTAGGAAGTTCCTCTATGTCAGGACCAAGTATCAAATACTTCTTCCTGGGTCACAAGTAATCACTTAGACATTTCTCAGAAGTAACACTGGGTACCAGGCAGAAAGGAAAGCCTGTGTGGCTCTGGGTTCTGGGAGAGATCAGGAGGGTGGTCCTATCCCAGAGAGCTACAGGGTAGCCTGCAGCCAAGCTGGGTCCAGGAAGAAACCAAAGGGATGGCATCCTCCAGGAGCTGTAGTCTGGGAAGGCACCGCACCAAAGAGTCAGGGACGGGAGGGCTTTGTTATGTTTGCATCCTAGACATCCTGCTCTCTCCTCCATGCTCTGGTGTTTGCTAATCAGAGCCAGAAAGGAAGCAGGAGGAACAATCTAGCATTCTGACCACAACTGTCTAATCACCATCCAGGTTATCTCTATTATTCTTAATGTCAGTGTGGCCCAATGGGACTGTGATTTGCAAAGGAGCAATGCAGTTCAGGCTGAGATAGGGACTGGGGTCAGGGCCCTGGACTGACAAGGGAGCATCAACTGACTCCTGCACACTGGCTATACCCTGAGACTCAAGGTCAGCTCCTGTTGCAGGCAACCACCTCAATTTCCAGTCATTTACTGACGTAAGGGACTTGCACAATCCCTCTCCTGCCACTAGATGGCGGGCACTGCGACCGCGATTTCCAAATAAAATACTGAGGTAGTAAACAGTCCCCTCTGTCTCTGTATGTTCATTCTGACAATAAAATCAGTAAATCTCCAGCTCATTCCTGATTTCAAGCCCAGCTTGCACCGTCTGCGAGCACACGAGTGTGCCTGCTGGAACGCCTGCCCTTCGGGGTATTCATAATGGCCTTGCTGATTCTGCAAGCCTGATGTCTCCAGCGCGTTAGGAGGAAGGGCTCTCTTGCATGCATGATCTTTTACTTGCTCGCACCGAGCCATACACACCAAGTCCTGTCCTAACGTTCCCTTTGCATCTCTATATATGAAAACAGTGTACATGAGCCTCAGAGCCTCGGCAGTATTTTAAGGTTCTCAACAAGCGATAGGCATGCCCCCCAGCTCAGGCTCCTTGGGACCTGGTGCCAAGGCTGTGAGACTTGCACCACAGGCACAGGTTTTCTGTGATTGGCACACACTGTGGGAATATATATATATATAAACTTGGCCATTTGTACACAGCCAGTATATCCCAACTCACTCTCCAGAAAGAGGAGGGTATGGGGATACGAGTGAGGACTAGAATGGATGATTTGGTGGATTGAAGCCCATGAGATGAGCTGAAAAATCCACTCATCTGAGATTATTTTCATTTACCTCCTGGTGTTAGAACTCAGTCTGAAAAGAACTGGTTCCTTTAGTAGCAAAGGCTTTCTCCCAGCCAGGATGGAGTTCAGAGCCTGCCTCTCATAGGCAGGTAATGATACACTGCAGAATTCATTGTTTCCTGATGTGAACTCCAAAATACATACATTTCTATTTTATAAAATCTACATTAAAGCCAAAATGTGTTGGCTTAGAGAGTAAGTGTCCATCAGTGCACTGTTGCTGCTGGCACTGTTGTTCAGCTGTGGGGGAAGCCCATTGTATTACAGTAATTAAACAGATCAGGTGGATGTTATGACTCTTACATTCAAAACCCTGCTATTTGTGTTACTTACACTTCATTGTGGGGCTGGGAAGGAAATGAATTTTGTATAATTTTCAAAGAACCTTCGAAGTGCAGGTGGAGATTTTCTAAAGCTATGAATGTTTTCCCCGAATGACCTTTAATCAGGTCCCCTCCTCTCCATCCAGCCACCCAGGTGAGCCTGCCCCGTCTCCCTGGCACCTTCTGTCCTGGACTTTCAGCCCCAGGCGCTTCTGGCAGCATGGCCTACTACCTCAGAATGCAAGCTACACAGTGTGTGCAAACTCTGCAAGGAAGCTCACAGAACAGACAGCCTGAAATCTCAGCAGCTTCATTTCTTCTGTGCCCCAAGCAGACTTTAGAAAGCAATAAAGTCCAAATGTCTAAGGACTTAAGAGAAATATGCTGTTATCATCATCAATTTATGAAACTCCCACGAGGAAGCAGAATTGGTACAAAACACACAAATCGTACCAGGGGCCAGGAACAGAATGCTGAAACTGGATATTGCTTTTTCTCTCACCTTTTCTTTTCTCTCTCTCTTTGATTCTTTTTCCTTTTTCCCTTTTGCCTTGGAGTTAAAGGTTTTTTCCTGACCATAAGTGCTGGAAGGAGGTTCTAAACGCAATAGTTCATGAGATGCCGAGGTGCAAGCCAGGGCCAAAGACTGGGAAAATGTTTGGTCTTCAGGAGAATGGCAAAGAGAGATTATGGGCTGGGGTGGGTGCACATGCTGGAGTAAAGGACCAAGGTTAAAGGGAATAAGAAAGAGAAGGAAAAGATATTCTCCAGGTTGTATTCAACCTGTGGTTGACACATTTTTTTGTCTATTACCCTGTCACCCACCTGCCCCCTGGGAGCCCTTGGCCAAGACTGTTTCAGGATCTGCTTCCCTGTTCTGGGTAGGGATGAAAGCCTCACACTCCTTGCACAGACCACACTTCTGTCCTTAAAGTGAGTCAGGAGTTAAGGACAGAAAGATGACTGGTGCACGTTCTCAAAGGACTGTGCACAAGCTCTGGGAATGGATGCATCTGCCCTGACCACGGAGAACAGGATCACAGACAGGGCCATCTCACAGGAGGCTGGAGGAGGTAAAGCAGCCTTGCAGAATCTAGGTCAGAGAGAGAGCACACCCAGATACAAGAGACAAAACTGTTGATGGTGCTGACCAGTTCTGATGCATAGTACAAGGGAGATTCTTAATTATATAAGACAACCGTTAGTTGTTTTATATCTTAATTAGCCTTGACTTTTGACTTTGTGTCATCATAACTTGCTGGACCTTGGGTTAAAGGGGAAAGGGGAGTTCAAGGACATTTACTCTAAAAGCATGAAACATCTCAGGGAAGTCAAGGTCAGAGTTAAAGCAAGGGTCAGAACAACCAGAAGCTGGGAGTTGTCCAGTGTTTGCAGTTCAGGGGCTACAGCACTGACTTCTCCTGCTTTAGCTGCAGGTCCTTATTCTCCCTCTCTCTCTCCATCCTTCCCTCTTCTCCCTCCCCCTCCCTTATTTCCCCTTGGTGTATACATACTGTTTAAAGACTTTCTCCTCTGCTTTTCTCATCTATAATCTGAGAATCATGGTTGCTCAAACAATTTGACTATCCAGGAACCCAATTTCAGTGACAAAATGCCTGGTGGATTTTGGATGAACAGAGGTTTCATGCGATGTGCATTTGTGAATACTCTACTGCGGCCATGGGACTGTCTGTACAGTACTGGAATTGGCTTGTATCAGAAGCTGATATATGAACCCTTGTAATATAACAGGCAATGGGGAGAGTGATGTTTTTAACATGGCTACTTTCCTACAGCCTTCACATAAATTGCCAGCACCCACCAGGCACCAGATAGTAGAGAACAGGCAGTCCCTTGAATGCCCCCTCCACCCTGGGCTCCATTCATGGTGGTAGGGAGAGACTTCCAACTCTGAGACTGTATGACGCTGTGTGGTCCCGAGAGAAAGGAAAGGGTTCGCCATGGAATTCATCTTGTCAGGAGTGTTTACAGGTGTCTGAACTGCTATAGTCTAACTCCCCTTAAAGAACATGAAATATTCTCCTCATGACCACAGATCCAAAGACAGCTACTAAGTGTTCCTAAGATCTGTCTCCTTTTAATCAAGCTCTGAAGAAAAGACAGCTGTGTAGCAACCACTCTGGTGGGTCTGAGGTTTTAAAGGGGAATAAAACCGAGTTTCTATAAAAAGGAGTTTGATACCTAGAATACAGGAAGATGTAAAAGAAGAAAGCAACCCCCACAGCATCAGAGCTCAGGGACACTGAGCTGACTGCTTCTGAACCCTCAACCCTGGCGACAGCAGAAGAAGATCACCTACCCTCCCTGCCCCAGTCCCACTGTGCTAGATAGAGGGTTTGGACTGGGCTGAGAGGCCCCTCCCCTCAGCTGTGTTTTGCCTCCTCAAGCTGCCCATATTTCTCTAGGCTGCAAATAGAACTCACAGTAGAAGAGCTACCCATGGACCTGCCTGCCTTCCATCTGGAGTCTGGTGGGAATTGGCCATCTGTGTGTAGGCTGCAGGAGAATCACCACATTATAACACCCTGCTCCTCCCACCTAGTTACTTTGTATTGGTTGGTGAATTAACATCTGACACAAGCTGGTTCCAGAACCTTAGCTCCTGGAAATGGGACCCCAGTGCTCACTGAGTGTCACGGATGAAACTCAGAGCTGTGCTTGGCCCCGAGGAAACATGTGCCCCAGGGCACACTGCCCTCGGGAAAGGGTGGCCAACATGAATACATAGCATCTACTGGAACACCATAAATACTAAATACAGAAAGAGAAGGGAGTAGACAAAAATCCCTGGGATTTAGACACCAGGCCTAGGACCTGCAACAACAGGGAACAAACAGGGAACAAGGGGTCAACTACAAGTAAAGCCCTGGGTGGGAAAAGAAAGGCCCAGGAGACACAAGTCTCAGAACCAACTGCAACCTCGAGCTCCCAGTCAAGTTAAAAACAACCCATAACCTTGGCTGGGTTCTGCTGTCTTTCCACACCGAACAGTCTAAGCTTAAAGTCCAGCTGGTGAGCTCTGTGCGCCCTCTTGCGGCTGCTCCTCAAAGTGCAGTCCTTGGGAGCAGCTGGCCACGGCATCCAAATGGACTGCGCGTAGTTAAGCTGTCAGGTCTAATGTATTTATTTGACTCTCTGCTGTTAAAATTATTTCTCTACAGCACTGCGGTTATTTACGACTATTGTCAGTACAAGGCGATGAGAAGGCAGCAGAACAAAACAACAGAAGTGAAGAGAAGGTCTGCCTGGGAGGCTCGGGGCATCCTCTGGTCTCTGCTGGTTTTATTTACCCAGTCTCCAGTGAGTAACTCACCCACAATGCAGAGCCACAGTCTTCAGCCCAGAGAAGCATCATGAGCCCCTGTCCCCGTGAAGACACCTGCAGGTCTCTTAGCCACTGCACATGTCCACAGAGAACCCCTGAGTGGACCTTTAAGTGTCTCTCTTACTCTATGCAGGTAAGTGTGAATCAGAAGGGCCAGGGACACAGATACCCTGTAGTGCATCTTTCTTACTTTCTAGGATCTTGGTTCTCAAAAATGCCGTCCTGGGATACAAGACCACATCACCTAAAAATGAGTTTAAAATGTAAGTTCCCTCCAGCACTGGATCTAACATGTGGGGATTTCTGGAAGGAGGAAGCCCAGTGCTCAGTGCTCTCACAAGCTCTCCAGGGAGAGTCTGATGCTGTCCCCCAAGAGATTTGGGCTCCAGAGGACACAGTGAAGGGTACAGCTCCCAGGAGAAAGTCTGGTGGTCCCCACTTCTGCGCCTGTTTTTTGAAAAGTCTCCTAGAAACCAACCGTGTCCCAACCAACCCTAGAACTGCCTTAGGAAAATGTCCTGTCCAACCTTCATGATACTGGACCAGATGTGACACAAGGGAGCTTGGCTGGATGGCAGGGAGGGAGGGGCGGCTCTGCAGTGAGTGGCCACTGGGAAACAATGCAATGCCTGTCAATGACAATGGCATGGCGGGCTTGGGGATTACCAAGGAAGGAGCAGCTCACACAGGGAGGTTCTTAGCAGTGACCAGTGTCAACAGACTCTGTTACTATATCTTGTAACATCATTTACACATCCACCTGCCCTGCCAGAGTCTAGGCATCATTCAGAGCTGTGCATAGATACATCGCCAGCTGTCAGAAATCTTGTGTTTATACAGAGCCTCCGCTGTTGGTAAGCTATAGCACAAGAAAACAAATGGCTTCTCAGTGCCTCAGATTTCTCATCTGATCAATCACTCACTCAAGTTTTTATATAAATTATTCTACTTACTCTTTGGTAGGAAGATCAGGTCTGCCAAAATGACCACTAGACAGATGAAACAGCCAGGACTCAGAGAGGACAAGTCATAAACCAAAGGCCACACAGAGAGTATTGACGGGATGGAGACGGGAGTACTGCTCACTGGTGTCCAGTGCCAGCAGATCTCTAGGAGATAATTCATGCAAAAGCAAGAGGCAATGGATAATTGCGATTGTTCTCATTTTGGAAGGGTAACCAGAAGAAATCCCAGCATCTTGCCTTCTGAATTCAGGAAACTAAAATAACACACTGTAAAGTCCTTGTGAAAAAAAAAATCAATAATACCAAAAAGAAATTAAAATAAAAGCAGAGCAACATTTTGCTATCAAGATTGAAAGAAATTGCAAAACTAAATGGAGACAGAACAGAACTGGTGTCCTCTTCTTGGGAGATAAGTCTGTGTTCATAAAAGGCACAGCGCTGACAGCAGGAACTGACGGTCATTTATCCTGGAGACGGGCTCAGCCTTGTCTACTTAGCGTTTATATAGTGCTTGCCTTCGCCATGGTGCCAAGGTGCCCACTAGGAACCCAAGTTGGAGCAGGACCTGAGGCCTCTGAGATGGACCCCCCAGAGAGGAAGGGAGCTGGGGCCACTGCCCACCTTATTTTGCCAACTCTCTCGTCTGCTCATTAGCAAGAACTTGGGCAAAGGAAAAGGAGAGAGCTCTCCAAGTGTCCCTCTGAGAAGCTGCAATTACACCATTATGTGCAGTCCCTGGGTGAGATGGACAGAAAGCTCCTGCAACAGAGCTGGGTGAACTCTCCCCAGCGCTGCTTCTGTCCTGTGCCTTGTTTCCCTTACCTTCCCTGTCTCCCATCTCTTTCAGCTCCCCAGTCCTCTTTTGATGTCCAGGATTAGTTCCTCGACTCCCAACTGCTGGCTAGTGTGTGGTAGTAGAGTTGGGAGCAGTAGATAGAGAAGGGAGATCTGGAAGTCACAGGCCTGAGTCAATGAACTGTGTGATGTTGGGCAGCATCGTCTGCAGTAGCACAGGGCTCTGACGGAGGTTTGAGAGATGCCTGCGGTGTATTTCAGCGAGACGTTTTCATTGCTTTTCAGTTTAGGATAAAGAGAAGGGTAGGTTCCAAAGTGCATCAGTCACTCTTAAGACTTCCTGATTCATACCTTGGAGATAAATCTCTCAGCCTCCTTTCTCTCTTTTTCGTATGTGTATGCATTTGTGCATTTGTGTGCTTATTCGTGTGTGCCAAGATGCATGCGTGTGTTCATGCATGTGGAGATCAGAGGTCAGCCACAGCTATTTCTTGGGGACTATCTAACTTGTTTTTTGAGACAGGGTCTCTCACTGTCTTTGAACTTGCTGATTCAGCTCGGTCATCTGGTCAACAAGCTCCGGGGTGCCTCCTGTCTCTTTCCCAACACTGGTTCTTCACAACAGCAATGGGTGCTCTTAATCACTAAGCCAATTTTCCAGGCCTGTGTCTGGTTCTTGGCACCTCTTGGGCATCAGATTTGGAGCTCATTGAGTGTTTTTACTTCCACTCATGTGAATCTACAGCTCTCTGGTCCCCCAGCAAAGCCGAGTGACTCCACCAGCAGGGCAGCCCAGAGAAGGGAAATCACACAGAAATAGCACAGACATGCTAAGAATGACTTCTTACCAACAGTTGCTCTAACTCTGTAAGCAGTCTTAAGCATCAGGTATATGTTCTAATCTAATTCTCAAAAGCCCAGCAGATGGGTACCATTATTCCCAATTCAAAATTGAAGAAACTGAGGCTCAGAAGCGCTAAGAAACTTGCTCAGGATCACTTCCAGCAATGAGTGGCGGCGCTAGAATTGTTACCTGCTTGTTGCCTGGAACCCTAGGGTCTCTGTTGCCGACTATGGTAATGAGAGTCCTCAGACAGAAGTTCTGCCGGACAATGACATTCCATACAGAGGGTTCCATTCTCTCCAGAATGCGCCATTGTAAACAAACTGCACCACTGTACACATATCGTGCCATTCCACTGTTCCCATGGGTGTCATCCAATCCATAATGCACCACTATCTCTAGAGGTGCATCTATCTTCCAGGCTGCATGAAGGCAAAACTAAGATGCATGACGTCACCCAGCTCTGTAACCTACCAATCATTCTCCTCCCAGGTTCCTCTCCTTTAGAAAGAGGATGGGGCCTCATCTGCAAGGGAAGAATGGATCCTGTGGCTTTTTTTTTTTTCTCTTTTAGCCAATATATATTTTTGGAAACATTTTGGAACATAAAAGGCTGGGTCAGACAGAGCCTGGGGCAGTGGGTAGGGAGGGGGCTCTCCGCACTCCAAAGACAGCTGAGGAGAAGCTTCAAAAGGTGGTTTGATATTTTTTTCTCCCTGATTTTGATCTTTAAAATGTCTGGAGCCCCAGACAGCCACTGGTAACTTTGGGTGGCGAGAGACAGCCAGTAGGACCTCACAGCACTGCAAAGGCTTCTGGTTAACAGGGCTCTTGAATAACGGAAAGCTACGCAAAGCGCAAGGACCAGCAGTGCTGGCGTTGGCAAGGACACTGTTTGCTGAGGCCAGATTGCAGAAGTGTAATCAGGGAAGAAACACCAAAGAGTTCTGTGCCACATGGGAAGCCTGTTCTTCCAGCTGGTCCTGACACCTGAGAGGTCCTTCCTCCTAGATAAAGAGAGCTCACCACTCAGCCACCATCTGATGGTGACAGGCACTGATGAGTTCCCAGGGAAGTCCCACTCCTTTGAGTGACGTGCTCTTGTTTTTGTTTCGGGCTTCCCTTTGCTGGGCTTTTGACTAGACACAATAGAAATAGACATTGTGATTTTTCTGGCCAAGGTCTGATACATGGCCCCATATGAGTAACATCTATAGAAAATGAGTTGCTGATAATGCATGGAGTTGCCAGGTGCTTTCTCTCCGGGGGAATGCAGAGCCCAAGGCTCAGAGATATAGTGACTACCCTTGCCATAGGCTTCACAGGTGCTAGGCTGTATGCAACCACACCAGTCTGTCGTTCTTTGATACACACATGCACTATACTTATGTTTACACACATAATGTATGTGTGTGCATGCACACAGGTTCATTAGGCCTAAAATTCAGGTCTTAACCCCCAAATTACTATACATATTACTGTACAATGCAACATGGAAATATATGGGCAAAAGAGACTGGAAATTCATGCTAAAGAACTATGAATGAATATTGCATGAATAGAATTATGGAAAATTACTTTTCTGTTATTTTTATGTTTGTTCTAATGTTCTTATAATCAGAATATACTACTTTTTTCATAGGAAATACTTGTGGGGTTCTGTTTGTTTGCTTGGGGTTCAGTGTAGAGAATGGAATCCGGGATTTTGCATGTGTTAAGCAAGGGTTCAGTCACTCAGCTTCAGCCCTGGCCAGTTTCCCTTTTTTCCCTTCTGTTTAACATATACAATATAATAGAGATATCCTGTTAAGCCCTTAGCAACTGTCTTGGATTTGAGAACTAACTGAAAGAAAGGCTCCATAAAAAGTGCTGAGCATCTCATGCTCCTGAGGGAATGGAGACATTCTGACAACCCGGGTGTGGGGAGGGACTCCAGAAGGACCACAGATCAAGCTCGCAACTGGAAACCAATATTCTAGAGACTGGGTATGCAGTCTGGGGGTACCCATATGGAAAAGGCTCTGAGTTCATCCTGTGGCGGTAGATAGATAGATAGATAGATAGATAGATAGATAGATAGATAGATAGATAGATGATAGATAATAGATAGATAGATAGATAGATAGATAGATAGATAGATAGATAGATAAATATTGTTCTGGAGTGAGTCCCTAGACTTCAACTTATCTGTAAATGAAAGTCCTGTAATGACAGTGGGGAGATAGTTTAGTTAATGGTGAACCTTAAGGATAAGGACAGTTTCCTCATCCTCCTGGCTACAGCCAAGTGTTCCTACAGTGCTTTAACCACCTCTCCCCTGCCCCCACCCCTGCCACTTGTCTGCTTGGGGTCTGCAGACAGTGCTGAGGCCTCCAGGTTAGAAATGGCAGCTCCCCCAAAGCAATGGGCATCAGGAGTGAACTGACGGGCTTCTTGTAGGTATGAAGGAGGTACCAGATCTTATCTGGCCTTTCTAACCATGTGCCCATATCACACCAATATCCGTATGAATTTGCTTTCTACCCACCACACAAGAATCTATATAAAATGATATTTTAGAAGAATTTTGCAATCTCTTTCTAGGTCTCAAAACCTATGAAGGCAAGATAACATAGGAGGTTTGGGGCTTACTTAAGCCTGGCCCTGAACCCCGACTCTGCCTGTAGGATGTTAAGGATGCCATACAGTCTCCTGGACCCTCCATGCCTTTGAAGATCAAATTTACTCCCAGCTTTGCTGGAGGTGTGTTTAAAAGTAAGTGCTTGGCAGAGGCAGGTGTGAAACATCTCCCTCTTCCTAATACAGTTCCCTCTGGCTTCCACAAAACCCACTTCAGTTAGCCCTGACTTCAGGAGAGATTGACAAGCAAGTCACAGTCTCCCAAAGTTTTTATTCTTCCTAAGTCTGAGTCCATAGATCAATATAAACAACCAGAATTAATATTCCACTACTGTAACCCCAGGAAATGTCTGCCTAGGGTCTCCAGGAACAGCACCATTTCTCCTGCCTCTTCTCTAAACTTCTAACACCCACATAAAGACACACAGGTACACCCCTCAATCATATCCACTCTTCCTTAGCACAAGGTTGACTAAACATCTAAAGACTACCCTGACCTTTCACCAGCACTAAGTGTCTTCAGATGTTGCTACTTTGATTCTAATCCCTGCCTTCTCCTCCTATTATCTCAGCTGCCAACCCCAGGAGACACATTAAATACATAATGCATTTTGACTTGCATCTGGGCTATGCTGTCTGGTGTGGGGAGGTTACAGCAGTAGCATATGCCTGCTTCTTAAAATTCAATTATTCAAATTCAATTTCTTCTCTCTCTCCCAGTCCTCACCAGCATGTAGCCTGAGACTTCTCATCAGATCACTCAACCTGCCAGCACTGGAGCCAGAAGTTACTGGCTTCTGTTCAACTCAGTCCTGTGGTAGTCCACCGCTGTTATTGTTACCATGCACAGTTCTAGATACTAGGAGCCCAAAGATGTAGAAGACAGAGGCATAATCCTTAATATGTTCATGTCCTGGTAGACAGAGATGCACAATACTGGATATGTGACAAGAACAACGCATATAGCAATGTAAGAAAGCAGAGGAGAGAGGCACTATTTGCTGTAGGAGTGAGGTGCCATCTCTCTACCACGCAGGTGGCAAAACACTCAGCACTCAGCAGAAACAAAGCTGAGAGCCAGCCAAAGCAGAATAAAGCTGTGGAGCACCACACTAAATCCGAGCAGATTTCCTTGCTTAGTGAAAAAATGGGGGAGCCCAATAGCACCTTCCCCAACCCTTCCTGGGATCCCTTGCCTCATGCTTTTGTGCTGCCCCAAAGTTCTCATCCTGTTTCCCAGAGGAACATGTGGTGGTTCTGTCATCATTTAGGGCTTTAGTTTTGCTGTTTGCTCCAGTAGCAGGTTTGGGGCTCAGCTCTAATGCTCTTCATCATGCTTGCTTTCTATCTGTATCCCCTTGAAGAAAGTCAAATGCTTAGCACATCATGGATATGGGGGAGACTCTCTTATGTTAAAACATTAACAGAAATGCAAACCCAGAAGACATACAGTGTGACACAAGGCATGTTTTGTCCAAATTATGATAGAGAACTATTACCACTGTTCTGAGCTCAGAGGCCTTTATCAACTGCTATCTCAGAGTAAGCCACATAAACCATAGTATCTAGCAAAGTGCTGGTGGGTCTTTCCACCTTTTCTATGTGTAAGTGAGGCACTGAGATCTACACATATGATATAGGGTACCACCTTTCCCTACCCACCAATTCTCATCTTCATGTTACTTCTCAATGTCTGTTTAATCTCCCACACCAGGGCCTTCCAGCTCCCACCAGGAATACCACAACAGTCTTCCCAGGTTGCTTGCCGCATTCTGAGCCTCCCACGGTCCATTTCAAAGTATGCTTCCTCTCATGGAGCCCATTCCTTCAACCCCATTCACTCTGTAGGTGAAGCTTCACCGGCAGCCATTTTCCTGCCTAGCAGGTAGCACTGCTTTCTGTGTTTTAGGTTACATGAACTCTTTCAATGTCTTTTCCAACCAGTCTGATCTGCTACTGTCAGCCATGGACAATACAAAACAAACAAGCACACCAGCCTTCCGATAAAGCTTTATTGATAAAACAGAAAGCAGGCTACAACTGGCCTGAGGGTTCTCTTAACTCACTCTTCTCCACACTCCTGGTTGAGCTTTGTTACACTGCCCTTCAGGTTCCAAGATCCTGTGACTCCCATGCCGCAGGACACATCAGACTGGCACTCCCTTCTTGTGACATGCTGGTCCGTTTCTCTGTCCACCCCCTCAAATATATCTGGATATGACTTCTTTCAGGGAGCCTTTCTTGGTACTGCAGGTCAGTCAGTCCCTCAGATCTAAAGTGCTCTACATATCCTCCTTCTTTCTCCTTCACAAGACTCATCACAGTTTGTAAATGCACAGGAGTTTATGGGATTAGCTGACACTTGAATGAAAGTCCCATAAAGTTGAGTCTTATTTTTTTTTGCTTGCCATTTCATTGCAGTATCTTCCTGATACACTGCCTGGTACACAGAAGATGCTGTTGGTAAATAAATAAGGCGCTGAAGTTGGCAGAGACAGAATGAGAGGGTGTGAGCAAGAACTAGAAGGATAGATGATGCGTTAAAAGGAAAATCACAAGTTGATGTAAACTTTCCCTGGAACCCTGTGTGGCTATATCTCCACACCCTTCATAATCCATTGATTCTGAAATCCTGCCTGCATGCTCCTTTAGGGAATAACCATGTATGCGTATAAAAATTTAATGTTGCAAGATTTTCATCTTGTCATAATAAACAATTAATTGGAAATACATTGTAAACTATCCAAATGTCCCCAAAGCCATAGCAGATAAGTTAAATACGCTCATCCACTGAAGCCATTTGCTGTGCAGATGTTAGTAATGGTCTTTAAAGTCATGCTTATAGCTCACAGAGGATTAGTATGTAAAGCATGGAATATTCTGTAAGACTCTGTAGTAGTGACTATGTGGCATTATACATTCATTCAAACCTATAGAGTTACAAAGCCAAGATGGCTTGCAAGCATGAGGTCTCAAGTTCAATCCCCAAGACTCAGAACATGGTGGCATGCTTATAATCCCAGTGCCAGGAGGTAGAGACAGACAGAGCCCTGGGCTCATTGGCCTCCACCCTACCCTAGGTGGCAAGCTCCCAGCCAGTGAGAAATTCTGTCTCAAAAAATGAGGTGGATGGTGCCCGAGAAAGGGTTGATCTTTGGCCTCTACACACATGTACACATGTGTACACACACACGCACACACAAAGAAAATTTTTACTATGCACATAGAGAGACAAGAACGAATGTTATGTGTACTAGACTTTGGGTGGCAATGAGGTCTCAGTGTAGATTTAACTGTATGGCTCTGTGGGCATACTGACAACATGGAACCCTGTGACATACATGGAAAGTAGATAAACCTTCTGCTCCTTTTAAAAGTCTTTTGAAAACTATATATAAATAATACATTATATTGAGTGACTTGTAAAAATGATCCCAATATATTATCCAGCCAAGACTGGCTGCATGATTTGTGGGGTTTGGTAGAAAATGAGTACATGGAGTCCTTTGAGCAAGACGGAAGGAACCATCCCATCTTCAGTGGCCACTCCTTTGATTTAATGTGGCCTCTTTTAAATTTGTTATTTAATGTTCTAAGTAAAGGAAAAACCTAATGTTTAAATCATTAGCCTGGATTGTAGCAGCCATCACTCTCCTGTGTAGTGCCAGTTTTAAATATAAATAAAAGCATTTAACTCATTTCCAGGACCCCCAAGTCACTTGGTTCCTGTTCTGGTGTTCTTACACATGTGTTTCTTTCTCGGCAGAACTGAGGAATGCTACACAAGAAAATAAATTTTCACTTTGCCTCTTGATATAAAGGCCACCTACAAACGCCCTCTACTGACTCCCTGACAGGAGAGAGAACCGAAGGGAGGAAGGACTGCCCCCTCTTCTCCCTTCTCTGGCATGTCTAGTAGTGGCTGACAGGGGTCACAGCACAAATTAAGGACATGGTGAGGTCTTCGAGTCTTTACGTCCTGTAAAGCGTCCTTGTTTTCTTTCTGCATTAGAAACAAATTCTGGTCTGCCATGGACAGTGGCCTTTTTGCGCTGTCAGCATTTGGGTAGACATCATACCTTACCCTCACTTTTGGTTTTAAGAAGGATCCTTGCTTTATGGAGCCATCAGGATTCTGTGCTTGGGACCCACTGTGAGTTCTCTATGCCAGCAGTGTGGTAGGAATAGGTTGCCTACACTGCAAGTGCCACCTCTGCTCATTTCATGCATCTCTTTGGACTTAATTTACAAGGCACAGGATCAAAGAGAAGATTAGGAACACCGTGATGATGGGCTGGGAATCAGTACAGTGCTTGCCACGCAAACACAAGGACCCGAGTTCACATCCCCAGAACCCACATAAAAAGATAGGCATCGCAGCACAAGTCTTCAATCCTAGAGCTGAGGAGACAGATACAGGAGGATCCCTGAAGCTTGCTGGAGAGGCTAGCCAAATTAACGAGCTCTAAGTTCAGTGAGAGACACCATCTCAACGGTAAAACAAGGTAGAGCAGGACTGAGGAAGACACCTACCATGGACCTGGCCTACACACACACACACACACACACACACACACACAATAAATAAATAAGTAAATAATAAATAAATAAATAATTTTTTTAAAGAATTGCATGATGGTAAGAGTAGAGCCCATTCATGCACACACACACACACACACGCACACACACACACGAATTTTAAAAGACCAGATAGGAACACATTGCAATACTGGCTGTGTCCAGCTTTTGTGAACGCCTTATAGTCTTTGTTTTGTGCTCTGCTGTGATTTGTGTGGAAAATCTGTGTACGTGTAATGACGAAAGATAATACATTTGTGCTACTCTTGCTTGGGAAGTCATCTTCGTGTAGGCTCAGTAAGAAGGAGGGACAGTGAACAGGTCTTCCTGTACATTATCAAGGCAGGAACCAGGTTCACCCTGCCACTTGGAAGCACTCTTCTCCCTTGCCCCCACCAGGGTAGAGACAGAGTGCCAGATGCTAAGCGGCTTTGTGGCCCCTTTAAGATGACTTCATCTACGGTTGAGACACTTAAAGCCCCAAAGGTGCTGCCTTCTTGTGTTTGCCAGACATGTCATGTGACATGGGAAAGACACATGCTACTTAAAATGGTAATTGATTTCAAAATATGCTGAGCAGTTCGCTCTGACTGAAGCATTTTTCTTGCTTTCCCAATCCTTTTCTTCTCAAGTCACAGTCAGAGAGTTGGATTACCTTCAAGTGCACATTATATTACAGGTTCCCCTTACTTTTTGTTCCCCCGTTTTGATGGATGGAATAGGCCTGGCAAATGTTCCTGGTTGGCAAATGTTGCTGGTTAAGAAGAAGTCAGGATGTGAGCTCTGGTCATCACTTTTCACTACCTGCCATATTGCCCTATTCTTCGCCTGTATCCTGGGCATCTCTTGAAGCCTGCAACACAGTAGGTGTTCAGTTAATGGCTCTTGAATGAAAGAGCAGTGTGTGTGGGAATTTATAGATGAATGATGTTATTAATCCACTCCAGGCACATGTATTCAGAATTCCTTTCTCACTGACCCAGAGCCAATACCTACTTTCCTTAGAGACAAAACAGAGAGTGGCATATGTATTGGTAACTGAACCATAGAAACGCTTAGTTAAAAATATTTCTATCATGATATCCAGATTCCACCAAAAGAGATTCATTCCTTTGAGTTCAGTCATTTCTGAAGTCTCTCTTTAAATCTCAAAGATCCATAGAAGAAAAGAGTGCACTAAACTCTTTTTTTCCTCAAGCATATTTTAGCTTATCGGTTAAGTGGTGTTTGCCTGAGAAATGAAAGACAGCCAGTGAGGACAGAAGTGTCCTATATTTTTGGAAGTTGATGGTGTGGTCTGTAGATCAAAAAGAGAAGGGGGTATTTACAAGGAGCCACACAAAGGAAGAGAAGTGTTGACAGAAAGAGAGAAATATAAATATATTTCACACATTTGAAATTTTTCCTTGACTGGCATTCCTTTCTACTCTCTCCCTCTGGTAATGTCCACTCTCTCAATATATCCAGACCCAAGTCTCCTAAGAAGATTCACCCCACTTACTCTAGTTTGGCAAATGTTAGAGAGGTTGGAAAGGGGGTTGGTAATAGGGTTTTTAAAGCAATTAAGACTTGACAAAGATTTGACCAAAGTACCAAAATTGAACATTGGGGAGGGACCTAGAGGATTCATAGAAGGCTCTGTCTTCCCAATAGGGTTCCTACACCTTCCAGAATAAAGGGAAGAAGAGGACCAGGTGAAATGGAATGGTGTCAACAGAGTGGTTGAGTTTTTGCAAGGAAGATATGTTATTTCAATAGTTGTCACAGTGACCTGATATCCATGAAAATAAATCTTGAAGAAGAATTGAGCATTTAAGGAAAGAAAATGAACAAGCTGACCATAAGACTTGGGTTCAGGGCAACCTGGCTATTTGTGGATGTTGGCTCTGTGAAGGTTGAACAATGTGACCCTCCTTTAATTTGTGTTTGTTTCATGTGGACACTGGTAGCTCAACCAAGGCCTTGTGAAAAAGAGAACTTTTAATTCCAGGAACAAGTTTCGGTCTCCCCCTGCCCACACCCTTTTCAAGCCCAGTTTAGATTTCAAAGCTGTGAAAGATGGAAAAAATGGGAATAATAAATCCATGATGAAATTGTCTTCCTTGCTTAATCATGAAAAGGCTGCCTTACTGCCCTTCCTTTCTCTGTTGTGGGTCCTTAGGGAAAAGTGAGAAATTTTCAACTTGCTTACCCAAGTCATTATCAGAGCAGATTAGAGCTAGGCACCTTGCATGCCAATGAACTGAATTGAAAAGAAAGAAAAAGAAAAATTATCAGGTTATATAGCAGCAAATAAACCATACTTGAGCCTGATTCCAAGGTGGCATCAGTGTCTTTGTAACCATAGAGTATCCTCATCACCAAACTGAGACCAGGACACTGCTGCCCCTCTAGAACCTCTTAGATATGATCAATAGTTCCCCTACCACCCCCCTCCCCACACAGTTGCTCATGTTCATTCTACTTAGAGCTAACTTGCCATTACATCCTCCACAGATGTCATGTGATCCTGTGTCCTAGGAAAAGACAAGCACCTAGAGAACATGCCAGAAAAGCCACATCTTAGTCACACACTCCGTACCGGTGTGTCTTTCCTTTCATGCTCTTAGGCATTTACTTCCTGGGGACTTTTTTTCAGTCTGTCTCGCAGCTCCTTTATTTCCCCCTAACTCTCAGCATCCCCTTGCCTAGCTAAAGACAGCTCTCATCAACACTTCAAGTTAGTGGAGTCTGTCTCTGAGTTGTCTGCCTGTGCCTTCTACCCTTGGTGTCTCCCTTGAGCTGTTTGGTGCCTTCCATCTCCTCCTTCCAATCAAGATCTAATTAAGAAATGGCTTGTGCCTATTGGGAATCTATTACTTTCACAGTTTTCATTCCAGCTCTCAACCCCATCAGAAGTTTTCCTGTGTGCCCCACAAGGACATCTGGAGTGACAGTGATGAGACATAAGATAGAAAGTATCTCTGTGATTCTAAGCCTCTCCACTCCACTATCTCAAAGATAGTGAGGAACTTCACCCCTCAAAATCATCCAGTGTAGCATTGACGCATGTGGCCAACTGTTCAGCTTCTCCCAAAGGTAACTGGAAAGTAAGTGTCAGGGTGAGCAGAGATCCACATAGGTAAAGCATTCTGGGGACTCTGAGCATCAATTTGAGATTCTGAGCCATACTTGACCAGCTATTTGACTTTGTCCTAGGTCCCCCAGCCCCACTTCCACATGACCCAAGCTACTGCGTGACTTACCAAGGGATATACACATCACCAGAAGAGAGAGCCTGCTCCAGGCTCCCCAAGCAGAACTTGGTACCATGCCTCTCCCAGAGCAAGATGACTCCAAAAGCAACTGAGCTTGCCCCTCCGCTCAAAATCAGCTTAGGAAGTGAATGCTAAGAGTCTGCTTAATACAGAGTCAAAAGCTGTCTAAAACCAGAGCATTTACTCTCCTTCAACTTATGGGGATGCTCATGTCCTGACTGAGTGATCAGGTAAAGGTCTGTGGACCCTGTCTGAACACTTCAGGCAGCAGTTCTAACTCTCCACACAGAGCTGGGACTCTGCAAGAGGCCCCGACTCTGAAGATAAACATCATTTATTATATAATTAAGACTCATGGGCTTCTTCCTATGGCCAAGTGCTTTCCATAGGGATGAAACATCCCACAGTGCCCTTCCTCTGTGTGAGAGGGGTTGACCAGTTGATCAAGAGGTGGAAAGTTAGTGTCAGAATGCCATTAAACAGACATACAGAAGTAGCATGGGCTGTGGAGGTAATCAGTCAGGCCTCAGAGGCCAAGCAGGGAAAGAAGAGTAGAAGAAAACTCTGGAAATAAAGCCATGGCGTTGGTGACTACAGAAGCCTTGTCTATATGACCTATGATGAATGACTTCTTCATCAACACAAACGTGCTTTTCTCTCACAGTGAAAAGGACCAACATCCCATCTGAAGCTGAATTGCTGACCCAACCTGAGAACAACCCAGAAACTTCCAATGGCTGAGATTCTAGGAAGTACATCTCACTTCCAAATCTTCCACCATCACAGCATCAATCCTTTCACAAACCTGCTGAGAACACAAAACAGGATGGGAGCAGAAACAAAATGAAGTAGAGTTC
Organism: Cricetomys ansorgei; assembly: GCA_026225945.1. Taxonomy (NCBI): domain Eukaryota; kingdom Metazoa; phylum Chordata; class Mammalia; order Rodentia; family Nesomyidae; genus Cricetomys; species Cricetomys ansorgei. The sequence goes on from JAMJFZ010000116.1 coordinate 4,045,587, forward strand.
AGGGGTGAGGAGAGACCATCTTACATGCTGATAGCAGCTGTGTCAGGAGCAGGCTTGGGATTTGAGGTCTTATTTTCTGTAGTATGTGTAGAGTTTTCTACCCCAAAAAGATTTTACCCTTTCCCAATTCTGACCTTCCCCTGAGAAAAGTTTCCTTCGGTTTAATGAAGTTCCCCAGGGTGGTAATGAACACAGAAGACAGTCATGGACTCATTCCCACTTGCAAACCTATCACAACTAGCAACTGGTGCTAGTGTAAAGTAGATACACCACCACAACACCAAGATGGCAAACAGTTGTGAGGTATTCACCATACCTGCTGGACTGGAGCTTTCCAGACTGCTTTCTCAGGGGAGCCAGGACCACATTGTGGAACAGAACATGCAAAAGCTACAGAAGCATTACCTATGGGGGAACCAGCACAGAGCAATCTGGCAACTTCAGGTCGCCCACACCTTCTAAGGCATAAAAGAAATCAAGTTCATGAGTATAGCACATAGTGCCCTGTATTGTATCTCAGCTGCTTTTTGCTACTTTGACTGATGAAGACTTCAAAATTTGGAATGTTGAGATTTCACAGGTCACTATACTGGGGATAATCAGATATACAGAAAAATCTCCAACCAATACTGTTTACAAAATAGATTTTATGAAGGCTGTGCCCATGAATGTTCATCAATGGGTTGATAATCATGTTGCCAGTGATGAAAACATTGTGGTTCCTCCAAAAACATACATGAAAGTGGTTGGGCCCCTCAGGTCTTTTCAGAATAAAAAGAGCCTGGTAGCCTTAAAGATTATTTTCCTGGAAAATATGGTTGAGTTCACCACACATATTCTGGAAGCAATCAATTCACACATGATGCTCAGCAACTCCAACCACCAGCCTCAGCAGTGTGAACACTTATCAGCAGCCCAGGAATGGGTGAACTCAGAAAACTTTGGTGGGGGTAGGGGGAATAACTTCATGGCAGCAGATGGCCTCACTATGGTCCCAAACCAAGTGCTGAATTTGATTAAGACTTCTCAAGATCAAAAGGACTGAACTTTAAGGATCCTAGGAACCAGCTCCAACACCCGTCTATAACCTCAAGCAAGCAAGCAAACTGTGGATTTTCTGAGCAAGGAGAGACACTTTTCTTCTACTGTGGTTGGTAATCATTTTCACTCCCCAGGTACAGAGTACCCAAGATATTCCCAGCTGGGCCTGTTTTCATCATCTTTGTCTCCCCTGTGCAGGTTTGGATGGTGACTTCTAAGAAGGGGGGTTTCAAACAGAAGGTCCCAACTGACATCCTTTGAAACTTACTGCTGTTCTGTTTTCTTGTTTCAGGGTTCAGAAGGAGGAGGTAGTCAATTGGTAAGGAGTAAACCAGGCTGAGATTTCTTACCAGAAGTTCCAAAGAAGCAAGTTAGAACCCCAGGATGGACAGGATTGAAAGAGGGAGGCTACCAAGAGAGTGAGGCAGGGCTGCTTGATGCTCGGGAGCTTCTGTTCTTGAAAGGCATCCTGTCGAGATGATGGGCAATACAGAGCCTGCGGGCTGAGTGCCCAGTAAGGACCAGCCACTTCTGCTTCCTTCACTGAGGGAGCTTTACTCTCAAAATTGTACTTTCCTTCCTTCTTGTCTTGCCAGTGGCTGAACATGGTTATGTAAACATGAGGCTCTGAAGTGATAGCCTCAAAGGGCAGAATAGAGTGAAAAAATGTTGCTGAAATTTTTATAAAATTGTTATAGAGTCTTAATGATCTAATCGTATAGACACATGTTGAAAGAAAAGAAAACTTTATTGAGTTCAAGCATAAAAAAAGAAAAGAAAGAAATCTCTCTGAAATGGAAGTTCAGAGCTACGACTATGACTCAAATTTTTATAAACTACTTAAGCTTGAAAACCATAAACATTTTGTGCCAGTATAAACAAAAGTTAGTCATAATTTTTAGCCAATCAGAAACTTGCTAACAATTATGGTCAGAGTGACCATAACCCAGAAATGACACATCTCAGTTCCCAAAAGAAGTACCTGACAATCATTTTATTTTGGCTTTCCTGGTAGGCTCTGAAAGCTAGGGGCTTTTCTCATTTCCTGGGAACCTGAACTCTGTCTGTTTTAAATGCTGGTTCTGCCATCTCAAAATAAATGTGTCTGTATGCTTAATAAAATGGTTCTACTGAGGGACCATTGGAACCCTTTCGCTTTCTCAAGGCAGGAAAAACTGGAGCAAGGTTCTCAATACAGTGTGGACTGTAAAGTCCAGCTCAGCATTAATCAGCTAGATGAATGCTTTGCTAATGCTCTTTACACACGAGGCCATTTTAATATAGTCCATTAACCCTTGAAAAAGACTTCTAATCATTGAAGTGTTTCTCAACTCAGGGACCAGTGCTTTTGTCTAATCTCTTCTTTATAGGTAAAAAAGGTAGCCTGTTCATAAAATCTGAGAATGTTATGTGTAACACAGATGCAGTCACCTGGAGAAGTTGCTACCAGAATGTGGCACCCATCTATGCTTCCTCAAAGACCCAAAAGACTAATTTCTCTACATGGCAGCTGATATCACTTCTGGCCTCATGAACCTGCAGAAGGCCCTGAGCCTTTCAGCTGGATGAGGCTGGTGTAGGAAAGGGTACCATTCACCCTTGATAGATGGTTCCTCTTCTTTGTCCCAACACATTTACATGAGGACAGAACTGGAGGTAGATTTTCTGAATCTGATAAAAACAGAACATAGACTCCAACCCAACAGAAACCACTAGAAAATGTTACTACCGTAAAAATGCATTTATATTCAGAGACAGACTTACTTCTCTATATTTCAACTGTTTAGTAAAATAAGAACTATCTCTACATAATCCCTACCACACCATTATTCTAACATTTAGAAGATACATTTAAGGGACATGTGAACATTGAAGCTGAACACCCAGATACTAGTCAACACAATATGCAGTGAATTCTGGACATCTATAGCAATCTGGATAATAAGCCACACTTTTCCTCCCACCTCCCAAACTCCCTAAAATAAAAACATATTTAGACACTAGCTGCAAATCATCCTACACATATGAAGTATACTCATCAGTGAGATCTTTGCTCTTAAATGTTGATGTAACATTCTAGAGACATTCGGGGTAAGAAGCATTGTCCTGGATGTAAATTATCAGTGTTCTGTATCCCCACTCCCTTCCATTCTGAATGGTACAGAGGAAGCTTAGGAAATAAGAAAGAGTAACAGTGAATGATATCACACCACTGCTGTGAAATAAGAATTGCTAGGATTGGGCAGGGGAGAAGCAGATGGGAAAGAAACACACCCAGAAAGAATAATTTCTGTTTAAATAGGTTCATAATATGTGAAGTGTGGAATGGGAGCCGACAGCAGGAGTGGAGGACAGTTGTTCAAACAGCATCCGTATAAACACAGATGCAAAGGAAATCGGCTTGGGAGATGGGACAGCGAGCCTGAGGAATGCCACTACACCAATAAGAGTCATAAAAAGAGGAGAATATATGGTGTGAGTGATTGTTCCTGTGAGCTCGAAGATGCACATATCCAGAGATGTTGGTCAGGGTGGAGGAGAGATAGTACATCTTAGCTATCCCTCAGTTGGCTATTTCTGCTATGGTTCATAATTCTTCTAGGTTTCGACAACTCAGGGTGTATCTATCTACTTGGCTATATGCTAAGCAAACCTCTGTCTCAGAATGAAGATGTCCTGCACATGGGTCAGTCTTGGGAAATATAAAAAATGGAGATGTGGTTTGGGTACATCTTCAGCCCAGCTCTCAGCTCTTGCTGACACTGACACTTGCTTTTGAAAACTACATGATGTGTAGGCAGAGGGCTGTCCTCACGCACTAACTGGCTGGCCACTCCTACCACACTCTACAGAACCTCTCCTCCTCAGCACTTGCCTAACTGTGCCACTCTGGGGTGGGTAGGGGGGTGGAAAAGAGAAGTATTTATGACTGCATAGTAATATTTATATGATATGTCAGCAGAAAGAGCAACTGCTCCCATTGACACATTTTAGTATTCTACTATCTTCTGATTGGATCCATGGAGTAACCATGGTGGTAACAGCTGTGTGAACAAAGACAGTAAACTAAAGGATTCTTGATGTGCACTGTTTATGCCATGCTATTGTTGTATCCCCATATTGTCCCCAATTCACAGACAGGGAAAATAAGGCTCAGAGAGGTTTGATGTAAACAAGGTGTCACAGCTCTTAAGGAATGTCTCATGCTTCTCTCCTAAGTTCTCACCAGCTGTCCAAAATCCTTAAGGGGAAAAGCAGATCTGTATACTTTCCTCTATGGAAGTTAATCTCCAGAAAGCTCTGAGAATGAGAAGAGCAGAGACACATAAGATGAAACAGAAGGCTTCCACACAGCCTTTACACAGCACCATTTTGTGGACAAGCCGTTCAAGCCCTGGTCAAGAGCATCTTGGGAGAAGGTGAAGATGGAGGGGGCCCTCCCAGGAGGCCCTGCCGCTGTCCGATATGCCAGTGCTGAAACAAGACGTAGCCCATCAGAAGCTTTGGCAGGACTCATAGTTCATTTCACTTTTGCTCTTCTGAGGGAAACAGCAGCTCTCCCCTATGAGAAGCCTCGATGTGGAAATGTGACCCCCTAATGACAAGAGCCAGAAGGAGGGGCGATCGATCACAAGCAGAGGAGTAAAGCCCCTTGTGGCTCATCATGGAGAAAGCCAGCCTTCTGTGGCAGATGAGGGGTGATCTGTTTTCTGAGGGGTGGTAAGTCTGACTGGTCAGCTGTAGAACTATCCTGGCAGTGTCATCTGACAAAGACACACGGGCTTGGATGTACTTGGACTTGGACACAGTGTTTTCTTCTCCAAATCAAAATATTGGGTTTTTTTTCCTAACAATTTCAATTGGTAGTTCAATGAACAATGGCAGAACTTTATGCTGAACCCTTTTTCTTCCTGCCTTTTGGAAGCCATTAAGACACCTAGCTTTCAGCTTCAAGCATATAAACTTACATTTTAAGTGAAGCCAGAGAATTGGGATGAAAAATAAGTCATAGAAACATCTTTTCTCCACTAGACAGCAGACCTGTCAGGGAATGTGGTCCATTCATTCCCTCTCAGCTGCTGAATCTCAACACCCAGAATCCCCAGGACTGTGTGTGGCTTCCTACCTCTGTGGTACATGTTTGGTCTGATCCTCTTTGGAGCATCACATGACTCTGTGTGTTCCAGCTTTGGTTCTGATATAACAATGGTGTGGCCTAGTACCACTTTGAGATGACATCTGGCTTATTATTTCCTTTACTCCTCATGACCACCCTTGTTCCATCTGTTGACAAGGCCACTTCTCACCCTACATCAAAAGAAAATGTCAGCTTCTAAGATATAATTCAGAGATTTCCAGACAGACCAGGAAATGTGCAAAACGGTATTTCCCTGTGTGTAACACCCTCTGCTCTATGGCCTCTGTAAACAGGAGGGAGAGGAGGAAGAGTTGGAAGGAATCTGAAAGGCAGAGACTTGAGTCTATCTTTGTGCCATATCTCTTCCACTCTCAGGCAGTATCACAGAGGAAATAAACAAGAGTCATGGTTTCTGGGAGTGAGACCTGTGCCCTGATGGCCCACATATGAGTCAGATCTCAGCACCCCCTTCATAACCCTTCCCCTCTGGGTATGCGAACAAGTAGTAAGGAGGCTACACCAGTGTGCTAGAGCACAGTGAAGACTCAACAGCCCCTTGGTCATTCTAGGGTCAGAGAAAGCCTGTTCTAGCTCAGGAGGAAGAAGAAGAAACATGTAGAAGAACTGACAGGCATAGCTACGTGAGAGTGGAAATGAGGCAGACTTGGGAGCTGAAGCAAAACCAAGAATGTCAGAGAGTAAGGTTGGCATCAAGGGGAATCATAATTAAAAGTGGCCGAGTGCCCTGTGGTGAAGCTATGTGAAAACGACTCTATGCAGGACCAGACTTGCACCACATCTCTAAAGATGACAGCCTAGGACCAAGACAGGTGGTCCCTGTGCCATGGACACTGCCTCTCCAGAACCTTGTTGTGGGGACCTTTGTCATACCTTACCCCTCCTAAGAGTCATTTTACAGTATAACTGAGTTCCGATCTCATTTGTCTTAGCAGATACTATGTTGTCTGAAAGCAACTAGATTGGGTTTCTGTATCAAGTACAATGAGGATTCGGATGTAGAAAATTAAATCACCATTTAGGAAAATGAACTAACTTATTTTTGTTTGCTGGAGCCTATGTCAGTGAAAATTCATATCCAACAAATAGGTTCTGTACCACAGAGACACTTACATTACATACTGCTAAGCTACTGCATAAACAAGGACTTCCCACAGAACACTGCACTCCTGCTCTGTGCTCAGGAGGAATCTGAGTGCCTTAGATACATTCTCCACTTAGGTCAGGACTGCTCCAGGAGATAGAAGTACCAGTCTGAGAGAAGCTAGCAGCAAGCACCATCCCATTAGGATTCTTTCCCCCAATTAATTATGCAAATGGATTATTGATTATTAATTAGAACATTTAGTGATGTTATTAAGAACTTGGAAGATAAATCTTTTTGACTTATATTTAACTGGGAGATTGTATGAGCAGTAAAGGTACATGAGCAATAGCCACATAATTACATTCCAGGAATGGCAGAAACCTGTAAGGGATGTGGAGAGAGTTAATTGACATTTAACAAGATAACTACAGCAAATTAATTAGGAATTATCTGCTAAAATATGAATTAACTTCTAATAATATTTTAACCAGCTAATCTAGGATGCCAGCATCTTCTTATTATTGCTGAACCACCTAAATAAAATACTCCGCTAGTTAAGACGATAGCCTTAATTTGTCTCCCAAATAATCAATCACGCCTTATTAAGATTTATTGTGTAACCAGGACATATTAGAGGGTGAAAAGAAATATGGCCTGCAGCTTCTTCCACCATGGGATTCACGACACTGTGTGTGGAGAAAGTGAGCATGAGGGACTGGAAGTGAGTTAATCTCATTTAACCACCTCACTCATTCACACGAGCTGGTGGCAGAGCTCAGTGGTGAAACACTTTCCTAGTGTGTGTGAGGCCCTGGGTTCTACCTCTAACACTGTAAAAACAAACAAACAACAACAAAAAACAAGAGGGAAGGCATGGCTAGACTTGCTTGAGCTCTGCAGTCTCACTTTGCTCTTCTGTAAAATGGGAGCAGAGCCACCTCACTCAGCGCTCAGCGTTCCTGGCACTGATGTTGCCCCGGTGTGGGCTGCCTGGGGATTACTCTATACCTCTCAGCAGGGCAACAGCAAACAACGGGTGAGTCTGAGAGGACTGATCACTGAGTACCATTTGCATAAAAGAATGAATCCTCTTTGTGTTCAGTGAAGCCGTGTAACACTTAGCGATCACCAGAGAGGCGAAGGCCAAATTGGTTTGTAACGTGGGCTCTTAAACCATGGGTCATGACTCTACATGCCCCATGTGGAGTCGAGAACCTGCAAGTTAAAGCTGTATGTACAGCAACCCAAAATTAATACGAAGTCAAATTTGTAGTGAATCTTGGGGAGTCTCTGGAGTTTTTCACTTGCATTGCATCCCACAACCTCAATGCAGGCATAGTTCTGAACATACATGTCCTCGTCACTCTGTGCAAGCCACCACACCACTCAGCAGCCACACCGTCTAACACCTCCTTAGCTGCGGCTATGAATTGCATGGATTTTGCTGAACATGCAAAGGTTCCTGTTCTTATGGAAACAGAATGGTTCAATTACAGACAACAAAGACTTTAATATTTTTCTACCACTATTCCTCAGCACACAAGTATCAAATTAGCTTATCTTTGGATTTTACTATGTTGGACTATTTGACCTAAAACTGTACTATTTGAATTGCTGACTTGAGTTTTATAAATACAAAAAGAAAAAGAAAAAAACAGTAATTGAATTTTGTCTTTGGATTAAGAGAATTTCCAACAATTTCTGAAACAGCCCTAACCATACTTCTGGTAGTTTTTGCTATGTATTTATGAAAATCAAAGTTCTCAGCACTCTTGACTATTATAAAATCACAATATCAATCATTTCTGAAAACACTGAGAATGCACTCTGCCTACAGTGTCAGCTATTTGGACAAGATTTAATCCTTTATGTAAAAATAAACAGTATATTCATTTCATTAGAATGCAAATTTAATCTCTAACAAATGGCAAAATTATACATGTACCAAAAAATTATTTTAATATAAATTTCATTAATTTTTAAAATCAGTCAATGTTTTTATTCGTAAGCCTGTTTTATATATCTGAGCTAGCATAGAAATTTCTTGAGTGAAAGACTTACAAGTGCAAAAGCTTGAAAGCTGTGGTCTAGACCAGTCTACACTAGCTTCTACAGGTTAGCCAGAACACCTCATCCAGGTCCCATATGGAGAGATGGCCAGTGGTTTTCACAGAGCACACATGTAATGGCAGCTTGAATGAGAATGTCCCCCATAGGTTCATGTATTTGAACACTTGGTCTCCAGTGGGTGGTGCTGTTTGGGGAATATAAGGTATGTGGCCTTTTAGAGGAAGTATATCACTGGAAACAGGCTTTGGGAATCTAAAGACTCACACTGCTTCCAGTTCATTCTCTCTGCTTTGTGCTTGCAGTTCAAAATATGAGTTTTCAACATCTAGTTCCAATTGCCATGCTTCCCCTCCAGGATGGACTCTTATCCCTCTGCAATTAGAAGCCAGATAAACTTTTCCATGTATAAGTTGCCTTGGGCATGGTGTTTTATTACAGCAACAGAATAGTAAGACATGCATGATGTCACTTAGATGAAAAATAGACTCATACAATAAATATACAATAGAAATATGACATATTTTGCATGGTCTTGTGGGCAGACACATACATACAGAGACACACAGACAAACAAAGAAACACATATGTGTGTAATATATATATATATATATATATACACACACACACACACACACACACACACATAGACACACCATGCATACATACAGACATTTTAAAAATCTGGCTATATATGTATACATTTTAATCACTTTACTAGGCTATTTGGACCATGGAGAGATCAGACCTGATGTCCCTGAGCACCTCAGCCTTGTTGGTAAAGTTCATTCCATCATACTGTCTAAGTAATTCAAACTGCAGAAAGGGAATGAGACAAGATAGTAAGGGGTGAGCAAAGGCAGAAGGAAGGCCAACAGGGAAGGGAAGAGTGACCAGATGTACTCACTGCGGCCTGCTGAGTGCAGAAGCAAAGGATTGGAGGAAACCTGAAAAGCCTAAGGGTCACATGACTGGAGACGGATAGACAGGGACATGGCTCAGGATGCAGGAAGTACAGTTGTATCTGGGGTGCTGAGGAGAGTGGGAATTGTGTATGCTGTGGGTCAGCATACAAGGGAAAACCCTAGGAGGATTTTAGCAGAGCTATTAGACACACGCAGAGAGAGATAGAGGCAGAGAGAGAGACTGAGAGACACACACAGAGAAACGGAGACTCTGGAAGGTGGCTAAGGGCACTGGTCACGTGTTATTACATGCCTGTCCTGGGGACACTGGTGGAGAAAGGTGAGCCTTGCACCCCTGGACGTGATGGGGAGGGCTGAGTTCAATAGGGCACCAGGTCTTTGTCATCAGAACCTTAGAGCCAAGGAAAGCCACATCTCAGACAGAAGTGTGGATGTAGGCAGCAAGCAACTTCAAGGATTAAAATAAAGAGACTTCAACTTTAAAATGCAGAGTTCTATGACTACTGCCAAAAAAAAAAAAAAAAAAGAAAAGAAAAACATGCTGGTGAGGGCATGGATAAAGGGAATCTTTTGTACACTGCTGGAGGGAGTGTAAGTTAGGCCTGGGGCTGCCACTTGAGTATTTCAGGTTCTCAAAACCTGATCTACCATGTGACCCAGTCATCTCTTTCTGTCTCAGGCATCTTACTCACAGCTGCCACCCATTCACCCAGCTCAGTGGCCACACCTGTACTGTTTACCACATAACAAGCCTTGGTAGTTTGCTCATGGGACATTCTCATGCCTTCCTCCACTCTAACCTCACGCATCCCTTCCAATAAGGCAAAAAAGAGAGTCATTCATCTTTTCTCCTCTGGAGTTTTTCCACTTATGAAAAGGACAGAGTAAGTTATATCACTGGCATTACTGATAACAGATCGACAGAAAGCAATAGCTGCCTTACGGAGCCAACGGATGTTTAGCTGATTGCCAAACGCTGCGTTGAGAAACATGTCTGCATAATATGCAGCTCAAAATTATCCTCATTGCGGTTATTTATACTTATTTCCATTATAAATATGGGAACACTGAGGTTTACAAGGAAGACAAGCAGTAAGGAGGGAGCAGAGCCAACAGAAAATCCCATTGGTCTGATGCCAGCAGCACCCAGTTCAGCCACAGAACCATACATGAGGATGCAGAGCTGACAGCTGCTTAACAGTAGAGTCTTATTATCATCAACCCCTGAACTAGTCAGGGCTTTTCCAAAGAAAGGAACCATGGGATTGTCTCCCCCACCCCTTTCTCTGTGTGTGTGTGTCTGTGTGTGTATCTGTGTGTGTGTGTGTCTGTGTATGTGTTTGTGTGTGTGAATATGTACACATCGTTTTGTAATCAACACGATGGTAAGACAGCATAAAAACAAACAGATCTGTTGCAAGGAGATGACTTGTGTAACCATGGAGACTGGTCAACCATACGTCCCACAGCTAGACCACAGGAGAGTCTAGGAATTGATGGTCTCAGTTCCATCAGCAGTTCTGACGACCAGCAGTTCATGCTGAATGTGAAGACAGTATCCCAGATCATGAAGGATCAGGCAGGGAGCAACTCTTAGACACAGGAAGGGACTGTCTCGTAATGCTGTGTTTGGACCTTCAACTGATGGCTTGAGTCCCAAATACCATCTAGCTCACGTAGTCAAATATCACCGTCATGCAGAAGTGCCCAGAACATCTCATCCAATGTGTGGGCCCCATGGCCCAGTCACGCTGGCACCTCAAAGAGTTCTCTAGACCTCTTCTCATAGATGGGAGCTGTGCATGTTTATATCCTCTCCCTCTTTGGATCTTGTGTTACTCTTCTGTTTTCTTGTTGCAGTGTTAGAGCCTAAACTCACAGCCTTGTGCATGCTAGGCAAGAACCCCACCACTGAGCCACATCCCCAGCCCACCCTGCTCCCTCTAAATAACTGGGAAAACAGGAGAGAAATGGCCCAACAGAGACTATATAAAGGTTTTCAGAGCTGTGCCTGGGAGAGGCCAGACAGAAGCGTAGACTAGATAGTCATAAATTCTGCAACTTAAAGGTTCTATTTACCTTTTTTTTTTTTTTCATTTTATCTTTCCATGTCCTTTTTCTTCATCTTATGATGAAGAAAGCCTTAGAGCTAAAGGAGGGATAAACATCAGTTTTAACCATTCAATTTCTCCAAACTAGAAGTGTAGTGACTTCAGGGTATGGTGCAGCGCTGTATCTAAGAGCTCAGCCTCCCTCATCAATCACAGCTGTGGCTACATCTCAGCTCCATCAACTATAGGTTTGTACCCTTGGGAAGTCAGTTCATTAATCCCTGTGAGACTCACAGGATGATGGCGAACATGGGTAAAATAATAAACGTGTGACCAGAGCTTTGGACGGTGTTACCAGGCATTCCATATGTTGTCCTTGTGACACCAAAAGGCAGGCCCATATCTCCCGTGTCGGTCACTGCCAGTCAGTGGCCAGTCCAAGAGGGCCTTTGTCGCCACCCAATGGCCATTGATCACACTACACAGCCTAGGTCTATGTACCCAAAAGCAATTAAGTACTGTTGAACGGAGGCCTTAGAAGAGACAGAGAAAAGAAACTACAACCTCCAGTCCTTGAGTCTTGATTGGTGACAATAGCCACTCCTCAAGCAAGCACCAATGGTGGCACAACTAGATGAAGAAGATATTTTGTTATAAAATGGGAAATGCATTATGTTTTTATGTCTTAAATTGCCATTGCATATGTTCACTGTGTGTGGTACTATGCTATATAAGGTCATTTTCATAGAAGCACGAGTTGACACTGAGCATATTTCCTCCATCTGTTATGTCTTAAGACCCTATTTACCAGGTTGGTATGCATGCATGTGCAGATGGGTAGAGTTAAGAACATGTTCTGACCAAATGTAGAGCCAGCCAATGCAGCCTGGGAGAAAGAAGCTTCAGCGCCCCTGACTGCCTGGAGCCACACAAGCCTCCCAAACAAACCAGGTCAGAGCACCTTAGGCACACTGTGTCCAAAGTTCTGTACACCCCAACAGAGAGCAGCCTTCAAACTTACCTGACCTCTTTTCTTCCCTGGCTCCAAACCCCCACAGAGACACCATTTAGGGGAATTGGGAGGGGGAATGGTTAGGCAGTCTCCTTCTATTTCTCCAAATGTCAAAATGAAGTCCAAGAGAAAGCAATTAACAGATGTCTGCCCAGCAGACAGTGTGGAGTTTCAGCAGAAACTCTTAGCATATCACAGGCTAGCCCCGTTTACTCCCCACTACCGAGCTAAAAATAGTCCTTTGCTTCCTTAGCCCTCTACCTTCATTAGCTTCCATCCCCACAGGTTAGGTCTTCCCCCTTGAAAGCCTTCTTAAACAAGTAGCAGGGGAGGGAAACTAAATTCAAACTCCACTCCAGTGAAAATTTCCCCAGGGAAACAGTCTTGCTCTTGGGGTGAACTACCACCCAACAGTCCCAAAGTTTAACCCCAGCCAGAACCCACCCCACTGACAGGAAAATAACCAAATCCTCCCTGGGGAGAGATGGGAGCTGGTAAGTAAAAGACGGTGTGTGATTAGAAAGCACAATCTTATTTGTGCCATTAAATGAGCAAATCACGAAGCATCTCAAATGATTAATTTCTCACTGGGGCTGTCAGTGAGCTGTCACCAGCTGACAGTTCTGTCACAGTGTCATTTATAATGTCCAAGTCTATTCCCCATCAATGCCATTAAACAATTATACTTGGTTTAGAAAAAGAAAGGGGGAGGACAAGGAGGAGGGGGACACACATGCACAGCCATGTGAGGTGCTGAGGAGATTAAATATTTGCCTGCCGCTGCTGGATGGCAATCCCAGCCAACAATTAAATGTTACTTGATTTGTTCATTTAGGCAAATTATCAATTATTTGGAAGCATCAACCTGGGTAATTTCTTTCTCTCCACTGGCAGCAGTTATCACGGCTTGCCAGGATTGTTATCGTGGGATGGAGAGACTTTGATAATTACCCAGTAGCTCTGCTCTGGCTTTCGGGCTTGATCTGGTGTTTTCTTCATCAGCCCTGGGCATATGGGTGATGCCACAAGCTGTGAGCTCTTTTAACAAAGGTTGCACTTGTAATGAGAGAGTATTGAGCATTCTTTTCCTTCTTTCCTTTTAAAGATTTTGGTTCTTCCCTTCCTCTACTTGCAATTTCCTTCTTAGCACACTGGGTCACTTTTCTGGGTTCCCAGTCATGCCCCAGTGTCTAGGGTCTCATTTTACAAAATGAGGCTGCTTTGATGGATATGTTCACCAGATATCAACGTGAGTGGTCTTTTCTGATTACTATGTAGCACAAGAGAAAAATATGCAGAACATGACTAGAGCTTATGAGGATGGAAAGATGGTTGAGACATTCCTACCTGTACAGAGGAATTGCCTCCTAGAATGCATTGCCTGCTGCAAGGCCTGAAAGGGTCAATTCCTTTCAGTGCCCCAGCAAAGCCAGTGAGGGCCTGAGCCATTTATCAGGAAAGATTCTCCTGTAGAATGTTGTCTGAATCATTGTCATTTAAGCAGAGCCTCCTTGTGTAGATGTGACCCAATCCTGGCAGATTCCAGAAACTGGTACATAGCTACACTTGGTTCATTTTTATGATTTTGACTTTTGGTTGGCATCTGGGGTAGACATCTGTTGTTTTCGCCTGCCAGTATCTTTCCTAGTCTGAAAATAAGATTCCCAGTTTTTTAGGAGAATCAGTCTTTGCTCACTCTCAGACTATATTCTTTGAGTCTTGATGACCCCACTCCCAATTCCAAGAGTGAGCATCTAGCCAAGACCCAAGCAGTGAACACATCTTGTCCCAATGCATGGCAGCACGTCTAGGAAAGGGGTGTAACAGAACCTCACCCCAAACCTTTCCTGCCATCAAAGAGTCTGAGTCAGGGAATGCTGGGGCCTCTCTTGCCATCCCAAGAGAAAGTGTGACTGAGAATAAGGTCAGAACAGATGGGCACCAGGAGTCTTCTGCATGCCTTCTCTCAGGTATGCTACTGTTAACTTTGATTGACAACTTGATGGAGTGAGGAGCATGTAGGAAATTCATAAAGCACATCTCTAAAGATGTTTCCAGGGAGAATTAATTGAATGATGATAACATCTACCCTGTGTGAATGACACCATCCCACAGTCTGGAGGTGCCCGTGGAATTAAAGAGGAAAATGGAGAAAGAAGAAAGCTAACTAGAACCACTCTGTGTTCGCCATTCCCCACATGGGCCACCATGATGTCAACTACTCTACTCTAACATGCCCTCCTTGCCATATGACAGACTGACATTCTAAATCTTCCTCCCTAAATTTATTATGCCAGCTGCGAGCTGTTACTGAGATATTGGGGCATTCCTGTCACTGACCCTGATGATGTAGTCTAGGTGCCTTTGGAATTGGCTTATAAGAGGAATTTGGAAAAGTCTGGAGATGTGCACCTGACAATCCCTACAAGGCTATAGCAGACTTCATGGGCAGGACTAGTGGGAGCTCAGATCAGAACCTGATGGGAATACAAACACTCCAACCAGGGGGAGAAAAGGACACTACGGGAACGTGGCCTGGCAGCATTCACATATATTCTACCAGGGAATTTATTTATATTTGCCTGTGCCCTAAGACTTTGTGGAGGTAGAGTTTTAAATCAATGGGATGATTGGCCCAGGGAGCCCAGCATTCAGACTGCAGCATGGTAGCTGCTAGCTTCGTTTGGCAAGGTTGGTAGTAAAAACTGTGAACAAAAGCTGAGCAGGAGGGTCTAGACAACTTGTAATTTGTCCAGAAAGGAAAAAATTAAGTTAAGACCAAGGAAATTACAAGCTGAAAAAGATATTAGGGATGTTCAAAAGAGCTTGAGTAGCTTAGGAGATTTAGCCTGGGGGCATCTCAGGAATTGGCCAGACTCCATTCATCATAGGTTCAAGGGTACAAAGACTTTACTTTACAAAGAGAGCCCTGGGCACCTCTGGGGCACCTAAGAAGTGCTTCCATTGATGAGCCACCTAGGCCCAAGGCACCTTGGCTCAGATCAAAACACCATCCAGGAAATACATGTTTTGCAGACATGCAGAATGGAAAGAGTCATTGGGCTGTAGAAGCTTCCATTCAAACTTTAAAGAAAGCTTTAGTCTGGGTAATGAACAGCAGGGTCAGGACCCCCATGGACAACTCTAAAGAGCAATGCATGAAGTATGACAGAGACACTGGAGATGTAGTAATGAACTCAGGAATTAGAGAGGTCGGGAGCTAGGCTGTCTGCCAAGGAAAGTTACAGGAAGTCTGTGGAGTTGGCTGAACAGATAGAGGCCATATGGGCTGTAACTGGCAAGGACTGTGAGGACAGAACTGCCCAATACCAGTGGAGCCCACATGATAGCACCCAATACCCCAGATGAAGGACATGGAACTGAAAGATTTACTGTTAGTTCTGTTGTATTTGAGTCTTGCTTTGGTCTCTCTAACTTGCTATTTTTCTATCCCTTGCTTTTTACAATGGGAATGTTTCCTCTGGACTAACTTGCTTTCCTTTTACAGGGACTCACAGTTAAGAAATTATCTTGAGTCTCAGAGGAGACTTTGGGCTTGAACATCTGAATAACGTTTGATCTTCAAAAACCATTGGAGATAGTCTGAATCAATTCTGTCCTGAGATGAACAGGAACTTCTGGGTGCCAATGGGGTACCAAGGGTTTAAAGCAATGTGTTTGGGTTTCAAGTTGACAAAGGGTAACATTGTGATGGTTAATTTTGATCCTCCGTGGATTGAGAAGCTTAAGAAATTGGTAAAGCATGGCTCTTGGTACATCTGGGAGGGTATTTCCAATAGGATTAACTAAGGGGGTGAGACCCACCCTGAACATACGTGGCACCATCTCATGGGCAGAAAGGAAAGGGAAAGGCAGCTAGCAAGGCATTCATTCTCCATTTTCTGGCCACTATGATATTAGACAGTGACCTCCATCAAGGAAAAGGGCAGTGACAGATGCCATCATCTCAACTCAGAGCCATTTAAGCAAAATGTGGTCTGCTTTCCGCTGTCACCTCACTTCCCCGAGCAATATGGCATTCACTGGCAGGTAGCCTGTTATCTATTAAAACTCATACACATACCTTCCTCCCCACATTTCTCCTACACAATCCCGTTCATTTCAAGTCCAGGTGCACCAAGAGAGCCAGGAGGCCTCTACCTCAGTGTCACCAAAATTAAACTTAATAAGAAAATAAGATGTTAAGGACACCGTAGTAAGTGAGCGAGGCCCTTTTAAGTGCTTGTCGCCCTCCTTTTTTGTCAGTAGCTGCAGGGACCCATCCTCACTACAAAGCCAGGGATTTGAGCAGAGTAGAAGGCCAGTGAAGGAAATCCAGCTGCTCCTGGGATAAGCTGATTGCCTCTCCCTCAAGGCTAGGATATGCACACATGCCTTGCTCCAAACCTAAGTCCCCCACCCCCAACTGGCTCACTGCCACATGTACTAGGGCTGCACAGAAGTGAAACCTCCGCAGTCTTTTGTCTGCCAGTCCAGCCTGGTATCTGTCATCTGCTCCCTCCTCTCTATCTTACCCTTGTCTAATTAAACTTTGCTTTAATGTCCTATCATTTCTGGTCACTTTATTTCCATGGGCAGCAAACCCAAAGACGACGTGTGCATTAACAACGTGAGCAGCTCACTCCCCATCCCCACCCCCTGCCAGTCCGTACCAGAGCCTGAGAGTATGGCCCGGATCAACTCCTCTTCTTTCAAGTTGTTTGGCCTCAGGATTTTGTGACAGTGTCAGGAAGCACACACAGTGCTGGCATGGTGTGACGCTATGTTTCACCCACACTTAGTCAAAGAGGTTTTATAGTTCATGCAACCAGGCGAGTTCTCCTATCCCAGGATTTCTCCACTCAGTGCTGCGATAGGTTCCCTCTGTCCACACCTGCTCGGTCTGGACCTGTCTGTCTCCTGATTCCTCTCCAGCAGGCTGCTGTTGTTGTCCTTGCTGTTGACTCTGCCCTATGGTTTGGCAGGCTTGCTAACCCTCTCCCGTCCGTCACATATTGAGACCATGAGGTGAAGAATGGAGGATGGAAGAGCTTACAAGCCTTTCTCACTCGCTGGCCACCTTGGAGCTATGTCTCCGAATTCACTCTGAGGATGGCTGAAGCACATGCAAAAACCACTCAAGTACCCATTAAATCTCACCAGTAGCTAAATGAAGAAAGGAAGAAAATGAAGGAAAGAGGGAGGAAGGGGAGGGCAGGAGGTCACATCTCTTATTCCCACATCTCCCATAAATGCAAAATCATGATGTCACCGTCCTCCTTTTAGGGCCACAAATGCTTACACGCTTTTAAGCAGGCATGTTGGGTACAGTGTAAGAATCCCACCAAAGCTGCACCATAAGCACGTCTTACTTTCCCAAGTATATTTCCCTAATTATCACTATGCATTGAATATCAGACTCCAACCCCCTGTGCTATTTTTCTTGTTGCTATGACAAAATGCCTGATTGAAATGACTTAAGGAAGAAGGTGTTATTTGGCTTACACGTTCAGGGGATTCCAGCCCATCTTGGCAGGAAGATGTGACAACAGCAGCTCAGGATGAGGCAGCTGCTGGTCCACATGGAAGCAGGCAGGAAATTGAGAATGGGATGAGAAGGGTTATAGCCTGGCCTATAACCTTCGAAGACCCACCGTAGCAACCCACTTTCCAAAGGTTCTACAACCTCCCATGATAGCATTACCAGCTGGGGACCAGATGTTCAGACACATGGGCCCGGGACCCTGGGGTACACTGTGGACTTGAAGCATATCACCTTACCTCTCCCCAGTTCTCTAACTGGCTGTGCCTGCATCTTATCACCTGCTTCACACTATTGTCCTTCCTAGTCCACTTCAGACTCCAGAGAGAGCCTGGCCCTGCCAAAGTAGCATTTATAAAGCCACCAGCTGATATACAACACAGACAGGGTTGCTGGTGTGTTGTGTGGGACTGTGAAAAGTGCCACCCAGGGCTGGGTAGGGTCATTCATCATCACACGGGTACGGCAACCAGGCAGGATCCATGTGCTACCTAAAAGAAGCTGACCTGGATGAGGCTGAGTCCATTAAGTACCCTGCTTAGCCAACAACACCCCTCTAGCCAATGCTGAGTTGACAGGTTGCTGGCTCAACCAATTGGCTCTCCTTGCCAATTGGTAACGCAGGGACAGCTCTCCCTTGAGCTCTTTACTTTGAAAAGGATAACTATACACTGGCCTAAAAGAAAAACAGGACAGAATAAACAAGTGTGTGGTCTAGGTGCAGGTTCACAAAGAACTGGGAAAGGAAGCAAACGAGAGAGAAAAGGGAGGAGGAAGAGAAAATGAGAGAAGGGAACCCCCATGGCAGATTCTCCCCGGTCAACCAACAGAGCAATGCTACAAGCCAGGTTTGCTGGTTGCTGAAGCTTTGGTAGGGGCCCAGGTGCTTCTGCAACAGCAAAGAGATTCTGCAGTTGATGTTGGAACTAATGCCAGCAGGAAAATCGAAATTACATTTAAAAGGAATTTACCTTTTTATCTTTTAACCTAAGGCCTTTCCTAGCCATGCAGAAAAATCAATCTTGGCTAATCCACTGACCACGAAAAATGGGGAAAAGAGCAACCATAGCACTGTATCAAACATCTCCTTTATGCTTAAAGAGGAAATCAGAGGGCAGGAGATGTCCTGACCACCAGCAGAAACATAGGCTCAAAGAGCTGAACTGAGGGACCAGACTGTCCTGTGGCTGGCCATCAGTCCTCAGGCAAGTCACAATGCTTTTAGCCCAGGGATTTAAATCAAACAGCACACATCTGGCGGGGCCGATCTCCTCCGCCTTTCTGCTGACAGCTGGGAAAGCAGCTACCTATCACTGGTACACTACAGCCAACCATATGAGCGGCACGCAGGCATTATCTAGGACAGGAAGATAGTGTCGATGCCTCCTGTGAGGTAGTAAAGAGTATGTGTTCCTGAAGCGCAGAGCTCAAAATAAAGCAAAAACACCTAAGATTCCCTGAGTGGCAAACAAGGAGCTTCTTTGGACCATATCTGAGTTTATGTTAGCAAGACACTCCATGATGGGCCATGATATCCACTTAGCCTCGGGGGAGGGTTTAGGGACAGGCAACATGCATGCCAAGATAGTCATGATTTCAACTCAATTCAATTTATGATTACAAAATTAGAAACTTACTCAGAACATTTTGTGACGAGCAGAGAAAACCTTGAGTGAATGTGCACTGCTGACATTCAAGGACCAATGCCTCAGACCTAAAGGGTATGAGCAGAGCCTTTCCCACAAGGTTAAAGCTCAGAGGGATGGAAAAGCAACCTCTGGTCTGAGTGCAAGCCTTGATATTGTGTTCAAGTATGTGTGTTTACAAACGATCAGCCAGTCTGTGCAAAAACCTAACAACTGAAGCTGTCTTCTTCTAGATGTTTACGGCCTACAGACACACCCTACCAAGACTGACTCTTCCCTTCTGTGCTCTGTACAATAACTGCTGAGACTGAGGTTCAGGGTTGCTTTGAAAGTTGGTGCCCACAGCCCCCGATCTCAGCTTCTCAGTGCACAGCACCTGCCCTTTCCTCATTTCCCCGCCACCCCTAGTCAGGATTCACGATCCTCAGTTGCACAGGTGGTGGTAACATTTTGAAATAATTTTTGCAAATGTTTTTGTAAGTTAACAGCTTGGTTCTTGAGCATGAACACTGCAGGTGGCAATGCCATAGTGAGCTGTCAAGAGGCCGGAGTCCTTACCTTAGGGCAACTGAGAACGTGATTTAGACTTGGAACTTAATGGGCCGGTTTTCAATGCCGGGCAGAGGGAAGGGTGTCCAGTGGTGCAATTCCAATCACACCTGCTCGTGAGACCTCACACAAAGCCAGTGAACTCCACCGTGATGGGGGAGGGGCACAGTAGTGAGACCACAGGTCAGAAGATGCCTCCGGTCCTCCTTTGTCTTGCTCCACACATTCCTTCACCTGGCATTCGCCCCTATCCTTTACACGACATTAGTCAAGAGCACACTGTTTTCCTAGTTCTATGTCATTCTGACGTATAATGGAAACCTTGGATTGTGAGCAGTCATGTAGGAAGTTGGGTAACTCCACGTGAGCTGGCAGGCGGAGGAAGGACATTCTGCTGGGATCCTATCCCCTCTCATCCTGTCTGCTGGTTACTCTGGACAACTAGTGTCAGGGCTGAACTAAATTGAAGATGAGGTCCTCAGAACAGTTGATGGTGTTGAGTACACTGCCCATGGAGCGTCTGTAGTAGAGCAGCCCCAGAGAGAACCATGTAGAGTGAAGGAGGTATTCCTCAGCTCTGCAGATGGCTCTAAACTTGTTTTCAGAGCAATAGAATGTGCATGGGAAAGCACCTGAGTCATAGGGCAGACTTCACAGAATGTGGAAGGGGAGGCCCCAAGGGATGGAGTTCACAAGGCCATTCTGCAGCTGGGCAACTCCTCTGACAGCTCAAATGCTCCGTTTCTAATTATCTCTTCAGAGTACCCCTTGTGCCGCTATAATGCTTATCACCTCCTGCCTGGGGTGCTGTGGCCCAGAAAGAGAAGGGAGACAGATCATGGGTGATGCCTAGAGCAAACAACGAGGACCTCAGTGTTTTATATCTGTGTTGCTTTTAGTAGTGACAAAATCCTAAATGTGTCATTCTAGCCATTGTAATCACAACAGTTCTGTGTCACTAAGAACCATCACCACTATGCACCCAACAAAACCACTAATTCCCTATTCTCCTCCCCTCTCTCCCAAATTCTCTCTCCCCTCACCGTCAATTTTCTGTATCTACGAGTCTGGCCAACTCCTATAAGGAGAGTCATGATACTTTCCTGTGTATGGCTTCTTTCGCTTAACACACATATGGTAATGTATTTCAAAGTCCGTTACCTTTAAAGGCTTCACAGTACTCCACTGTAAGCATAGGCTGGTTCTCACTCAGCTGGTGACAACACTTGAATTGCTTCTATTTTAGGCTGTTGTCCAAGGTTGAAAACGGCTAGCTGAGTCTCAGTTAGACACTCAGAAATGGGATGACTAGATTGCATAGTAACTGTGTAGTCTTTACAGAATAACCACACACTTTCCCTGCAAGCTACACAATTTTTTTTCCTTTCGATTATGTATCCTTATGTGTCTTGACTTGTGAGGTTAATGAACGTTTAGTTTTTGTGCTTGTCTCTGTGCCATGCTGACTCCCCTCTTGGAGGCCACTACCATTAGTACTCACCACTGCTCTCTCATAGTACCCCAAGAAATTCCTAAACCCAAGCAATGCAACCCGGACTTTCTAGAATTTCTAACAGAAAGATTTTGGAGCAGTCTGCTGTCTGTACTGAGATGGAGTTAAAGAAAAGCATAGCTCTCCAAAGCCTTGTATGTAATGAATAACAAATGCTCCTTTATGATAGGCATTAGCAAAGCACCAGCATGCTATTATCTGAAATGCGTGATGTGCCTTTTTTGTGGCCCTTAATACAGCATTCAAAGTATTGCCCAGTGCCCACTCCAGAAGATTAGATCCCTTTGAAAGGAAGGAGTCAACATGCACGGCACACCACAGCTC